>JAPZDY010000024.1:18797234-18811310 GCA_029783645.1 Ctenochaetus hawaiiensis
TAGATAGATAGATAGATAGATAGATAGATAGATAGATAGATACATAGATAGATACATAGATAGATACATAGATAGATACATAGATATTTTGAAGCTTTTGGCTGTATCCCACTGTCATCCATGCCAGGAATCATGGACTTAAACATACTTAAATTAGCATTTCTTCTGAGGCTTAAGACTGAAACCTTGAAAATATCAGTAAACAAAAACTGTCACCTCAAAGTCCTTTAAGTAGCTCTTATGAGCCACTGTAAATACAGTTGACCACAGATAAGAGGTGGAACAGATAATAAGGCCTTTTTTGTCTTCAGGTTTACAAAATCAGGTTTAATCATTATGAATTAAACGTATAGAAAAACAACTTATAAAGATTAGACTTTTATGAATCCATGTATTTTAAATATCTCTGTGAGATTAGTGCCACTGCTAGCTAAATTAGTCATATTGTTGAATTTGGTGGGTAAAAAATACCAAGTGCCTTTCTCTAAATCAGGTACGATACCAAGATAGATCATCTCTAACTTTCAGCCTTGGGTCGACCTATTTAGAGGAGCACTCGCAAACCCATCAGGGACAAGCTTAATAGGACAGAACATTAAGGACTAGATCAAGTACCATCATTAAATGCTTTTAATTAGGTAACAGGGAAAAAATGGAATGTCCCGGTGGGGGCAGCCACATATAATTGCTGTACTTCTTTGTATCTATTTAAATCTGGATCTCCTGAAAGGGAGAGCACCGGCTCCTCCTCCTGCTGCCTCCTGACACTGATTTCCCTCTCAGGCCCTTGTCTTAGACAGGTCCACCATGTCTGTGTTGTGGCTGTATGGTGGCAGGCAGTCCAGTGACCCATATCTAGTTCCAGAGGCACACTGACCCACAATAGTAAAGAGAGAGGAGTCCCCTGAAATGCTGGCAAGTCGTCCCACTGAGTCTCACCAAAATACTGGTATTACATCACTGAACACACAACAGAAAACTTGCATTTTCCTGAATGCAACGATGCAAATGGACAAAAGTCATTACCTTCAACTCATGACAAAATTAAAAGGAGGAAGTGGTTAAATTTAGCTTGTGCAAAATTGTCTTAAATTCCTGTAACTATTTTAAAACAAACATTGTCTCATGCGGTATGTAAGATAACTATATATGTAAGCTTTTAAACTGAAGCCAATCAAAAAAGGAGGGAAAAGTTGATAATTCTTTCTTCAATAGTAAATGACCTAGTTGACCTAATTTGTGGCTGAATTCAGGCCATATTAACATGTTCATTCACACTGAGTGAAACCTGAAAGTGATTTCTATTTCTGACACGCTTTATCACAGTCTTTACAGTTTAAAGCTCATGGAAAGGAGCCACTGAGTGCATGAATTGCTCTGAGACTCAAACACTCCAGTGAATTCAAGGGTGAAGACCAAATTATCAGGAGACCTGAAACTTTCCTCAGGGCACATTTTTACTAATTAAAATAAAAATAGCAAGCCAACAGGGTATAGTTAAATGCTTAAATTGGGTTGCTATAGGGGTAGAGGGTGCTGACAGAATAAATTATTTATTAGTTCACATTAAGTCTGAATATGAAGGTGGACCTAAATGATTTATTTAAAACAATATAATGTGTAAAACTCAAAAGTTGTTAAATAATTTTTGATATGAACTTTTAAATTTACAGCACCACTGCACATTAAGAAGCACTGAATTGAATGCAAAGTGATAAAAACAATACAAAATTAGATACATCAACATGAAAAATTAAGGAGTTGCGTGAAAAAAGGTGTTTTTATTTAAATAGAACAGTGATTCATCAGAAATCTTGTAATTTAAATGGGGCAAAGGTGGGTGTGCAAGCGCCGCCCAGGGGTGTCGGCTAATGAGATGTGACACACTTGAGCAGGATACAAACTAGAGCTGAGTGAGAGACTTTGTCAGTTTTCACCTCATCAGAGGACAAGTCACATTTGATTTCAGTTTCTGACAGGTAAGAATTTTTACTGCTCATCATTGTTCTTTCAATACTTTTTAACTTCCCTTCTAAAATTATATCTTTAAATTCTGGTTTATGTTCATTGATCTCAGTGAGTGAATCTATGTACGCCTTAATGAGGCGTACATAGATTCACATGCAGCTGTGAGCAAGACGATACAAACAGAACTGCAGTCAACTGGAGTCAACTTGGATTTTATTTCATGAGCATCTATACTGAAATTTTATATTTGATCTTTTTTAAGTTTAAAGACATCCAAAATGACATGGTTTCAACTGCAGCAACTTTAAATCTTCACTGTTTGCACCCAAAGAAATCATTTGATTTTATTTGGGATATATTTATGACTCTAACCTTCTTTGCTTCTGTTGCATCTGCTTTCCACCTCTTTAGCCTTTTCCCATGTTGTTGGTAACTTTTTACTCACAGCATAATTTTCTGGTGGTATGTAACATATATGTTGGTGCATATAAAAAAAACCTTATTGTCTCCTGCTGGTATTTAAATGTAGGTACAGTTGAAGGGTTGAAGGAAACGACAAGTAGATTACAATGATTTAAAAAAACAAAACAAAAACGGGTAGCTGAGGTACAGTGCTGACAACAGAGGGAAAAAAATGTAAACATAAATAATGACATCCTGTGGTGTCTATTAAGCAATTCTGACTTTTTTTCTCATTTGTGATTTACCAGAGTGTTACATACTCATGGACGAAGCGCAATAAAACCAAAATGTGTTGCTGACATGTTATCACTCTAACATAATAAGGGATTTAAATAGTATCAAATATATATTGTACAAAGGAGAATCAAACTTAACTAATATTAAATGTTAAATAAGTTACGGAGGGTCCTAGGCCTCTTTATTTTAATGTTCTTTTTTGATTACACAAGATGAATATGGTGTGCAAACAGACTGCAGACTGTTGTAGACTTACACAGTAATACTGGGGATGCAAGCTCTATAATAAAGTATATATTATTCTCCTGCAGTTACCCTGTGATTACAATGGCAACAAACTATGTGCTGTCCTCCCATTCTCACTCTGTATTTGTGCATAAAAACAAGATTTGTGCAATCTTCTGTTCTTGATTTATAATTACACAACATTTTCTGCTTTTGCTTATAAAAAACAACACAAAAACAACTTTTATTTAATTTTTTCTTACACACTTTTTTGTCTTTGTCACTTTAAATATTTATTGTGCTAAAACAATATCTTTATGTTTGATGACAGTTAATTTATTTGTCCTAACATTTTAGCTTTGTACGCCTTTTCTGAATAGTGTCACCAGATTTCTGTTCATATGTGTTGACTTCTTTATCCTGGGTTACATTACACAGATACCAGTCATGTTAGCCTGTGTATGCTTTTTTTCCCATGCAAAGTTATACAATGTAATGTATTATGTCATTTTTTAGCCCTTCAATGACAATGCAAACCTCCCAAAGCAGTGCACTTGAGAGAGATTTGTTTTTACTGCAGTCGTCCTATTGTGAAGTTCCGCTGTGCTGGGAAACAAGCCTGCTGTGAGCAGAATGTAGAGTAGACCCAAAGAATTAACCTGTTTCTTTCTTCCTCTTCTAATTCCAAATCAAGCAGAGGACTTCACTAAAAAATCCCTGGATTGGGTGCTATGAGATAAGAGCAAAGGGATTTATTTTGGTGGCACTTAAGCCATATGTTTTAATATATTTGTTTTTAACGGTCTTGGTTGCACACTATAGTTGTGGATGCATACAGCAGAATGTCATTATTTTTGTAACCCATTCGTGTCTATTTACCATTACTGTGTCCAGTAGGTACCAAATACTAAAAAACTTACAGCATAATAAATTGCTCTTCTCCTAAAAAACTCACAATTGTTAGTCCTTGTTCTACCCATTACCTGGATTTCATAAGGTCACAACTTTTACCAGAGGCTGTAGGACAATCCATCCCTCAAGATGACGCACCAGTTCCCCACCCTCTCTGAGGCGCAGAAGAGGGAGCTTCATGAGACTGCTCTACGCATAGTTTCTCCAGGGAAGGGCATCCTGGCTGCAGATGAGTCTGTAGGTCAGTAGCACTCTTTCTTTTCTAAGTTTGGAGAACATGTAAAATCAACAGCCAAACGCTGACAGAGAGTGCACTGTGGATAATATCATGATGTAAAACATTTGTTAACCACAGGCAGCATGGCGAAGCGGCTGGCCCAGGTTGGGGTGGAGAACACAGAGGAGAACCGAAGACAGTACAGGCAGATTCTCTTCAGTGCAGACGATCGCATCAATGGCTGCATTGGAGGGGTCATCTTCTTCCATGAGACACTATACCAGCACTCTGATAACGGTGTACCCTTTGTCAAAATGATCAGGGACAGGGGCATCCTGGTCGGCATCAAGGTGTGGTGGTTGCACTAACTCATTTAACCTTATGATTGACTATGCGATCTTATATGTATCATTGAAATGTATTCTGAACTGATAACGACTTGTTTCTGCATATAGGAATTAAACATGATTGCTGGTTTTCTATTGCAGGTTGACAAAGGTGTTGTTCCCCTGGCAGGAACTGCAGGAGAAACCACCACACAGGGTCAGACTCGTCAGCTTTAATCTGAGTTAACTGCTGATGTCACTCATGTTACCAGTCGGGACACATGTTATAAGACAATTTCTGAATCTATTTTAAACTTGTTCCGTAGGTCTGGATGGCTTATCAGAGCGCTGTGCGCAGTATAAAAAGGATGGAGCTGTCTTTGCAAAGTGGCGCTGTGTGCTGAAAATAAGTGACACTAATCCATCTAAACTGGCTATTGCAGAGAATGCAAATGTTCTTGCTCGCTATTCCAGTATCTGCCAGCAGGTCAGAACCCAGTATTGTATAATAATAGCTCGTCTGCAACTTTGTATTGTTCTGATTATCTCTCCTGTCTCTGGCAGCATGGCATTGTGCCCATCATAGAGCCGGAGATTTTGCCTGATGGAGATCATGACTTGAAACGCAGCCAGTATGTCACTGAGAAGGCAGGTTTCATATTTCTAACATACTGCATGTGCAGGGATGTGTTACACTGATACTAAAATAACAAAGTGACAAAGAGAGAACGGGAGAAAAGAATAGTTCAGATGTACCAAACTCTTTGGTATTGCAGGTCCTGTCTGCAGTGTATAAGGCCATGTCAGATCACCATGTGTACCTGGAAGGGTCTCTTCTCAAACCCAACATGGTCACTGCTGGACACAGCTGCCCCACTAAATACAGCCCAGAGGAGGTTGCTATGGCAACTGTCACAGCCATACGCCGCACTGTTCCCCCAGCAGTCACAGGTATGTCAAACCTCTGTTGTGTCTGGGAAGGACTTTACGCATATGTGAATAAAATTTGCAGAAACAAATTGAAAATAAAATGCTGTTTTCTGTTTCCTACAGGAGTGGCTTTTCTCTCAGGAGGTCAGAGTGAAGAGGAAGCCTCGATCCACCTTAACGCAATCAACAACTGCCCACTGCCCAAACCCTGGATCCTAACATTCTCATTTGGCCGAGCACTGCAGGCATCTGCACTCAGAGCTTGGAGAGGACATAAAGAGAATGAGAAAGTTGCCACTGAGCAGTTCATCAAGAGAGCAGAGGTATCTCCACCTCCCATTTTCATATAAACACAGATGATGTTGATCTAATCTTTTTCAACTAACCAGTGTTAAATGTCTTGTCTGTTCACAGGCGAACAGTCTGGCATGTCAGGGGAAGTACACTGGTGGTGATAACTATGGTGAGGCTGTTCAGCGCAACTTTGGCTCCTGTTACTCATACTGAATATTTTGAGATGCCGCATTTCAATCAGCATTGTTTTCTCCCATTGCCCCATCAAGGGTCAATAATAAAATTATTTTAGAATTCTTACACTCATGACAATGTTACATGAAAACAAGTGACAGTGTGTTTTCTTGCCTTGACACATGAGGACAATCAGGACATGGCCTTGGGTATTTCTAATTCATCAATGAATGAAAGGTGTTTGGTTTAGTTTTGTTATGAATGTACAGTATGCTCTTGTGACAGATTCATAGCTAAAGCTTTCAAAATCCTGCTTGTACTATTTAGTATCATAAATAATATTTTGCCATGAGATGTGTGTGAATTGAACTTTAGCTGCAGAGCAATAATGATCATTTGTATCACAGCAAAAAAAAAAAAAAAAACTTAATAGTGACTTGAACTCACCTACTATCACATGGATGTATCTTGAATTTGTGCAAAGCTCATCTGTGTATGAGTGTTTAGTTTACTTTTAGTTGTAGTGGCCATGGAACAATGCACCAGAATTAGCTTTGGGCTACTTTGCATCTGTAGTACCTTAGCAGAAAAGTAGTTAGCACACCAATAATTCAAAACACAATGGGATTTTGTGTGTGTTGTCATTCTGAATAGTATTCTCTGATAGTCTGAGTGTGTAATAGTGTAATAACCATAGTTCATATGTAAGCATTCAAACAATAAAACAGCATTCAGGTTAACTCTGGTGTGGACATTCTGTTTTATGTTAATGTACCTTTTAACAAACTTATTTTTTAGCTATTATTGGACAGTAATCACATTTCAGCTTCAAAATTATCTTAGCTTTGGGGGACTTAAGAGCTCAATGCATTGCAACTTCAGAAAATACAAATATGTAGACAGTATAAAAGCAAATTTAGAAACCCGATTTAATGTAAAATGTTGAAAAATGAGAAACTCTGCAAGTAAGAAAATGATGTAAACTTTTTTCAGGGAAGGGACACTAAGGAGAATTTTCTCAAGACAAATAGTTCACTAGCATTTCTTGTATGCACTTATAACTAATGTGGCAGGTGACATTAGAAAAGGGCGCTATACAGACTCTTATGTCAAAATCCACAACAGAAGTCCAACAATTTTAATAAAGTGATGCAAAAAACACTATGATTATAGTAAATTTAGTACTTAAGAATTTTGCAAAAAAGCTTCCAATCAGTGACAGTAGAAATAATTTTACAATTCCTATTTAACTTTGAAAGATATTGTTAACCTGCAATTAAGGCTGTTATCAGTTTCAAAGAAAATACACCATATGGTTCTTTATAATGATACTCAAATCATTTTTATTAAAGGAGGAAACTCACGACGTAGTTCTATTGAACAGATTTATTTCTTACCACTTCTGATTGTATAATCAAAGGCAGAAATGATCTCTATAATATATTTAGGCCTATAGCATTTTTATAATATAACAGCTCCATATTTTCGACAACAGGTCTACAAATGCAACTCTTCAATGTTGTATCATGCATATTGCGTGGATTCAAAGACAATAAGGTAATTGCTGATGACACAACATTTTGTGCCATTCCTCTGTTTTGGGATGTCAAGGGCTAACCAATTAATTACTAGATACATCTGTACCGTTTTCACACCAGCACAAATGAAGTATATATGTTTAAGTAACAAGTGAAATTTAAAAAAATACAAAACTTTTCTGAAAACGTGATATTTGTGTTTGACCTGCCGTTTTTCCTCTAGTCTGAAATCGTCAGTTGGTGCATTAACCGCTATTTTATAAAAACTTGCACTTTTTCGTAATAGACCACAAACTATGTCATCGAATCAATAAAAATCATTAAACTGGACTATTAATGCATACGTTTATCAAATAAATGTCCGATTGTTATTACCACACCTGGTAAATTTGCGGACTATTTAGTAAGGCGGATGTGTCAGCTCTGGCTGCAGCGTTTCCGTTATTCATGAATGCCTCGGTAAAGGAGCGCGGTTCCAGAAGAAAAACAGGGGTAGTGAGCGCCTCGTTGAGAGTGTTTGCCACTCACTAGACATCCTTCAGATTACAGTTTATATTTAACTGTTCTCTTTCCTCCGATCGACGATCTGGAAGCCACTGCAGTCTTATCTTGCCGTGGTTGAGCCAACCGTTTCGGATCTTGCAAACAACAATTCGTTAGATTAAGAAGCTTGCTATCCGTTAGCAGTAATGTCGGGCGTTGTGCGAGGCCCTGCTGGGAACAACGACTGCCGAATTTATGTGGGAAATCTTCCTCCTGATATTCGCACAAAAGACGTGGAAGACGTTTTCTACAAATACGGGACAATTCGAGATATCGACCTGAAGAACCGGAGAGGGGGGCCGCCTTTCGCCTTCATTGAATTCGAAGATCCCAGGTGAGAAGCTCAGATAACAGTTAGTCTGTAGGCCTGAGGCAGCCCTATTGTGTGGCTAGCGAACTCGTGTGCAGGACACGGCACTCGCGGGCTTAGGCTGTCCCAGGTCACCCGTATGTCTAGAGCTCTTTCGCTTTCGATCTTACATTTCAGCTATTCACTAATGTAAATTAAGCATATGTTCTTAAATTAGTGCATCTGTAAACAAGTTTGCATCGCGTCCTTATTGGTATGTCCGTGTAACGCTAGCCAATATAAATACTCAATTTGTCTAGTGATGTCTTGTAGATAAAGTAGGCTAACTCAAGCACTTGCAACGTAACTTGTGGTTATGTACGTTAATAGTTATGTGGTCATTACCTTCAAAGACTGAAAACATGAATGTTATGTAATAAAAATTACAACTGAAATCATGTAGTTGCGTCCACGCCTGCAAGACAGATTAGCAAGGGTAGACCTGATTAAGCTACCCGCTAACATGGCTGACCCTTGACTGCATTTTTTGTTTGTTAACGCTCGCTGCCCTCCTAGTGGTAATGTGTTAACCATTACACTTTGTTAACAGGGACGCCGATGATGCAGTCTATGGACGTGATGGTTATGACTATGACGGCTACAGACTGCGTGTGGAGTTTCCCCGGAGCGGCAGGGGCTCAAGAGGCGGGTTCGGTGGGATCGGTGGCGCTCCCCGAGGCAGATATGGGCCTCCGTCCAGACGCTCAGAGTACAGGGTCATTGTGTCAGGTAAGCATGTAAACTAGTCAGTCATTTATTCGGCTGGTATACAGGTTGTTAATTGAAACCTATCCCCAGGACTACTATCTTAAGTTTTAAATTGCTAGTGCATCTTTTTGTGTAGCTTAAAGTCACTGCAGTTGTGAGATTAGTTCACAACAGCATCTACTAAATTTTGAGCTCCACTGGTATGCCATACATTTAAGGCAGTTAATTGGTGCAAAATATGTGCACTTTCATGCATGATTGCAGGTTGTTATCGCTTGGGTGACCATTAGTTTCACCCTCCATGCCTACTCCAGATAAATGCCAAAAATACCGCTAAAAGTGCGGGAAATAACTAGAACAATGATCTTCCTAAGTTTGATGCATGTGCTTCTTAAAACTGGACTTGGCTGGGACATAATAAAGGGAGGCTCCAGAATGTGGTGGGATGTGATCAGTTGGATAAACAAGATGTAAAAGAGAGAATTTGAGAGACTTCACCGCAAAGTAATGTATAGTACTGCTGAACAGGTTAACCAGTGTGTCTATATTTTTTGTGACTAGAAAACTTAATTCCAGAATTGTTAGCATGCTCTGGCAAAGTGTTAAGAAGTCACACTATAAAGACAAAAAAATGATGTAGCTTAAACATCTCTCTCTGTACCATGTTATCTTGCAACTAAAATTTGGTGAGAGAAATTGTTTGTGTAGGTCTCTTCAACAGATATTGAAGTTTTTGCCCCAAAATAAAGCTTGAAGTTCGTAATGTGTGTTGAAATTTTTATCTTTTTTTTTTTATTTAGGACTCCCTCAGAGTGGCAGCTGGCAGGACCTGAAGGACCACATGCGTGAAGCAGGGGATGTGTGCTACGCTGACGTTTTCAGAGATGGAACTGGAGTTGTAGAATTTGTGCGCAAAGAAGACATGACCTATGCTGTTCGAAAGCTGGACAACACCAAATTCCGCTCACATGAGGTATGTGTACTGATTTGATTGTCATGGATAATGTTTCTTTGCTGTGTCCAGGTGAGTACTTCTGGAAATGCTACATGTTTTTTAAGCACACCTGGCCCTCATTTCCATCTGTGGTATTGCCACCATAGGAAGGAATGTCGTCTTTTCAATGTCAAGTTCTTTTGTGTTCGCCAGGGAGAGACTGCTTACATTCGTGTGAAATTAGACGGTCCCCGCAGCCCAAGTTATGGAAGATCACGCTCCAGAAGCCGTGGCAGCCGGAGCAGGAGCCGAAGTCGCAGCGCCAGCCGCAGCCGCAGCAATTCCCGTGGCCGTGGCAGAGGATCGCCCCGCTACTCACCTCGTCACAGCCGTTCTCGTTCCCGATCCTAAACCTTTCTACCACCAATGTTTTGCCCTTCTGATGTATACCCTCCTGTTTTTACCTCTTATGAGTTTCTCCAGATGTCAGCAAATGATTTTTAATTTTGCATTTCATGTCCCGATGTCCTTGTGGATGATCTTGGTATGTAGATGTAACCCCCTGCCCTCTCCCCACCCTCTCAGGCTGTAGCTGCTCTGTCCTTTTTGTTTTTTTTTCCCTCTCTCCCCTTCTCTCTGTCTTTTCAATTTTTGCAACAATAGAAATTGTGCCGTGTTGGACTTCAGAAACGTTGAGTTGTCACCTACACTCAATGTTTTTGCAAGTATTGAAACTTGAGTTTTGTCGTTTTTTTTGTTTTTTCTTTGTTTTTTCTTTTTTTTTAAAAAATAGTTTCTGATTGGATATTTGGGGTGGGCTGTTTGGATGGGGAGCCCATTGCTTAACTGTATTTTACCCTTGTGTCTTCCTTTAGACATCTGAAGAGAAGGATTAAAGTGATTTGGAATAAAACCATTGTGGAGCACATTTCATTTGTATGGTCAGGATAGGACATCTAATTGAGGAGCAATCAGGTCGAGGCAATGGTACGCTTCATATTCCATAAACGTTTTGATAGGTTGCCATGTCATGCATGTCATATTTAACAAAGCCATATGTGCTGTACTTTGTTATATATACAATTTTTAACATGCTACTCTGACTTGTGACAGAATAAGCAGTCCTAGATCAAGTGTTGTGATGTAAGTGTAACATCTTTGCTGTCAAATGTAAGAAATCTGAATCACTACTTTGTTGCAAAAGTGTCCCACGTTTAACTAAAATGTCCTCATTGGTTAAAATGTTTTTAACTTCAGGGAGTGATAGTTTTTTGTGCTCAGTGGAATTTTTTTTCTTGGTCTGACAAGTGTTCAAAATGGAAAAAAAAATTAGGCCCAAAATCTTGTCATTTTATTCTAACAGTCTGCCTCTGATTTTCTTCCTGGTATTTCAAGGTTTTGATTGGAGGAGTGACTCAGTGGATCCCAATCCTTGGAGCTGGATGAGTGGATCGATTAGGGAAGGGATAGGCAAGGATGGATGCTCGGAACGGGATCAGTTTTCCAGGATTCAAATGAGAGTTGAATTCAGAACTAATTAACAGGAGTCCCAGAGCAACATTTTTTCTATTAGGCCCCCCATGCCTATTTAAAAATTTTTTCAGAGTTAATGGCTTTATTTTACAAGAAAACGAAACTGAGGACCAGGAAGTTGGATCAAAGGATGGAATCGTAGATGCCTGGTATGAAGGAATTAAAAATTTGGGGCGGTTGGGAGAGGGTTTTATTTGGGAGTAGTTTGTATGTTTTAATTTGCTTAATCTTTCTTTTTCTCTTTAGCATTTTAAATAAAACATTTTCAAACAAGGACATTTTACTTTGTTGTTATTTAAACCACAAACCCACTTGATGTCGGTCCTCTAATCATTTTTTATAGTATCTTTGTAATAAAGCCTATAGCCCAGTACATTGCTTCCATCTGAATTTATAACCATAAATGAGCTTTCAAGAGTTGAACATTGGAACAGGAAAAAGGGCTGTTTTTTTACTACTACGGCCACGCTGTAGCTGAAAACATGATAGAAAACTCGCTAATGCAAAACTAGTTCAAATGGAGCACGTTTCAGTGTCTCAGCTGCGACGGTGACTGATGAAAAACTGTACTCGCAGCCAAATGATACCTACCCACAGCCAAGGTCTCGTTTCCTTTTATTCCAGTCTGTGGTGTATACCGTGAATGATGCATTGTGGGATGAAATAAGATGCCGGCAGACAGGAGCTGCAGAAAAACCCTTGCAACTCACAGCAAGGCTGCGGCTCAGCCAATAGCAGGGTGCAGCATGCAGCAGAGGGGCGGGTAGCTGTTGGAGCAGCATAGCAGAAAGCCAACCTACCTACATGTTTATTGTGTAAATCTTTAAAAAGCAATTAGCCGCAGCATAATCTAAACCTTCCCCGAACTGCATAAAATTTACAATTTTTGAAAGAAGTGTTTCAGGCGGCTCAGATAAGGGGTGAGTATCAGATTTCTTAATGTGAAAAAGATTGACTTGCGTGTCTTGGTGTAATTCTGATTCGAGTTTGTCATATGATGGTGAGCCTTTACTGTATGTCTTAATTTATTTCGACTGGTCACACATATGTGTTTTGTTAACAGTAGATGTATTTTGTGTGTGCTCACAACGAACAAAATGAATACTTTGGCTCTCTTGGCGCAGAAGCTGCTTTTATCGAAAAGTGATTTTGCCAAGTAATTTAACTCCACCTGTATCAAGTTTCGCAGCCAATCTATGCAGTGCTTTAGTCGTCGTGTAGTTCAGAGTATACATAGAAAAACACAAGCATAAGTTATAGCCAAGATTCAGTGCTGATAATATTAGAAAACGCGGTGCCAAGCGGCCAGTCTCCTGCGTATGTTGTTTGCGATTATCCGGCTAGCCTAAACCATCCCCATCACCACGTGCGGTGTTAATTTTCAGTGCAGTGCTGTCTGAATGAACGTGCACCTTTCATCCTCAGCAGGCATCATCATCATCCTCAACCATGACTGACAGGAAAGCTGTGATCAAGAACGCAGACATGTCCGAGGACATGCAGCAGGACGCCGTGGACTGTGCCACCCAGGCCATGGAGAAGTATAACATCGAGAAGGACATCGCAGCCTACATCAAGAAGGTGAGGCAGGACGGGTGCATGGATGGATCCAAGTGGAGCTCTGTGAGCTTACATCATTGGCACATGATCTGCAAATTCAGAGCCTTTTTATTCTCTGTTCTATTTTTGGTCAGTGTGGAGACAGGCTTTTATAATCAGGGCTGTGGCCAGGATTTATTTTTTACTGAGGTCATCAGTCCACAAGTTCCCCCCAAACACACAGTGTTTAACATGTTTTACATATCCAGCATAAAGATGTGCATAAGTATTTGATTTTTTCACAGTTTCCACATCCTACACTGACTAATATTTTTCAAAATTAGGGTTCCAATCAATCAAAAAATTCTTTTGACAAGCACCTCTCATACTGGTTAATGCCAGCAAGACAGTGCTGTTATAAAAGTTATACAATGTATGACAACTGCAGAACACACACACAAAAAATAATTAAACATTTAGAAAGTAATATTAGATCATTTTTAAATCGCAATGAAAAAGCAAAATTGAAAAAGATTTTGAACATGAGGACATATCAGTAGGAGCTAGTCTTAAAGTAGACTTCGGTGTTTTGAGTCATCTATTTATAAGCATTTATTAACTTTTTTTCTTTCTGGGAAAAATTAAGTTTTGACCTATTTTTTTAGTGTCCCTTAAAGTAGTTTACCCCCCAGGGGGCTATTTATTAATTTATTTATTACTTGCCTCACCAAATATACCAAACTGGATTTGTAGATTGCCACTGGTTTTGTAATTTGATTTGATGTTCACTAATTTTCTTTTTTCAAACCTTCTCAGGAGTTTGACAAGAAATATAACCCCACCTGGCACTGCATTGTCGGGAGGAACTTTGGCAGCTACGTCACCCACGAGACAAAGCATTTCATTTATTTCTACTTGGGCCAAGTGGCCATCTTGCTCTTCAAGTCTGGCTGAGAAGTTTCTGATGGGTGCTGGGGAGATTTTCTCCCTGAACCTTAGTTGGAAATGCACTGGTGGCTGACATGTCCCATACACTAATAATGACATACCATAATGATGCAAAATCGGCCGTGCGCAATTGCATGGACTATACACTATTTAATATGTATATTACAGTAAGTTTACTTTGGATAGTTGCCATTTGAATGCAACTGAAGTAGTTTTTGTTGATGCTGTTAAATTCTAGG
>JAPZDY010000024.1:18839091-18850594 GCA_029783645.1 Ctenochaetus hawaiiensis
AATAATAATAATAATAATAATAATAATAATAATAATAATAATAATAATAATAATAATAATAATAATAATAAATTTGACAACTTGAATTTATTTAGCCTAAAATAATTCAAATCGACCTGTTTATTTTATTTTATTTTTAGTTCAGATTATATATGTGTCCGTAAACCCATCACGACAAAAACTAGGCCTAATCTTTTTTGACATCAGTCTTCTGATCCTTTTCTTTCTAATCATCTCCACTCAAACCACTTGATTCTCTGTAAAACTAATATTTGAGGCTCTAACAGGACCGGAAGAATATCAAAACTAACCCACGTGTAGTTAAGTTATTATTAATTTTATTCTATAAATCATCAACTGAAAGATACACAGTGGCGTGTGATTAGAGTGAATGGAGATCTGGTTATTCATTGTCAAAAGTTATAAACTAACATCTCCCACTTAGCCCGCAGACTTAGATGCAGGCCTCCACATTCTCCAAAACAAACAGTCGTGTGTAGATTTGCTATAATTACCGATGTCAGTGTGTCTGGACCTGCTAATCTCTGATTGTGCGGTAAGGCTCCATTTTATATCCGACTGTATTTTCTCACACTTTCGTACTGCTGGAAAAAATGGATGTATAATAAATAATATGAAGGGCTAATTGTACTGGTAAGAACATTCACGTTTTTAATGTAAAATTTACAAATGGGTCAAATTATTCTATGTCTGAACAGGCCTTTTAATTTTTTTAAAAAGCACAAATCAGTTTTCACGACCTCTTTTTAACTTAAGCAGCCTAGACAAAGCCTAATTATAAAAAATGCCGTCATATTATTCCGAACTCAAATTATCCTTTGATTATCCCTTAAATAATAATTGATCTAATTTTAATGAATAGATTTTTAATCAAGTAGAAATATTTTAAAATATAAAAGCCCATATATATTTATATATGTAACTGATGTGAGTTTTGCGGCAGATACACTTTATCTTAAGTAGTCTGAGTAACATTAAATTCCAGTACAGTTAAAAAATCTGGAAAACATCCTTTCACTTGAGTACTGCTAGGTGCTGTGCATTTTGAGTCCTTTTAAGTCTATTTCAAGTTCACAAGCTTCCTCTGAAGTTGTTCAATCTAACTGTTTCCAGGCTGAAATCATGTGTAAAGGCGACAAATACTAAGTCCAAGTTTCTCAACCTTCCTGGACCCTCTTGAACTAACCTTTGAAAATGTTTACAGCCTATTGAACAAGCAACAATGATAAAGGGCCCATTGGAGAGAGGTACAGCCCCTTTAGACTCAAGGCCTTGAAACAGTGAAACTAAGAGAAAGGGACAATTTCATGTGTTTAGTCAAAATCCTTTTATATTTTTAGATTTTGTTATAGCTATAAATACACAACTTTTCATAACATTCTCTAAAAATCTCCCTCCTTTCTTGAAACATCTCTTCTTTTATCTACTTTAAAGGAACAGCCTTATGGAGACCAAAGACTTTATATCAACCATAAAATCTAATAAAAGGCGACCTAAAAGCTGCATTTGCTTCAGTGGTAAAATGAGTGGTGTTTTCTGCTCCTGTGTTTTATCTGAACCCAGAGAGGACCCATGGCGTGCTGCCCGCATGATCAAAGGTTACATGCAACAGCACAACATCCCCCAACGGGAGGTGGTGGACATCACGGGCCTGAACCAGTCTCACCTCTCCCAGCACCTCAACAAAGGCACGCCCATGAAAACACAGAAGCGAGCGGCCCTCTACACCTGGTATGTCAGGAAACAGCGGGAAATTCTCAGACGTAAGTTAATATTTGAGTTTCTCACAGCTTAGCCCCGGCTTGCAATGTGTAGTTGGCATCAGCATGACGCTTTATTTGGATTTCAAACCTGTAGGGAAATCAAGTTGAATTGGACATTTCCTCATCATGCATGGGTGACAAATTAAAGGAAAAACCTGAATAAATGTGTGGCAACTAACTGTGCGCTGCATGGTACAATAAAGCAATTAGCAGCCAATCATCCTTTGTGGTGTATATAAAATGTTGAGCAAGCTCAGCTGATTTTGATTTTGCAAGTTACTTCAATCATTGTGACACAGATTGAAGGTTCCTCAGTCAAAAAGACATTCAAAAAGGAACAATGATCAATGTGCATTAAGATTAATGGGAAAGACATCAGTAATAGGGTGATCAACAGCTGACATTTGATGAGCATGATGCTTGTGCATTATGAATATCAACTCTTTCTCAAGTGATTGACTGTTCTTGCTGTCAGTGCAGGATATAATTGAAATGTCACCAAGAACAGTGTCAAAAGTTACACAGAGACAAATATTGTAGTAGGGCTGAAGTGCAGAAATGCCTCACTGAAACCATGAAAGCAAATCTGAGAAATTAGTGGTGCCAAAACTAGAGGCACTGGTCAGCAAAAGGTGACATGAATCATCCATTACCATATCCCTGACAAATGGGCAAGTGTATATGTGACGTACACCCAAAGAAAAGCATAGGCCTCAATGCTTGACCCCTACACAGAGTCCTGGTGGCTCTGTTATGCTGAGGGGTCCACTTGTCCCCTAACAGGGAAGGGTCACTGCAAATCAATACAAAGTGGTTCTGAGTGATCATCTCCATCATGCATTGAAACATTTCCTCCCTGATTGGAGTGTTCTATCCCTGGATGACAAGGCCTCCATCCACTGGGTATGAGGGATCACTGAATGTTAGTTTTTAAGTATGAAAGTCACATGAATCATTGGCTCCGGCCTTTGCATTCACCAGAATTCATTCCGATTCACCACCCATGTGAGATTATTGACTGAAATGTCAGATAAGATGAAGCTTTAAATACCATCAATATATCACCAGAATTAGGGAATATCTTTTAAAATAAAGTTTTTCCATCCCTCTAGTAGAGCTCAAAAGGCATGTACATTCAGTGCCGAGGTGTATTGAAGCTGTTGTTGAGGCATACTTGATCCAACACCTTAGCAAGACACTTTACAATGGTTTTTCCTTCAATTTGTCACCTGTCTTTACACAAACACCTTCAGCAATTAGTCTGTGCTAGGTCCTACCAGAGTTGTCATAGTGCTTAAAAGGGAAAAATATTGTTCTTTTGATAGAAATTACAACTTTCATACGTCTCAATAACTTTTTATTTTGTGCATTTGTAGTATGAATATTATTGAGTGTATCTCTTCTTATTTTGCAGAGTTCAACCAGGCACCACAGGGTTCTGGCAGCAATATGTCAGAGAAATGCAATCAGGATCCGGTGTTTTTCTTCCCAGAGTACAACTCATCAGGCCAGGGCATGGGTCAGCCTGGTGACGAGGTCGGCAGCGAACCCTCCAGTAAGAAAATCAGACGTAATCGTTTCAAATGGGGCCCTGCATCCCAGCAGATCCTGTACCAAGCCTATGAACGGCAAAAGAACCCCAGCAAGGAAGAGCGGGAGGCTTTAGTGGAAGAGTGCAACAGGTACAAAAACATATCACCTTCCTGTATTTTCCTTGAAATTTTTTTCCTCAAACAATATTAACACCGTTATTCTAACATGATAAAATCTGTTTCCCACAGAGCTGAGTGTCTTCAGAGGGGTGTCTCTCCCTCCAAAGCTCAGGGCCTCGGCTCCAATCTGGTCACTGAAGTCAGAGTCTATAACTGGTTTGCTAACCGGCGTAAAGAGGAAGCCTTCAGGCAGAAACTGGCCATGGACGCCATCACTGCACAGCCCCACGGCATCAACCCTCTGCTGTCACACAGCTCGCCACATCATCCCCAGACCAGCGCTTCACCTCCCAGTAAGATGCCCAAACCCATTACACTGCATGCAGTTCAGCATCACAGAAAGAAGGCAGGATGTGTTTTAATAACAAAATTTCTTTGCTAAAAAGAGTACTCCAACAATACAGCTTTATGCTGTTTATTCATAACACTCATTTCAATTCAATGTATTTTACTTATATTTGCCATTTTCAAACATACAGTAACCAAGCAATGCAGATTTAGGTGACATCACTTTAGGCAACTAATGATATTAGATGCAGCTTCCTCTAGAGCTACGATAGTCTTCATCCCTTAAAGGTTAAGAGTTATTACTTATATTTAAAAATTCCACATAAGTAGAGACTGAGTACCCATGAAAGCATATTTAAAATCAGCAAAGTTTTTGAGATGTTCACATAATACTGTAAAAAAGTATGTGATTAAGTTTTCCTTGGTGTAAAAAGGCTGTCAAAATGGTTAGAAGCATAGTTGATGTGATCAGGCAGGCAGAGAAAGAGGGACCAAGTGATCAATGAGCGTGAGTGAGTGAGCTGAGCAAATGCCATTGTTATTCTGATCTTTGAAAACACACTGAGAACAATCCACATTGTACCTGCAATCTCCACTCCAAAGTCAGCATGGAGAAGCATGACACAAAGGGCAGCAATCCTGCGAGAGGCCCTGGGTCAGGCCAGGGTCAGGGAGGGGGGACAGACGCATCCAGATTACCTCGATGTAAAGCTGTCATTTCCACATTTCCTCCTCTCATGCAGGTTGCTAATGACTCTGCTCAGAAAAACTGCCAAAACAAGGAAATGCTGAGTGTTATTGCTCTGACCATTTCACCCTGACCTGATGTTTGCATTTAGACTAATTAGTATTGACTGAGTCTACCTGGTGTATACGACATAAAAACAAAGCTGATAGGCCTCACAGAGCATTATCCTCCGTGCCATCACTCACCCTCCATAAAACTGTGATTTGAGAGACTCACTCAGAGCCTATTGTTGTCCTCTCGTGTTCGAACACGAGGCGAGGTTTGAAGAGAAAACAAACTGTTTGCCTTGGCTTGCTCTTTTACCTTTGGATAAACTGGTCCCACTTGTGGATTGTCTGTTTGCGCGAGGTTTTTTTTTTGTTGTTGGTGTTCTTGCTCAGAACACCTGACCAGGCATTGACCTCAGGCTGCAAAGCCAGAGGGGTCAGCGTTAAGGTTGCAGAGAGATGGGAGAAAGAGAAGGGTCGGTGCATGGCAGAAAGCACTTTGTTCCCCTGAAAAACCCTCAGCTGGCTGCTTACAAGGTGTCCTGCTGGCATCCTGCCGACAGCATCAGCTGTTTTTCAGTGTCAGCCCCTGGCCTGACAATAATATCCCAGCAGGGCGTCTCATTGCGTTGCTAGGGCACGGCCTGTATTATGCATGCTTAATGGACAATTAAAATCCTTTGCTACTACATCTCCCAGGCCTTTGATAAGGGGCTCCTCTGACTTCAACTCTCTATACTCTACCTCAGCAGGAGGTCCCATTGTCTGTGGTGTATTAGAAGACTGCAGTGACTGTAACCTAGGTTCATTTATCTCTGCTGGGCCTTGAGGAGGACTGATTTTAAAGCCTCCCCCATCACCTTTATAGGCAGTGGTATAGTTGCTGAGGCTGGGTGCAGACTTGGAGCAGCAGGAGCTGTCCACTGGGGTATTGGCTCTTTTCTGGCCAGACAGGACTGATGACCTCTTCCTCGCCTATAGAGAAAGCTAGTCACCCCCTTCTTTAAAGTGCGCCACACCTTCAGTCATACGAAAGAGGTCACTCCTGGGTCAGATCAAAGAAACTGCTCTTACTTTGGGAGTTTTTATTGATTCTGTCACAGTTCGCTGGTCAGTTGGTCACGACTGGATAGACAGTCGAACGGTGCGACGTGCAATTTTTGGTTTCAGAGCTAAAACTGATCTTAGGCAGATTACAAAGCTTGACAGCAGGTGTATGTGAACGCGCACCTGTGTTTTCCAGTGCAACATTTACCTACTGTTCATCCACTAATATTGTTTACTGAGCTCAAGTCATATATCTTCTTGGCTGAATTTTACTTTGAAGAATTGATCTCCACTGACAAGTTAGTTATGTCATAAATATGATGACTACATTTTAACTTACAACTGTATGTTTACAAATGCCAGATTGTCTTGGGCAAAAATCATTATAAGAAAAAGTTTTTTTTGGAGGAGTCTCAAAGTAACAGTAAGTTCCTTTACCTAAGTGTCCCTACTATATTAATTACAACATTAAAAAAAAAACATATTTAGGTACTTGTATTTTACTTTAGTGTTCCTATTGTATATTACCTTGTACTTTTTACTCTATAAACCTACTGATTTTACATAACAAACATGACAAACAGATAAATCACTCAAGTATCAAACCATTGGTTCCAAACTATTCTGCTTACAAAAATATTAGCGTAATGGGGGCCCCTTGTGAGTTTTTTGCTAAATCTGTATCAGTTCTTTTAAAGAGACATTTCCCGTTGTATTCTTATTTTACTTATTTTCATTTGTGTCCTGTCGCAGTAATCAACTCACAACCCTTCAGATTCATCTTCTGACCCTTTCGAGGGGACTGACGTCTAGATTTGAAACGACTGTGCTGAACTACTTGAATGAATATAAAGTAGTTAAAAGTATTTTCATCTCAAATAGCTACAACAGTAAGATGCTGCCAACACCTCTGTGCATCGGCAGCAATCTACAACAATGTTTTCTGGGAAACAAGAACATTTGTTTTTTATACATTTGTTGTACAGGATTATGATTGCATGACTTTTATTTGAAATTTGGTATTTTTAGATGATGATGGTTTTACTTGGGTGAACAATCTGAATACTTCTTCTCCACCTGGGAATTTGGCAGCTGAATTCACCATAAAATTGAGTCACTGCTGTGTAAGCAGCAACGCTCTGCACATTACAAAACTAGCAGACTCAGAAGTTCCAGATCAGATACAGTAGTAGGGGGGATTATCCTAGATTGCATTGCTTACTGTCACCTCAGGCTACCCTGAAAGAGGACACACACACAAACACACACACACACACAAAAAGGATAGCTTGCTCTGCGCTTTCCAATGCTCTGTGTCTCTCAGAGAGCCACAAAGAAGAGACTGGCTATGTCCTGCAGAGACCCAGGAGGTCTGTTATATGCAGCAGCACTACAATGAGCTCTGCCTGGGGATGTGGAGGCAGGCTTTGATATTACATGGGTCACACAGAGAGCTCGAGCCTTTTTAACCTGCCGAAGATTCTTGCCACCACTCCCCTTCTGATTTTCTCGCCCTCCTCCAGTTCTTGAAAGGCACTCCTTATTTTTTCATGGATTTTTCCATCCAGCCAAATCAAATTTTGATATCTTAATTACCAAATAAAACAATCTTAGTACATAATGGTAGAAGACATTTCTTGACTGTAGGTGTGTTTCTAGAAACTCTGCTCTTTCCACTGACTTTCTAGAAACTCAGATTCTGCCCTCTTCTTTTAAGATGATGGAACTCATCCAAAGGTTCCCTGCAGTCAGAATTATTGCTGAACCCAAAGAGACAAAACTGGCCTGAATAGCATCCTGTTCTCCCTCCGACACTTTAAGAGGTCGCCCAACACCAAGATAACTGCCTTTTTATGAGTCCTCTTCCATTGTGTGGCAATGGGGGTCATGAGTCCAATGGAGTGCTTTATTGTTCTGTGGCAGTGTTTACAAGGCATGGTGGAGTGTTGTGGGGTTGATACTATGTTGAAGGAGACAATATAAAGTCTGTGGGCTGAACAAAATGGAGGACAGGTACTTTAAAGGATGAAATATGGCTCTATGACTTTGCTTCAGACATACTGGCATCTGTATTTTCAGTGTCTTAAAGCCCATTTCTGTCCTATGTGCTAAAAAGGATTACTTTAAGTCATTGTTTTGAGGAACATTTTAGTCATATTTAAGATAAGTGAGTAGGATATCAAGTTGATATACATAAATATCTACAAACCAACAACAAGCTTTCAGGATTTTCTCTTTCAAAAGTGATGTTTATTTGTTTTTTCTTACACCTGAAGCAAAATTTCAGATCTGCAAACACATCCTGGATCAGTTTCCAGCAGAATCAATGCCTCCCTCATTTCTCACATTTAGTGTCAGTGTCTCTCCCTCTTTTATCTCAAAATGGCTGCATATCAGTGCTTCCTGCCATGTCTAACTGACTTGGGCAGGGCCCTCAGGCTGACACACCTGGGTCAGGGACGGAGGGCTCGGGGATGACGGGAGATTTGAGTGCAAACAGAGTCTGTCTCTACACTGTCAGTGAGGGAGGGACACTCTCTGTGTCTGTGTGAGGCTGAGACCACAGGATAAGAATGTGTTCGACATTGTTTGTAATTGTGTAATGTTTACTCTGTTGGTATCAGAGGGGGCCTGAGCCTGGGCATCAGCAAACAGGCATTTGATTGTCGGTTGTGGTGGGGTGAAGCATTCCTTTGGGCTTCTAATAAGTTACAACAAGCGGTCTAGACACAGGATTAAGTGATGACACTTAAAGACAAATGTCAATTTTATTTGAACTTTTCGATGAGTAAGTGACAACAAGGGGACAAGAAAAGTCTTAAGATACATTGACTCAAGTTTTTAAAGTACTTGAATTTTCCATTGTCTTCCACTTTCCATGACATGTTAAAGGGAGATGAACTTTTCACGCCAGAATCAGAATCAGAATCAGAGTACTCCATTGATACCTATGAGGAAACTGTTCAGTTTCTCCAGACAGTGTAAGAAAAATAGAAATACTCAATTGCAAGTTATAGTATGTAACAAAAAGTACATTATACTTCAATATGTAACAATATATATTTAAATAAAAAATAGAAGATACATATGTGAACATATGTGTCTAATACTACCCTATAGTATTTACAGTTTGCCACATTTATCCGTCACTTTTTGTTTCTTAAGGTTGTTACTTATTGAGTTTTATTTTTTCAAAATATTTACATTAAAAAACATATAAGTTTACCAAGAAGATGGTTTTATGTAGGCTGAAAAGGGCAAATCACTTCACCTCCCACCCCAAAAGTTTCAAAAAGTTTTAAAAATAGTTTACAAATCGATATTTACACAGCATTACTACGTCTTATGACCCAGTTATCTTGAAACTAGTCATAGTCAGCTGCTGTTTAAACATGAATTCAACGGTATCTCAAATTTAATGATGTAATATGCAAAAACATTACACTTAGACATGCCATTTTCTGTAAAAACAGTATTTTCACTTCCACTTCCAACTTCCAACAGTACATTTCATTTATAATTCTTCCATACTTTTACTTGAGATCTTGAAATTACAGTGACACATTGGTACATTTAGTGAATTAAGTGATCTAAGTCCTTTCTTCACCGCTGACGTAATTGCAGGAAAAGTCAGTAGCATTTGTGTGCTGATCAGAGAGTTAGAAGGGAGTTTTGCTGGAGTGAGTGCGTGTACACAGTTCATGGCCTTGGCTGAGCTGAGCAGATAGCAGCAGCGGGCGGATCAGTGTGTTTGTTTGCTCTGTCCTTTGCTGTCTGAGTCAAAGAGCAGGTCAGCCTGGGTGGCGCGGTGTTGCTCAGCACTGAATGAGGCCGACTGTACAATCTCTCTGCCCTATATAACCATTATAGTTGTGGGACACAGCAGCTGTGAGCCAAAACAAGTGAAACTAACTGTCTGTTTCTCTCTCTCTTTCTCTCTCTCTCTCTCTCTCTCTCTCTCTCTTTCAGTGCGTTACAGCCAAGGCCCTGGTGAGGCCAGCTCCTCCTCCACCATCAGTCACCACAGTAGCAATGCGATGTCGACCAGCCAGTCAGTGCTCCAGCAGGTGTCTCCGGGAGGATTGGACCACAGCCACAGTCTGCTGTCACCTGACGCCAAGATGGTGAGTGAACACACCTGGGCCCTCATGGCCTCAGATTAGATAAGACCTGACCAGCGTTTAGCATAAACGTACAAAGCAGGTTCCTGGGCCTCGTCTCCCATGGACCCACTGGCAAGAGCCAACAATTCGTGCATTGTGCTGCTCTGTTTGGAAGGTGGAGTCGGGGTGGCAGGCCTTGGCTGGCCTAACACACAGCCTTCACCAGAGTGCACCAGGCATGTTCCTCACTCAGCCAATAAACCTGACAAAGAAACATTCTGTCCATATTGATTAACTGCCTCGCAAAGAGGAGCCACAGGTGGATCCCTGCTTGTTCTGCCAGAGGAATGACGCCAACATTTGATTTTATCCAATGCTTTTTTTTTATAAATTTTTTTTTGTCTACTTCAGAGTTTCTCCCTTCTGCCCTCGTCCAATATTTGATCAGTGACAAGGAAACTAACATAACTTTTGAGTTGTGGTGCAATAACACTTTTGATATCTGATAGTTGATTTATTCTCAAAATATTTTCCTTGAATTGCCTTACAAAACAAAACTCATTGATTTAAATTATGTATTTGTTTAAAGTGACCTTATTTCTTTTTATTAAAAATGAAGTCATGAAACTGTTTACCAACTTCCTTCTGAGATTAAATTACTTCTGCCTTTTTGTGAAGCATAATGCGAAATGACCACAATAAGAACGGGCATTACAGTTGTGCAGCAGGTCGGAGCTGACAGTTTCTTATCTGCAGATGTGTATCTGTCCAGTAGGTCCTCTGTGAGCAGCTGGCAATAGTCAAATAGACGCAGCCCCTCCAAGTGGGAGGATCCAGACCCAGATAACCTTTACATACATGCTTAGATGTTTTGTACTGTTGTTTTTTAAGTGTTTGGTAATCCCACATGCAGGTAAAAATGCCCTCAATGTGTTATACAGAGTCTTCTTAGCTGACATTTTCCATATGATTTTTTTCCTCCAGTTTTTCTTTCTTATCAGTATTTGAATGTGTGCCGCGTATGTATAAGTGGAGTTACACAAGCACAGTGTCGTACAAAAGAATCTGAACTAAGTCAACATTTATGTCTGTTGTTTGCTTAACAGTCAACATCTGTTTCGCTTTGAGAATACATTCATGTGAATTTACATAGCAGATACTCAAGCTCTCATAACCTTCCTGTGTTGTCTTTTTTTAACAAATATTACAGCAATAAAACTGTGGTTTAAATTTATTTGTCTTCTGCATTGTTCTCCAGATTTCCGGTTCAGGTGGAGGACTTCCTCCAGTCAGCACACTGACAAACATCCACAGTTCCCATCACAGCCACCAGCAGACACAGAACCTCATCATGCCTCTATCTGGAGTCATGGCCATAGCACAGAGTAAGGCCTCCGCCCTTCACATAACAAACACAGAAAATCATTTATTGTATCCTGACATGGTTTAACTGAGCTTTCTCTCACCAGGTTTGAACACATCACAGTCTCAGACGGTGCCAGTGATCAACAGCGTGGCGGGCAGCCTCGCAGCGCTGCAGCCGGTGCAGTTTTCCCAGCAGCTCCACAGTCCCCACCAGCAGAGCTTGATGCAGCAGTCCCCGAGCCACATGAGCCAGCAGCCGTTCATGGCAACGGTCACACACTCACACAGTCAGTAACACTCAGTTTACTCTTGTCCTCTTTGAACAACAGCCTCTAGCAGGTTTCCTACATCAGCTGTATCGGCTTTTGTTGCTAAAAAAAGGATAAAATTGCTCTTATTTCACAAGAAAAAGCTAAAATTTAGTTTTGGTGTCCTGTGTGGACACACCTCTGCTAACATGATAAGTGAA
>JAPZDY010000024.1:18850809-18861028 GCA_029783645.1 Ctenochaetus hawaiiensis
TTTACTCTTGTCCTCTTTGAACAACAGCCTCTAGCAGGTTTCCTACATCAGCTGTATCGGCTTTTGTTGCTAAAAAATTGTTCTTATTTCACAAGAAAAAGCTAAAATTTAGTTTTGGTGTCCTGTGTGGACACACCTCTGCTAACATGATAAGTGAAGAGGAATCTTTTTGCTGATGATAAAAATATCTGTCTGACTTTCTTTTGCAGTGTACCCTCACAAGCAAGAGCCCCCGCAATATTCCCACCCATCACGATTCCCCTCAGCCATGGTGGTCACAGACGCCAACAGCATCAGCACCCTCAGCTCCATGTCCTCGAGCAAGACAGTGAGTGTTTTGCAGACATCATATCACATACAAGAGTTCACAGTTAGATGCATGTTCTCACCTCTGTCTGCCTGTCACTGTGGGTGTTTAATCAAAAATGTCAATTTCCGTGATCAGCATGAGGGCATTTGCATGAAAATCTGCAATAAATTTGAGATTTTTTTTCTGCAGTAATTCTTACATTTACAGTTTATATTATCTTGTCATTAAATAACTCTTTTCAAAAGTACTGTAATACTGTAATCAGCTCACTCATTACCCACCGATGAACAAAAATGATCCTCACCCTGATTGAGAGAAACAACACAATCGAAGCACACGCTAACAACACAAACTGGGTTATGACTGGTAAAAGTGTGTGTGTGTTATGATTGTGTGTTGACTTGTTTAATTCCTGTCATATTAGGATGCTCCTGTAAACAAGATGGTGCAACTTGGGGGTCTCTCCTGGGTAAATACAATTTTATCAGTTCAGTATCGCACTTGAGTTGAGTGAAAATCCCAAGAATTGCACACAAGTCAAATCATTAAAGTTCTTTTATTGCTGATGTTCAAGCACTTTCATATGACTCCAAACTAACAGAAGAGACAGATATATGGATAGTAAAATCCTCAGAATGTCTATTTTCTCTAAAACAGACGTCTAATCAATCAGCTGTTCCCTCGGCCTGAACGATTCCTGATTAATGCTGCCTCCTTTCGCTTTCTTCTCCATGCTGAGAGTTACCTCTGTGATCAGGAAATGAGCCACCCTGTTAATCAAAGTTCTCAAGCCTTGTGTCTTGCCACTTTCCTCCATGCTACAGTGATGCTGGAGATGAGATGGGCTGGGTGGGGGTGTTTTTTTTTTTTTTTTGGTAATTACACCTCTTCCTCTTTCCTACTTCTCCCTGCTCTCGGTGATCGCTCTAGCCTGAAATGTTGTCCACGGTGCTTTCACACGCTCAATTTCCCACGCTGAGGCAGAGCACTCGTACCGCCGCTCTGCCACTGACAGACTGAAGGGTTGATGGGATGATAGCTCAGAACACAGTATATCCTCTGTGGAGAAAGGAAGTCAAATAAATCTCTCTGAGGCTGTGAAATTGGCTAATTTTGGTCAGTGACAGTCAGCTGGTTATTGATACTCTTTCACAAAACAGTAAAGGAATATGTTGTGAAAAAAGTGGTGAGACTGAATTAAGAAATTTAGATTTAGACTTTAGATTAAATCCTTACATATTTACCTACCTAGGTAGCTTGGGCTGGCCTTAACTATTATTTTATAAATTATTTAAAATAACTTTAATTAATTCAATTACTTTCCTTGATGGACTGAAAAAAAAGTTGGGAAACAGATAAAATCAGTATATTTTACAGTTTCAACGAACCACTTTTTTTGTTATCAATTAATCTACAGATATTTTATTTCTCAGTTATTTAACCCTTTAGCCTGTAAAACATTAAACACAGGGACTTGACCTACAGTCCAAACCCCCAAAATGTCCAATTTAATATAATGTAAGACATAACGAAAAAAAATATATAATTTTTTTTTGACATTTGATATTGAACAGCCAAATTTTGTCCTTTTTTTCTCACAAGTTTTCTGTTGATAGACCAATCTTTTTTTTCTCACTTGTTGATGTGGCTCTAACACACTGTATTTATAAGCATAGCTCTTGTTTTGGGGGGAAATCCTTAACTGGAAGGAAACAACTCAATACATCTGTCAATAAATGTTGAAGAGTAAAATCACATAGTATAAATAAGAATTAATGAAATTACTTTAGCAGAGCACCAGTATCTTAAACTTGTACTTAAGTACATTACTAGAGTAACTGTACTGGTGATTAACTCTGACCACTGGCTTCATCACTCTGTTTCCTAGACCCATTTATTTAGACAGCAGTTGGCCAGCAGGCTTTCTTAGGTATTTTCTTATCAGGACTTTATTTAGACGGAGCAGACTTCTTCTCATGACACCATCAACATGCTCAGGCTTTATAACACTCATTGTTTACCGTGAACCCTCTATTATACCTGAGTCTGTTTGA
Source organism: Ctenochaetus hawaiiensis (assembly GCA_029783645.1). Taxonomy (NCBI): domain Eukaryota; kingdom Metazoa; phylum Chordata; class Actinopteri; order Acanthuriformes; family Acanthuridae; genus Ctenochaetus; species Ctenochaetus hawaiiensis. The sequence goes on from JAPZDY010000024.1 coordinate 18,853,174, forward strand.
AACACACCTCTGCTAAGAGACCAGCGTCTAATGACTCAAGTCTTAGCTGCGGGTCAGCTTTATCAGGTGAAATTGTTTGCTGGCCGCAGGGTCACACCACGGTCACCTGCCTCCACCCCTGGAGAGGCAGAACAAAAATAAATTCCACAAACAATCCAAAAAAAAGAGAACATTTCAATGGAAGCAGGGCTTTTCTGAGTCAGGAGAAGAGGGATGAGGAATGTATTTGGTCAGGTGTGGCACATGAAGGTGCAGGAGTGATGTATTTACCAGTGCTGGAGCAAGTATTCAAGTCATTTACCTAGGTAAAAGTAGAAATACCGCACTATAAAAATACTCCACTAAAAGCAAAAGTGCTGCAGTCATTATTAAAACTTAAATAAAATATGTAAATATGAGCCATAAACATAAATCTACTTAAAGTGTCAAAGTTAAATGAATCCTGTTGGTGTTATGTAACTTAATCATAAATATTAACACATCAACATTTAAATGGCTCTTTAACATTGTAGTTGGCCAGTTTGAGTTAATTTTACTTTTTACATCTGTAGTTTTAACAATGTTTCATATTTTATGTACTGAAAATATCGTTTTGTTTTTTGTTTTTTGCAGTCTAAATGTGAAAAGTAACAAGTAACCAGTCCAGGATAAAATGTAGGCACTGTAAAATTCTGCAAACTACTGATAAAACAAAAATTTCTGCATTTTATATTTATCACACCGAGTTTTCTAAAATAAACATCAAAATGACATAGTTTAGATTTAATAAAATTTTATATGAGCTGATTTTCATTTATTTTGGTGATCAGGTTGCGAGAAATTATGGTTTTTAAATTAAGAGAACAATATTTTCCTCTTCAAAAAGGATGGAGAAGTATGGTCACATCAACCTACATACAGCACCTGACTTAATGCACTCAGTTAGTTTACAGCCCTGGTGATGATGCTCATTACATGTATACCTGCGTTACTGGACAGATTGTATTTATTGTTTTATGTAATGCAGACCTACTTTCTCTGACATTTCTCTCCCTCTCCTCCTTCTTTCAGTGTCCTCTTCAGGCTTGGTGAGAGCGTCCACCCGACTTCCTCGGCGCCCGGCAACGGGAGCACATTTTTCCACCCTCTCACCGCGGTAACCATGACAACTCTTAATAACCGGCAACGGCACGGTTGGAAGATGAGTCAGTCAACAAACGAGAGGAGTGACGACGGTGGGCCAGGCAGTGAATGATGAGAAATGGGGACAGAGGAGAGAAAAAAAGAAAGTCACTGCACCTGGATTCCCCTCGCTCGCTCACAAATGATCAACAAGGATTTATGATTAAACACAATCTTCGAAAACAGTATTCAGTTTTTTATGCCCCCTTTTTCAAAGGAACAAAAACCAAGCACCCAAAAACTGCTCATGAACTGTGTGGTACGGACCTAAATGAAGGCTCTGGGACAGCTTATAATAGGCTACACTGTGATTTAAGGTGGAAATATGAAGACACACTGAAACTTACAGAGAAGGCAACTAGCCTCTGTGAAGACTGAAAGACTCAATGAAGGCAACTCACTCACAGAAGGTTCCTGGTCGCTCTTGACGGCTACACAAATCGCCTTGCACATGAGCAGAACTGTGTGACAATCACAATAACCTGTATTGATCTTCTTGCCGGGCTTTAAAGGAGTCTTCCATATTATTCTTTCACACTCAGTTTACTGTACTAGCTTTAGTGCAGGAGATGAATGCCCTCTGTCGCTTGAGGGATTCATCATGTCGAGTTGTTCAATGTGTATACTGTGATTGAAAAGACTATGACAATCTTGAAAGGACTATGCAATGCGTCTGTAGCTGTATGCAATGCTTTGTATAACTGGATTCTGCACAGAACTCCACACACTTGAGACTGGAAATGAATATGCACTATTAGTGAAGTCACCAAGAATTATTGTATACTGGTGCTGCCTGTAAAGTAACACAAAAACAGATGTGTGTGGCAAATATGCCAAAGAATTAGAGTGTTCTTGAGAGTGGGTTCGTCTTTTATTTGTCATCGTGTCGCAAAAGTTAGCCTGCAATATCTGTAGACCAGGTCTGCCTTGGGGGGACTGACTCACGCTCTTTAACTGTGGCCCTTCCCCTCAATGTTGTTTGCACACAGGTTCAGGTGAATTTCAGGAATGAGACTCACCCTCCTCCTCCTCCTCCCTCTCCTGCTCCCATTGCCTTCTGAAATGTGAAGAGGTTAAAAAAAAAAAAAAAAAGGAAAGGAAAAAGGACAAATATTGTTAATAACTCCTCATCATCCATCAGGGCGCAGGACCCCCCACCAGTGTAGAATGAAAATATTGACAGGTATTCAGAAACAAAACAGCTATCTTAGTCTGGTATTTTGTGAAGGAGAGAGACATGAAAGAGGACGATGTTGTGACAGCGGCTGCTCTAATCATACAGGAATCCACAGACAGTGAGAAATGTAGAGGAGCGGAGCAGCTATGCAGAGCGTTCAGACAGAAAGCAATGCGAATGGTCGAATCACACTGTCTGTGCAGAGTCACAAAGTGTTTCGCACATAAGAGCGAACACAACATCTGTACAGAGGTTAGCATAATCTGGCCAGCTAATGGACTGTTGGTATCCGTATGTCTGTTTTCAGCTCATCTTCTGTTTGAACTCACCTTAATTTCTGGTTCTTCTCCACCAATCTCTCTCCTCTTTTACATCTCTTCAGGGAAATATTCAAATATCTGGGCAAAATCATGTCTTTCCATTACTTTTGTCTAAACACAGTCTGGCTAGCTGGAGAAGGAGGCGAAAGGTTGACACGGAGACAAAAATTGGCATCAAGAGGAAGTTTTCGTTTCAATACAACTACCTGCATTTGTATGAGACAAAAAGGCCATTTGACTATCAAACCCTACATGTTGTAAGTGTGGCAGATCCAGTCTCCTGTTCAATATTAGGTCATTACATTGTTGTTGTTTTGTTGGTTTGTGACTGTTATAGGCACACCTACTGCCATCTGATCAGAGGGCACTCATACTTGTGTGACAGGACGTGATTTTTTTTCCTCCTAATGTATTATTTTTGTATAAAATTGAAATCAATCATAAATCATTATTTATACTTTCTGAGAAAATATTGATATTTCAAGTAAAAGTTTTTTTTTCCAAAATGAATGAATGGTTTTGGTCATTTTGTGTCCAATATACATAGATAGATAGAAGGATAGATAGACTGACAGACAAACAGACAGATAGACATACATACATACATACATAGATGGACATTTACTTAAAGCACTCAAAGGTAGGTCTGCACATTATAATTTTAATTTTCTCACATTTCAATCTGCAGTTTGCTTTGAAATGAATGTAGTGAGTTGAAAGGATTAATGCTTTAATTTTAAAGTATTTCAAAATGTAAATTTATACTCAGTGAATTGTCTCTTTAGCCCCTGTAAAGATGCTGCAGTGTTGCTGCATCATATGCAAATAGCCTCTTTAAATGTCATAGATCTAAAGTGCACATTGCATTTTAGGCAACAAGTTTATTGAATTGGAAATGTGGTGATAGTACCAGTCACCTCAGCCTTTATCTTGTACTGACATAGAGCCCACAGTAAAACATATAGTTGTGATTATAGTTCTTATAAGATAAGAAACACAGCTTTATTTGCGTTTTATGCATGATAAAGGTCACATTTAGAATAAGTCAACACATTGCTAAGCTTTACAATATAGGCATGAGATAGATAAAGACATATAACAGTATAACTGTATGTCACATTATGTGCTCAGTTGTTCAGGTGTCCGGACGGTGTTGTCTAGTATCACAGAATGTTTTATAGCATCATAAATGTTTAAATCTGTAGTGAAGTGCAAAAAAGTCCATAAATTTACTTAATCCATGTTAAATGATCAATTCAGATTTTATTTGAAATATATTTGGAAAAGAAAAACAGAGGCAGACTCAGTGAAGGAATAGAGTGATCTTCTAAATCTACGTTTTTAAGACTCTCCTGCTGGTTCTGCACTGCTGGTTTGTGTGACGGTGTGTCACTGCAGCAATCAGCCTCTGATGCTGAAAAGCTACATGGGTACGAAAGTTCGTCTTTCCATGGTTGTCCTCTAATCTAAATGCCTTCTCTTATAATTGGCCACCGCAGTGGGGTTTTCCCCTAAAGTAGATTCTGTTACAACTTTTTACTGCAGGACTGCTGCAGTTTTTTTCTGGTATGCCTTGTGGTTTGCATCTCTGAACACATTCAAATGAATGAAACGACAAGTTTTTTTGCAGCAACAACTAATTTGGTATGAATACAGCCGTCCTCTTCATGACAAAATCTCACAACAATTAAACTTTTATTGATGAAATCTTTCATAACTTGAGGGCAGGCAAATAAATAAATAAATAAATAAATGAACAGATTAAAAAACAACACTGACACAATCCTGTTCTGGCCTCCTGATGGACATAAGTGAGATGTTTACTCTCTTTTATCTGTTTTTGGTCTCTTTTAACTAAGCACTATGAGAATGGTGAGAGAGAACTAAACAGTAAAACTGAATCAATGAGCTGAAACTTACTATAGAGTTGAGGGGAGCTACACAGTGATAATTGCTATAGATTACAAGTTTCAGAATTATTTTAAAAAATTGTATTAGTGGCTTATTGTATTAGTGGGGCTTTGTTCCCATATTATATACATGCATTAAAAATATATAAAGTAAGCTGATCTGAAGACATGAGCTTAAAATTGTGTTAAGTTCTTATAACTGAAACCTTAAAATCATTATTGTGATTTACAACTGGCAAAGCTTTAACTCTGCTGTTCTCTGCCTGTGTTGACCTGCAGCCTCCATCATGGAGCCCTGCCGGGGGAAGCCTTGTAATCCACTGATGTTGCTCTATTTGGTTTTCAATGAGGCCTTTGATTTTCAGACCCAGGAAGCCTGAAAAGATCTGACCATGTCCCCTTTACTCTTTTTCTCTAAAAGAAACTGAAATGCTGGGAGGTTCATTAGCATCTGTTAGACTTTGAAATGCAACACTAAACTCTCTAAATACGACATTTACTTCAGCTGTGAATTAGAGTTTGAATACAAACTTGCTTCAATTTGGTTCATGTTTGCTGTCTAATTAGTGATAATCGCTAAAGGCTTATTGTATTAGTGGGGTTTTGTTCCCATAAGTGTTTAAATGTGAACCCTGTTATTTAAGGAATAATTGAACTGTGGCATGACCTTACCATTAGCTATTTATGAAATACAGGGAAAATTCTATTTTATCATATCGACCATCTGATGTTTTGATGCAACCAGTCTGCAAATAATCAACTTCCAGTGATATAACATGAACCTGATGTCCATGTTTTTATGCTTCATTTTGTTTTTTTCATCAGACATGATGAGCATAAGCAACAGAATGAAGTTGGACTTGTAGCAAGATGCTATTCTGTATTTACCACTCAGACAATTCATCACAAGGGAAATGGCTGTATGTTTTCACTATGATAAATAACTCTTTTCTCCTCAATGTCTTTCAGCAGGGGGCACTATAACCCATTTAGAAATTCCAGACTGCATCAATAATGATACATTATTGATACATTACACCTTCCTAATTCAATCACATCCTCCAAAGTTGTTTGCTTCAGTTCTGCATTTGTCTAGTTAAAGCACAAACTTCATCGTGGACTCTCCTTTCACCTTCAGCATGTCTCCCAGGCAGCAGAGCGTTGCAGGGTAGGCTGACTGACGTCATCAGACTTTAACCAAAACCAAAACTGAGCAAGTGATCTTAGTCAAAACACGGTGTCACAAATTTGATGAATTTAGACTGGACTTGACAAAATTTTTTAAAAAAGGAGGGGATTAAACCTAGACTTCAATGCGAGTGAATCATGACTTCACTTGGACAAGATCCCTTTGACTTGAAAATGCTTCATATTTTCTTTTAAGTACAAAGATTAAAAGATAAGTTACCGAAAAAGCGTGTTAGAAATCAGTTTGATTTTCTTAATTAGTTACCATTAAGAAAGAAGCAAGACTCTTCCCCATAGACCCATTTTATTTGACTATGTCAAGTGTATGCATACATATACAGCATAAAAATCTAAGCTAATATTAATCACTACAGTGATTACGTTAACATATGCATTTTGATCTTTAATGTTTTCATTATTTTGTCTGGTTTATTTTATGTACACTAACATAACAGCAAATTATAAAAACAGAGAAATACTGCAATAATATATACAAAGCATAATTTTAACTTGGGAAAGTATTGTTTTAATTAATGGGCACAATGTAAGATTTTTTTTCTCTGAAAATCAACCATCTGCATACACATGAAATTCAATTTAGTATAGCTCATTTTGTAAATAAAAATAGACTGAATATGCCAAACATACCTCTCCTTGTAAATGCATCAGCCTCTTAACAGGTTATAATAAAAATAGAAACAATATTACAATATTGACAGAGTCAGTAAATAAAACTGACAGTAGATAAGGTGCAGTCCAGAGTAGTTAAAAGTAATAAAAACTCCATAAACAGTACAGAGAGGTACGTGGTAGAGGATGCTCTGTTAGAGAGTTTAACTCTGCTGCTCCTGTGTGGTGATGATGGCCCAGCAGCTTCAGTGCAGGCGAGGACTTAAGAGGTCAATCGGAGGAGCGAGCTGACACCCGGGAAACAGAGGAGAGGGGCAGAGAGACAGAAAGTGGAAGCTGCAGGGTGAATGTGGCCGCGTGTTTAGCAGAGCCAGAAGAAAGGATACTACATCAACTCCAGCTGAGGCCCAAGGGGTTAATGGATAAGACTACCCAGCAGGGGTCAAGGGTCAGGAGGCCACTCTCTGCCAGGGCTAATTGGTCACTGCGACCAGAGTTAACGCCAACCTTTCTATGGAGAATATATATGCACATGTATGGGGCAGCTCTGACAGCAGCCCTCCATCAAAAGCCCTCTGATCAAGGAGGTCTCTGTTGTGCTCCTGCACAGTCATGGAGATCAGTCAGACCTCCATAGTAACAATCAGTACCCTTCACCGTACATCGCCACCAGCACCACCTACAGTGACAGCTAGGCTGGACTCATGAAAAGATTGGTGGCTTTTGATCTTAAGTTATTTCACTCAGTTCAATTCAATTCATTAGCATTCACTTTCTTAGCTGATGAAAGATGAGTGAGGAAATGTATATGAGTTAAAATACATTTAGTTTACCTCAATTCTGTGATAAATAATTTATGATTCTGAGCTTGCATATATATTGCATATATATGTTTATGTATATATATATATACACACACACATACATACATATATACATATATATGTATGTATGTATATAAGTTAATGTATGTGTGTATAAGTGTGTAAGAAGATAGATAGATAGATAGATAGATAGATAGATAGATAGATAGATAGATAGATAGATAGATAGATAGATAGATAGATATGGATACGTAGTCCTGTGAGTGTCAGTTAAGCATTTTTTTGAGGGTGCTGTAAACGTGTAACATTTTTAATTATAGTAAAATACAGAACAATGCAAATTTGTTTGTGCTTTAACACATCACAAACTTACAAAATTAAGTCTAAGAAAGTTTGAACATTTATACAGTATATAAGTTTTGAGGCAAAACAGATGCAAAAGTCATGCAACAAGAAAAAGGACAGCAGCAATGTGTGAAGGCATCAGAAAATAATACTTTAAGCATTCTAAGCAGATCACACAAATGCATGTCATTTTTACAATAACTTTGTTTAAAGCTTTTAAGAACAACCAACATTTTTCAAATCATAGATGAAAAAGTTTTTTCATATACTTGATTTACAATTTGAGCCTGCTGTTAAAAA
>JAPZDY010000024.1:18870682-18897020 GCA_029783645.1 Ctenochaetus hawaiiensis
TCGTTTTTGAATCGTATCGGCCACCACAAATCGTGATACAGATCGAATCGTTGTCAAAATGAATCGTTACACCCCTAAGTATGACTGAAAGCTCAAGCAGAATTTCCAATGATGTGAGACAATAAAGTGGATTTCCAGCCTTAACTTATGCAGAGGGTGTTGAAAGGCACAGTTAATGAAGCAGTAATGGCTTCATGCTTTGCATTATTCAAGCTTGCAGGGAATCATGCGCTCAGACTGTAAAATCAAAGCTGACCTAAAATGTTATTATCCGTGTTATGTACTTCAGTCATAGTTTGAATCAGATCACCTATATGTCCCCTTTTTTTCCCCTTTAGTTTTATGTATCCTGTTGGAGGGGGTCTGGGACCGCCCCAAGGTGAGTTATTATGCAGTCAACAAGACCACTTTTTTCATGCACACTGTGTTCATTTGAAATGTATTTGACCAAATTAATTTAATTATAAGAAGAATCTTTTTTCTGTAATTTGAGATTAATCAATTACCAAGGGTTTGCATTTTACAACAGCTGATCATCTGATACAGTAGATATTTGGAATACAAATTGTAAAATCTTGACATGGTCCTGAGTTACATGCTTCCTGTGAAAACTCACTGAAATTGCTTGATTTTTACTACCTGTGACAGTAAAGTTTTTTTCAATTTAGATCAAACAAGAGACTAAAAAACATATTTGAAATAAGTATGTATTGGTTAACTTTTGTTAGATTTTGAATCAAAGCACAGTTTGCACTTTCACTGATCACATACAAGGGCAGAGCGTGTTCAGTTGTTACGTGTCATATATAACATAGTACGGGGTTCAGATATTAAAGAATAAAGAGGACTGATTGTCTCTTCTCTGCCTCTCATCAATTTTCCTGTTAAAAATTGGCTGTTTCCATTTCAGATCATGATAAGTCTTTATGCCGAAGTAAATACCAGCAAGCATTTGAGCATACCTTTGTTTCCCATGCCAGAAGTAACGCATTGCACACCTCAGATGTACTATCAATTAGATATGTGCATTTGTCATATTTAGGCTGCTGACTTTGCAGTTAAACTCTGATAACCCTAGAGGTCATTACATGCTTCCATTAGCTATGTCGTTTTTAGACAAAGTGGATTGTGTGCAGCCTCCCAAACAATTCACTTATTCGGCCCTGTTGAGCCCTAACATGGTGAATCATCTGGAGGCTGCAGTAGGAGCTGGCAGCTCAGCTCTGGCTGTCAGCTCACACTGCATCTGTGAAAACAAACAGACACTTTTCTGTTTTTTCCCCTCACTCTCCTTGTTTTGCTCCAAGCTGGCACAGTATTCAACAGAAAAACAGATTTGGTTGTTGCTGAGCCCATGTCTTTTTCTAGCTGTCCAGGAAATTGATTTGCAATACTGAATCATGACCAGACTCTGGAGCCATTTATGCAAATTCCTGGCTTGTTTTTATGTGTTCTTCAGTGGCCTTAAATTTGGCACTCTTAAATGCTTCAAAAAGTAATAGATTGCATTGTTACTTGTCATTTTAATATAGTACATCCTAACTGTGTGTGTGTCTGTGCAGGTATGGTGCCCATGCAGCAACAGCAGCAACAGCAACAGCAGGGCTTTCCAATGGTTCCTGTCATGCAGCCAAACATGCAAGGCATGATGGGGATGAACTTTGGGGGACAGATGCCCCCAGGAGCCATGCCTATGCAGGTGACCTTGTGTGGCTGTATTTAGTTTTTGAATGTCAAGCAGCATTACCCCAGAGTATTTATTTCTCTTCTTAATTCTGTTTTTGCCTTTTTTTAGTTTCTGTGGTTTAATTGTCTCAATAGTTGGTAGTATTTTTAACAAACTTGCCATTGTGGGTTTCCACTAATGAGTACATAATGCTGAAGTGGCCCTGTATTGATTAAAATGGTTTCATTCAAGTGGAGGCCTGGGTCCTATTAACCCCATTCGCTTCCAAATCAATCTAGCCACAAACTGTTTTACACATCAGCACATTACCAGTAATTTATCAACAGCCTGCTGACTTTTTCAAGACTTAAGTCCATAAACATCATTCTGAAATGCATTGCTTCCCCTTGGTGTGAGCATTTTTTTAACAAGAAAAAGGAGTGTGACAGTTGGAATGCTAATTAGATTTCTGAGCTGCTGTTTGCATTTGAATTTGTTTATTAAATTTATTTTTAATTATTTGTTTAATTTGTCTAATTTATTTATTGATTTTATGTGTCCAACAGGGTGGGATGGCTATTGGGATGCAGACCCCTGGGATGCAGTTTTTGGGTCAGCCACAGTTCATGGGTATGAGACCTGCTGGACCTCAGTACACTGCTGACATGCAGAAACAAATGGCTGAGGAGCACCAGTAAGTCATCTTTACAATAATGTCACAGTTATTCTTCTTGCTTCTTTGTATAGAGTCTTTTTGTAAGAATGTCCACATCTGCATGTGTACACAATATAACCAGCTGAGTAATTCCACACTAGATTTGGTAGATGGGAAAAAATACAAATCTTAAAATGAGCCACAACATCAACACCATGCAACACCGCAACACGGCTTATGGGGCTACAGATGTTCCCGGTTCTATTTCTGCCCATGTTTTTTTATTTGTTTCTCTCTCATTCATTTCTGTCAGCTCTCTACTATCAAAAAAGGCTAAAAATATTACAAGAAAATCAGAAAAACTATTACCAAAAAAAAGGAAATTTGTCATTTAAGTCACAGAACAAGAGTCATTATTACTACGCAAAATTTAAAGATTTTATAAAGATTTTATTTATGGGACACATTAATGGACTCTTATTGACCTACTGTTTATTTGGAGATTCTCATTTTTTCTTTTTTTATGTCTTTGTCTTTAAGAAATCAGTAAGCTGCACCATTTTTTGCCCTTTTACACATCCACTATCTCTGTCTTTCAAGTTTTTATTTATTAATTAGCTTTTGGCCTTTTGTTGCTTGGATTTCTGTATGTAGAAATTAAACAACAAAACTCTGCCTTGCCCTGTTCCTCACCTGTTTCAGAATATTATTAAGTTTTCTCTTCATATAATGTCTGTGTTCCTCCTGCCCTTTAGAAAGCGAATGGAGCAGCAGCAGAAGATGCTGGAGGAGGACAGGAAAAGAAGACAATTTGAGGAGCAGAAACAGAAGCTGAGGCTGCTCAGCAGTGTTAAACCGAAGGTCAGTCTCTCTCCACAGACTGTTTATTTTGTATTATATGATTTCCAGCATGTCCACAGCTCATCTCTTTGACCCTCAAGTTTCTTGATACTCTATTGTTCTGTACTCAGACAGGAGAAAAGAGCCGCGATGATGCCTTGGAGGCAATCAAAGGCAACCTGGATGGCTTCAGCAGAGATGCAAAGATGCACCCCACTCCATCGTCACAGACCAAAAAAGCAGGTAACTTCACCTCTGTGGGTTAGATGTTACGCTTGGGTATTCTTTTACCTGTTGCTCACCTCCATCAGCAGATCTGCACTCCGTAGCTCTGTCAAAATGCTACCATCAGAGAAAAATAGTTGGATTAGATACAGAGCAGTATGATTACTGCCCAGCTGGCAGCCAGGCAAGCCTAAATTAGAATTTTCTGTCTCAGTATGTTACATGCAACACAGATTTTTAATCACATTTGTTGTATCATATAAATTTCTCCCATCTATCATGCCATCTGTACACCTGTTAGTAATATGTTCAAGATCTGACCTTGGATCAGTGTCTTCGAACAACAGTTTTTCTTTACCGACCTTATTCCATTGCTTTTCAGTAATTTATAGTAAGGCATTAATAAATCTTTGCTGAGATAGAAGTTAAAATAGTAAAAGTAGAAGAGGTTCTTCTGCATTTCTGCCTGAAATGAAGCAGTGTCTTCTAGCAGCTTCTTGTTACATGTTTTATGAATTTAAGAGTGATGAGTAACTTTACCAAAGTTGGAATTTGACTTTTAAATCTGTCAGATAAAATCTCATCAAAACTAGACATCGAAAAGTCTTGAGTATTTTACTTGACTAAAGACAAGAAAAAAACAAAAAAAGAACAAGTTATGCTGCTGAACAGTGTTTTTTTGGTTGTTGTTCTTTTGGCGTTGTTGAGTTGTTGTAGTTTTCACAACTTCTAACACATCTTAAGACTCCTCAGATTTCACTTGTGATAAGTGTAGGGGCCACTCACAGGTTGGTGCTAGCTGATGACTCGAAAAGTCATTATTACTGTTGATTTTTACACAAATTTACAGTTACAGTTTTTAAGTCAAATAATAATAGTTTGGTTTAATATTTTTTTTTCTTTTATTGATTCTAATTATACATAAAGGATATTTATCAAAAGATTTTGGTGTTTTTGCAGTTCTACCTTTTCTGGTCTTGCACTAATAATAATAGTCTTGTGTCACTCGTGCAATGTGCACTTGATTCATTCTCCATTGTAGTGTGTGTCAAGTGTTGTGCCATCATCATTATTTCTTCATTTTTGCAGACTCATCGCCATCACACTCGTCTGTCACCACTCACTCCCTTCCCCCAGCTTTGTCTGAGGACAATGACGAGTTTACTGACTTTCAGGGGCCTTTAGATGCCCCTGCCTCCTTCCCTCCGCCCTCCACCTCCTCCACTTCCTCCACCTTTGGCCTCTCCTCCCAGGCCCACGTCCAGCCATCATCCTCAGCCCCTAAGACAGGTTTCTCTGAGGACGATGACGACTTTAGTGACTTTGTTCAGGGTCCTGTCAGTGCTTTCCCTTCCTCCAACCTCCACCTCTCCTCTCAGGCCCAAGTCCAACCTTCACCACCTTCCCTGAGGACAGGTTTGCCTTCCTCTTCCTCCCCCATCCCTCAGTCCCTCCCTGCCTCTGTGTCCATCCCCACTGTCACCCAACACTCTGCTGTCAACACCAGCTCCCAATCTACATTTCAAGGTAACTCTTCTTTTGCTTTATTGACACCTCCCGCCCAGTCATTATAATTTATACTCAACCATTTCCACTTTGAAAGAACCTGTAGTTTTTGGGTTTTTTTTTTTTACTTGCACTGCCGCTTTTGTTGCTGATGCTAAATATTTTCTTATATTGCGAATATTTTAGATCTCATGTGCTGATTTTGGCCACTGTTGCTGTGTGAAAGCATGCAGCCAGCACAGCAGATGGCCTGGTCTTATTACATAAACCTTTAAAGCTACCAGACATTACAGAGTAGACAAACAAGGATGCAGAATAAACAAGGAATCCAACTTCTCTCCTCATTTTAAAGACACAGTTTCTCAGTAGGGTTTATCAATATAGTAGCTGAATCCACCATTGATACCAAGTTCGTTTATGGTTTGTGCACTAATAGAGGACTGTCACTCTCATGGGCCATCTGCTGTCTAATCTCTGGGATGAGCAGCTGCTCTGTGACAGCTCTCGGTCTCTAGACTGCGAATGATAGGACAGAGATCACCTTCTGTCCAGAGAAATGCAACAGCTAGCTCACCATAGAGTATCATCCCCCAATCCTCTGAGACATTTCTGACCTAGTTGTTGTAGCATCTGGAATAAGCAGATTAGATGTTCTCACACATGCCTCTGACAGATGAGATAAGATACAATAGAAATATACTTTGCAGCTTGATGTAGGACATGAAGCCATGTTTCTTGATCAGATAATGGAAAACCAAAATGTATGTTGCATGAGAAATTTAAAACTGCCTAATTGGTCATAAATAAAACCCAACACAGTAGTACAGTAATTCAGGAATGTTGCTTATGGTGCAAAGTGTGTCGCAGTTAACCAAATATCAGTTTCACATACTCAGGGGAATATTCACTAAACCTGTTCCAAGTTTCATGTGGGGCATAGCATTTTTTTGTCACCACATTTTTCAATTTTGCGATATTATCCAAGGCTACAGCCGAGTCAAGCTCCAGTTCTCAAGTTCATCAGATTTTGTAACTTCTCTACTCTTTTACCATTATTTTTTGTAAACAGTTAAAAATCTCATCACAGGACCTACTTAGAAAGTATTGCTGGTTGCTTTATTTTAGACAAATCACTCCAGTATTCAACTTTTCTCCCAACTATTTCAGAAAATGTTTTTCAGAAAATGGCTGTTCAGTACCTATAAAAGGGCTACAAATGCTACAAATGCTAAATATCCCCCAAAATATAGCGTCAAGTATAGTTGTCAGCTTTAAAGAAAAAACGCTGTTTAAAACAAATGTATTATCAAGAACCCTGTTCCTCATTCATCCCTCCAGGTCCCTCCCTGGAAGAGAAGCTATTCTCCTCATGTGATCTTACTGCTGATAAGACGGCCCAGGTTAGCTTTAAGTCCAAGCAGAGTTTGGCTGAAATGGGTCCTAGAGCTAAAGTTTCAACCCAGTTTCAATCCAGCACTAAATCCAGGAACTGGGCTGCGGCCCCTGAGGACTTAAGTTCTGTCTTCGTCACAGAAAAGCCACCAGAGGCCCCGCTGTCAGCACCCAGTGTCCCCCCATCAGCTGCTGACTCGTCTCCTCAAACCAGTAGTGAGAGTGGTGAGAGAAGTGCCTGTTTATTAGACTTTGTAGCTTCTTCTTCTCTCCTTTGCTGTGCTGCAGTATTAACACACACTTCAGGCAGTAGTTTTTTTTCTGTCTTGGGGGGAAAATTTACACTCCTAATCTATTATAATTGCCTAATCTACACAATCTCTTAGTTTTGTAATTAATTTAGATCAAATTCTGAACTATGCATCATACTGTTGTAGCCTATGGGCTGCTTATGAAATCCCACTGACATATTCTTCACCTTTGAGATTATTATGGTCTGGTGCTGGTGTCTTTGAGGTATCTTTCTCTGATGTTTTTATATCTTCTCCTAAGCCAAGTCTCTGCTCTTATTTCTATCCGCTTCATACCTCTGTCACTTCAGGCCAAATCTCATTAGAGGGGCCTTCTCATGTTGGCACTTTCTGCACATATTGTGGAAATGGACTGTGTCTGTCGTGGTCCCGGGGTAATACCTGCTGACTCAATAAGCTGCCGTCTGTTCCCTCGCTATGTAACACCCTCACAGAGAACGACCTCTGGTGCATGCTGACTGCTTTGGTTTAACAGGGATGCGCATGGACTGGCAGGTGCCACTGGGGCCCCACATAATCTGATGTAAGGCTGATTGTGCATGCTGTTCAGCTACTCCTTTGTGCTGTTTTTTGTTTGTCTGTGTCCGTTTCATCCAGGGAAATATAGAGGCTGATCATGGGAACCAGGGACATTTTCTAACAAGATTCATTTAACTGCCCAAGACTGATGGAAGTATTATGTGCAAAGTGGCTGCCTGAGTAAACAAATGCCTTGCAGACGAGTGTTATAGACTTAAAATGAGCCATGGTATTTTTTTTCCTCTATTGTTTGTTAGTTTTTTTGTGGATTTTTTTTATTTAGGTCAATATCAGAAGTTAAATGACATTTTTAGGTATTTTTCTTCCAAGGCAGTCTCCTCTCTCCTTTCTCCTTGATGCCTAAAATGGCTTGCAGACTGATTTATAGATGTCTGACGTGGCAGGATGCTTGTAATTCAGTGCATGGGAGCATTACATCTGCACCCAGCCTTCCAGACATCAGGTGTATGATTTTGTCGAGTTCGATTCAAGCAGGGCTCAGCTGCCAAGAGGCTTGGCAACTCGTATGCCTGGACAGGGCTTTGCTATCATAACTAACTCTGTCTGTGTTTGTGTGTGTGTCTGTGTCTGTGTGTGCGTGACAGCAGGTGTTGGTGTGTACCCACAGCAAGAGCACATCCAGCCCATGCTGCCAGCCTGGGTTTACAATGACAGCCTTGTCCCAGGTAAACATTTTTACTGGGATACGTCCAATACAATGCTTCATATATTTATATTTGACATTGTGCTCTGTTTTTGTAAAAGAAAATAAAAATACACTATAAATTCCTAATGTAATTCTGCATATAGTTGTTAACATTAGATATGTCAATTTCTAGCATATATGAATATTTTCTTTTTTGTTTTTCTTTCTTCTAGAAATGTTCAAGAAGGTTCTTGAATTCACCATGACTCCAGCAGGGATAGACACAGCCAAACTCTACCCAATACTAATGTCGTCAGGTCTTCCCAGGGAAGCACTGGGGCAAATCTGGGCCTCAGCCAACCGCACGACACCTGGCATGCTGACCAAGGAGGAGCTCTACACTGTACTTGCACTAATTGGTGTGGCGCAGGTAAACACTGAAGTCAAAACAAATTATCCACTTAGAACGACTTCACTAATCATCCCTTTTGACTTTCACATAGCCTCACCATAAACTGCAACTGAAATTAGGTTTAGCTAGAAACAGGGAGAAAGAGGCAGCAGTGTGAATCAGTCCAGGGCTTGTGAAGCATTGTAAGCTGAAGATATGTCTGAGTTCCCATCAGCCGAGTTTGGCAGGAGGCTTCTTATCATCCTTAGCCTGGGTCTGTCACCATCACCCCTGGGACGATGCAAATCTGCAGGCAGCTCACGAAACCCTGCATGCCGCCGCTTCCATGCGAGGAATAATAAGACACCTTTTGAGATGTAAATCTTCAAGAGCCTTTAAAACACAAGCACAAGAAGGAGCATTCTCTAGCAAGGAGAAAAAGTTTATTCTATAGAGGATGCCTGTGACATCTGTTCGAAAAGAACTTGACTTGATTGAATAATTTATATGCAAACATCAGTCTTTTGTTCCAAGCTCACTGAATACATGATGGCATCAAATGAAACAGGTTCAGAGTAGCCGCTTACACCTGTGAGTGATAGAAATCTGTATTTTATTTGCAACATTTTAACAGAATGAAAATTTAAAGCATTGAAACTTCCTTTTACAAAATGAGATTGTCGTCATTCTAAATATTCCTAACAAACCCCATGAAAAGACCTTAATCTACAGTAGGTTTGGCCTCCTCAGACCATTTGTGGATCTCAGCTATAACACCTTGTTTCTTGAGAGAAATAAATCTCTTAAATATCTTTAAAATGAAATGTTATGCTTAGTTTGTTTTAAATAGTTTTTGAGCATCAGTTGAGTTCAGTGGTACAGACATTCTGTCTTGGCTTTAAATTCAATACGTTATTAAAGTGAAGAGAAACAGTGGTGATGTCCTTTAAACCTTTTATCTTTGTTTCAGAGTGGCCTCCCAGCAATGAATGTGGAAATCCTCAGTCAGTTCCCCTCTCCTCCAGTGCCCAACCTGCCAGCCCTGGCTATGGCAATGGCCCCTGTCATGCCCCAGCACCAGCAGCCCATGATGACCAAGCCCCAGGTCTCCATGGCCATGCCCACACCAGCACCATCAGTCATGGCCATGACATCCACCGCACAGGCTCAAGCTCCCACGAGCACTAACTTCATTGCCACTTTCCCTCCTGCACAGGTAACAATACTGGTTGTGAATTCTACATTAGTTGTTTATAATTCACATCATAATAACTAATTTGTTGTTGACTCAGGCGACCAAAGCTGATGACGATGACTTCCAGGACTTCCAGGAGGCTCCGAAGGCAGGAGCAGGAGACCAGGCCTTTACTGAGTTCCAGGGGGAATCAAGTGGAAGTTTTCCCACCACCATCACACCACAGCACCAAAACAGGTACAGTACAGTGGAGAAGCTTGGTAGATCTGCACTTTTTCATTTTAACTTGCATAATAAGCTATGTCTTTTAAAGCCCAAGTTGTAGTTAACAAGAAATATGTTTCCTCGGTGTTCCTCATTATTTCTGTGTCCTTTTGCACTTTAACTACTCCTACTTTCTTGAAGAAATGTTTGCAGTGATGAGGGTCCAGTATCCAGCCCTCGTGGGTTATTTATAGCTTTGTGATGCTGCATAATGCTTGTGTCTTGCATAGTCAATTTTGGAGACTATACAGTCAGATACTTTGTCTTAATATCTCATAATAACCTCCACAAAATAACGGATTTTGGTCATCTCTTAATAAATTCATTTCAGTGGACAGTAGATAAGCTCATTTCTTCTTATTACTTTCCAAGCCTGTATGGACAGATCGTCCTTTAAACTGAGAGGAAGCTGAAAGGCAATTATCCATCGAAAGACAGCAAGAATAATTTTATATCTCACTCCTATTTCTACCCTGAAAACATACACTTCTGACTGTTTCAGCAATGTAACAAGAATTCCCCACAGTCTGCGACTTCTGCCTAATTAAATGAGAGGCTGAAAAGCTCATGTTGCTTTGCCAGCCTGAACTGGCAGGCATAACTTACTGTCAGATGTCGTGCAGAGAGCAGGCTTGAGGAAACTGGTATTTACTGGAAAGTGTGCTTAATGATTTCCCTCCGTACTTGATTCTAATATGTTATCAGGACAGCTGCTTTTACACTGTTAAGCAAGATTTTTATATTTGGTATTTTAGCTCTGTTTTTTGAAGATCACAGCAAGATCAGAACTTAACAAGAATGTTTATCATGTCACTTTCATTTGCTTGCGATACATCTGTACTGAAACAACATTCGCTCAAAGGAAATCATCTGATGCTGAATATGTTTATTTGCTCTCTGATAATAGGTTTAGAAGAACGATACCTCTCTCATGTCTGAATGGAAAATTATAAACTATCAAAAACAGCCAGTTAGCTTAGCTCAGCAAAAACATTGCAAAGAGAGGAATTAAGCTCTGTCCAAAGTTAACTAAATCTGCCTGCCAGCACCTCGAAAGCTCACTAGTTAATCACTTTCTAGCATGTCTGAGTAATTTGGAAAATCTGCAATATAGCATTTTTTCATTATAGCAGATCAAACAAACAAGATAAGACATGTCAATTAATGAACTGTAAAGGTGCTTGTAGGCAGATTTTAGGCTAAGCAAGGCTAAGCTAACCAGCTGCTGGCTGTAGCTTAAATTTCAGCTGATCGACTTGGAAGTAATATGAATCGTTTCATTTAACTCTGGCCAAGGAAGAAAATAATTATGTTTTCTAAAATTCTAAACTGACTTTTTTTTGAAAAAACTAAAAGAGGGCTTGCAAACACTGGCACAGAGCGGGTTTGTATTGGTCTGGAAGTCATTTGGCAGAATTTGGCAGCAGTATAACTTCAGAGAGGCCAAGTTGCCTGTCCCTGGATTGGAGGAGATGTGTTTAAGAAACAGCACGAATGTGCAGTTTTTAAAGAAGACCTTTCTTAAAATCATAACAACATCACACCAAACATTGACAGACTGTAATGATAAGTAGACAAGATGTCAGTCAAAGCAGTCATTTATAGTATACAGCAGCAGACAAATACTAATAAGACCCACCTCTGTAAGTTTGACACTGTCTTTTTTTTGTCTGAACATAAATGAAGGAAAGGAATTGATTAAAAATACCTTTAGCTTGCATCATCTGTTGTCACCAATGTGGTTAGGACTTTAAAAATGGAAAAGGCTTTCAATCTCCAAACTTAAACTCAGTGCAACTGTTTAATCAGTTCAGACAGCTTATGGAAATTAAACTCTGCCACTGAACCTAGCTCTTTTAGATGTCTGACTGTAGCCATTGTGTTCCTGCAGTACATCTGCCATGCTGACTCCAGTCTCTGGTTCGTCCTCTGCCTCTGTCACATCCTCTGATAAGTACGCCGTCTTCAAACAGCTGTCCGTGGATCAGCCTGCAGAGCCCACACCCCCTGCCTCAGGTACCCTCTACACCTCACAATACGTTCTGTGATATGTTCAGAACACTGTCTACCCTCCATTATAAGCTCTGTCCAGAGTAACTATAGAAATACATGTAAAGCAGGCTAGAGAAGGGAAAATATGATCTTCAGATGTTTTAACAACAAACCACCCACTCCTCCCTGACATCATCACCTCAGATGGCTCATCATGCATATGTGTTTTCACACATTTCATCGTGACACAGCAGAGGAATAGTGCAACCTTTTTTTTTCACAGATTCTGGAACATTATCCTTTTCATCCACTTAACCCAGCATTTTAATTCATATTGAATATTGTTCCCTGAGGGTTACCTGTAGCAGCTTAAAGTCTATGTAAATCATAACGCAGAGGAAACATTTCTAAGGCAGCTTTGAGATTGCGGTTTTGTTGAAAGGTTTTTAACTTCTTATTAACTCAGTATTATTTTGGTCTTTGGACACTACAGAGTACCATAGCAACCTGCATTAAGACAAAAACTGCCAGCATGTTAAATATACTCTACTTTCTGTTCATATTTTTCCTATTTTTCTTTATTTTTTGTGATCCAGATGTTGGAGACAAATACAGTGTGTTCAGACAGCTCGAGCAACCTGCTGACAAGAAACAAGTCGGTAAGAAACTCAGACCGATTTTACTCATTCAAGTCTATCCCCATGTCTATAATACACAGTTACATTTACATTAGCAAATCCAGTGGTGTTTATAAGTACATATTTTAGTGTTCCTGAGTCAGACCCCCTTGGCCTCTTTGCCAGTTCACAAAGAGGACATTTTGGGCTCTGAGATGGTCCCTACAAGCACAGGTTGAAAGGACAGGAAAGACCTACAAAAACACTATATCAGCCTCCATAGTAAACAAATCTTTGTGTTAGTGTAGGAAAGAGAACATTCGTGTAATTTTCCCTGGGAATCAAATTTTTTATCACATTTTCTAACTTGGATAGAGCTGTCAGGTTACCATAGTTCAATGTTTACACTGTACCCTGTTTTGCAAGCCTGCAGTGTTGATACCAGTGTGTTTCCCGTCCCTGTTTCATTAGAACAGTTTCCGATGGGGACAACTCTTACACCTCCAGTAAGTCATGCTTTGCAGTGACCTTTCCTTGGCATTGTCAGGCTCCATCTCCTTAATGAGCCCATTAGTTATCTCTTCTTCACCGTACACCAGCAGTGTGAGCAGCTTCTGTTTCAATCCATGCATATATTATACCACAGTGGATTAGCAAACTACTGAAACTCAAAATGTATTTTGACTTTTTTTCTATGTGGATGATACATGTGACACATTTTAAAACTTTGAGTCAAAAAGATTCTGTTTCAATGTGTCTTCTGCTCAGCCTATGAGAAGTTTTATCAATGCAAAAAAATTAACCATCTTAACTGGTAGTGTCGGTTTCTGTTGAGTTTCAAAAATCATATTTAATAACAAGTAATACAAAAAACTCAACAAAAATACTATTGTGTTGGGTCAGACCCCCCTCCCCCCAAAAAAGTCTAAGATTTATAAATGTGTTAGTTAGCCAGCTGTAACTGGTGCAAAAAACAATGATGCTGAAATATCATTAAGCAAGCTGGCCCCTATTTCTTTACTGGGAAAACTTGCAATGTAAAGGATTTGTTAGACAGTAGAAGAAAAAATAACTTGTTAAGATGGACTTTTTTTTGCAGAGTTGCTCTTTCATTTTCTGTTCCAGTTTGAATAGTTTCATTGCTTGTTAGTATGTCTTAAATTGACGCAGCGATATGTGCTGTTCTTTGATACTTCAGCCCAAAGTTCATCAGAAGACTATTTCAGCATGTGGAAGAGCAGTAACCAATGCACACACACAATTTCCTTTTTGTAGGATTGTACATAACAGAATCATGACTGGTGCAGCTGAGGCTTTATTGTCTCCTGTCAGTTTCCCACTTTGCCTCTCTGCCATGAGAAACATTTTTTATGATTTCAAATTGTTCTCTCTGGTTCACAGGGGAAGGATTTGCAGATTTCAAGTCTGTCAGCGCTGATGATGGCTTCACAGACTTTAAAACCGCCGACAGCGTTTCTCCACTAGACCCCTCAGAACAGGCCAAGATCTTTCAGCCTGCCTTCCCTTCTGCTTTCCCAAACTCTCAGTCTCTACAACATCTACCACAGCAGCAGCAACAGCCAGCAGTGTCTCTTTCTCAGCCCAAAAATCCTCTTAACATGGCCGACCTGGACCTTTTCTCTTCTATTGCTCCTTCTGTTCCTGCCCCAACTGAGACAAAACCCAGTACATTCCCATCAGTGTCCGTGCCCCCTTCTCTCGTGCTCCTGCCAGGTGGAGCCAAACCTCCAGGGGGAGGTGCAGATGATTTTGGTGACTTTGCCCTCTTTGGCTCCTCCTCTGATGTTGCTCCAGCTCCAGCAGCAGGAGGTGCTGTGGCTGCACCTCAGGACGACTTTGCAGACTTTATGGCATTTGGCAGTTCTGGTGGGGAGCCTAAAAGTGAGAGCAGTGTGGGAGTTCAAGAGGAGACCTCCACTCAACAGCGGCCTCAGCAGAGCTCAGACAAGTACGACGTATTCAAACAGCTGTCTCTGGAGGGAGGCCTGGCCTACGATGACACCAAGGAGAGTGGCGGTGGCTCCTTTTCTTCCCTCAAAAGTGACACAGATGACTTTGCCGACTTTCAGTCCTCGAAGTTCTGCACGGCGCTCGGGGCTTCGGAAAAGACTCTGGTGGACAAGGTGGCCGCTTTCAAACAGGCCAAAGAGGACTCTGCATCTGTAAAGTCCCTTGACCTCCCGTCCATCGGGGGGAGCAGCGTAGGAAAGGACGACTCAGAGGACGCACTGTCAGTTCAGCTGGACATGAAACTCTCGGATATGGGCGGAGACCTGAAACATGTGATGTCGGACAGCTCTCTGGATTTACCGGGTCTATCGGCCCACCAGCCCCCTGCTACAGGTGAGGAACTAGTGCGATTGCTCTGGTGAGGCCCCATTCAGTCACACACACACTAAAAAATTCCAAGGCCAGCAGTGGCCTCTCCTTCTCAGTGCCCACTTGTAACCACCAAACAAAGGGATTGATGGGCAGGTAATGAGGTCCTGATTAAATTGAATATGTTCAAATGATTCTACAAGAATAACATATCAGATTGAATACATCACATCTTTCATTCTACATTTCATTATTCATCTTTCCATCTTATTTATATATTTATTTAAGTATAAATTTGAATTCTTAGTTCCTTTCAACCTTTTCTTTTAATTTCCATAGTCCCATCCCTTTCTCCCTGTTTCTCATATTCTCTGCTTTCAGAGAGGTCCTGGCCCATATCTCTATTTATTTACAAATGATGATGAGTGCCTGGTTTTGATGTGTTGGCAGTCATAGTTCGAGGTTGCTGTCTGTGTGACTCGGATAAGGTCCCTGTTTGTTGTGTCCACGCTACAACGGCAGACATCTCGCTTCCCTTCAGTGTACCTTTTGTCTGTGTGTGTGTGTGTGTGCTGTTGTTGTCAACAGAGAGTTTGACTTGAATACAGACGAGTACATGAGGATGTTGTGGTGATAATCCTCTTGTTTATTCTAATCACAGGATTCGCACGGTTGGCTACAGCTTACCAATGGCATGTTCTGCAAACCATCATTCATATTTTTAACTGTTTATATTTGGTTTGTGCTGAATGCATACCAGATGATATAATTTAAATTATCTGCAAATTAAATGTTTCCATAATTAGGACACACTGCACACAACACTAGTAAAGGAATTATTTTGCAATTGAGCAACAGTGACTTGTGTCATAAAAGCAGCAAATTATGTATGGTACATTGTACCTGGATGCAATATAAGTTTTAGGCCAGAGTATTTGAATTTGAGTGTGTGCATTTGTGTGTGTCAGATTTTAGTATTATGTTACAGTATGTCAGACTTCACATGCAGTATTATTTGATTCAAATAACCCTATAACTTAAAGGTGTTTCCATAATGTTGACAAGGCTTTTTCACCCCTACCTCAAGTCCATGAAAGTGGACCTTAAGTTTACCTATTACCTGTTGTTGCTGAATAAATTCAAAGGAAATCAACCCTTTACTATTTCAGTAAAAAAATGAAGTAATATCCATGTCAGCCCTTCAATGTCCTCCTCCTCCCCGGTGCTCATCATTTATTCATCAAGCATCTCACCTTTTATGTCATGGCTCATGTTTCACAGAAGAAAAAATCAAGACTAAATGTCACAGGAGACGGCGTGTAATTGTTGTCAGGTGAAAGTCCCATATCTAGGGCTGAAGGATATGAAAAAAAATTCAAATGCAATTAGTTTTGTGATAGCATTATAAATCACAATTTTAGTTGGAATGGTAAGCTTTTACCGTTTTTACTAAAAACAGAGCCCTCACCTGACAACAGTGACACCTTTTTACCAACATATTCAACTTTCTGCACAGACAGCATTTGTTCCTAAGTTTTAAAGGTTCTATATATGACATTCGATGCTGCTGGCTGTCGCATTATGGTACCAGTATCTCAGACCAAAATTAATTGACCAATCCTACCACCAAACTAGAAACAGCTGTTTTATGACTCTCCTCCAAGCCCCCAGACTCCATTGACTTCAGAAGTTATTTTAACTTGTAGATCACACAATTCATTCATCAGAAAAAGAATGAAACTCACCAAAACAATCTTGGTTAGTCTTTTGCAGTGTTCCAACAATCTTCAAACTCTGGTTTGGTTAAAATAAATCCCCACTTTACTGAGTTATATGTGAAAATACTTTGGCTCTTTTGGCAAAACACAACACCTGGCTGTACATTAGTGACATAGTCAACTTGTTAAGGAGTGATTTCTTGAATCTGCCAAGCAGCCTAAAACCATGTAAAGAGACCTAATTATCACTTTCATAGATTATTAGAACTACATTATTGTAAATTAATTAAATATATTAATAAATAAAGGTATTTAGCCAACCATCTAACTCAAGCTGGCTAAAACTTTGAGTAGGTTTCAGGGAGCTGAAGCTTGATGGTCTCAGTTAAGTGAGTGCCTTCAGCTTATTGCTCTGAACCACACTCTGCATCTTCCTTTTACAATTCTGTTCGGGAGGTCACTATATGTTGATATCACAGACACTTTCACAGGGAGGAAATCACATGCACTTCCATGCACACATGGTTGCCCTGCTGACAGAACAAAGAACAAAGGAGCTTGGATAACAACACACAAAAGGAGTGTTATTCCCGTCTCTGCTCAGGATGCCATTACTCCACCATAACTTTACAAAGCCAATAGTTGTTTACTGTTTATAGATGTTTAAAATCTCATATAAAGAACCTTTAATTATTTGACATATCCATTATTTCTTAATTAATCAACATGTTCCCCATATCATTTCATCCAAGAAATTTAGAATTCCATTTTCTAATCAAAGGAAATTATAAATCATAATGTAAACATCCCTTTTGCCTTATATCAGTTTATGGACAGTGGTCGAACTTTGACTAACCTGTAATACGCCCCTCTGTACTGACACAGTAAGATGATGTGTTCAAACAGTCCATGGAGCTGCAGCAAAAGAGTTACACTTTTGCTGTTTGAGCAAAGACTGTGCCCAGTTTAACATCAATACATTCCTGAGAAGCTTTTATATTAATGTAACAGCTGCGCTACAGTCCCCTTCCACCTTTTTTTATCCAGTGTTCTTAATCTTGGAAAGCTCTGGGACTAACATGTTGTTAAAGTGTAGCAGGCCGAGCAGTTTGAGCACCTCACCATGCTTTGCACTGTGTTTCTGGACATGTAAGCTTAAAGAGACAGTATTTCTTTTGTGAGGTTCCTTTTGAGTTAAGAGCCCAAAAGGAATCAGATTTTTTTTTTCCTCTCTCCCTTTTTTTCACCGTTATCTGTGATATTGCAGCATGAATTATCATGTGTGGCTCTACAGTTTGGCTCTCTCAGAACATTATGATGAAATTAGTATTACCCTTCCTGCCTTGCTTTTTCCTGCAGTGTGCCTGCCTTTCAATTTGTGAAATTGACAAGAACATAATACCTGATAGCATTTTTATGCATAACATTATTGCAAGTTGTTTTTATCAGAGAAAAAAATGTATACATACAGATTTAATAGTGTATTTTTATCACAGAAATATTAGCTCTTATTATGACAGACTCCTTGATCTTGTTGTGATTGCCAACTATGTAAATTAAATGTAGCCTACAGTATTAAGTAAGATTAACATGTTAATTGAAATATTTTAGGTTAACTTTGCAAAGTAAACATTGTTGTCTTGAGTAATAATAATGTGCTGTTATTAAGGGGATCTAAAGAGTTTGTGCGCATTAGCCTGCTGTGACATACAACTACTGTAGCAAGAGGAAAAGGATACTGTCTCTTTAAATCTGTTTCTGCATCTGTGATTGGATGTAAATGAAGGCCCTTTCTGGGATATCAGGTGTAAAGGTGGCCCTCTTTTTCTCTGTAACCCTTTGAGTGCTTGAAACAACACCATTTCACATTTTACATGCAGATAAATGCAAATAATATAAATATAGCAGCCTCTTTACCTGTGGCTTTTAAGTCCTCACTGCTCCTAAAATGCAGTTTGTACACAGCCTTTTTCAAATAAGCATTCATTTTTGGGATGCTCTACCTGTTTCCCCTTCAGGTCCTCAAAGGGTTTAATGCTTCCTGCCTTGGGCTTGATCTTTGAATTATCTTTTGAACCTAGCTTTCCAAGTGTTCTGTATTCATATCTTTTCCTAAACACTTGTTGCTTTACATTCGAATAGTAAAACAAAGTTTGTCATCTCCCCAGAATAACTGATTTTAGTCTGTGAATGTGCCTTCTCATTCTGATTTCTGCTTCTATATCCTCGAATTATCTTTGTTTTACCTTCTCGCTGTTTGTTTTCTTCCTTTTCTTCTGACTCTGCATGCCCTTGTATTCAAAATGACTGAAATCTAATTTTACAAGTGTAAGTTTGACAAACCTCTTGTAATGATAGACCTCTTTCACAGTACTTTGTGACCTTTCTCTCTTTCTCTCTACTCATGTTGTCGTAATAAATATTACTGTTGGTATTGCTGAAATGCGTACCGTCTTATTTTCTCCTTTCCTCTCTTGAGAAGCCGTAAATTGATCTAATGACACAATGCTTACAGCAGTAGGTCCTTGTCAATTTCACAAATTGCTTTTTGTATGTGAGGGTTCTGTCTTGCAAAATAAGAAGGGTTCAACAAGTTTGATTTGTGTGTTTGTGAGTGTGTGAGAAAGATGGAGAGGGAGACTTGAATACTTAGCATTGACGGATGTGTGCAAACTGCAAGCTCTGTCAGTTCGCATTAGTCATAAAGAAATTGATCACAAACCGTACTCTGTCAACACAACACAGAGTAGGAAACAGAAAGATCTTTCATAGATGCTGTCCCCAACAGAAACAGCAAGTGTCAACACATAGAGGAACTGTCCACCGTAAAAAAAACAGTGTTGTATTCATTGTGTTTCAGTAAAATGATGGTAGTAATTTTCTACTCATAAACATGATTCAGCTCAGACATCAAAACAACTTGTTTACCCTTTGCGAGATAATTTATCAAATAAAACTCTCAGAGATGTGGAACAGAATGTATTACACCAACATAGTAGGTATTATTACTGATACAATACAAGAATGATCCAAGTGCTAGCACAATAATGAATTAGTAAATTATGATGTCTGTGATTGCTTGTGTATTGCAGGATTCGTTTTCGCATCTTAATGCAAAAAAAATATGGTCAGAGGGTCCTTCAGTGATACATATGATCTTATTCTTGCACTGCTGACGCAGAGGCATAGGTAGTACTACACAGGATGACAATGAACTTAGAGTATTTAGTTCTCCCAAATCACAAAACGGGTTTTCTCCCTTACCTATAATAATGTCTACTTTTTGCACAAGCTTTGGGATATCTGTTCAGCTTCGACAATGTTCCCAGTACAGTCGATGTGAGTATTATTACATTTGTGGTGGTTAGAGGATTGAAGTATTATATTTAAGAGATTTTAATAAATTTCTCTCCCCCAAAGCAATATTCAGGTAAGCCCACTGAGGACCATTTTCACAGGAAGTATCTCTTTGGTTGAAAGTTGTGGCAGTGAAAATTGTCAACAGTGAGATGCAGGTTGGCTTGTGACATTGTTTTTAGGAAGTTTCTATTTTTTAAAATGTGACTTTTAGTCCTTTGAGCATCATAAACAATTACCACACAATTTCACTTTTACCTCCACTGTTTTGGGGTGGAGGCAGAAATGTCGGACAGATGTATCAAAACCTGGGCAGTCACAATAAGACTATTGGCATGGCCAGACACCAGTAGAGGTAAGTGAGAAAATTTGTAGCTCAGGTGGACTGATCCTTTAATGACCCATTAAATCTACAAGGTTGTTTCAAGATCTAATTCCCAGTAGGAGAAAAGAGCCTTCACTTGAACAGCAGATAAATGACAAAGTGATAATCCAACAAAAATCTGTGTCTCTTATCCAGGCTAATTAATCTGCAGCCTATCATGACAGCAACTGTGCTATTTCTAGGAACCACTCGAATGTCTGTGTTGTCCTTTCAGAGGGAGATGACATGAAATTTGACCCCTTTGGGACGTCGGGCCTCAGCACCCTGGCCAGCTATGACTGGTCAGACCGAGAGGAATGTCTGCCTGGGGAAGTCAGAAAGCTGCAGGGCTTGGAAGGACCTTCCCCTCCATCTTTAATGCCAGCACAGAGAAAGGAGCTGACATTTGGCAGCGGCGAAAACCTCTCAAGCAGCTCTGTAGCAAAAAATGCCACCTCCTTCCCAAATGAAGACGGCTCATCGACAGATGACAAGTTTGAAGCCTTTGCAGATTTTGGCTCCAGCGACCAAGGTGGTGTCGACGCAGAGGATGACTTTGGGGACTTTGCAAGCACTGTTTCTGAAAAGTCCGACTCGCCCGCCACCACAGCTGAGGTGGGCTTGGAGGGAAACCAGAGTGAGGCCTCTAATGAGTTTGGAGCCTTCCAGGGTGACAAGCCTAAATTTGGCAAGTCTGACTTCCTTAAAGCCAGTGCTCAGGCCAATGTCAAGTCCAGTGAGGAGATGATCAAGAATGAACTAGCAACCTTTGACTTATCTGTTCAAGGTGAGTCACCATCATAATACAATATGTATATACAATAAAAGTATAACTAACAATGTTTTTCATCATTGTGCCATCATTTTGGATTCTTAGAACTTTCAATTTGACTACATCTATTAATACAATTGTAGCCCAAAGTCGTTTTTTTAAAATAGTGTTAGTTAATTGAAAATGCCAGTTTACCTGAATCCAAGATGATGTCTTCAAATTGGTTAATCTCTTTGCAATGATTTTAATACATTAAAAAAAAGCAGCAAACTCTCATATTTTAGAGACTGGGGTAAGAAAATATGCGCAATTTTGCTTGATAAATTGTTAAAACTATGTGTAATGAAAATGCAAGTTAACCTATTGTCCAATAATTCTGTTAGTTTTAGCACAATAATATGATGTTAATGTCAAAATTGTAATCATTACATGTTTTTAATTCAAACTCGGACTCCACTGGCTAACTGCATTGGCTTTAAAATGGCAAAACAACACTTTGCTCAAGCATCTTTACCCACCCCACTCCTGCTTGTTAGGCAGATCTTATCTGTAATAAAGCTGTCAGACATTAGATGGCACTGTTGAGATGACAGCCCAGCTCTAATGGCAGTGACTAGTGAGATGGATTAGCAGAGGCCAACAAATCCATGAGCAGAAATTAACCGTATCCACTAAAAAGGCTGTTCGTTTTTTAACTGCTGTTTGCTGGTGTCATGTTACACGTATAATCTATTAGCATTTCCTGTGCTGTGATAAAAGCCCATTTGCCCCACACATTTATCTCCCTGTGCTGGATTTAATTTGTGTGAAGAAAGGGCTTTACTTTACTCCTCATTGCCCAGTGGAACAGTAATCTGATCATGGTGGGGCTTCTGGTTTGTGGGGAGGATGACGCATGTCTCAGTGGGTGGTGGAGGGGTTGGGGGTGGATTACCTGCGTCTGGACACACACACACATTCACACACACACACACACTAACAACCAGACCCACTGGAATAGTCTGGGTTTAGCATGTGTTTGTTGTGGTACCCTGCCAGGATTTGTCCGTCTGTGAGTCTCTATGAATAATTCATACCTGCACATTTGTGCCTCTGTTTTGTACGTAATTATTGTTTGTCACAAATTAAGTATTTACTCATGCTGTCCTTGTCCGGGAGGAATTAACCGCAACAGAATGGAAGTATAATGATTGCAAACAAACAGGTGCATATCTCAAAATGAGTCATTGCCATGGGTTGCTGAATTGATATAGAGCAACAAAAATAAACTTTATATATGTGTTTATGGTTCTTGCCAGCATTATTCACCCCACCTTTCTCTCCGGTCTTCGCCTCAGGCTCCCACAAACGCAGTCACAGTTTGGGCGACAAGGAGATTGGGCGTTCGCCCCCGTCTCCGGCTCCAGAGCAGCCCTTCAGAGACCGGTCCAACACCCTAAACGAAAAGCCTGCCCTGCCTGTCATCAGGGACAAGTACAAGGACCTGACTGGGGAGGTGGAGGTGAGGAGGGGGGACATTAAATGCACCACATGTTTTTATTAACCACCAAATTTTAGCTCAATACCCAGAATTGTAAAAAGCTACAGAGTAAAACTTTTCTTCTGTTCTGTTGTGTTTTGCCTTTGTGTTTAGTTGAGATAATATTGTGCTGTTGTTGTTGCAGGAGAGCGAGCGCTATGCTTATGAGTGGCAAAGGTGTCTGGAAAACGCTCTGGAGGTTTGTAGTTAAATGTGTCGTGTATCTGACCTTGTCCCATGGCAAAACTTATAGTGAAAGCAGTTTACAAATGAATGTAGTGGAATCATTTAGATAACCAAACAAGAGTTAAATGTTTTTCAACCTGCTGACATTTTTCTTATCAACTACTGTTTTGAATGCAATATTTTGTTTACCCCTGCAAACATACCTTTTAGGAATAAGATTGAAAAACACATTTCTTGAAGTTAAAAAATTGAAAAAAGTTTTTGCTTACCTGAATTTTTGACAGGTGTGCCAGAGGAATACATAGAGTAAAAAAAATGCCTTCATGCTTTTGGTTACTGTAGTAATATTTACTAATTTACAGTGTTTTGGTCTGTTCAACCTTAGAACAGACAGAAACATCATGAAACATTTATAAACATTTTCAATATAATTTCTATTCAAGTTTGTAAAGGCAAAGAAACAGTTGGTGGTGTTGTCAATCCCAGGACTGGTATATTTGTCTTTAAGGCTGTTTACAGTTTAAGTTTGTGGATTTTTCTTTATTTGTCCCAGTAGAACATCTCAAAAAAAGAAAAAATGTGAAGGCATGCACTACTTGGCTTGCGACGAAAATGTTGTGTGATAATGTTGAAAATGATGGGCAAAAATAGTGTGTGTGTGTCACGATGCTGGCTTCTGTCCTCTCACATTAAGGTTATCACTAAAGCTAACAACATCCTGAACGGCATCAGCAGCTCCTCTGTCTGCACTGAGGTCATCCAGTCTGCTCAGGGCATGGAGTACCTACTGGGTGAGTCTCAAACCACATACATACATAGACACACACACACACACACACACACACATCAGTACACACAAGCTGTGGCTGTTAAAGAACCCTGTGTGTGGCCTTACACCCTCTGAAGGACAGAGAGAACAAGATTAAAATGAGCTCTGGTGTGAAGGCTTATCTCTGTCTGGGCTGGCAATGTCCTGTTTCCTTAATGTATTTCTCTGCTTTGAATGAGCTGTTAGTGACAAACATGTGACAGTATTGGACTGATAGCCCCCCCCCCCCCTTTAAAAATGGAACAAAAGAGCAACAAAACATGTATTCTAACTGTGTGCTTGTGTATGTTCTCTGTCAGGTGTGGTAGAAGTGTACCGAGTCACCAGGCGTGTGGAGCTGGGCATCAAGGCGACAGCTGTGTGCTCCGAGAAGCTGCAGCAGCTGCTAAAGGACATCAGCCGTGTGTGGAACAACCTCATGGGCTTCATGTCACTGGCCAAGCTTGCTGTAAGATGCTCAAAAATATATATATATATTAAAAGCGGAGCACAGTTAGTCAGTCAATACACAGATTGATCACAGCTGCTTTTAATGCCTTCTCTTATCACCTAGACACAAGGTGCACAAACAGCCATGATAATGGAACATTGTGGCTCAATTCACAATTAAAAAGCTGTCAGTACTATAATGAAATGATAGTGCATCCAGTATTGTTGGTCCATTATGTTAAAATCAATGATTCATTGATTTGGTTGCCGGAGCCTTTTGGTTGGCCAATGTTCGGATCAACAGGGATGATGAGGACTGCAGAGGTTTATCCATCCAGCTGACTGCTCCGTGAAGGAATATTATTTTTCATACTATACAAATCTGACACAGTAGCTTGAGGAGGGAGAGAGAGAACAAAGTGGAACTTGTGTTTAATTGAAGTATGAGAGATAAAGGAAGATGTATATTGTTTGTTTTTACTCTACATAGTTGAAGTCAAGCAGAGTCTTTATAAAAAGTTGATGATGCTTGGAGATGTTTACTGTGAGCAGACTTGTTCTCAGTGCTGTTATTATAAGAATGGAAATGACTACATTTTGCCCTACGGCTGGAAGTTAAATGTGTGTGTGTGTGTGTGTGTGTGTGTGTTTCTGTGTAGCCTGATGAGAGCTCCCTAGATTTCTCCTCCTGTATTCTGAGGCACGGCATCAAGAATGCCAAGGAGTTGGCTTGTGGGGTGTGTCTGCTCAATGTCGACGCTCGTAGCAAGGTTTGTGCACACATACACGCACAAACACACTCACAACCAAACTTACACACAAATAACTAATAGTGGACACATTGTAATATAAATTTATTGTGCTCATGCACAGTGAAAAACAATTGACATTTCTTTGACTCTGAAACGTTTTACAGAACAAAGAAGAAAGCACTATTGGACGTCTGTTTAAACGAGTATGAGACAGTCAACCGTAAACCAAATCTCATTCCACTCTTTCCCACTGGGGGCCTCAGGGGGGCCTTTTCTCCTCTTACCAACAAGCCCGGCGGGGTGCCAAAGTGACAGGATTCCAATACTGCTCTCACAGGCAAACAACAGTTGTCTTCCCAGACGCATACTGTAACAGACAGAATAAGCCAAGACCATGTTCGCTAAGCCCAGCCCCTGAAAACTGTTGCTAGCAGATTTTATTAGCTGATGCTAGCTAACTAATTGAGCTAAAGTGAGCTGTTTGTGTTTATTAAAAAGGCTGTCTCCAGCTGACTTTTTAATGCTTTTCTGTTTTCAACTGTCTGGGTTATATGCTGCATGCATAATGAGACATGCATATCGGACACAAAAAATCTGACTTGTAAATAAAGGAACAAAATTGATCTCGAATTGCAGTTTAGAAGAAGTTAGTCCTCATGATGAGTTCAGATGAGGGGTTAAGCAAAAGTTCAGTGAAGGTTTGGCTGTCTCTAAGCTTAAGTACTAAAGATGACAAAAAAAAGTGTCTAAGGATAATAATGTGAACTCCTGAAATTAATGTAAGAGGAGAACTGTCACTTTGGCACCTCAGGGTGAGTTTCTGAACTCTGGGTTTGGTTCCTTGAGGTCACAAAGGTCGTCTCTTTGTCTTGGAAAGGTTTCATTTTCTATACTGTCACCTTTGTCTGTGGGTAGCCGCTCACCTCGCCACTCTCATCTAATAGTCATGGGTGTTTCAGATAACTGTTATGGTATTAACTCTGACTGGAGCACTATGTGCAGAATTGCTTATGTCTACCTCCTTGCCTACGGTGGTTGTGATTTTCAACGACGTGGGCCATTAATGGTATTCTTGGACCCTGCGGTTTAGAGGACAGGTTGATGGCACTGATTGTTTCTCACGCTCCCTCTGCTGCTCAGCCAGAGCCAGATGGATGGTCTGGGCAAGATATGGCTGACTGAGAGGCATCTAGGACGCCAGCAGATGTGGCTTACACATTAGTCAAAAGCAGAGAGAACAGCTGATAATAGACCTGCACACTCAGACACACACTCTCACTCTTGTGTGTATAGAGGCGGGCTGAAAATTAATGCAGTTTTATTTTGTCTCCGTGCCACTAGCATGAGATTAATAACCCATCTTTTAATTACATTTTTGGCAGAGCCACACTGGTAAGAATGCATAAAAGCCAAGTGGAGAATAGCATTCCCTCAGAGTATAATGAAGTAAGAGAACAGCTTTGACTACAGCAGACGGAGCTGGTTGTTGCATTGTTCTTAAGTGAAGAGGTACTGATTTGTTTTTCAACCAACGGTTCAGTAGGGTTGAGATGTTGATGTGGCATCAAAGATATGTAAAAAATCTTCACAGCAGATGAGCTTAATTGCTTCTTCTTGCTGTGAATTTTAATCTTCCAGAAGATTCTGTTAAGTCAGAGCTTAAATTGTCCAAAATTATGGACCAAAAAATTATGGGATGCAGCATTTGCACCATTTCTTTTTCTTCCTCAGGTCATGGATAGAAAAGCTGCTGCTTCATCTCATCTCAGTTTGTCAGTCAAATGCAGCTGCAGTTAGTTAAGTTTAATCATAAGTGATACTTTTCAGCTAATGGTGCTCCAACATACCTGCTA
>JAPZDY010000024.1:18897120-18914785 GCA_029783645.1 Ctenochaetus hawaiiensis
TTCAGCTAATGGTGCTCCAGCATACCTGCTAAATGATAAATGCTAATTTGAGCTATTACAGGGAGAAGCACTGGAAAGGATTTAAGTTGAATAATTTAGCATTTCTGGCTATTCATATTAAGGCAGGTTTCTGAAATGCCTCAAGGATTGGAATTGATTATTCTGTGTAGCTTTCACTGGAGTGTGTTTGACAGCAGTGCTTTAGATCCAAGCTGTGGTCTGAAATTTTGCCATTCCATCAGAATTTTTGTTTGTAAATTTGATTTCTGGTTGCCAGTCTCTGACTCAGCATTCATTATTGTTCCTCAGGTTAGCAGGGTTCCTACACAGCTACAGAAAGACAGGAAATTACTCAGTGCCATGATAAAAAAAAACAAAAACAAACTTGAATTGACAAAAAGAGTAAAAAGATTTTTAGGTTTTCTTGCTGTGAGGAATATTTCTAAGCCATAGAAAAATTCATGTTCTCTGAATCACCAGCATTTTCTGCAGTGGAATTTAAGACATTTACACTGAAAGTGAAAGCAGAGATGTTTGGGTTTGTCACATCCGTCTCCAACAGATGAAAGTAGTCTCTGTGAATGTGGAAGTTATTCTGTCTCAAAGCACCAGACTGAAATTGGTTATGACACAAGCTTTGGGGGAAAAAACATCAACATCCGTCTTTCCAACCTCTACTTTGAAAGTGACAGTGCTGTGTGGAGTCACATTAGCTAATGAAACCCAGCAGAAACTACTTGCCAGCTTAGGATTTAAATTTCCCTCATTTCTTTGATTGTAAGGCATTATTTGATAAAAATGGGGAACACATGGTTCTGGTAAAAAGCAGAACTATATAGCAATCTGCCACCAGGCTGGCGAGAGATGTGCAGTGTGACAGCTCACCAGCATCGTGTGGGCAGATTGTTCAGATTTTTCATAGTTCAGAGGTTCATTGCTTTTACCTGCCATTTTTCCCCACATCTCAGTTTGATGTTGGAGCTGCAGAATGCAGCAGCACAGGCAAGAAAAGATGACAAGCTGTCTGATTAAACTGTACTAAATTTTGTTTACAAGTTTTATGAATAAAGACCCATATTCTATGGCATTTGAGGATTTTATTTTTTTCAAAATGTAACTGATTCTGAAGGACCTGCTGGAAAGATTGTTCAGCCAAAGCTCCCAATAAAATCCCTTACATACATGAGTGTTAAACACAGGTTTACAAGTGAAGTGCCTTCTCAGTAATGGCACCGTGTCTGATACAGCATACACAGACTGAAACCTTCAGTCAATAATTCAAATCAGTCAAGGCAAAATCTCTTAAAGTTTGAGATAGAAAATGTGTAGGAGCCCTGAGGGGAAATGGCTTGGACTCTTTCATGTTTTCCCTCACAGCTGTACTGGGGAAAGGGAGCTCTGTCCTGGTGAAACAGCTCATCTGAATGTTGGCTTGCTGCTTATTCTGTGCACACTTTCCTATGCTCTGGGCAATGAATGAATGTGCCTCACCATGCTGACTCCTCTTGTGCTTACAGGCACTGACTAAAGACAATGACAGGATGTTGAGGGTAATTATGTCTCTTTTATTTATTTACTTAAAAAAAAACTATAGTAGATTTGGTTTTACATGCAACAACAAAGGTCCGGTGAATTTGAAGTAGGCACTGTTTAATTTGTTTTTAGCTTGACAGTGCAAAAACTGAAATTCTTGTTGCAATGTTGACTCACCAGAGGCTGCCGGTCTTAAAGGCTTAATCATGTGCAGCAACTGTCTAGTTAAAACAGAAAAAAGTGGCCTTCACTTACTGCCATGCAGGTGAAGTCTAAGACGGAGTTGGAGTGTGAAAGAGTGAATGGCAAAGTGCAGGTTTGAGAGGGTGAAGCTCTGCAGTGAATGGAGGAGGTATTACAGTGTGCACTTTCTGTGACCACCCTTTCATATTGCATCCTCTCCCTCCAACATTTCCAGCTTTGCTAGTCGTAAGTGCAGGTTTGTGGAAACAAGTAGGCCAGGGCACAAAAGAGCTCCGAAAGGAAATCGCTCTGCCTGTGAAATGTGACTGTGTGTGAGAAAAAGTGAAGCAGATATGCGTCATTCAGTTTGCATGAGAAAGCCCTTCAACCAGCGGAGCATCTGTGCTGCAGACTACATTCAGGCAGGTGGAGATGTGTCGGATTTAGTGGTGTGCTGCTGTGGTGGACTTTGCATGCAGTTGTTGCTTTCTGCGTGCGTCTCCCCTCTCCTTCTGCGTGGGAGGCTATGATTCACAGCACATGACTCATTCCTCTCTCTGGCTTCAGCTCCCAGTATTTCACCAGGGATGCAAACTCTTTAACTGCACATTGCACACGTTAACATCTCCTGATGGCGTACACAGTGCTACAGTTGGACCCAGTTAAAATGCAGGTGCACAACGCAGCTGGGGGCAGATCTCAACAATTTAGCGTCTGAACAACTTCCATGTCAACAACAGCTTACATGTAACCAAAAAAATTGATCTGTTATTCAGCATATGTTTTAACTTGTTAACATAGCTTTCAAGCTAGTTTGAAGACTCTCACCTTTTTATTTGTAGATTATCAAAGATTGCAAGGTAAAAACAAACATACTCTTGGGCTCAAGTTCGAGGCTAAATTTGCAAGTGTTGCTTATAGACAAATTTGACAGATGGAGTCAGAAAAGAATGGATACTTGCTGCCGTCACTGTCATCTTGGCCTCAACTGTAACACTGAAAGACAAGATTAGGTTTTTAAATACCCATAAAAACAAGCCAAAACCTAATCAGCATCTGTCTTTTTTAAGAAAACTGTGTTTTTGTACACTGGCAACATCCATCATTGTTGTGAAAACATTTTGGGCCCATTCTTCTTTCTCTGATGTGTAAAACCTTGCTGGCAAAGCTCAGTCTCCAGTCAGTCTTTTGCCTTTTTTTGTTGGACATTAAAGTGCAACTTTTTCCCAGAGAATTTTTTAACATAAATTTACTTTTATATTTTCAGTTTTTATTTACTTTTTGCCATAAAAACTGAAAACACAGCATCATTACACTAGACATGCAACCCTAAAAACAATTCTTACATGAGATTTTCTTCATGCTTGTGTCTTGATTGCTGTAATCAAGGAAGAGGAAGTGATAAATGAACATGAATCAGTGTGTCTTAAAATGTTTTGAAAGAAGTGATCTGTAATTTCAGATTTAAACACCTACGTCGCAATGTATGTGCCAAATGAAGTGTTTTTATTAGAATCACATTTTATATGAAACGCTACACTAACATGATGTTGTGTGCAGCAGCATTGCCTCACTGCCTCAGCACACACACATCAGCCGTGAAAAAATAAATCTTGAATGCATAATCAGTGTGTAAAGAGCTGTCTTATACTGTACCTTTGCAACACTGGCATATGTAGCTGTGTGGCTCATGAATCTTTTCTGAACATACTGATGTACTCATTTAGCCTTACTTAATTTAGGTTATGTATAATTTTACACACTTTTTTCTTTTGTTCTTGCCCAAGTGTTTACATACAATATTATGCAGGCAGGACATTTTAAACAAATTAAAAAGTTGAGTGTTGAGTGTAGCAGGTATTTCATGCCTTCAAACTCGTGTTTAAATCTTGGTCTTGCCAGAGGCTCATAATCTCCAGTGTGACTTGAATGTACAACAGGATCATCTACATGGAAGCAAAACTGCATAACTGTGCTACTCTGTGTGGCCATCATTAACATTGTGCGAACGGGCATTTGGCCTTGTGTAATAATTATCATACATCTTGAAATCCTGTTGCTGGTGGTGAAGTAGACAAATGAAAAAACTGAGCTAACTGCAGTTATACAATGACACCAAATTCATCATGAGTACCAGTGATCCTCCTGAGCGGCCTGGGCATGTGGATGGTTCAGCCAAATACAGAAAACAGTTTTTAAGGAGCACTCACTGACAGTGATTTAATGGGAGAACCAGTAAAATTCTAACACTAAATCTAAAGTGTGGCCAGGGGAAAAATATATTAGATTTTTAAAAATGTACACTGAGTATGTAAAATTTCAGTTAAAATTACAGTTCTATGATTGAACAATTAAAGATGTTTAATTGAGATGAAAAAGCTTTAGCTGGGCAGCAACATATTTTAAAATAATTCTAATAGTTTAGAAATAAATCCAGACCTGTGCAGTCATGCTTTCAAATTTGAATATTATAAATAAATGGAATATGGCTGGTTGCAAACTTTGAATCACAGAAAGACTGACAATTGTCTGATGAGTCATAGTCGTGTTAAATTTTTCGTAAAGGGATTAGAAGGTCTCAGTGCTCTTTTTTTTCTGCATACCTCTGCCTCTTCCTCCTATGTGCGCAGATGGGTTTATTGTCTCTGTAACTCAGGTGTGTCATATTTCACCCCTTCACTTTTACAGGCGTTCAACTCGGAGACGGACAACTTCAAGCTGCTGTACGGGGGCCATCAGTACCATGCCAGCTGTGCCAATTTCTGGATTAACTGTGTGGAGCCCAAACCCCCGGGCCTCATACTGCCTGACCTGCTCTGAGCTTTGACTGCAGCTGCCATGGCAACGCCGCACCGGCTAATCAACATCAGATAGCGAGCAACAACGCACCTTGCACTACACAGGCTCTCACCTTGGACTGAGAGCGAGAGAAGGATGTTCAAAGTCACTGGATCCCGCTGTGTTCATTAGTTTCTTAATCTTCAGTCCCCCCTCATGTCAACAGTTAAATGAATTCAGCTGCAACTCAGGCCGAGTTCATGACAGTTTTTTAAATTTGGCTTTTTTCTCTAAATTATTACCATATATGGTGTCACTGTCACCCCTTCCTTCTTCAACAATAACTACCTTAAAAGTGAATAGGTTAGATGTACAGGTCTTATTTAAAAACAGTTAATGACGCTTTTAAAGACATATTTCACTGATTTTCACTGAAGAAAAGGAGCCATTATTTCTCGATATCTTGTCTTTGTCTCTTATATTATTAGGTGTGCAATATATTTAAAAACACTGGTAGAAGACTGTAAACATCTTGTTTTTTAATCTCACTTGTTGCTTTGCTTCTGTTTGAGAGGATTTTTTTTTTCATGACCATTTGTTCCCTCCGAACCAGAGCTGTTGAATCAGAAGCCTATTATTGTACTTGAATTACACTTTTTGGTTGGGTCTGTTTAATGAAACTCTGTGGCTGTCAATTTTTTAACACCTTTCTTAAATCTTTATCATTGAAATCCCTTCAAACTAAAGCAGATGTCTGCCTCTTTTTGAGTTTTGTTGAATTACTGTTTGAATGTTTTTTGCACTGTAGAGATTTCAGTACCTCTTGGGGTAATTAAATTGTGTATTTTATAAGGAGATAATTTGTGATTTGGGGACTTGAGGGAAATCTTGATGTCTTTGTTTTCTGTCCTGGTGTTGTGTGATATTCAAGGTGAAAGTCTCAAAGAAGTTGACTCTGATTCTGAACTAAAATTGCAGCAGCACTTTTTGTACGTTGCCGTGTCCTGCTGTAGTATTATAATTATAGCTGTAGTGTGAATGTGTTGTAAATAAATATGCATACAGTTTAAATGTCACAAATAATTATACTGTTTTTATTCATGCTCATTGTGCCCATGCAAATTTTCCAATTGTTAATGCGTACTATAATTGACCATTTACTAATAAATGCTCTAACACAGCAAGTCTCAAACCATAGCCCAGCAACCATAGAAACACTGTGCATAGGGCTATAATAAAAGAGATTTAAATGTCTTGTCTCAAAATGTTTTTGAAGAACTAAAAACCTCACCTTCTTCAAACATTAGCTCTGCTAGATAACTGACTTACTACTTACCGTCCCAAAAGTGTTATTTCCAAAGGCAAGCGACATGACAAAAACTCTTAACTGGGTTACACTAGAGAAATACATGACTAGACTGCACTCCGGCTAGTTAAACCTAGCTCATGCAGGAGTAGCTAAACCCAATTTACACACAGCTGTATTCTGTGATTGAAAAAAATAAATCTTATGCTTTCATACTTCAGTAATTAAGTGTGTTTCATCAAATAATCATGACAATAGCTAAATATTAGATTATAATGTATGTAGCAAATGGGATGAGTGTAACTATGTTAAGGAGGCTAACTTAGCAGAGTAGCCTCTCTAGTGATTTTTGTTATGCTAGCTCTAAATCAATTAACTACAGACTAATTAAACAAACAGAAACATATTTTTCATAATTTTTACGATATTTTTTTTTTACCTAAAAGTAAGTGATTGTTTTGTTTCTAGGAATCAAACAAGCAAGATTGCTTAAGTGTTAATTACCAAGCCAGTTAGCTTTGGCTACAACCAGGCTGTATGTAATGCTAACAGGCTGCTGGTTGTAGCTTCATGTGTGTTCTTTTTGTGTTGTAGGAAGTATTAGTATTTGTTTCCTGGATTCATTTATGCTAAATTTCTTTTTAAATATGAGCAGAGCTTCGAAGTAAGACGGTCATTTAATTTATGTGGCCTTTGATCTTATTCTGCCTGCTTTTCCATGAAGCTTCCGCTTCCAAATGCATGAGTGTTGCAGCACATTTTCCCAATGTAATTTCACTCAATAATGTACTTTCACTCCAACCAGAGAGGCCTCATCTCCATCACTTTGCGACAAAATGGAATAAATTCTCTTTCGACAAGCCTGCAGGCCATCGCTGGCGGTTGAGCTTCAGCCAATCAAATGAGATGTCTGGAGGCTCTGCGAAACCAGTCTCATTATCGTTCACACACTTGTGTTCAGGTGTGTTCTCCCAACATCCATTTTATCTCTCACCGTTCCCTAATTTATTTCCTGCAGAAAATGAATTCCTCTCCTCTCACGGTGAACCCCGAGATTACAGAAAATTACAAGCGCTGAAATCAATTACTGAATAAGACTGTGTAATTCAAAATGTAGAGCCTCTCTCTCATTCCTGTGCCTGTCATCGTCACGCCTATTGTCTGCAATGCCGTGCTGAAATGATCACTCTGGGAGAGAAGAGAGATTGAAGTGCTGTATCGACTGCTGCTCTTTGGTATTTTGTGCCCATAGTCAATGACATTATTGATTAAAAAACAGCTGCTTCTGCACGTTAAATTCAACTGATTGCTTTCACCCAAGTGAATAGAGTTGCTGCTGCTTTACTTTCTTCCGAAAACATTTCCATTCAGGCTGTCCACTGAGACTTAAAAAAGGTAGTTTCAAAACAAATAGGTGTTGAAGAGTTAAGAGTTTACTAATAATATTTGTGTCTTTTGTTCATGATGAGTAAGTCACATAATTTTTGAGGCTGAGAGTGAGTAATTTTTAAAGCTTAAAAATTAAGGTTGAACTAACTATATTTTGTGTATATGTACACATAAGAGAAAATTTTGACTTGAAATGATTTTTCAATTAATTGATTAGTCAATGAACAGAGTTTACCAGCTACAATTTGGATTATCAATATAAACATGAGTCATATATCGAGCAAAAATGATAAACATTAGAGCTGACCAATTTTTCAGTGTAGGTCTACTTAAGGGGAAATATTTGAAATGTCTTCTTTCAACAAATATTTTCTCTACCTTGTCTTTAGCGCTCAGCCCAATTGTTCCTATTGAATGTGAATTGTTAATAATTGGAGCATCGTACATATTTTCAGTTTATATTAAATAACCTTAGTTACCCTCTGAAACAGCTGGGCTGTTGAAGTTGTAATTTTGGAAAAATATAACGCAAAACAGAAGCAAAAAGTACATTTGTTCGGAACTTTTTTCATTGGCAGATTGATACGTAATTGCTGCTCTCACTCAGTGCAACACTGCTGCTCAATGATGTGTTTTTTATAGAGGTCAGTGACACAGAGGACTGAGATATGGTTCTTCACTGCCCAACCTGTAGGATCACACAGTGAAGACAGAACCTGCAGTGTTTGTGGTGTTCGATGACAATGAGAAAAATTATGTTTTATGAACAGTTTTGTTTCAACAATCATTTGTCAAAAAGAAAATCACTGACAGATAACTTTTGGTTGTGATGTCTCAGTTTCACCACTAAAGACTTGGACACAAGTCATTTCACCCTTCCTGTTCAGTATAAATTGAATACAGCTCTGCGGCTCACAGTCCTTTGCCTCAGTGTCCACTCTATCAATCAGTTCAGTTAAGGCTTTAAAGGCAACGGGTGGATGAGTCACTTATACCACAGAGACGACACACTCAGCCGCTAACTGAGAAGAAACACTTGTTTCACCACAGACAAAACATTAACACTTCAGTTATGGATTATTAATTCTTACTGCTACAATTCTACATTTTCATTATCTTTGCACAAAGCACTAACAGCATTAAAAAACTGTCCTGTGGGAGTC
The DNA here is from genome assembly GCA_029783645.1 of Ctenochaetus hawaiiensis. NCBI lineage: Eukaryota > Metazoa > Chordata > Actinopteri > Acanthuriformes > Acanthuridae > Ctenochaetus > Ctenochaetus hawaiiensis. Next base: position 18,905,473 of record JAPZDY010000024.1, read on the forward strand.
TGACTAAGGTTTCCATGTGCTGTTGGCAGCTATTAAAGCAGCATCTCTCCATGTTGCGTTCTCCCTTTATTGTTGCAACTGTGTAACCACGTCCAACAATTACAGCATATTAGTGTGGCTAAATCAGTATATCAAATTATGACTATAAAATAGGTGGTGGGGCTGAAATTGCATGTTTATGCTAATAATTGGCCTTGTTCGTATGGCCTTGTTGAAATGTAAATGCAAGATTTACACCTATTGATATGGGAGTCATGCTGTAGCTCATGTTGATTATAGTGAATTATTTAAGGCCGTGTAATTTGAAGTCCAGAGAAGCAATGATTCAGTTATTCATTGCAGCTACAGCAGATGTTCATATTTGCCTTGTGTGGTTTATAGAAAACCTGCACAGACAGATTTGAAAAACTGGAGTAGTGGAGGAATATAAATATTTCTTTTTACTCAATTTATTTATTAATTTCACAGTTTAGTTGTGTTTTTTGAACAATTTATCTTCCTTACACCAACACTTTCCAAGAATGATGATGGGAAAACTGAATTCCTTTATTGTATTGCAATTAAAAACCAATGTTTTCTTTCTGAAAACATCAAATGTAAAGATATTTAGTCTAAATGAAACAGAATCAGCCTGTGAAACTCATTATGTGTCATTTTAAAAGCAAATGCAGGCTAGAATAAAAAAAAGCAAAAATAACATTTCCTTTTCGTATGATCCTGAATGATGTTTAATTCTAACATTTTAAATCTAAAGAGTAGTTTAAGAGCCTGTACTAGGAACTATAGGAGCCTGCACACAATGTAGCCTAAAACTAAATGTTGGGTTTAGCATGCTAACATGTTCACAGATATAATATGTAGAGGATGTATGTTGCTTGCCATGTTCACCATCATTATTTTTATGTTCATGTCAGCATGCTAAAAAACTTACAATAACAAAGATAATGAGCAGGAAATATTTATCAGATACACCAACACAGTTTGTTAGCATACAAACATTTTCTCTATACCAGTAAATACAGCTGTGCATGGTATGCATTGATTGGGCAGGTAGTGGGTTTTAAATTAAAAGTATTGAACTATTTCAAATTCTGATATAATGGTGGCACTACAGAAAAGTTAAATGTACACAAGTTCTCAAGGGCCTTGGCTATCTGTAACAAAATTAAATCAATACGTTGAGGTACGTTCGAGATACATTGCTGTAAACCACAAATGAGTAGAGTCAAAAGATCATCAAAGTCAAGCAGATTCATTCTCTGGGGGGAATAAATTTACAATTGACAATTTAATGTCAATCAAATGTCTCTGGGGATATTTCATACTGAAATAAGGTGGTGGATCAACTGACATTGCCACCTGCTAGTATGGTACCATCGAGTAACATTTGGTGGTTCCAGCTTCTCAAAGTGAGAATTTAACGCCTATTTCTGCTTTATTTCATTGTAAACTGAATGAACTATCAGACAAAACAAGCTATTTCAACATGTCACCTTAGAGAAGTTGTGAGAGGCTTCTAAAAAATAAATTAATTCATATATAATAAAAATAATAGTAACACGCAGAATGTTTTTGCAGCTCACCGGTGTCTGATGCATCCTGTTGAGATGCTACAGTCTGAATGTCATCCCTTCAAACTTCATCAGCGTTGTTCGTTCTGCATGGCCTGCACTGCTGGAGCCTGGCCTGCCTCTAGTGCCCAGGATGATGCAAATGGCTCTGCTTACTGCTTTAATGACAGATGATAATATCCTGCCGCTGGTGAAGGATGTAAAGCCCTGCAAACCTCGTGCATGTACTCACATTAACGCAGTGAAGAAGAGGGAGGGGGCAGGAGAAGAAAAAGATCCTTTTTTTTCCCCTGTGAGAAAATAGTGTATGTAGCGTATAATTTGAGCCCATCGCTTGTACATCTTCGCGGTGGTCGCCCTGTCATCAGGCAGGCCTCGCCTCCCCGGGTAATGGAATCCATTGTGAAGACCCCTCCAGAGGTCCCTCAGAAGTGTGGGCACAAGACAAATGGTGCTCATCAATATCTGCCTGCTGCTCTGTAGCCACAGCAAATGAAAATGAATGACAGAACATTTCTTTGGCATCTGAAGACATCTCTTTGGGAAAATGGCTGTGCAGAATGAACATCAAGAGACCTTCAGAGGAATAAACGCATCAGTCTGTTCAAATGAAAACATCTCAGAGATGTAAAATATAAATGGTAAAATGTTTTGCAGCTTTCAAGTACAAGTGCACTCTTATTTCAGTAAGAGCATGAAATACTGTGTTATTTTTTTCAAGTAAATTTGAACACAAACAGCATCATGATTTTTACATTATTTTAATATGACTTTCTTGGGGAATGAAATAATTTGAAATCAGATTACAGATGAAACATCTCTATCCTGCTAACAATTATTCACCCCTGAACTTTTATTCTTTTTTGTCGTAAAACACACTTAGTCTGTTATGGCATTGTTCAGTAAGCATTGGTAGCACTGATCTCTGTGGGTTTAAAAGGTCAACTCTGTTGCACTTGTGTCCACATCTCACATCACTGCTGCACGCAGCCTTTCAAACCTCTAACCACCCAGCAGTAAAGCTATGCTGCAATGTAGTGTAAAGGTGAGGATCAAGAAATCCCGACTCAAAACTCACACAAATTTCACTGCCGGTGATACAGTGATATCATAAACTGGTTGATTCTGTGACTCATGATCTATTGTAGTTATTGATATTTGTAAACATTTGGATATTTATTCATCCCTGGTTTTTAAATGTGAGGATTTTTTTCTGTTTTTAATCATTTTAAATATATATTTTTTATCTTGACTGACGAAACAACCTCTTCTAAGATGTCAGTTTCAAATAAAGCAAACACTCTGGCTGCTTCACAAAGCATAACATCTTCGGAGATAATTAAATTGGCTCCTGTTCTACATACGGCAATGCAGACACAGGAAAAACTCCTTACACTGCAGTCAAAGTGAGCCAAAATTAGGAAGAAGGAAACTTCTCCTAGGAATAATGTTGACACTAAAACACTGGAATATCATTCAAAACGATGTTTAATCCTGACACATTTCAGTGTGTTTCAATACTGTGCTCATGTGCAGGTTTAAACAGAAAATGAGTGCATGTGTTTTAACACACATCTTGCACAGCCAGTCTGTGTTTGATGAGCACTTTTTTCTAGATATTTTTAAAAATCAATTAAGCTGATCAACAGGTGGCAATAACATGTCAAGAAATGCATAAATGCAAATGTTGTATGATGAAAAAGTGCATTCAATTTGTTGTTAGACCTTTAGGGTGTACAGTGTGTTTTGGCATCCCTCAGCAAATACAACTTTTGTTTTAAAAAAAATCTCCACAGATGTATTTTAAGAGATAAAATTATTCCTGCAATGAAAAGAAAACAACAAGCAAGTATATTTACAGCATTGTTTGCTGCTTTCAGTTTTCTTTTATGTGATAATACTGGTGGCAAAGTCTTGATGGTGATGTGTATTGTGCTTTTCCACAGTAATTTTTTTTTTTGTTTCAGGCTTTGACTATTTTGTGTTAACGGTACTTTTGGAGCGTGGACAGCATGTGCAGCAAAGTTAAAATTAAAAACCAGAAGACAACAGCAAAAATAGGATTTTCAGCCTGGGCGACATCGTTCTTCAGATGAGCGCCAAACCACACAAGTACTCTGGTTCACACAGAGGAATAAAATGTGTTTTTGTGTTTTTTGTGTGTTTTTTTGTTAATATGTGTTTTTTGAACTGCACTGATCTCTTTGCAACCCCACCTGAATATGGACACAAGGCAAAAACAGTGGGATTGAAAATATTCTTCAAAGCATCTATCATAGAGCTACCAGGTCCCTTGAGGTGGCAGATATTTTCGTTAACACAGCATCAAATAGCACTACAATAACATAGTGTGGTCACAGGATGGAACAGTCAACCCTGTGGTACACAGGAACTTCCCTAAATCTTGACTTTTAGCTTACATCTTCTAGATTTTCACCTTAAAAAGGTAGATATACTAACAGCTTTACATGTTCAGCTCAGTCTTTAAATTCATCAGTATGATATTTTGCTCTGTACAATCCAATAAAATAATCTGTCAATATATATGTATTTTTTTCTGTACACTTATCTTAAATGCTACCATAGATCGAGAGCATGCTGCTGCCCCTCACACTAAAGACTACTGCAAAACTGGCACAATACCACCACATGACATCACGTCAGGAAAAGGACTTCAGTCACATCGCTGTCAGAGCTGCAGTCTTTGCTTCACAGAACGCTCGTCCTCCACTGGAACCTGAAACACAGACCAGGAGATAGACAGCACCCACTTCCACACTCTGTTTCATCTTGTACTGGTGTTCTGGTGATTTTATTGTGGTCCTAATCGGTCCTTTGGTCCAAGGATTTGTGGGCTTGAAGTCGCCTTGCTCCCACACAAAGACCAAGTGGAGGCAGCTGGTTGGATGAACAGTGGCACCACCAACAACCAGCGTTTAATTAGACTCCCTCTGTCCAGATGCACCAGTATTCATTAAATAAGCTTCACACAGATGTACACTCACACACGTCTCACTTTGCCCGTCCTGAACCTTCAGTCCAGGAGGGCAAGAGGGCTCATCTTCTCATCCCCATCGATCCCTCGCTGTGGACGGTTGGTGCGGCCTTGCTCACAGGCCCCAGTATGGAGCCAGGCTCCTGCGGTCCCTCTCGTAAACATCAGGTATGACCCCGTAGGGCGTCTGCACCATCTTAACTGAGTTTCTACCAAACAGCTTCCTCTCGTACTCGATGAGCTGGCGCCAGAAGCCACCATTGGGCCTGATGACAGGGCGGCGAGCTTTGACCCAGGCATGGGCCTCAGCCAGAGACACACGGTGATACTTCATGAGGTACGCCAGACACAGAGAGGCGGAGCGGCTCACACCTGCGGCGCAGTGCACCAGCACTGCTCCTCGCTTCCGTCCCACGCTGTGGATTTTATCGGCCACGCTGTCGAAGTACAAGGAGATGGGGGAGTGGGGCATGTCTGCCAGAGGGACCTTTACATACTCCATGTGGGGCCAGTTGAAGTTGGGGAGCTCGATGGTGGCATTGACCACACAAGTGATGCCTTTAGATAGCAGCAGGCTGCGGTTTGATGCCACGTTCCCTCTGCTGAGAAAGAGGTTGGGGGTGATTTGCGCGATGCCCCCCAGCAGGCTGCCGTTCTCAGGCAGCAGCCTCGGCACCGCAGTGGGCACCATGGAGCTACGGTGGTGGTGGTGGTGGTGGTGATGGTGGAAAAAGCCTTGACTGCGGGAACCCATTGAGGAATCAAGCAGGCTGGAGAATCAAGAGGGACGGCAAATGTTTGAGAAGAGATAAATCCTCAGGAGCTCAGGGTCATAGCAGTGCAGCAGGGCCAGCCAGAGAGCTCCTGCAACACACAGACACATTTCACTTTAAATTAAACATTTTCCTCTTTCACTGCGGACTGACGAACACACAAACATCTCACAAGGACAAGCTTGTTTGCAAAGAGTCCAAAACAAAAGCGCTACAATCCCTTTTTTTTTTTTTTGTTGGATAGCGTTTGCTGAAAGTCATTTCAAGGAAATGTTATTTTGCAGTCTTTAAAGTTTAAAAACAAAAACAGACAAAACAGCGAGAGATCAGCCATAATAGCTTATTCAGAAACATGCTGCTGTGAGGCTTGAACACACTGGCTCACAGTCTTCACTTCACAATTACATTAGAGGGTTTCCATGAATCCAGTGACACGTGAGACCAGTCTATTTCTATTCTACGTTTCTCTACATTCAGGTCGAATGGCCTCTGCGCTGCACACTGAGACGTGCCTCCCTCTGCCATCTGAGAACGGACCCCCTGGAGGCACACACTCACCTCATCTCATGTTCATCCATCCACAGCCCTCACATACAGATTACATCTCTCATCTTTCTGCCTATTGCTGCTGTTAATGTCGTTTTGGATTGCATCAAACGGCAGGGTGGAAAGTAATCGTATAGAGCGCAATCATATCCAAGTGTGCTGATAGTACACTTCATTTATGCACAGATTTTTCTTGAGTTTCTTGATCTAATTCCAGTTTCTTTTTTCAAAAAGGCTCATCAAATGTATTACTAATTAATAGCCGTAACATGAACATGAGGATGCATGAGACAGGTCATGAAGAAAAGGGTATCATAACTACCGTAATGTGACATTTGTAGCTGCACTGTTCATGATTGAAAAAGCCTCCCGTGTTTGTATTTAAGTTATCAGCAGAGAACCCGCAGCTCCAGGCGCTACTGCACACGCTGTTGCACTTGTCGTGTGTCATCCATAGCATGTGCACCGGTCTGGCTGGCAGGTCTTTTTTCTTTCATTTTCTGCTACAGTCTGGTTAACAAGACACAAGGGTCAACCGCTTTAAACTGGAATTCAACCTGCAGGAGAAAAGTCACCTGCTGTCAGCTGCAAAGAGACTGCAAAGAGCGACTGGAATTCTTCCTATAAATTATCGTTATTAAGTGTAATCAAAAACACAAGCAGAACGACATGAATTTAAACACATCTGCATGACTGTCAATACAATGAAAGCACAGTACAATCTCATCCTTTTAAAGCAGTGGCTCCAAACCTCTCGGTGCACAAAGGGTTGTGTATTATTTAACAGGATCAGCACCAGAAAACAAGTATTAACTCCCCACAGTTGTTTGCCTCTGAACAAGTCAATTTGCAGTTTACATCCATGTCTGTCCAAACTTACATAATGTATGAAAGGAAGACTTTGAAGGAATTAATAAAAAGTGGTAAGTGTATTTTAATATTCGCTAAATAACAGTAAAATGAATAATTTCCATTAAGAAACATGCTGTTTTTAGCAAGAGACAACTTTTTACAGATGTGTGATTGAGTGTTTGATTGTGTGTTGCAACAACAATCACCTGAAGCTCAATATCAGTGAAACCAAGAGCTCGTTGTGACCTTCGATGCTTCTCATCTTCAGTCTCCATCACATTTTACGTCACGTCTCCCCTCAGTTTCAAGGTGGCACCCAAAATTAGTGTCACCACTTCAGTATCCATCCAAATGTGAAATATGATCTTTCTTCCCTTCTGTTCCTCAGTCATGGTGATAAATAATGTCGCTAACAGTGTTTACTAAACATGTAAACATGCCTCTCTCTGACGGCTGTTGGTTGCATACAGGCATGAAAATAGCATAGCTTCAATGGCTTCTGTAGTTTTATGAATTTTTAGTTTTTTAACTGGGTTTACTAATTTGGCCCTGAAAAAATGATCATTTTTCAGTTCAAACTGTACCAACTGGTGATAAAGGGTCAAAGACAGATACTGATTTATTTCAACAGGTCATAAGACAAAAAGGCTGGAAACCACAGCCTAAAATGTTCCATCCCAAAAGGCCAGAATAAAACGAAAAAAAAAAAAAAAAATTTAAATTTTTTTTCTTCCATTTTATTTTTCGCTACCTGCCTAAACAGTTTGTAACCTCACTTTTCAATGGCTTTATTGTGGAAGGTCAGCAGGAGAATAGAAAAGTAGGTATTCAGCACAAATAGAAATACTGTTTTTTTACAAATGAATCCTCATTTGGTGTTTCCTTGACCTCAACTGTAAAAAATAAAGAAATTCACCTCCCTCCTCCATGCTCTCTCCTGCTGTCCATCACAGCTTTGCCACCTCAGCATGGTCCGCTTCTCCTCCCATAAAAAAGAGGCTAAAAACAACACTCTCCTCCTCCCCTGTTCAGACAGTTTGTCTGCTCTCTCCAGGTTGCCAATCAGCCTGCACTTTGCCTCAGAAATAGTTGCTGTGATCTCGCTGTGGTGCAGCTGATCCCACCTTCCTCCACACGGATCGCCGCTGGTGATGAGACAACAGATACAGTAATCCAGAGTCCTGAAAACGAGTGCCACCATCAAACCACGTCAAGAGGGTCGGTGAGCCATCAGAGCAGCACCTAACCACAGCATCAAACACTGCATAAGAACTAAGGAGGAGAAAATATCTTCCACTCTTTTCTTCTGTGTTGTAGATTGTTGATATGCTCATGTAATTTTTCATTTTGTGTTTACTAAACTGAAACTTAAGTCAAGTGATCAGTTAGATAACAAAATTATCAATGATACTTAATTGCTTATTTAATTTTTTAAAGAAAAAATACATAACATTTTCTGTTTTTAAGATGATTTGCTGCTTTTATTTGTCTTATATGACTATAAATTGGTAATCTTGGTTTTTTAAACCATTGTTGAGGACATCACTTTATCAGAACAATAATGACTTTATTGGTAGTTGCAAACCTGAGCAGCACTTTATTTTGACAGATAAATGTAATATGGTAGGTCTCATCATAGAAGAAAGCAAGAAACGCATAAATCTGACCACAGCTAGAGTCTGATAATCAGACCGAACTGACATTTGTTTTCACCTCATTATTTACTCTAACATCATGTTTATATTTGCTATTTCCTGTTTGTTTAGGGGGAATTACCTTATTTCATTCAAATAGCAGTAAATAATGGCTCTGTGTTCAGTCAGGTTGGGTGCAGTTGAAGCGGCACTATCCCATATCCTTACGCTAATAAAAAAAAATACCATAAATAACTTAACTTAATAAATAAATGATCAGAAACAGTCTATGTGCTGAGAAACATTTAGCCATTCACATTAAACTGTTCAGCTTCACAGAGAATTTTAGCATCTTTAAGCCCAGTCCTTTGGTTTTATTCTCATGACTTGACTGTTTTGGTTCACACTCACCACTTACTGTCTGTGTTTTAGCACTGAAAACAATCCAGCGTTCATACTCTGGCTCCTCGAATCGGAAACAAACAAAGTAGCTCTGACCGAGCCTCACACACTTCAATCAGCCAATCAGCGACAGGTGGTGTTTGTGCACAGTACATGTCAACAACATAACGTGTTACCATCGGTGAGGCTCTCCAACAGAGCAGAGACCTCAGTTAGCTGACAGCCATGAAGACAGATGTGGAGGTCGCTGTTTGTGCTCCATGGGTGGGGGACATTAGTGCTGTTATGTTCTGCTAATGCAATGTTTGTGATATTTCTGCGTGTCAGGTAACTTTGAAGAACTCGCCCACAGACATACAGCTTACTTAATGCTGTCATTGTGATGTTAGCCACCGTAGCAGGCGAGTTGAGAATATTTCTGTATCTTGAGCTTCTGTGCCGGCTCTGAGAAACTGTCTCCTCCTCGCTGCATATTAGCTGCGCATCCATTAATCTGTGTGATTGTGTGTGTGTGTGTGTGGGGGGGGGGGGGGGGGGCCC
>JAPZDY010000024.1:18914885-18953212 GCA_029783645.1 Ctenochaetus hawaiiensis
TGTATTTCCTTGTGTGCTCAGTGTACAAACAGTTGTTCTTCAGAATGACTCACTCCACCTTTAATGCATGCAACCTTGACTTTAGAGGTTTATGTATCTGTAAATTTCATTTCTACAATCTATCAAGGCATGTGTTGCTTTCCAATCCCACCTTGAAACTCTGATCAGCTTGTTTGTTTGATTTTGTTTAGTATTTTTTTCAATCAATAAGAGCATCAGACTTATCTGAATAACTGAAAAAAAGAGATCATGGCTGTGAGCATTCAGTGTGTGGTATCAGTCCAGAAGAACTGTCACATCCTACTAAACTATGTGCAAGAGACGTTTTCTGTTTCAGTGGGATGCTCAGTTGGAGCAATCATTCATGGAGAGAGATAACATATATACTATTGGCTGAGATAAGTACAAGCTCTGTGGCCGCAGCAGGCTACTGACCACAGTATAAGACAGTAGGAGCCACATCAACACAGAGATGAGGGAGATAAGAGCACCAAATAATCCGTGGCCCTCTCCAAAGTGCTGATGTACCACAGAGCTTTGCTCCATCCACATGGTTATTTATACCCCGGGCAGGGCAGGAGTGAGGCTGCAGAGAGCGGAGGAGGGAGAATTATGCAGAGGCTGTCACCATAGAGAAATCTACTGTAATGCTGGAGATGGTTCAGCTTGCTGTCAATCAAATTGGCTGTGAGGGTTAAAGAAAACAGACACTGAGGAGGGTCAGTGGAGCATCTTCTCCTTTTTTACAGTCACATCCTGACTCTTTCTGAGGCAAATCAACCCAAACTACATTTCTCCTTCTTCTTCTTCTTCTTGCTTTGATGTTACTAAAAAAACATCCCCCTTCTCAGGCACTCAGGGTGAGTCTGTCAACAGGTGGTCCCACCTCACAAATCTTCTTACGCACATCTCGGTTACTCTCTCTGCGGGAAGATTCCTCAGGGGTCCGGTTCCTCCTCTGCTAACACAAATTGGAAACGTGACCCACCTGCAGGAAAACTAGAGCAGCACACCTGATGGCAACCTCACTCCCTGACACTGAACAGCAAAACCTTACCGACAATCAGGCCTGAGCTTGGACTTGATTTTTGTTAACATCAAATATCTTCCTAATGCTCCCTCAAACCACAGAATAAGATGAATGAAAATTGCTGAGATAACTGGAAAAGGTGCGAGCAGACTGGCTGCTCTCAGCACTGTCTCTCAATCAAAAGCAATCCATTTATTCAGTCTGAGTGATCTCTGAAAGTGACTCCGCTGCTGCCAACAGTCCACATGATAATCAGGAAAAAATGAGGAGCAACGACTCGAGTTGCACTTTCTGAAAGTAATGCGATGCTTCCCAAATTCATCCAAACACACAAATGGGTGCAGCTCTCACATCTCACATCTGACAGGAACGCTTAAATGTGAACAGGCTCGAGTCAACGTGATGCGTAGAAACAGGAGAGAGAAATTCCTCTCGAGGACAGGGTTCAGCTTTGGCACATTCCTGCAGCAGCAGCAGCGACTGGGTGCCACTCAGCCAGTCCTCAATGTTACACCTCGCCTTGTTGCACAGTGACACATGTAAAGTTACATGAACAGCCTGAGACAAGGTCACTTGTCATGAAGCGAGAGATGGTGATGGTACATGCTGTATGTTCCCGCGAATCACTCGTCTTTCATGTCAGTTCCTCAGACAGATTACACAAAGGAGCCTGCTGTGTGTGGTCGTAATTTTGTTTGAAAAACCACATTTGTGGGGAGTAACCATCACTACAGCGGATAGATGAGGCAGATAAATGGAGTGACTCTACTTGCTCTACTTTCAAACAATGAAAAACTGTCACATTGTTAAGAAATCTAATGAGACAGACTCATCATTATCCATAACTGCTGCTACAAGCAGTGAATATCAAACAGAGTGGAAATGATTAGTAGATGTAAAAATTAAGCTGCAACTATTTAAAAACTAATCAAATTTAATTCATTTTGAAGCAAAAATGTTAAAAAGTAATAATACTAATAACTTGCTCCAGCCTCATACATTTAAAATGGGCTGCTTTTCTTCATCATCTCAGATGGGAAACTAGATCTCTATAAGATTTGAGTTGTAGGTAAAATTAAACAAGCAGTTATAAAATGAAACCCCTGGCCCTGAGAGATTCAAACGGATAACTTTTTTAACGATTCTGCAAAATATTCAATGATAAAAATAGTTGTTGTAAAAGGAAGGTGAAGCTTGCATCATAATCATTTCATTCCAACACACTGAAGCCACACACCACTTGATGAATAAGTCCTAAACTCTAAACTCTAAAATAAATGTTGTTGTTTAAGAAAACTTTAAATATTTCAGACTCTTTCTTCATGGAGAGAAAGTGTAACACTGCCGTGTCGTCCGGGCCCACAGTGTGAGAAAATGCGGAGCTTTAAGTGAATGACTGTACAAGTTTAATAATTTATGACTGAGCCTTGAATAAAGACGGTTCCTATGCGCACGTGCTCCTTGTTCTCGTGTGCGTGACGTGAGATGTGCGTGCGTTTACAAGTTCAGGTGTCAGAAATAGAACGTAACAGGTGTAAAAGATACATTTTAGTGTCCTACTGACACATAAAAACACCACGAACAAATTCAGCAACATGTTTCCCTTGAAGGCATCACAGAAGTGGGGTGGCAGGTGCGCTCGTTTCCTCAGTTTCGCCCATCTGGGGCCACATCATAAAGCTGACTAGAATAAGACCTGCTGATAAATGCAAATTGCGGATTTTCTTCAATATATCAAGGCTACTTTGATTTTAAATTAAAAAACATCTTTCATTAAGTAAAAACGACGCTGATAAACTGCTTCCATCAGATGTAAAACTCAACTTACCAGTCGACTCTTAGTCGGGCAGAGATGGAGGTTTTCAAAGCGCCTTCATCGCCTGCACCAATCCGGCGGGCTGCTCTCACGCTCCGGACATTAACCTTCAGTCAGTCGGAACATACACACGGCCAGGGGAACGGCAAGAGGCCAGCTGGTGAGGAACAAACCGTGACACACAACATCATAATGTGAAAGTCAAGAGAAATACGAGCCATCGGTGCATCTGCCTGGTTCTCCGCTGGCAGGAGCGGCGTGTACAGGGCAGCACTGCCCCTGTATGAAGGGTGATAAGTGCCGCAAAAAGGAGGAGGCGGGAGGGGCACAGTCACTTACTGTGCCCAAGCAAGTATAGGCTTTCTAGTAGGTAGGAAGCTAGATTTTCAATCAACCAAGCACCAATCAGTCATTTTAAGACTGAAATATTCGTTTGAAGTGAAAAAAAAAATATGGATCGTGTTTTCCTTGGTTGCCAATGTGCACTTCAAATAGACCATAATTTACACACTTGTTCAACCTCTCAAAGTTTGTTTTATAATGCCAAATGGGCTCATTGCAGGTCCCTTGAGGCCAATGGAGCAAAAAAAAAAAAAAAAAAAATCCAATGAAACTGCTGCCATCTTATCAACCCACAAAGGCTAATAGGTGTTTTCTGCCACCCAGACTCAAGGGGCAATAATGAGCCCATTGTGACTGGGAACACCATAATGAGCTAAAGAAGATGTCACTTGGATAAGCTGCACAAAGATATGATTTTTACAAGAGACAACAGAGAAATCTAAAAATGATACAGACTAAGTGGTTGGCTTATATTATCTTGTTGACCTTAAGAATTGTGAAAAATAGCAGTTCAATACTGCACAAGTAAATAATAATGTTAATAATAACAGAAACCCTAATGGTGGTGGTCTTACCAATTCACATAATATGTTCTCAAACTGTTCTGTTTATATTCTCTTCTTCTTTGGACATGTCTTGCTCTCTCTCTCTCTCTCTCTCTCTCTCTCTCTCTCTCTCTCTCTCCATATATATATACATATATATATATATATAAATATATATATATAAAAATATATATATATACACACATACTTTTTTTTTCTTTTCACTGCTAAGTGTAGTGAAGTGTTCCTGAATTGAACTCTAATGTGACCACCATTCAACACCTGTGGCACAGTTCAGTGAGGTGCATTGCACAGCATGTGATCTCACATCATAGGAAAGCACATTTTGTTCCAGCGCTGTTGAAACACAAAGAATTGGAGTGTTGAAATATCAGACATGAGCTGTGTCACAGCTCAATGCTTTACTAGTTCTGTACATTAGTACAGCCTACCTATATACAAGAACGGAGGAATGAATATACTTTATGCTGTCTAATAAGAAGAATATCTAAAACAACATTAATTTGCTGCATTATGGTGCAGTCAGACCAAATACTCACCTGAAAAAAAGTATTGGCATGGTGATGAAGAGGGCAGAGGAAGAAGAAAACACCTTGGGTGCTGTAGTAAACATCAGGAGAGGGAGCTAGTGTGGTTAGTGGGCTAATCAGCAATCCACAGCGTTGTAAATTAATAGCTTTTTATGAAACATCTTACTGTCATTAATCTTGGTTGCTGTCTGTACACTCACTGCAGCCACAAAGCATCCTTTCTTCTCTGATGCTTGAGTTATTTCACAGGGCAGCCATAAAACAGGAACATAAAGTGATCTTTCCTCAATAAGAAGTGAATCCAAAACCTTCTCTGAAACAGCTTCTGAGCTTTAAGATTTCACATGTCAAAGTTTAATCAAACTGAGCTCTGTGTGAAGTGAAGGAGGCAGTCAGTTTGTAACCTGAAACAAATGTGTCTCACCCAGTTAAGAGGATGCCTTGGCTGTAAGTGTCATGTATTTTGAACCTCCAACTCCTGATTATCACTGTAAGATTAACACATTCACAACTGCAAGCAGTTTTGAGTTTCTAATTGGGCATGCAGCTCAGTGACATCTGATCATGCTGAGTGTTTTCTTGGTGAAATTTCTGCATTCAGGTGGGTGAATGTAAACATGATTTGAGAGAACATTTACCTTCCATATAGGATCTGCAGGCAGTTTTGCTCCTCTTCCTGCTGGCATCAATTACTCTGCATACAAAGCCATGGGAGGATCAAGCACATCCCCAGAGCACAATGCTGAAAACTATTGGTGAGATGCAACTACAGAACAAACAAACCTCTTGTCTGGTAAAATCATCAAAGCCCTTATTGAAATGCAATTTGATGGCTTTCGCAATTTTGACTCTTTCTAAACAAGAGGCTATTTGTTTTCCTCGAAATGTTGCTGGTGCTTTTTCCCTCAGAGGTTAGTGAAGCATTAACTTTAAAACTGGCACATCGGCAGTACTGTGGACACTACTGTAAAAATACAGAGGTCATGGTTCAAAGTACCCAGCAGAAACACCACCACTTGATGATTTTTGTCTAGCTTCCAAAAAAATGTTTGTTTGTTTGTTTGTTTGTTTTTTAGAAACTGCTATATTTCACATTAACTCAATGTTTTTTTAAGCCTTCTCTACATCAATCAGACAATCTGGTGGAAACCAAAAGGGTTGTTTCTTTATATGCCCATGACGGTTAGATGAAGTAAAGACCGCCAATTTGATGATTGTCACAAAACCACTTTTAATTAATTAATCCCGGAAATTTGTTAGATTTTTTTGTTGTTGTTTTGTTAGAGTGTTTTCATTGCCTTAGTAGCCTTTTATAACTACCGAGGGGGCAGATCTTCTCCCACAGAGTCCACCATGTTTTCCTACCATGTGTGGACAATCCAAACACTAAATCTAGAGAGGGACTTTACTCATATTTTGCAAGTTTTGCAGCAGGCATAGGTTCTTCACACGCTCAGAAGGGGATGGTAAATGGTGAAAAATTCAGCCAGGTGCGATCTGCAACTCCACTTCTGGATGCCACTCAATCCTTCATGCTGGACCTTTAAACAGTTATCAAAAAACATTCATTCTCTGGTATTTAACATACCAGAGGGTATGATCTTGTTGTCCTCAATGATACCACACATCTTTTTTAAAAATTAGGTTCCTCTTTGAAAAAGCATATTGTGCATGTATTTAGGAAATGTAATTAAATAGGGTAGATTGATCAATATGAAGACAGTTTTCTTAACAGAATCAAGTTCAAAAAGCAGTAATTTGTGGTGCAGGTCTACAGTTTCTGAAAACATGGTATAATAAGTCAGGCTGCAGCAATTTAGCATCCATGCTGTTTAGTGTTTGACATGAACCCGCACTGCTAATCATGTGTCATTTTTGCTAGTATCACCTAAATGTTTACAGACAGTACAGAGAGAGCTGCACCATACAAGAGACAGAGAGGGAACAGCTTCAACATTCAACATCTACTGTTTATTTGAATGCATGTAGTAACCTGTGGGATCATGTTTCAGGTCCTGAACTCAGAGAGTAAACTCAGAGATGCCAATGTTGTGAACAATGTGGTATTGCACTCTTCAGTGGCTCGGCAATATGTTACCACTTCACTTTGCTCCTGACTTGAAATCTAATTTTATGCACCGGTTTAGCACACACACACATCACCAGCCTAAATGTTGCCCTAGCACAGTGAGCTACAGGCTTACATGGAAAACAAATATACTGTCTGTTCTTTAGGTCTGGTATTTCAAATCTCATTATGACCTGCCCTGGAGGAAACAGCTTGATATCCTTGCAGAGCTCGAGACAGTTGTGACCATCTATATGGCCCCAACTCTGAGACCTTCGAACTGCAGCTGCATCTGCCGCCCTCAGTGAATATATATCCGTGTACAAAATCATAATTAGACATGCCTTCCAAAGTCAATCCTATTTCAAAGGGCTCCTGGGGGAGATATTATGCTACCCATAAACCCATGGCCCCTGCCTCAGAGTCACTCCTAATTACTTTCCAAATTCAATCAACTGGAAACAAACAGCAGCAGTACCAGGCGGTGCAACCTCAAAAACTGGTGCAAGGGTGACCGTTTCTGCGCTAAGGGGAAAAAAAAGACACACTGACTGTTAGCAGTGATTTTAATACTGTGCTTCAAATGCAATGCATACTTTTATAGCACAAAGAGGAGATAAGAGCTCGTGTTGATTGAAACTCACCTGATGAATGTTTAAAGAGACGAGGAAATGGTGACACAAAATGTCTGTGAACAGAATGAGCAAGAGGTTAGAAAAAAAAGAGGGGATGATAGATGTTTAAAAAGTGGTAACCTTGAATTAGAACAGTGGAAAGCCAGAGAAAGATGGATGGAGAGATAGAGAGGGAGAAAGACAGAGCTGCAGGCTGGAGAGATGGTGACTGGGGTTCAGACTGAAATGTCAGATGAGTCAGAGGCATTCTGGGAAGACGCTCCTGTTTAATATGGCTCCACAGTCTGCCATGGAGGCTGAAAATTTACAATGACACCATCAGCGAAATAACAAGCACCTGCAGCCACGTTGTGAAGGAGCTGTCTGCTCTGAATGAGCGGGTAGTGACATTGATTAACCCTGACCGCCTGTAACACAAGATAATTAATGGGCTTGACAGTGCAGAGGGTGCCACAGAGATTTAACTGTAAAATGCTTTGCACATATCTCAAATGTATGGACACTCAATAACCTGTGCAGCCCAGCCATGGCAACTTATTTACTCTTTCTGAGAGCCAGCAGGTTCCCATTCAGGCTGCTAAAAAATCATTCAAGGAGAATGTTGACGAGCACTTCAGAGTCTCAGTGCGAAAGCTGAAGCAGAAAAACATGCTTGGTATCTGGAAACATTGGCACAAGCTGAGAGTCCAGCCTGAGAAGTGTGTGATCAATGCTTCAGCAGATTATCCGAGTATCTGTGTTGTTGACTAATAAGCTGATGAATGAATATCTGTGAAAAAGTAAACCAAAGTGTGTGAGGACACACTGTAAGTCTACAGGATGATGCTTGTAACACTAGAGATGTTTATTTTAGTCTGCGCTGATGTGTGTGACCGATCGGGTCGAGGTGTGGTAAGATGAGGAGAATGAAAAGTGCTTTGTGGTCAGCGGCACTGCAGATGCTAGACCAGGCATGGGGGGAGGGGGGGGGCATGGGAATCTAAATAAAGTTGCTTCTGATCCCACAGGTGCCCCCATCACGCCAGCTGTGACGGCAGTAAACAGACACGGGATCCAAGTGGTTTTTGCTGTGGAAACATGTGAGTGCAGCGAGGTAGCTCCGCGCAGCATGGAGCCCTCCCATCGCTCTGATCCTCGCTGCTCTGACTCAAACAAACACATTTGCTGCTGTGCATAAGGAGTGACACCTCAGACACGCATCCTGTTCCCATCCATCCACAAAGAGAAGAAATACGGTGAAGGTTATTGCATCTTTTTTTTCCCCAATATCTTGTCGGATTGAGAGCAGAATGGATTGCATTTACTTGCTTCCTTTCTTCCATGATAGTGAGTCAGTGAGGAAGAGCACGTACACAGATCGGGGGGGGGGTTCTGGTTAGTCACGACTCCTCTGCCCAGCAAATGAGCACGAGCAACAGGGTGAATGTGTGTGTGAGTGTCTCTCAACGGAGATGGCCCCTGCCCCTCCCCTCCACTGCCGCTCCATATTTCACAGACCTGGTTGCCATGGTAACCCTTTGTGTTGATGTGTTCACCTCTGATCACTACCTAGCAATGGCTGAAGCATATATATGTATATATATGTGTGTGTGAGTGTGTGAGTGTGTATGTGTGTATATATATATATATATATATTAAACAGCTCATGCAGTCTTTAAGGTCAGGAAAGGACATACAGTGAAACAGGGAAAGCAAAAATCATGTCTACAAACATATAGAATAATCTTACAAAACATGAAGGACATAGATATCAGCAGTAAACAGTGTTAGTAGGCTACTGGAAATACATTTAATGCCACATTTTATAAAACTGGAAATAACAAATATGACAAAAAATTAAAAAATATCCCTCTCTTATTTCCCATGACAGTGGATATTGCCCCCTCTTGGGTTGAGCCTAATCAGAGGTGATTGAGCAGAGGAAATTAAGCCTGCAGTCAGCCTGCAATTAAATTGCTCTTAGTTTTACAAGCATTGCTTACAACCATTTTTTTAAAGCTTCCAAATTCTTCTTATCTGTGTATTGTTGTCTCTGTAAATGATTTGGGTCATGGCTTTTTACTTAACTCTTGCCCATCATTGTCCATAATAATTATTGTTATATTAAATCTTGATTCATTTCATTTTTGGGCCATCATATGCTGCAGGCTTTAACTCAAGCTCAGTTAATTTTTCTCACAAGCTCAAAAATCTGTTTTACTGTTTATCACATCCTCTTCAGCTCCAGAGGTTTGGCCTAAACTTGAGCTGAATGCTTGTGTCAGTCAGCGGAGACTTGCTTTGTATCTCTTTGAATCAGGAGGAATATGTGAGTTAAGACAACACCAGCAGATGACAGGAGGTATTTTCCAAAATGAGGTGCAACATGTTCGCAGTTCATCAAATGCAGTGGAATAAAAATCATAGCAGAATCAAGTCAAGAGTTAATCACCCGTTTTCCACTCCACTGATCCCGTATTTATGCACCTTACAGAATAGGTCTTATATCGCCAGTCAAGCTGAGCAGACTCCTCACCTGTTCCACCCAGCACATGTTGTGGCATGGCCCTCTCCCTGTCACCATAGAGTCTGTGCTGTAGTGGCAGGAGCAGCAGATGGAGCAGATGTTAGTGTCAACGCTCTGCATGTGTGCAGAGATGCCGCATTTCTCAACCCACCCACACACTGTCTTCTCAGACACACTGTTTGCCTGCCGCTCTCTGATGGTCTGATGGTCTGAAAAGGTAAATTGTTGCTGACTCTCTTTTAAGAGGAAATTCGTGTATGAATGTTGTTCTTATAAATGTTACATACTCAGAGAAAGACCCTAACAGGCATGTTCTGACAGTTCTCACACACTTTATGCAAGAAATATGTAGGAGATGTAAGTTCTTGACAATCTTAATCTGATTTAATTAGTTTCTATGTATCTTCTATCTCCTACCTTTCTAACAGGATTCATACTTGTCAATTAAAATAAGTACAAGATCTTCTAACAAAAACAAATGCTTTTTAGACTGGAATAAGAAAATGATCACAAGGACTGTAAACTAAGTTTTGTTTTTTTCCTGATATTATTTTGTGTGATGGCTTGCTTTGTATTCTGTTGCCTTAAATATGTTCAGACAAACAATAATGCTTGGTATATCAAAGAGAGGAAGGATAGCATAGGATGAAATTATCTGCACTCTGTTGTGGTATGTGCTAATTAGCTGTAAGCTATAAGGTTACAGTAAGACATTTTCTTTCATAATCTTCTAGCTATTTTTGTTTATTAAAACAGTGAAAGTAGGCTGCTGTGTCTCGGGAAATAAAAAGACAACACAACTCTCCTGAGAAAATCAATCCATTGGTTTTAGAGCTTCTTCTCTGCTGGTGTCTTATTGATTTTTACCTTTGCTGTTATTCAGGGAAAAAGGAAAAAGATGTCCTCCACATATTTGCTCTGTGTGGTTGTAACTCTCTTTATATCTGTGTGTTTGTTCCACCCCACCACTGCATCATTGGCGCAATCATAGATGTCATAGCTGCATTTATGATCATCAAACCCTCTGAATTTGTATTAAATTGAACCATGAGGAGCCCAGTGATTCCCACCATGTCTTAATGGAACAAGCGCATCAAAATAAAATGTCACAATGTGGTGAAGAATCTAATGTCACAGGGTGCTGCTCTTATTTAACTGTCCAGTCGCAATCACATTTGATTGTGATGCCACCATGGACTGAGCACAGCTTTATTGGCAACATCCATTGTTACGTTACATGGTGGTTGGTACAGTGTGATGTCACTATTGAATGCTGCGTGCATTTTTTGTTTTCTGTTTTTTCTGAACATCTTATTCTGATTCTATTGGATACAACATGAAATGTGCAGGTGTCACCAAAAAGGTGCTCTTTAAAGTACAAGTGGTAGAGTTTGACACTTTTGCTTTGTCTTTCCCATTCAAGGACAACTTTTCAACAAAAAACAAAAAAAACTTAACTCAAAATCAATGGGCTGCCATACATAATTTAAGAATGATGTAGCTCTTGTACCACTGTGTGTGTAAAAACTACGGTGCCCATATCAGTAATATAGACAACTCAGCCAGCGTGTTTTTTATTTTGATTGCTGTGCCTCACTTTTGAATCCAGAAAATTCAGGTAACATTTGTTTATCAGCTTTCTCCACAAACCAAACCCCCGCTGCCACTTTCCACAACCATAAGCTTTAAACTAAAAATAAAAAGGAGAGAACGGATCAGTGCCTAGTTTGTTGAGGCTGGTTGGACGCGAGTCTCAGGTAAAGATGCCAAGTGTGACACGAGGAAAACTGTATCTTGTGAAATGAGCAGAAGTGAAAGGAGTAATTTACTCTGCTGCTTCTCATTTGTTGTGGAGCCTTCATTTGATAAGACATATGGAAGTGTAGAAAACTTTGAATTTCTTCTCTTTCACATCCTCTTAAATGCCTGCATTTCAGTAGTTCAGTTCAGACGCTCCTCAGTTCACACAGTTGTCCTGTCCTTATCATCGCCGGTTGGCTCTGCCGGTATAATCAGGCTGTTAGCTGAGGTTGATGTGAAGGCTGCTCTCTGCTCAGATAAGCTCGTCAGAGGCCGGTGGCCTCCTGCCTGTGTTAGATTTGTCACAGTGCTCCCACGTCACACCGCGCCCACACGTCAGCAGATGGAGACAGAAAGGATCGAGTCACTGATGCTACCGTCTGTGTCACTGTGGAGCATCGTTCAAAAAAAGCTGGCAACACTGCCAGATCAGTGCCGATCAGGCCAAATTGCATGACTCTGAATGTCCCTCTATATCATCCATCATCTGGAAAATGTTGTGGCCATATATAGATGGAAATCCATCTATTTTAGACAGGAACACACAAGTTTGCAACTTGTTATGAAGTTTAGAGCTGTTGTTATGGCAACAGAGGATCAATATAGCAATATATCCACTGACTCTCCTTCTTGTTTTTAACAACTACATTTGAATCCTGTGAGGCTTTGCGAGACTCTGTTTGCTTCATTCCGGTCTATAATTCTCAGTAACTTCTAGGTAACAACTGTAATAGAGACAATGAAGATTAATTTAATCACATTAATTAGTTAAATTAGTAAGCATTTGTTGATTTCAATAGGGATTTTCTTGAATTATCTTTGTAGGTTAAAGTCCCCCTTGCTTGTTAAATATTTTGTCAGCCTGTAGAGAATTGTTACATTTTTGACATGTTTCATTTCTGACACTCTCCATTTCTGTAACAAGAATAGTCAATTCATATAAAAATGATACTAAAGGAAAATGCAGAACCTGTAAGATAAAGAGCTACCGAACATTTCACTCCACAAAGGGCCAATTCTGTAAGAAATATTTAATATCAAATGAGTTACAGTATTAAAACCCACAACCAATCATTTTCATAATCATTTAATGATAACAGAAATAAATACATTCTTATTTTAATATGAGCTCATGTTCTTTAGACTACTAAGATATTTTCTATTTTCACATGTTTTAGACTCAAAAACACAGCAATATTTTAACATTAGTTACAAACTTTTAAATGAGCAGCAGCGATATGAACCTCTTACAAAACAGGCTTATGATGTTACAAGACTAGGAAAAAAAAATCTAACCATTTATCACAACCAGTTTTCCTTTGTGGAAAATCAAAATGCTCTTAGGCTTTAGTGATGTAGCCTTCTTTTATTAGGAAATCATAAATTTTGCGTGTCTTGTTGACATCGATTTTGATCAGTGCTCGAGCCTGTGCGAGCCGCAGCCCACCCTGCCGTCTGCACTCATTCAACAGGGCCTGCTTATACTCGAGGTAGGCCCCTGGCACCAGCCGCACCACCTGACAAAGCTACAAGCACAATACAAATACACAGGTAAGTCAGAGCCATGGGCATTCAGAAACTTTTACAATGTAACATTCAAGGCCTCAGGATGCTTCAAACAAAGTGCTTTTCAGCATTCTGAAGCATTTGGTAGAAAAGACGTGAAGCCAGTCCAACAAATTCGGAACAGACATTTCTGACTACTGTGTTCACTTTATGCAGCAATTTGCTTGGTGTGTGGATGTGGTCTAAACTCTCTTATTTTAATGATCTATATTAATCATTAAAGACACACAAAGGTAATGCAAAGTTAGAGAGGGAAAATATTAGTTACAAAACAGTGTAAAACAAGTACAAATGTGAACTGCAGGTTCCTCGGACCTTACAACAATAATCTGTGTGCAGTCGCCATCTGTCTAATTAAAACAGCAGTCACTTATATTTTTCTATCCATGCTAGCTGTACTGCCTCTAAAGATTGCCAAGTCTGTCAATCTACCACTTTGGTCCAGACTGAATTATCTATATAAGTGATAAACTATTACATTTTGTACAGATGTTCGTGGTCCCCAAAGTATAAATCCCCGCTGATTTTGCCAATGCCTTTGACTTTTTCCAAAACTATGGTTGATGCATGTTTTTTTGTTTTTCAGCACTAATTAGTGAATGTTGGCATGCTAACATGGCATGTTAGACAGAGATGGTGAACTCAGTGAACACTGCCTAAAACCATCTGAAAGTTAGCACTGTCATTGTAAACATGTTAGCACACTGATGTGAGCATTCACCTCAAAGACTGAGCCCAACAGAGCGGCTAGCATGGCTTTAGTCTGATTCACTGCAGCACTCCAAACATTTTTTTGTTGCGCACTCATTCACAGCTTTCCTCACAGCTTATGTAAAATCCACCTGTCCTATTATTGTAACTACTTTCCGAATTGGAAATTTTGCAGGCAAACTGACTGTTTTAAATTCTGGGAGCTGAGTAGAAAGCAGTGTACAGATAAGAGACAGTAGTACCTCTTTTTCTCTCTCGTTGAGTTTCTCTGTCCCCGGCAGCCCAGTCAGGTTGAGAGGAGGGGCGCTTCGCCTACCTGTTGCTGAGCAGAAATTTGACAACAGTCAAACAGGCATGCAGCACCACAGTACTGGTCCACACTTCAGGAAGCACAATAACAGGCTGCTAAATTCCTCTGCTTGGCGGGGACAAGCACAAATATCTATGGTGTGCAAATTGTGTAAATATAGCCCTGTGGGAGTGCTCCATTCGTGTTCTAGGGGTTAAGAAAAGTAAGCTAATATAAAAGGAAATCAGCAAGATAAATATGCAAGTAGCCTTTTTTCGAGTGTATTTATGGGGGAGCATCTGCATTAATGTGACTGTGCCTGGGGCTATGCCAAGTCAACAGAGAGGAGGCGTACAGAGGGAAAGGTGGAGAGGAGCTTCATACCTGACACAGTGATTGTTGTGACAGCCGGAGTGATGCCAGCATCTCTGTAATCAGAAAGAAAAGCGTTAGCATCTCTGTAGTCTTATTTATATACACACACACACACACACGCACGTCCCACTTACACACAGCATTTCTGGGTTTTGTTCACTCTTCTCACTCCAGCATCGTCATCCAAAAAAGATTAATCATTGCATGCAAGATTTTTTTTTTTTAAGGTAGAATAATTAGAGGAACTTGGATGCCACCCAAAATGAGACCTTGCATGGAAAAACAAGAGCAGCAGCACGTTAAAAAGACTAAAAATACCAAAGAGAGCGAGGTTCAAGTGGGATGCACAGTAATATAAACGCCTGCTCTATTCATCTCAGCACGCCTGATGCTGAGCTCGATGATAGAGGTCAGCATCTCCAGGGAGCGCAACTTCCCCAGCCCTTCTATTACACACTGGGTAAGAAGCAGGAAATTTAGAGTCTCACATTGCAGCTTGTTTACTGAGCCACTGCTGGCAGGCTCTGCCATCCTGGATGTACTGCAGCACATCACACAACATGGTCCGCTTCCTCCTTTCATCCTCCCGCATCCGCTTCACTCGCTCGTACACTTTGGCACCTGAGAGCAGTTAGAGGGAGGTCAATGGAGACACCACGGGAAAGGATTCAAACAAAATATGTTGAGTCAAATGTGTCCAGTGCCTGAGATCAGGGTAGTGACTAATACTCTGAAAGTGATAATGGGCAGTTTTCAGGTTAATGAATTACTAAGGCTTACTTTACTGAAATAATTCATTATGCAGAGGGAATATTCAATACTTTCATTAATTCTGCTAGCAATTATCTGATATTATTCCAAGAGAAGCTGATACAGCAACTCATTAAAATTTAAAAAATGAAGTTTTCATTTATGTGCCATGCATTAACAAACTAGCCAAACATACTTCCAAAAAATGATTCAAAGACCCGATTCTTTTTTATACTAACAATTTAAAGCTTAACTCGAAATAAAAACTTCTGCACAGCTCAAATCTAAATATAAGTACATTTCCCTCTGCTGAGGCATGCGACTTTAAGATGAAGTTTTGTTGAACAAAGAAGTGAAAAGGTCGAACTAGACTCACTGCAGAAAGACTTGATCCCTGCTTTTCTGTACTCCTGCAGCCTGCGGATCTCTCTCCTCAGCTCAAACTCCACTGCAGGGAAAAGGAGATGAGGGCAAATCTGATTTAGAGATTTTTTTTTCCTGAACTCTGTCTTACAGAGCCAAAGCTCAAGTTTCACCAGTCTTAACACTTCATCCAACATGATGAAGAAGCATTTTGTAGTTTCATAAGTCATACAACTTTCAAGCCATTATCTATTAATATATTGTTGACAAGTTTGTATTAATATAAAGGAAAAGACTGACATCTTAGGAAACATGCACACAAATGAGCACATTTTCCAAAGTGGTAACTTTTACTTTGAGGAAAAACTAAACTAAGTTTAATAAAGAAACATAATGAATGTATATAATGTGAACTGTAAATCATTTACATTCAACAGACTTCAACCCAACTGAACAACTACTGAAGATTTTGAAGCAAGCTGAGTGCTTTTGCTCTGAAGGCTCACTGTGGAACAAAGTTTTTCTAAGATGCTTCATGTAGGTTTTTCCTTTAATTTCTCATCTATTTGTGCATACAAATACCCTGGTAATCTTCTAAAAAAAGAGAAGAGGTTTGTCTGAAAAATAACATATTTTAAGATACGATCATCTCGCTGTGTTGAGGCAGTTTGGTAAGAACTGTTTCAATTATTCTCTGTGTTTCTGTCTGCTGCACACATTCACAGAGCCTGCTCATGTGTGCTCAGCCAGATACTAACATGCATGACTTTCGATGAATTTGTCATGTTCAATCGGTCCAACAACTCTGGCGAATCGTCTCATGACATCATACAAATCCTGCACCTCCTTTGGATAGCATCGCTCCAGCACTGAAAGAAAAGAGAGGAGGAGAGAAGAGAGAGAAGTAAGTGGGCAGTGGACACAAATATAACACAAAAACATGAAAGAAAAATCCACCGGTGTGATTTTTTTGCGCAATCCAGGAGAAGTGCAGTCCTTTATTTATTTAGATTTCTCCCAAACTGTACTGTCTGCATCATCACCAGAGATGAGCCCTTCACATGCAGCTTACAGGCATGAACATATTCATACGTCTGTCTATTTTCACAGTCATTCTTTTGCTGCAGTTTGTTATGATCTCTTAACGCTGCTGTCTGAGGATTTACAGAATGGATCTATAAATTTAATTCTAACTACTGATTAGACTGTAAGCTCTAAACTCTCATCAATACTAAACATACTAAATACTAAATACATACTAAACAATAATAAACATCACCTAAGTCCCTCTAAAACTCTGCTGAATGAATTGTTTTTGCAGTTTTTGAACCCAATATTATTTGCTAACTGCTAGCTGTTGCTCAGCATTTGACTGCAAGCAACAACACACGGGGTCGAATAACAACACATCAGTCAGCTGATGCAAGATTATTTATTGACTGACAGATGTATCACTCTACAGGTCTTTCTGACCATCAAAAACATGCAATCCTCACTTTCTTGCTTTGATTTTGCCTTTGATTTTAAGTGATGCCAGACTGAGGTGAAAACATTTTCAGTAGGGGTATTACCACAAAGGTGCGCTCTGACCCCGAGGAAAAAAATGTAATAGACCATCAGATCAAGCAACCTCGCTGCATCAAAAAACATCTCCCCCCTCCCTGAGATTGGTCACAGAACACTGTTGTGTATTCACCCCCACTTAACTCACTCGGCAAGCATACACACTCTGAAGAGCTTTTTGTGTTTGTCTGAAAGCCTCAACGTGTTGCTGAGTAACAGACAAGTGTCAAAGCCAGAGAGGAAAGCTGTTGAGGGGATGTGAGACAAGTGTGAGAGAGAGTGTGAGAGTGTGTGTGTGTGTGTGTGTGTGTGTGGGTTGGTCAAGTTCCTTTATAAGGCTCCTGAATAGGAGAGCTAATTAGCAACTGCCATCTTAAGCTTAACCTGTGAAGTCATGCTCTGACCAAATCAACGGATACACAGAACAATTACGTCCACGTCTCCAGGGAGACATCAACACTGGACTTCAATGTGGTTGCACGGGAACACTGACTGCAAACAAAGGCAACAGAAAAGAGACCAAAACACACACACAGACAGACTTGAATCATTAAATGTAACAAGCTCTTACAGGACTTCAGACTGACTGCCGCTCTGAAACAACAACGCTGGTCAATCTGCCTCCAGCAGTTACTGAGACTTGATACTGTGAGCCTCCAGGGCTTGGATACTGCTTCCATTATAGCATGTGACACACACACACTTACACGCATGCACGCACACACACACACACACACGCACACGAGAGACACACAATCTTTGACAGTCTCCATGACAACCAGTCTGCAGCTCTACAGCTACTCTGAGTTCCCTTTTGTCTTGAGAGACTGGGGAGATAAGGGAGTGGAGGAAAAAAAAGGGAGGAGGGCTAACGGGAGGCTGGAGGATACATAAATAAAGCATGAGGGGAGAACTCTTCAACTCCTAAACCACAGCCAATTTTACAGAGCAACACGTGGAGTTATAACGATCGGCTAGGTGGTCTTACGTCTGGTTTTTTTTTTTGTTTGTTTGTTTATTTTTTAAAAAAGAGGGTTTAATTTAAAAAAAATCCATTCATAGCAGCCCCTGGCCATCTGTCTGACCTCTGTAGCAAAAACCCAAGAGATGCAAAGAATAACATTACTGAGCTGGCTAAAATCCAACCTGTGACAGGTGGATCAATAAATGAAGCCCTGCATTTCAGTCATTATGGCCACGGCGCTCATCATACTGGGATCTATTCACAGTGAAGCAATTATGCCGTGGCACACAGCCCCTGTAGACTATTCGCAGCTTTGATCGTAAACACGAGCTCAGTCGCCACACTTCGGCTGCCCGAGGGGCCGCTGAGGTTAACGGTGGTTATTACAGCTGAGTTGTTTGCATGCATCCAGAAACCCTCAGCAGCAATTTGACTGGTAGGTATCAGATGTCTCCCTGAGTTGCTATGAATACTGTTGAAGCCGAGCCCGTGTGAGTTTTCATAAGAGGACTTACTCTGGAATTTCCGCAGGTTGATCAGTCCATGGTCTCGGATAACCCTGGTAGAAATGGAGATGCAGATTTATCACCATGCAAATGAACAATCTAAATCCAGTGTCTCTGCAAAATGAAACCTGGCACTGACTCAGATGCAATTATCTTTGCTGATGCAGTCTATAAAATCATTATGGCATTTGAAAACCTAGTAAATACATCTGTTTTGTAATTAGAAGTTAGGAGAAATTTGTTTAATAACTGGGTTGGAGACCTAGGTCAAATTGCCTGAAAGGTCTCTAATGGGCCCTCTCAGAAGTTTGCGGAAAGGTTCAAGGGTGGGAGCTCAGGGTCTCGGCCTGGAAGCCTCTCTAACAAGCTACAAGTTACCCAGATAAAAATAAGGTCATGGAAAGAGGAGGGACTAGAAAACACACATGCCTCCCCTGCCTGACATGCCATTCCTTCATACTCTGAGAGCTCCAACTCATTAAAGGTGATTTAGTGACAGATGCATTTACAGCAAAGATTGACTGGATGTCCAAGAATGACAGCTTCTTGACAGCTGAAGGTGGAGGAGATTCTCTAGAATAGGATTAAAAATAACTGCAGCTACCCAACATTTTCATCATCATTTAATCTACTGACTATTTGTTTAGTTTGTAAAATTCAAAAGAAAAAAGAAGAAGAATCACAATGTCTTCATGCTGCTCTTTTTTCTTTGACCAACAAAATCTAAATAGTTTCACTTGGCTGCCAGGTTATTAGCTCCACCAGGCTTACGCTAATGGAGTCTAATACAACAGCTCAGCAATTCAGTCCTCATTCATTACTTGGTTTTGACAGTTAATGTTAATAGGTGTCAATTTATCGATACAATTGTCTTGAAGAGTTGTAAGTATTTAACTGTGTTTAGTATGTATTTAGTCAATAATCAGTCTACCCTTATTGATACATGAGTGATGGACAATATAGCAGAAACATCTGTCAGCAGACCCTCTCAAAAAGTTTAAACAGAAAATTAACATTTTAAAAATGAAAAGCAGCAATTATTCTGCCATTTATTTTCTATATTAGTTTAGCTAATAAATTGCTTGTCACAGTTTCCCAGAGCCCACAGTGACGTCTTCTTTTGTCAAACCATCAGTTTAAAACCTCTTTGTTTACTACTATGAATAACAAAGAAAAGTAGACAAGCCTAAAAATTCAGA
This sequence comes from Ctenochaetus hawaiiensis, assembly GCA_029783645.1. Taxonomy (NCBI): domain Eukaryota; kingdom Metazoa; phylum Chordata; class Actinopteri; order Acanthuriformes; family Acanthuridae; genus Ctenochaetus; species Ctenochaetus hawaiiensis. The sequence continues at coordinate 18,934,465 of JAPZDY010000024.1, forward strand.
AGCTGGAATCAGAGAATGTTTAATACTTTTGCCTGCAAATTTATTTAAACTATTAATCGATTATTAAAATAGTTTGCAACAAACTTTACTTTTCATCAATGAATTTTGGATTTATTGCAGGACAGCTTTTATTGGATGTGAACAAAAGTACAGCGAATCCTTATAGATAGAAAGCTTAAACTAGCAAATATTTGTCACTTTGGCAAAATGAGAAACTGTGTTTTAACTGTCAAAGTATTTTTTTTTCTATCAAATATGTTTAAGTTACAAATAGGGCAACATTATAATTTTATATTGATACCAGATATTGTGTCAGACTTGAGATTTTTTTGTCTTTTCCTGGTTTTAAAGGCTGCACGAAATTTAAGGGATACAAGTTTTCTGAACGTCTGATTAGATTGTTGTTGTACCTTTTCCAATATCTGCCTGATGCCACTTAGTCATTAAAACCACATTACTAACTATTAGTTATTAAAAATCTCATTGTGTCAATATTTTGTGGATGTATCGATAAGGAGCTATTTGTTCAAAAGATTTGGGGGCATAATTTAGTCTAACATTACTTTTTTATAAAATCGAAATGCGCAGAAAGAGTAACATACATATTCTATGGGCTTTTATACATTTTCAAAGTTTCTTAGGGTTAAGATGGTGTTTCTGCCCGACTAAAACTGGGCAAAATGTCAGTTTGGCATGCACTGCTCTCACTGGGAGGCAGACACATTTTCCCCATTGCCAAAAATATTCAAGGTTTGAATAGAGGTTCCGCAGCTTGTACACTGCACCTGAATGACTCCTTGTGACTCATAATGAGAGCCTGAAAAAAGGCTTAAATATACAATTATAATCACGCTGCTGAGTCTGTAACAATCCCAGTCTCCCTGGACTTGTGTGTTGAAAGAGCATTTAACAAAATAATAAAATGTAGATTAGAAATTACAAATACATAAGCATCATGAATTTATTAATATTAAGAGGATGCAGACAAGGGGTTTAAAATTGTTTGCCTAGTAAAATTCAACTTAGTATGAAATTAATTTACTCAACCTGAAAGCATAAAGAAATATCAAGGGAAACAACGTTCCAGGATGTTTTACAGAGGCTTATGATGCCATCTACTGACAGACAGGGGAACCTACATTATGCTAAATAAACACTTACAGTAAATTAAGAGGGACCTACTTTTTCCTCCGCTGTCTCTCCTTTAACCTTGAATGATATATGTCAACAACAGAGAGCTTGAGCGCTGAAACAGAACAATACACAGGACATAATTAAGAGTGTACTATAAAATTAATGTTTAAATTCCAACTATTTTCTATTATTTGCCAATGAAAAACAATAAAGTCTAACCACGCAGGATGTCTGAGTCATCATCTACAAAGTCGATGTCTTTTAAATCCCATTCTGCGTAGTTGTCAAACTCCTGACAGGAAAATGAAATATAATATCAATCATTCAGCAGAAAATTCAATCCAATCATGATCCCAGATTATTCCCATTTATTCCAAAACACTTTTTTGAGTAAAAGCAAATAACAAGATGAGTTCTCAATATCAGTGACCAATAAGGGCATGGGTCACTGTTTAAATAACATTCAATAACGAGGCATCTAGTGGCTATTTCAATTGTTCTTTCACGTTAGCAAACACGTCACAGTCACTTACCTCCATGAAGTCTGCTCTGGCAGGCATGTATCCAGCCATATCTCTAGACAACACAGAGTCAAATGTTGGCCGAGGGGGATCATCAGTGGCTGTCATAACAGACAAAGTAAATGCAAACTTAATTTACCCATTCATCACAGTTTCTTTGTTTTGTGCACAAAAACAAAATGATTTACGTCTGTAAACTTCTTTGGAGCTTTGATTATCCAAAATATACAGCAGTAACGACATTTTCTCTATGCTCTGAGTCTGCCAAATGCCGCTGAACATTAAAGTGGAATGTTTGTCACACTGTGACAGATGGAGACCTAAAGCCCGCTAGGAATAGAGACAAGTTACTAACTGACCAACTGTTCACTTTTTTGTTTTTTTTTCTTTATGAAAATCTTGTAAAACTTGATCTGAATACTGTTTCAAATTAACAGCAGACAGGGCTCAAGGCAGGGAGGTGGCATCTCACAATTTAACAAACAGTAAATGCTATTTTAATGCTGTCTCTTAACTTGCTTGGAGATGTGAATATAATAACTTTAAGGATTATGTAGTGTCTTCCTGTTAAATTAGTATGCAAAGAAATGATGAAAAAGGCAGATTATGCAGATACTGACGTTTAAAAGGAATAGCACCATCTGCAAAGCGGGAGTCTTTTGTTTTCCTGAGGCTGAGCAAGGTGGAGGAGAAGAGCGGGTTATTGATGAAATTCTTCATATAGTGGCTCTCGCATTCCTCTTTGGTTTTAGTGCGCATCTGATATGCCACATCCTGCCTACGGAAGAAAAATGGAGCAAATAAAAAATGGTTAGTGTGTTACGACAGCTCAAAGAAGGATTTTACAAGGTTTATCCGTCAGGTTAAAAACACTCTGGCCTTATCACATAGTACAGTAGAGCAGACATATAATACTTACAGATTCAGATAAATGTAAATTTTTTTCCGATAAACAGAAACAGAATTTATCATGAAGTAATGATAAAGTACTGATTAAGTTAGATCATTAGGACACTTGATGTATTCCAAGTGCCTGTGGTCATAATATGATGAAATAGTTCGTCTGGCACCAATTTTTTAATTATTTATAGCTTGGACATGCCTTCATCAGGGCATCAACACTTGCATGACATAAAGTTTGGTGTATTTTTACACCAGCTGACCAAAAAATACAAGGCAGATCGAATAGATTTAAACAAACTGAAAATGCACTCACCAGTTTCCAAAACCACAGTCCATAACTGCTTCCAACAGGGCCATCTCTTCCTGTGCTGTCCATCCAGGCTCCAGAATGGGAAAGTCTGATGTCTGTATTAAAAGTGGAGAGGAGTGAGGATAAATGGTGAGTGTGATGTTGGTTGTCTGTGTGTATGAGACTACAATACTACAGGCAGACACTTTTTGTTTTACTTACCATGATTTCGTATTTGTGATCACTCTCATGCTTCTTGTATTCAAATCCCCTGGTAAAACACTGAAATAAAGCATTATCTCAGTCAAAGAGATTGATCTGGGAATTAACTCGAACCCTAATTACATTTGCGTATATTCGTCACGCACTCACCTGTAGGCAGAGTAAAAAAGGTGAGGGTCCACATTCCGCACACTTGATGTAAGGCTCAGTTAGATAAGATGAGCAACCTCTGCATGGTGGTTTATCAAAAGGGTCATCTAAAATGGACAAACTCATGATTAATATTCATTCAAAAAATGACTTATTGGACGAATGATCAAATTAGAATAAACCTAGATAGCCAATTCGGTATGATTTCGAAAAAGCTATGGTACACTGATCTATCCAACTAACAAAGTTAAACCTCGCAAATAGTAAACAAATCACCGCATGTACGATAGCCTCAATGCTATATATGCTAACGTTGCTACTGAGGCTAAAAATAACGTTTAGCTCACTACCTCTGGTTTATAGCAGCTAGTGTCTGAACTGTATGTTATAAGAAACCACACGATAAGCATTTTTAAACAGCAAGGTATTTTCAAAAGCTCACGCGTAAGTACAAGTGTAAACATAGCTAGCTTATACGTTAATGTTAGCAAACTGATGCAGTTGGATTGGAGCTGGTGTGGCTAACAAGCAATAAATTGAGATCTTGGTGTCAATTGTAAAGCTTGGACAGTGTCATTTTACTGTATACCATCAACACTCACTCCCAAAAGATGCCAGTCGGTCCATTTTGCAGCGTTTAAACAAAACTATCTAATAACAGAATGGATGAATTCTTCTTCTTCTTAGGGGTTTAACAGTAGCGAAATTCTTAGTGTTGCATTACTACCATCTACTGGAGACAGTTAACACCTACAGAGTTGTTGATTAGAGTACACTCTCTGAAGCTCATACTTCAACAGGCCGCCAAGTCTGAAATATTTCACTTAACTTGAGTAATTCCATTTTCTATTACTTTTAACCTGCACATTTTTACTTCACTTAAGTATTGTTCATCTGATTTTTACTATGCTACATGTATTTCACATCTATAGTTCCTAGTAGCCTTTTAGATTCAGATATAAAATAATATTTAATTATTAATTTTTTTACTTATGTTATTAGTTTTTCGCTTTCAAATTGAATACATTGTAATAGATAATACAAGTGGATCTCAACCTTTTATGGCTTCTGACCCATTACTGAAAAGCAATGTGTAGCTGAGGCCCCTTGTTTTTTTGTCAGATGTTGCTAACAGTTGCATGGTAAAACATTATCTATTGCTTCATTCAAAACAAATATTACAGAAAGTCCAAAGAGTAGGAATTTAGGCCACAGAACTTTGTTTTATCTTTTTTAGTGCACCATCAGTGATCTCATGACCTCTTTGATTTATCCTTGTGACACTTTAGGGTGGCAGATTAAGAAACATTGTTTTGAATGTAGCATCTCCACTTGAAATGGCATATTTTTATATGGCTCTGTATGTACTATTACTCCAGTAATGGATCTGAATAAGCATTTTGATATACTCTGCGACTTTCGAGCATATATTGTACAGTAATTTTCTTCTTGATCCCTAAGTTCTTGTCACTCACTGTTGTCCTTGCCCCCAGATTTCGAGAGTTAAAGCACCCGTGTACTTGTTTTCTTTTTTCAACATCTTGTTTGGTTTGTTTGTGTTCTCTCTCTAATGATTACCTGGGATGCCTGTATGAGCAGGAGCCCAAATGAATGTGACCCTAATGCCTTGTTTGTATTTCTCATGAATGTACTACCATTTATTGGACAGTTAGTCCTTGCAATTATGGCAAGTACCTGATGATGTCTGCACAGATCAGAGAATGAGTCACAACAGACAAGGACTTGTTTTGTTTTTGTTTTTTCTGCTCATTCTAAAGCCATCAAAATGACCTGTGAAACTTTCCACTCAAAGGTCCAGTGTGCTGGATTTGGTGGCATTTACTGATGAAGGGCAAATTGCACCTGACTGAATATCCTTCCCATCACTCTCCCCTTTGTATAGCCATTGTTTGTTTTGCCCATTTTGGGCTACTGTAGAAACATGGCAGAGCAATGTGGCAAACTCTGTGTGAAAGGACCCCGCTCCCTCTGTGGATATAAAAAACTCCTTCTAAGGTAATGAGAACACAATGATTCTTATTTTAAGGTGATTATACACTAACAAAAACATACTAATGAATTTTTTTCTATATTTCATTTCTGCAATATTCTGCAAATGCATCACCCTGGATGCTTAACAGTGGACCTTTGTGTAGTGTGACGTTTATTATTCTAAATCTATTATTAGATCCTTCAATTCAGTGGCTTAAACTTTAGGTTTTTTTTCCGTATCCCAGCAGGCCTGTGGCACATTTTGGGTGAATGTTTGTCTCCACCACCTTTCAGATTCATTAAATAGTTGAATATGGCTGCAATTGTGCTTTTTGTTACAGGACACCCACAGGTGAGGTTCTTACTCCTGCTGTACAGAATCTAAGAGTCTGGGTCTGGATCACATCTAACCCTTTAAACACAGTTTTTGATGCTGATTCATAGACTACAGTCTTATCTAATTAAAGTTATGTATACTGTATATATATTTTAAGGATGCAGTATCAGCTCCCAAGTCCAGCCCTTCAAGCCATCTCATCACATTTATAATTTTTGAAAAATATACTTCTAAGAGCCAAAACCACCAGTTCTTTCATTTAAACACACACTTCCACCACCACATACTCCTGCTTATTTTCTCTACCCAGTACTTTACAGGGAGTACCTTGTCTAGAAAAGTGAAACTGCCCCCTTCTCCCCCATCTCCCTGTCTCACTAAATTTTCCACATATTCACACATAAACAAAATCATACTCAAAAACATCAATGAAAAACAAAATAAACCAAAATCATTAACAAAATCTGTCAGCCATTCCCAAGTATCAACTCACACATTGTGACACTGTCTGAGAGTATCTGTAAATGCTCCAATATCAAACCCATCATCTCAAGATGATGCACTATTTGAATCTGGTTTACATATCCGGTTTCTTTACACAACCTTCTCCCTCAGATCTTAGAATTTTTTTCAGTAATCCTGCCTTCAGGACCATTTCCTCATCTTCTTTTCTCTCGCTGTCTGTTCTGTCAAAGATAGTTTCATCATTTTCTTTCTTTACTTTTGTTTGCAAATAACCCTTATTATAAAGACAAAGCAGGTTTGACCCAATCAATCAAAAAATATTGATTTGACTGCTTTTTTTCCATATTTTCAATATCTTTTGAGACCATTGATCAGCAAACTAAGCAATAGATTTATGTTTGTGCTGTTTGTGCTTATCAAGGATTACAGCCGCACACTCGCCTTGTTCATGGATCGTGTTTTTCCTTCATTCAGGACAAAACACTTTGTTGACAGTGTGAGGCTCCTTTTGTTAACAAAACAGAATTTTCTTTTAAACTGGAACTCACCCTAATATTATTGTAAGTAAATTGTGTGCTGTTTTATGCTTTCTGCTTTGTGCTTTACCTAGAAAACATAACAAAAGTGCAAAAATCACTTAAAGACGAAATATTTTCATTGATTTGCATTAACCCCTGTCACACTTCCAGAAAAAAAAAAAACTGCTGTCATTCTCTGCTCCACCACATGGTGCTGATCTTGCCCCACTTCTGTTAAGACAACAATGAAAGCCTTGCAAGTCTCCCTTTGTCTTTCCCTGAGTACACACCACCACCTGGGCCTTGTTTAGGTCAGAATGTTGAAGGCAGGATAATGGACAGACAGATGATGGATGTGGGACTGCACTTCATTACACCCCCACACACTGTTTTTTCTCTCCTTCATAAAATCCACTTTACTACAGAATGACTTACAGTATTGCTGCTTGGCCTGAAAATGGCTTAAAACAGCCCACTCTAATGCAATAAATATCTATGATCCTTGATATTTTCCAGTGCTTGTGTCCAGCTTTGGCCCCTGAATGAAATATAACTCCAGCTGCTCAAGGACACTGCTGGTGTCTGCACATCAGGGGACCTGGCAAAACAAAAATCTCAAAACTGCAACACTTCATGCCTCAAAATCACTAAAAGTAAGTGAGAAAGTATGTTTTCTTTTCAAAATTTGGGTGAAATGACCCTTTGATTCAGTCCAGATGTGTCACCAGCAGCTAGCAGGAAACAGTCTCATATCACATGACAAATTTTGGCACAAGGGTAAAGGTAATATTAAACCAGGCCTATCCAGTTACAAGTCAAGGTGCAATTTATGACAATGAATGAGAAATTTGATCTCTCTTACATTTAAATTTCATTATATTAGATGCCAAAAATGTTTAGTGTATCCTTTATTTTAGTGTTTTGATTTTTCATAGCAAATGCTCTTAATAAGAGCTCAAAATTTACAAACTTCACATTGGGTTCAATCTGGGTTTCCTCCCTTCCTTTGGTACCCTGAGCCATCTTTGTGAGGACGATCCACAGTGACAAGTGCGTTCAGTTGTAGCGTTCCCTGGGTCCCATCTCCTGACCCTCTGGGGACAGTCTCAGTCAGCATTAGAGCCTGCAGCAACGCAGATCCATGAGTAACGACAAAGCGGCTTCCTGACAGACTGTGCTCAAGAAAGGGACAGTTGTACTTTTGCTCCCGGTGGAATTTCCAGCTTGCTGCAAGAACACAGTTTGCTTTACAACCCTGTGAGAGCATTATAATATTTTTATTTAAAAGAAACCAAACTTTTCTCTTCTAATTGTCAGTCAGCAGCATAAATTGTGTGTGGATTAGTAAGACTTTTTTAGCCAAGTTTCATCCTAAGTAGCCTACACTGACTGCATGCAGATTGTATGCTACATGACTAAAAGTACTCAGTGCCCAAACATTTCACCTAAGATCCTTGAACATCTCATTTAAAAAAAACCTGGGCTTTAATATGATGCTATGACAAAAGATTTCGGAACTTGGCTGCAGGAATATTCTTGCATTCAACATTTCTTTATGGACCAGGCTTTGTACGTGGGGGCATTGTCATGTTGACAACAAATTGTTGCCACAATTTTTTCAAGCACACTGTTGTCCTTATTATTATTGAATTGTGTTGCATAAAAAATCCCCTGAACTGAAACCAAGGAGTCCAGGATTAATCATGACCAAGAGCCCCAGACTGAAAGTGCTTGAAGGCATGTGGGGGAGGGTGTCCACTTACTTTTGGTCACATATATTTAAAATTAATGTTCCCATAATCACAGTCAGATCAAGTGGACTCATAAAACTACAGTGAAGATGATTTCCTGCTTTATTGGTGGTCTAAGATTCATACAATGTGACCTCTTTCACCTTTAGTCCCGTCACTCTCTGTTGTCAGCAGTCTAATAAAGGTAAAAATGCTCTCTGCAGCCCAATTTGTATGAGGTCAGTAATGTATCGTCCATCTGACTTTAATAAAACAAAATTCTCGGTGCAGCCAATTTGAAATGCCAGGGTCAGCATATGTGGGAGCATACTGTATAAAATCACATCTTGGCAGTGAATACGGGCTGAATCCATTATCCACATGGAGACTAACAAAGAAAATAATGTCAGCCTCACAGAGTGACATGTGTGCTCCCCTTCGACGGCCCCCACTGCAGCATCACTGCCTGTGGGCAGACAACCTGCTGTCTCCTCCAGCACCATGCCACCCCCGCTTACCCAGCGAGCCTCTCTCTCTCTCTCTCTCTCTCTCTCATCTCCCTCCGCTGCCTTCACAGCCAGAGCAAAAGGCCTGAAAAAGCCGGCAAACCCCCAGCTTTCAGGCCCACACTGCTTATGTGGATCAAAGACTGAGAGCCTCGGGGTTTCTCTGTTATAGACGTGTGCCAGATTATACACCGGCCAAACAAATGCACACCCCCACCCCTATTACATCTTTAAAAACTCCCCCAGTTTCTGCCCACTGCTTTGCCTCTTACCAAAGTACTTCCCAGCTGCTGTGATTTGAATATGAGGGCCCCTTCAAAGAAAAGAGGGCATCTGGCACACGCCTTAGAGGCTAAGAAAAAAGAGTTAAACTGCTCCTGTCATGGAAATGGTCTGAAGATTAAGCCTCTTTAAAAAAAGCAAAGCGGTAAAATGGACACATGCTCTTAAATAAGTTCAAACAAGAGACAACATGGGGAGGAGACACCTGGATAACTTCAGTAATTCACTGAATGTTTGCTCGTAGTGGACATGCATGTTGAGAGCTTTGCTTGAAAAAATCGCTTTTGTGAGTAAAGGTCAGCACAGAAAATCATCTCTCTTTAGTTTGAAATTAAGGACATGTCAGCGGTAATTGCATTATCACTCTAGGGAGTGCTTTCAGTTCAGATTTATTAGGCTACCTGCTCCCATCTGGGCACTGCCACAAATTAACATACAGTTGCTGTGTTCACGGGGAAATGTCTTCTTCTATTGTTACTGTATTGAATAGAATTAATTCACTTTACACTGAGAAAAGCAAATCTGGCTTGTTTATGGTGTCCAAAGAGGAACATTTTATGGCCCTACTGACTGCATTTTTTCAGTACTCAATACTACTGTAAATACATTGAATCAGTAACAATTCAACAAGTTTAAAGTAATTTAGATTCACAATGAACTATAAAATGCATGAACCCTGATGTTTAAACTTCACTTGTACTTAAATGAACAGCAGAGATGTGACCAAGCCATTGTTTTGAAAATCACAAGTAAGTGTCAAGTCCCTGCACGTAAGGGCCCAAGTCAATTTCCAAGTCATGACTAACAAGTGTCAGATCTTTTAAGTCCTAAACAAGTTGATGAAAGTAATGGCATCTTTTTAAAAAAGCATCTACCAACTGTTTTTTGTGTAACTTTAAATGTCAAACACAGTTGGAAGTTGTTGCATCTCCATCTGTAATTTTCTACCAACAAATTTTGTGTTATGCAATTAATTTTTGTTGACCTCTGAGTTTTTTTTAAATAAATGAAATTTTCTTTGGTATAATAACTACCAAAGCTTAAAAATGTAACATTAGTTCCTCTGCAGCTCAGTTGGATGTTGTTGGATTCAGTTTGAGTGGATTTGCTTGGAGTGAACTGCTGGGAATGAACAGTGTTCAAGTTAGTTGATTCAGGAAATTAATTGATTCATGACAAACTTTTGAAATAACATGATTTTTAATATGTAGGCTTGTGGGAAGACATCTATTATTTTTAAATCAGAAAGTTCAGGTCCAAGTGAAGTCAAGAATCATTAGTATTTAAGTCCATTATTTAGTATTTATTTGGTATTTTTTAATTTTGTCAAGTCGAGTTAAAGTCATCCAATTTGTGACTTGAGCCTGACTCAGGGGACTTGAGTCCACAACACTGATAAAATTTAATGATGAGGTTTCTGGATCTAGAATAAATAAAAATCTTGTGTTGTAATGAGATACAAATTATGGATGTAATGCTATTTTAATGTGGGACCTAAGTCTATGGGAAGTTCCAGAGACTTTTATTATAAGCTGTTCTACATAAAGTTTAGTTTGTCTTTTTGCATCACCTCTCTTCCAAAGTTGTCAAAGGTTTTACAGATGCAGTGGGAATTTATCAGGAGACTTTCATCAGTTACCTGTATTTTCAATGGGCAACTCCACCTCCCACTAAATTTCCATAAAAAGTCAAGCAGACATGAACGTCTCACATTCAATGTAATTAAACCTAAAACATATTAAAAAAATGTGTTGGATTGTTGGAGCTTGACCCACGCTAGGGACTACAAGTCAGTATAATTGGCCTCTCCAGCGCTAAGTTTGACCTTTTCCTTTTTTTAATCTCTTGCTTGAAAATCCTCCAACTTTGTAGAGGTACAAAACTAAATTTCTACGTACCTTTTTAATATGTGACATGCACCCTGGCTTAGTTCAGGAAATAAAATTGAACCCATGACTTGTGATTTGCTTGGGAGGTAAGCCTCATGTCCTCCATCTCCAAAGCTGAAGAAAGTGAAAAAACTTCATAAAGTTACACTTCTATTACCAGTCATTCAAACTATAGAGATGACACAGGGTTTGCCGTCAGATTCTGCCGCTCATCATAAATTAATTTTTGCTGTTTGAGCAAGCTTATGATCACAAACAAAGAGGACCACACACAGAAGTTTACATCAGTGACTCACAACAGAATTACATGTTTTCAAATACAGAGTATTTGATAAGAGTCATGTTTCTGTCAGTGTGGGAGCAGCTGTTATTGCTTTATTTTCTCATTGTGGGTGCTTGCTTTTGTTTATGCTTGGTGTTATATGGAGAGTTTTAGTAGGATTCAAATGGCTTTTGACATGCGGCACTCAGCACTGTGGATTAATATGCAAGCAAAGGCCATGAGATGTTAAAGAAATTAAAAATACTCTGGATTATGCTCCTTTGAAATGTCAGTAATGATCCAAAATGACCTGACTTCCTTTAGTATAAAAGTACTCAAGCAGTGTTGGATGGTAATAAATCAATGGAAACAGATAACTCCCACACCAATGTGTCATCAGTTTTATATTTACTCAGCGAGAAGTTCCCCCTACATATATTCCTCCCCGTGGACTTCCTCTCCTCACGGCCAAGGTAACACCCAGGAATCAGCAGAGTGAGAGTTCAGGGAGGTCAACAAGTGTGTGTGGAATGTAAGTGTTTCCCACGCGACGTACCTCGACACAGCAGCCCCGAGAAAACATGTCTCCGGCCTCAGCAGGGAAACTGGAATTCCAAGAGGTCGGCTTGGAAGTTTTATCCAGAGGGTCGCAGTGTCTGAGGGGTTTGATTAAAAAACACTGTGATGATAAATGGTGGTGGGAGTACTCCAGCAATTTAAAAATACCCTGTTACATTCAAATTTTAAAGTAAAAAATTCTGCATTCAACATCAATTAAGTAAATGTAGACTACAGAAGTATTACAGGCTAAATTTATCTAAGCTGATAACCTTGTGCCTACATTACCCGCAGTTCATCTCAGCCATTGACAGTTTAGTTGCTGTGTTATGCCAGCCAGGGCTGATATTGCCTTGAGCCTCTGGCCTCAGGCAGAAATGAGAAAAGGCTAATGAAGCTTTCTTTTTAATTCACAACCCAAATTTTTGCAGTGAAACTACACAAGAACTGTAAACAGCCCTTGATGTGTAAAATCTTTGCAGATTCTCTTTACATAAGTTGTATTCAGTTCGGTTGTTCAGTTCATTGTTTTCTACAACTCTGAGCCAGGCCTCCCGTTAAGGGTCACAGGATAATCTAAGTGGTTGTGACATGAAAGGGATAAAGAGAGAATAAAAAGCAAAGTTCAGTTATATAAAGTCATGTTTCCTTTTTTATTTTTCTTTTCTCTTTACCTTTGTTGTGAATTTGAATAACCTTACCTCTTTGCCCGGAACAGTAATTTAAATGAAGCCACTTGAGATGCACGAAGGGGGAATGTCTGTTTGCTGGAACTGCTAACAACTCAGAGAGAAATGAAACATGAAAAGACAGCAAATGAGATACTTTTTGTTTAGCCTGTGTTATGTCTGTAAGCCTACCCGTTTAGTGTAGACTGAAATATTTCACAAACTAGAGGATGGATCGGCATAAATTTCTGTACAGACATTCTTGGTTTCCAGATGATGAATCTTAATGACTTTGATGATCTGCTGACTTTTCCTATAGCACCACCGTGATGTTAACATTTAGGACTTTTAGTGAAATGTCTTAACAACTGTTTCATGGGTTGTCATTTAGTAGAGACATCAATGCCACCTTTTCCATGAATCACAACATAAAAAAATGAGCAAAAGTCCCATCAGCCTCGACTGTAATTTGGTGAGCACTGTTAATATCAGACTTGCTAAAAATCAGTGTTAGCATTGTTATTGAGAGCATGTTTGCATGCTGATGTTTTGCTGTTGGTCGTCACAATCCAAAAGGTTAAAAAATACTTCATCTTTAACTAAGTATGGTATTGTATAAACTTATCCTGTGTTTTTAATGTACATTCTAAAACTTTGCTATAGCTGTCTTATAAAGTACAGTTTAAAGTAAAAGGGTACAGTATTATAAAATGTGAACACTCAAGTAAAGTACACGTAACTCAAATTCAATACTTGTTTACATTAACGCAGGAATAATAAAGACGAGGTCAGAGCAGAAGAGTTTAATGTTGGTTAAGCTGAGACAAGAGACAAATGCAGATATGTTGCCTCATCGCACACACTCACAGATTCACAGATACACACTCACACTCACAAACACACACACACTCACAGATACACGCACACTGACGATGTACCCCACTGAGGCCGAGCTGTGGATGGAAAAAGAGCTCCCCGTGTGAACCACACCGTGTTTCCTATGTACCTCTTACGGCAGAGCGGATCTACCACAACACTGTCAGAGCACATCAGCTGCCGGAGCCTTGATGGTTTCCACACTCGGGCTCTCTCAGTGGTGCCCCAGAGAGACACCAAAGGCCTGTTGCTTTAGTCCTGCTCCCTGCAGCCCAATCAGCCTGCCTGGGTCTCAGTGCATTGAGGAGGGCTCCCAAATATAATATCCCCCACGGCTTAATCTGCGGGAAGAATGATGATGCGCATTGTGCATTATCTATGGTGGCGTTTGGGAGAATGGACAAAAATAACAGTGAGGGGTCACGCGGGACAATGTAGAAAGTTTTTTATAAAAGGCTGATCTGTTGTAGCTGGAGCATAAATGGCCTTAAGCCCTCAAGCTGCAGCCTCCATGAGAAGAATAATATCCTCATAGCGTGACTGGGTGACCTCATTGGAGACCATAGACAGCCTCACATTAATCTATAATGTCTTCCTTCTTCTAGGTGGCTAAATATGTGTCACGTCATCGCTTTATTCTCCTCTCACAGTGATATGCAGCTTGTCAACACAGTGAAAGTATTTTTGGTTGTCACCTGCTCTTTAGAAGTGGATGTGTGTGGAAGTGAGCAGTGAATGGCTGTCAGGGTCAGAGCAGGAATGCAGTGACAACAGCATGAAAGAGACACAGAGAGAGAGAAAGAGACAGAGAGATAAAGACACATGCGTGTTGCTTAGACATCACCAGTCTTCCCACACAGCCACCAGTTCAGGGTTACGACCCGTCAGCTTTGCCACTTTCTACTACACAGCAGAAACACATATCACTAACCTCAGTCTGGGTGTCCAGATCACTACGGGGGGATTAGCCAGCTGTTGGCTGGGGGAATTTGAAGGTTTTTCCCCCACAGTTCATGTGAGTACAAAGCGTGCCATTAAAACAATCTGCTCATGGTCAGTAGAGGCAGTGTAATGACACTAAACAGCCAGACATCATAGCCCAGACAGGGGCAAATGGGGTAAATTTACTGGTCTGCCCCAGAGGGGCGGTTAGTAAGAAGGTGTGATAAGTCAGACGAGACCAGTGACTGAAATCTAATCAGGAAATTTTGTTACTAAGATGTTAGACAACATCGTTGTGTGTTTCTTAAGAATTAGAGTAATAAATTTCATATTCATGATATTAATGAAAGTGATGATAATTCTAATCAATCATTTTGTGATAAATCATTAGGTATTGATCGAGTACAAAAAGAGTTCTCAATGCCTAAAGTCACATTCACATTATTTTGAAATAAAAAAAAAAGGAAAATGGAAGATTCAAAACAAAATTATCTAATTTTATTGGCAAACACGAGTTTGATATTTTTCAAAAATAAGTTAATTTACTTACAAATGGAAAATTAAATTAGATTAGATGATTGATACCACTTCCGTTTCTGTCTGTTAAATACATGGCCACAGCCAGCAGCCAGTTAGCTCAGTATAAAGACTTGAAACATGGAGAAACAGCTCTGTGTCTGTCAAACAAACCTACAAAGAATTCTCACCTGAATCTGGAGCTTTCTTCAGCTTTACAGAGCTTTATTGTGAGTATTTGCTGTCTGGTTATGTTGCCTTTTTATTTACTCTCACTGCTCTCATAGCTAAGTTTCCATCACAAAAAATGCACAAGATACACTGTACACTGCCTGCTTAGCATCAAATGACAGACAGCAAAAATTAGTGACAAGCTGGAAAACATAGTGGACTATCTAGCAGTTAAAGAGGCCAATTTTTTTCCTCACGAGTTGCTGAGACAATAAACAGAGCAGAAGGAGAGTGAATAAGAAACTGTTTGCCAGCAAACATTTCACCATAGTTTTTTAAAAAGAGATAATATGTCTTCATAGTTAGTTTCTGCTATCCCGAAGTGGCCAAAAAAGAAATCAGTTCTTGCAGGTTTAACTACTGTTTGGCCTCACAACATGCACGAGGCAGGTGTTTAGCAAACAGGTGAGCAGTGATTTCATCATGTTTGTTGTTGCGTGAGGAGCAAAAGGTTGCAAAGCTTGTTGGATTTTAATTCAGCGTGTCTCATCTCGCATTGCCAGCATGAAAATAGTCTCAGAGACAAACACGGTCAAGGCTGATTTAACCTTAAGTAGCATCTTAATATCTTGATTGATCAAAGGTGTGGTGCTGTTGGAGAAACATCCTAAAAAACATGGCAGACAAATTAGGAAATTCCGACACAACAGCCACAATAATCCGGTTTCTCATTGAGATGTGTTTGTTCGGGGCTCCACAGTCTGCCTGAAAAATTTCAATGAATACAGAGCCATTGTGTGTAAGCTTTGGAACAACGATCCCATGAGACAGGACATGACTGAAAACAGGGACTGCGACCAGGATGCTTGGGTTTGATCTGGCATGTGGTTCTCATTGCTGCAGTATAGTGAGCGATCATTGTGTACTGGCGCTTTAACTGGCCTCGGCCTCGCACGTGAGCCGATCAAAACCACATGTTCCAGTGTGGTTGTGTCTGTGGGCTCGTAAAGAGGGAGCTCTGGCTGAAGAGGTGCCCCTGGCTCACACAGCCACACAGAGCCCTCTCTGCATGTTAAAAACATTTTTCCCCACTCTCTTGGCTGATGCAACATAGTACAACTTCCACATGGAGAGTATTTTGCCTGACTCAGGGATTTGGGAGCTGATTTATGCTACAGTGCTGTTGCTGAAATGAGGAGTGGGATGTTGTTTTTCTTAAAGCTTCCATGTGCTGAGGGTCCACAGCAATCTGAGAAGAATGGTAGTTATTAAATGTAAATTATGGTCTAAGCTACCAGTAAAGATGACTGTTTTAAAGTGCTAAAGATGCTTTACAGAGATACTGTTTGTTTTGAAAAATAATCCGAACATCCTCTTTTGTTTCACAAACCTCCTGTTTAAAGAATAAAATATGTCATATTTGGAATAAAGCATACAGTCTGTGTCTGGTTTACATGTTTACAAGTACATATAGATTGTTTAGTTACTCAGTGTTTGCTGTTTTTTTATATGAAAACTTTATGTTGTCCATTCCAGCTGACAATTAACCAACATCTAGTGGCAAAATGCCCTGAATACTTAAAAAAAAAAAAAGGTTTTTAAGGAGATTTTTCCAGGAATTATTCTTTTTTCTTCCAGAGTCTGTCAGGCGACTGCTCAGTGTGATATATTCAAAATGCAAAACTCAGGTGGAGCAAGACAGAGCCAACAGAGAAAATGACAAAAATCAAATGAAGCCTTGGCGTCTTGACTATGATGGATTTCTTACTGTAGGTCAGTCAGTTTTGAAGTCTGTGGAAGATGATCTTCCTTAAATAAAGTAAACTGGATGATGTCAGGGAAACAAACTGAACACATTTCTGATATCTCCAGGTTTTACTGACTGTGTTCAGATGCTAAACGATACTACTCCTGCATCAGCCAAACTCTACTGCAAAGGCTCTGGCTCCAAATGACAACACAAGCACAAGATCACATCGTCTGTATCAGGGTGCTTCATTTGGCTTCACTTTGTACAGTTGGAGAAAATAAAGATGCCTTCTCTATCTTTTTAGACTACCACTGGTCAAAATAAATGTATGTTTTTATGTGTGTTTCCTTAAATCAAATTATAAGGCCTTTAAAATTAGCAGGGCCACTAACCGCCTTAATGTGCTCCTGGTGGCGCATCATGTACCTCGATGGCTGATTTAAGGCATATTTGTCTTCTGTAAGGTTTGTCAGCACACAGCACAGGTGTTGCTCTGAAATAATGAGTTGAATAATAACGGTTGCCCACCTGTCTTTGCAGTGGTGTTGGTGGTGGTGTGGATGTTTTGGCCTGAAGTCTCTGGCACTCAGCCACTGTTCCTTATCTCCAGCAGCCAGGATGCTGATCACAGTGAGACTGTACAGGCATGCACATACATCCTGCTCTGTGTCCGAGACAACCGAGCCGTGCAGCTGCCTCCACAATGCTCAAAGTCATTATAATGCCACTCACTGTAATAGGATGGTGGGCAGATTCTTACTGCAGTGTTGTTTAATGTGTGCTACTTCCCTGGAAACGAGTTATGTGAGCAAAAGCTGCCACAGGTGATAATGCCCTTTTCTATATATACCTCTTGTATATTACATCAGCAACTAATTTAGCTTTAGATCTTAATTATAAAAAGAACAAACGTGTAAAAAACATCTTAGTGTATTTCAGAAACAGCTTGTTATTTTAAAGCACTGGGATTCAAAGGTCGGGAGTGTCCATGAGTCAGTGATTTTCACGTTGGCGTCAACGTGTCAGTTGTGAATGGGACTGCTATTTCTGAACCTCTGCAGCTGTGGCAGAAAAGTGTCAAGGAAATAAGTCCATCTTTTGTGTCAGCTGTATCTGTTTCAGGGGAATGTGACACCAGAGACAGACAAGTGAAAAGGAGGAATGAATCTGACCTGTGAACTCTCTGGCTAAAGCACAGTCACTTCTTAAAGAGTTCACCAGCTACATGAATGAACAGCTCACACACAGGTGTCTGCCTGAAGGCTTGAGAAAATGTCAAACTTGACAACGCGGTATGTTTCTCTCTCTTCCAGACATATTACCAGTCCACACATATAAATACATAAATACAATAAATGTCAAGGGATAAAGGAATGTCTACAAACACAATGCATGCATTTAACATGGAACAGGATGAAGGCTCTGCTGTTATCATGGGCCTCCAGCCTCCTCCAGGCGTTCTGTTTGTCTCTGAAACAGAGCTCATGAAGCTGCATTTTTATGCCCTGACAGTAAAAAGAAAAACATCAGCCTTCTTTTCACATCCCTGCTCTCTCTTCAGGCTCGTGGAACCCAAATTTAATTGGATCCTGAATTAATCACAAACTATTGACTTATTGAAATTAAGAGGAAGCTGTTTGGCACACAAGTTACATCCTTTGCTGTTCAATCTAATGATGAAGATCTTGTTCTTTTGTATAAGAAAACTACAGGGACTGATGAGAAAGAGGAGGAAAGAAGCTCATTTCAAATGGCGGATGTTGCTGATTAAACCAGCTTAAGTTTAGCCTCCTTTGTGATAGCTTGAATTACTTTTAGCCTGGATGATTACAGAAGGTGCTGGTCAGTTATGTTTAAGCTCTTTGTGTAAACCAGTTTGTCTGCAAGACAATGGAGAAAATTAGAAAAATAGTGTGAGATAGTCAAAATGTATATTTGAAAATGAATGAAAAGGCCATATTGATGTTAGAGGTTGCTTATTTCTTTAAAAAATATGCTTTCTTTGGTTAGGCCCTGGTGGGCTAATGGTTAAGACCCCTTTTTGAGGGTCCCAGGGACTTTTTGGAT
>JAPZDY010000024.1:18953312-18969261 GCA_029783645.1 Ctenochaetus hawaiiensis
CCCTTTTTGAGGGTCCCAGGGACTTTTTGGATGTCAACTCCCCTTTCTCTGTCTTTTTTCACTTTACTGTCCACTTCAGATTAAAGGAAAGTTCTTTAAAAAGATCCCTTTGTTAGAAAGCCCCTTACACATCCAGACTTTTGCTTCTATACTAAAGTATTGTTAAAAAAAAAAAATGCTTTTATTTGGTTACAGAATAAGGCAATTGTTGAAAATTTGCAGATGACAGTCTGCAGCAGATGCAGCAGGATGAGAGAAAAGTCACAGCACCTGTCTATCTGCAGCACAGGGGGTCACAACTCAAAGACCACCAAGAACTGCAAACACTACTGCAGTGGAGGTACAGGAGGACTGCCAACAAGTGCAGTCTTAATACCTTATACACTGTCTTAATTTTCATTTTTAAACTAGTAGAAGGGAAAAAAAAGAATTTCCTGTTGATGCAGAGCAGGAAAAAGTTAAACTGTAAAATTTCTATTTGCCTTTTGCTGCATTAACTTTTATTAATAATTAGTTTGAACATTTCCTTCTATGACTCTTTAAACAAGCTTGATGATGGTGTTTTTGCAACTTTTGCGTTGTTCTCAAAAGTTGCATACAACTTCAGCAACCAACCAAGGAGGTAAAGGAAGGCTTCAGTGTAGTCTGAGAAGCAAAAATCAGAGCAAACATAAGTTCATAAATCAGTAACCACTGCTTGTAAAATCAAAATGCTGTGCGTTCATGATTGTAGGGTTAGGCATTTTGATTAAATCGTATCTGTTTTTTATTAGTTGGGGACCTGACAGTATGACAGTGATCAACAAAAGATCTTGAGAAGTAATTTCAGTCCAATGTGGGTGGATATGATTGCTTTAAGTTACTAATCCAATGTTTTGTGTCAGTAATGATTCACAAGAGGCTTTACTGAGGGAATGTGCACGTGTCTTATGTGTGTGTGTGTGTGTGTGTGTGTCTATGTGTGTAAACAAATGAATCTTGAGCCTTTATGTGTGTCAACTGTGTGCCTCCTGTGCAGATAAGCAGACTGTTGAGAGATTCAGTGCAATGTGTGGGAAGTCCTTTGAGTTATACAGGAAGCATGCAAACTGAGCTGGAGTCCAAACAGGAAGTGAGAGTTGGATTTCAGGTTTTGTTGAAGCAGAGAGGGGAAACGCTTGAGAGCTCCTTAACAGCTCCAGCACATGGTGGAATTGTTAGAAAGCTGTCAAGTTGTTGCAGTGCAGGAAAAAGAGTTTCTCCGGTTTTATCAGCAGGGTTGTATTGCACGTTTTAACTGATTAGATATTATATCATAAATGTGTTGTTAAATAGTGACCAAATTCAAGGTGTCGTATGTTTTACTCAGCACAGCTGTCTATTGTGTGCACTGCTTATTTTTGAAGGAATGTTGCTGAACTTTTATGTACAGCACCAGAATCACAGGGAGGATGGGAGTCTTACTGGACTCACTGATTAGACTGACAATTACTCTTTTTGTAATTTTTGTGACTTTTTTGTAATTTCTAGCATAGTGCAATACGTCTCCTTGACTTTTTAACTTACAACAACCTAGAAATAAATTAAATTTTCATGCCTTTCTGTAAGTCTCTCTTGTATGTATGCAACTGGTAACTTTTTGCTTCTATTGTAGTGCACATTAGACATTTATTATTTTGTACAGTGCAGCTCATTTGTGTACAGCAGCTGTGACTGGCAGATGTCTACCTATCTATTTATTGAGTTTAAAGGTTCATGAATTTTTTTTGCATTTCAGGGCACTAATGTATGTATCTCTTGTATACTAACACTATTACAGAAAGCATGACCAGAAGATAGTGAGAAAAATAACATAGCTTTTTGAGAAATGTCTTATTCTGAAACCGTATCCACAACCATCTGTGTATTTGACTTCTCTTTCCTGTTTTTTTTTTTTTTTTTTTCCTGTTGTCCTTCCACACTGTCAGTGCGCCGGCTCCTCAGGTATCACGTGACACTGACATATTACCAGTGTGTTGACAGAGCTCTCCGGGTTCGGCAGCTGGGTCTTCTCTCGTTTGTTCCTTCTCTTCAGTCATTAAGGAAAGCTGAAGGGCCCATAATGTCAGGACCACCAGGGGCACCTCCACCACAGCAAACTCACTCTTGCAAACTCTCTCTGCAAGAACAAAGAGAGAAAGAAAAGTGCCAAAAGTTACTTTGTGTAATGTACTGTAAGTGCTGATCTGCATTAATCAGGGGGAAGAAGTGCTGAAGCTGCTCATAAAGCCTAATGTTTCTAATCAGCCTCAGGATGCTCTACAGCAAGTTATAAATACTAAAGTCGGAAAGATGATGCAACTAGCTAAAGCACAAAGTCTGACTTTAAAGTTTTAAGACTCTTGTACAGACAGATGGAGCTGGTCCTCTGATCTGGGGATAGCAAGGTAACACTCCCTCTGGGCTTTGATGGCACAATGTTTAATTCATGAAGACTCCCACTGATGCTTTAACACTCAGGTTAAATGTATCAGAGGAGAAAAAACTACTCTCTTACCACATAACTATGTGCCAAAATGTGTCCACTTCAATTATTTAACACTGGAGGCTGGTGATATAAGTGCAGAGTGGAAAAGTATTTTTGCAAAACACACAAGGCAGGCTGACGGCTGCTCACATGAAAGAAGTGGGTTTCTGTGTGAAAGCTTGTTTTTAAAACATGTCCGCACTTTCTGCTGCTGACATGACCAGTGATGCTTTTCAGCAAGAGCTGCTGCACTCTGCCTGAGTGCATGTGAGGCGGCGCTTCGCACTTTAGCTTCAGGTCCTCATGAATCTCACCAAGAGATTACCAAAACACACACTGAGGTGGGGACAGGGTGAGTCTGGGAATCACTTATCTGACTTATCTGACTTAAAACAATATGATGTTAACAATCATGTTAATAATTACTCATGTGCATCATCACTCTAATAAATCAACATCACAGTCCTCTTGAAGTTTCTCAGTGGATGCACAGAAGCTGCCACTGCAGCACACATTAAGCTAACTGAGCTAGCGCTAAGCGAGTTAGTGCAAAACATAACATTCAGCCCAATATAACAATATAAATGGAGAATTATATCTATGTTCACAAATTTAGTTTTCTTTTTCATGCAATATCTGTAGTGGATATGATGTTTAACAGACCATACAACGTCCTCTAAAATAGAGACTCTGACTTTTTACTCAGATTTACCATGGTCAGCAGCGGCAACCAAAATTTTAAATACAGAGCAGGAAATGAAACAAATAAAAAATGAGTTGCATATGGTCTACAGTGAGTTTCTGTATTAATTTTAGAGAAAGTTGTTGACTATCTGGTGAACCTGTTGTAACTTTCAGCTAAAGAGCCAGATATTTCCCTCACAAAGTGAATACCTTTGCCAAGAGGCTAGAAACACAACTGCAATATGATTAAAAGTTTCATAAATTGTTCCATAACTGCTGCATGACAAAAAAAAAAAACAAACAAACAAAAAAAATTAAAGAGAATAAAAGTTGACACAGAAACACAAATAAAGAATGATCAGTGGAGAAACAAGACAGTTAGACTTGTCTTTATGCTGCGTGTACATGTATACAGAGATATTGTGCTACACAGATTAAACATATAGGAGACTTCAGTGTTTTATTATGATTATATGAACCTGATACTCTGCATAACCAGGATTACTCAGAATCTAGTGGATTTTAAAATTGCAGGTGGGGATTACGGCATTATCTCCTCAATCCCATCCCTGTTGTTCAATATTTCTCCTACAAATTACAGGAACACACAGCTCATGTGAATCTCTCTGTGAAGTGTATTATTCAGCAGAGGACCGCCTCTGGACCGCCATTACGTAAATCTCATTCACATCTGACACATGATGTAAATCTGTTTGAACAGAATCAATACTGGCAGATGAAGATGTGAGGTGTTTCCCGTTTAGGAGGGGGTTCAGAGGACATATGGATGTTTCCCCTGATGGAAGAGTTTTTTCCTGCTGTTGTCAAACAGCAGCACACCAGCAGCAAGGAGACAACCCCCTACAAGAATAGGCATCCAGCTGAGGTCAAAGGTCATGGCCTTCCCTGCCAGTCAGAGGACAGGACTGTGTCCATCTGCAAATCAAACCAACAGCTTAGGTTTCTGCTCTTCATCCTCCCCCTTCGCTGGTTTCCGCTCTGTCTCTGCCTGCTGCTTCTCACCAGCTGAGAGCTTTCCATGTATTAACTATATTCCTCTCTGTTTTGATGACTGTGACAGAGGATGCATTGAATCACAGGCAGAGGAGTGAGTCACCCCTTCTACCTATCATTTATCTTTATTTAATCTGTCACCACAAAGCTCATAAAGACAGTTCATGACCTTCCAACCTCAGCTCCTTCATCCTCAGCTGTCTCAAAAGGCTCAGCGGATTCAGATTTATACCCACTCAAAGCCATTACAATGTTATCACTCTAATTTCTCTCCACCTTTTGACATATTACTTACTTGTTTGATCAGCAAGTCGCTCAGCGTGTGAGAGCAGGCGTCTCTCACCCATCTTCTCCCATTGCTCACTTTAGATAGTCTTACAGTGGCTTCTTTGTTTGAGTTCGAGAGGATGTCCTTTTCTCTTGTGACTAAGTCGTGTAATGTATCTGCAAGAGGAGGTCTTTTTTTAATACTTTGTAAGAAGACTGTGAACGCATTGGGAGACAGTTTCAATCTGTGGTTGTCGCAAGAGATTGAAACTAGAGTTTCATATGAATTAAAAGCGTCTTCAGTTGGACAGTTTATGTGGTGACACTTAAAACTTAAGGATGAAGCTTTGACTTTTTATATACATTCAAATTATCAGACTGAAAACTAAAATTTTATTTATTATACTATTATAAACTCTATTAAAAATTTAATAAGATCAATACAATACAAGTATTCTTCCAGTCTGACACAATTGCCAGGACTTGATGTTTGCACCTTAATGTTTTTTTTTTAGTTTCCATATCTGTTGTTTAACGCTGGTCAGATTTAGTTAAACTTGCCTGGTTTTCTGATCTGTCACTTGAATCAGCCCTTTGAAATAATTTGTTAGTGCTTTCAAAAACTGTTACATATCACAGTAAGAAAATATAAAACTAAAATAAACAAATAAATCTTATTGTAATGTGACAACTTGATGGTCAAGGTTTGGTTATGTTTAGGCACAGGTTTGGGAAAAGGTCAATGGATTAAGGTATGGTACGATTTGGAAACAGTTGAGGTCATGCTTTAAAAGAAAAAACAACACTGACTCCTGACCTGAGATGTGGGAATGCATTGCGATGTCCAAATGATTTGCAGTTACTTCTCTTAGTCACTTAAGCATTTTGGAGGAATGGTCAAAGCAGTTAATGCCGTTCTTCTCTCTCTCCAATATGACACTGATTTATTTTTACATTTTTCAAATCATATAGTAGTTAGTTGGTAGTAGCTTTACTTTACATTTTCTGCTTAATGAGATGACTCAGTTCAGTTCAGCTTTATTTGTCCCCATAATTGTTGTTATATGCAGCAGCTCGCCTTCCAATGTAACAGTGGACAATGTACCCGCACTATGTAGAAAAAGAAAGAGAAATCACCATTAGTTACAAAACTAAACACTCATAATCTGAGTTTATTTAAAAAAAATTATAAACTGTATTTTTGATTGCTGATAAATAATGAATTCATATAAAATCTTAAACACCCATATTTTAACACATACCTCCAGTGGTTTCTGGCCCACTGTTTTTTTTTTGCTGAGGTTTAGATAATGTCTCTCTGAGATTTTTTGTCTCTATACCCAGTTTGTGGTTCTCACAGTGCTGAATGTTAAAATTTACTTGATATATCTTTTTTCTGTGGATTATTCAGAGTAACCGGACACTGTTTCTGAAAGAAAAGACAAGTTAATACTGAATGAAATGTTAAAGGCCCATTTCAGTGCTGCAAACTCCATAAGTTGAGAGTCTGTTTCTTTCCATGGTGGAAGAAGAAATCCCAGACACAAATAAATCCAAAACTATCAGCGAGATGTGAGAACTTTGCTCCTTCATGTGGAGGGTTGAAGTGACCCTTTTAAAACCCTCACTCCACACAAGACTCACTGTTTCAGAAGACTGAGCTTGAGATGTTTGCTTTCCAAAGATAACCATCTCTGAGTCACTCATGAGCACGTTTCAAAGATCCCACGCCTGCCAGTATTAGCTGCGCCCTCGTTCACATGTACATCCTGTCACTGTGACACTGTTACAGACTGGAGAAGTCAATGCTAATATTACCAGAGCAGAGCGTAGCTGTGTCTAAAGGAACATGATGGAAATGTGAGACTTCCTCGCTGATGCTGTTTTCAGGGGACTGGCAGGGTTGTGTACTGTACAGCCTCAGTGACTGAGATAACACATCATTATCTATTTTCAGTGGGCTTTACTGAGCCAAGCCTGTAATTACGTATGCAGTATGGAGACGTGGAGGAGAGGGGTGATAGGAAAAGGCACGTTTTTATTTTTTTGGGATGCTGGGGAAAGTAAAAACTTCTGTTCAGTGTTCATCACCTCATTTCTGTCCTTACTTCTGATTTTTAAAGACATGCATCCTGGTCGTGATCAGGCTTCAGACTGCTCTTTAATTGTTGACAACACATTTGTCTCATTGTTTTTTCTGTGCTGCATTTTGCTCTTTCCTGTGAATGAATCAGCCCAGGTTTCATTGCGTATTTTTTCGTAAATGATCGGATAAAATTTTGCTCATATGGTTTGACACTCCCTTACAGCCGTTGAGCTGAGACTGCAGGAGTAATAAGGTTAAAAAAAGGGTCTAAGTATAAATTTCAATGTAATTCAAAAGCAAGATCTAAAATATTTTGCCCTGGTTTTAAATAAATATTATTTTATTAGTACAAGACATGTAGCAAAATGTGCTTATTTTCTTTATGAGAGTTAGATGATGAAACTCCCATGTTTTTCTTTTACCACCTGGTTAGTCTGGCTTGGTATTAAAGCAAAGGAGTGTGGCAACTTTTATGAATAGGCAAGCAGAGCCGACTTAATGTGTGATTCAGCTGTTTACTACATCAACCAGACTAAAACACACCATTTCCTGGCTTTTTGTCTGTCTTTCCTGTCCTGAAGTCTTTCTCCTGCTGACATCTTCAGGTTTCTACAATTCTCTCAAGCTGAAGAAATGTTTAAATTATTTCTTTTAACTGACAGTGAAAGCATCAAATGTATGCTGCAGAGGAAATATATCTGAAAAAATCACATTCAATAGGAATTCAAATGCTATTTTAGCTCTAAACTTCCTGCAGATGTCACAAAGAGATATTCCTTTGATAACTACAAAACAGAACAGGATTTAAAGGCTTGGGGTTGATGTTGTTAGTAGTTTTCATTAAACTAAGTAATCAGTTGAAGCTGCCTTATCCTATCCATGTTGTCACACCTGTTGATGAAGTGATGAAGAAACAACTATGAGATGATAAATTATTGTGAATTTGTTTATGTACTTACTTCTATTGTTAATGTTTAACAGCAAATAACGTGCATGTGCAAATTCTAGGAGGCCACTGATCCCAGCAAAGAAACATTTGGTCACAAAAAACCCCAAGATGTTATTTCCACACATTAGATATTCTATTATATTCAAAAAATGCTATGTTAATTATTGAGCTTAAGATGTGCAGGTAGAGTTTGCTACCTTTGGACAGAGCCAGGCCAGCTGCCTCACCCTGTTGCAAGTCTTTGTGCTAAGTTAGGCTCACTGCTTGCTTCAAATACACTATTTAAACATGACAGTGGAATAAATCTTCTCCTCCAACTCCTGCCAAGAAAGCAAATATATACATATCCACGTTATTTATTAGTTAATGTAAATTTGTAATTCCCAAGAATACCAAAACTGCAGCAAAAATAATCAATAGCAATAAATTCCACCAAAGCAGTATCTCTGTCAGTATGGAGGTAAAAAATATCAGGAAATTTCAAGAACCTGGCAAAGAAAACCAAAACTATCTGTATTACAACATGAAGTAGCCTGAGTGAGGAAACATCTTTTTTTAGTTTGTAACTTGGGTGAACTGACCTTTAAAAATGTTTGGAAAGCTGCTTGTGCTGTTTACTTTTGTACAACACTGATTTTAACCCAAGCAGGCAAAGAGTTCAGTGTGCTAAAAGGCGACCTGAGTGCAGCTTGAAATTGAACACCATACGTTTCAGTGTTGTCTCCTGACACACTCACTGACCACCACAGCTTCATTACTTCCCCTATTTCTTCCTGGGAGTTTCACAAAACTCATGTTCTATCAGATGTGACTTCAAAATTTTGCTGCGATAAGAAATGGGAGAGCCTCGTGCAGTTTCAGGTCCATTGTGTCTGGGCTTTGGGACTGCAGCCAGGCATTCTCTGACAGGGAGAAGTTCACTGATGTTTTGCTAATAAATGATTTGGGTGGTTTATCGTTAGTGATTCATGATGCAGGCTGAAAGTCCCTGAGCTGTTGGACTGTTGGACATGGTTTAATGTTTTACTCTTCCCCCAGCTGTAAAAGGCTGCGTCTATGTAGATGGAATGTGTGATTCATGTTGAGCAGCTTTTACAATGACACAAAGGACGCTGGAGTCACTACAGTATATAAAAAAAAAGCAGGAATGTTGAGTGCAGTCCAAACACTAAGTCAGTACACAATCTACGTACAAGCTAAATGAAGCCGTGCAGGATTTCCGAAGTGTCCTTAAGCAAAACAAACAGTGTCGCTGCAGCTCGGCCTCTGATACATGTCCCTTTAGATGGATCACACCACACACATTTCTGTTTGCATTTCAGCTAACCAAAGCTTAACTTTTCAGGAAGGAGAGGATGCCAGAGTGATACTAAGAAGATTATAAAAAAAAACTATGTTGCCCCAAATGCAACTTTATCTGAAAAATAAAGATAGAATATTATTTAGCAGTGTTAGTATCACTGGTCAAGTACTACTTGCATTAACCTTGCAAGTAACAGCAGTGTCAACACACTGAAAGATGGGAATTTTTCTCAATTTTTGCCCACATTTAATACAAAAAGTTGCCAAACTTTAGTATACGTAGGAGTAATAAGTTTCAAACACAATATTACCTGAGCCAATAAAAATAATTAATAATCAAGTTCAATAAAAATTCAACAATACCACACAACATTTACATTTTACATGTTTTTCTGATTTCATGTCTACAAACAAAAAGTTTATTTACTATATAAATCAGAATAAATATTGATATTGGTACTTATTTAATCGCTATTAAAGTTCTATATATTTATATTTAAGCCCTAAAATATATTAATATTAAGCCATCCATATTATTTTTTGCCTATTACTGTACAACTTCATAGGTACATTTAAAATATGGCATTAGCAGCTAAAGATTTAATAATATTGCTCTGAGAAGTTAATGGAGACTAAAACAGAAAGAAAGAGAATAATAATAACTAGATTAAAATTGGTTTGTTGTCCAGACACACAACTTCACACTAGCACTAATGTTACTTCATATTGGCTGGATTAGTAAATAGTAATTGGTAAATAAGCAACTGTTTGTGTTTGGGTAAGATGGAACAAAAAGACAAGTAAACTACATTAACATGAAGGTGAAAAAAATGAAACGTCAGACAAATAAGCCAATGGTTCCCTTTTAAGAAATCCCCTTCTCCTCCACAATGGGTGCCACATTCCAGCAACATTCCTCAGACTGCTTTACAACACTGGCCTCAGCAGCAGTAAATGGGCACCATACTGCAACAACAAGTCTTAAATGTACATAGTGTTTATAGAGAAAACAAAGCAAGACCTCCAAACGAACCAGTCACTGCGTAGTCGGGGCGTGGTGGACGTCGCCCTGCTAGAGTGTCACATATAGCTAATGCACTCCATGTGCTTGAAACCCGACACTAGATTGAGACTGGAAGGCCTTGTCAGTGATGGAGGGCTCCCTGGTGACCCATCAATATACAACAGCTCTGTTTAATGATCATATTCTTCAGCTTCCATCATTCAAACTTCTCAGGAGCTGCAGCCTGATCTACTCCAGCATGCAGGCTACAGCCAGGGGCCATAAAGCAGGAGACCACAGGGGCCACAGCCTAGGCATCAAACGTTTGCATATTCAGAGGCCTCCTCCAGCTATTTTCCAGCTTCTTATTCAGTTTCTATTCTATCAGCTTCTTACTATGCATGAGTGCTGAGTTGGAAGTAATGTCATATATTTCCGTGCACCAATCAGAGTTTTGCAGCTTTTGAACAAAAAACTAATGATAGTTACTCTAACAAACCACAACCACACATTCCAGAAGATGCAGAAAACCTGAGTTTTTAAGCACACAGCTCCTAATAATAAATATTTAAAATATATTTTCCCTAACTTTAACATTATATAAGTTATAATTTCCCTGGTTAAGTAATATGAAAGGTGCTAAGTGTCAATATGTTAGCAGAACTTACAAAATAATTCCTCACTTCAGCTCTCATGACAGTGGAGTGTGGCTTAAAATATGTTGTAAAAACCGCTTTAAATCATTTGACCCAATTTTAATTGATGGGTCACAATATAAAACGCAGTGTTTATAAAGTACAGGTCCCTTATAGTATAGTGGTTGGAATTCCTGGTTTTCATCCAGGCAGCCTGGGTTCAACTCACGTTATGGGAACAGTTTTATGTCTTTCAGTCAACATTCATTATGCTGCCAAACACGCTGTTACTTTCATAACACAGTTTAAACTAAACATCAACCCTGTGGATACTAACATGACCTTTATATAGGAGCTTTACTGTAATTTGTGATAAAATGTTACATATAGCATCTTTAATGTTACGTGCTTAAAATTTAAGACCATATTCAGGAGTTTTAATTTAAAAAGTCTGGATAAACTTGATTGCTGTATGTTTTAAAGTAGAGTGCCATATTTTCCTAGACATTTCAGTTAAATTAATTTCTGCAGCTTTTTCTGCATACATGTTGTAAATCTTGTGATTTACAATTTTTTAACTCAGAGATTTTTTAACTACCTTTGTCTGAGCTCTCAACTTCATTGGGAAGTCATTCCTGGTAAATGGAGCTGGCTGAATTCACATGGTAGAAGGACGCAAGTATGGATTTGGTCCTCCCCATTTGCTTATTTTTTTCTTACATACTATCTGTCTTAGTGATTCCCTTGATTTCTCAACCTGAATTTTGAAAAGTAACATAAAACAAACACAATCACTGCTTGAACAATTGCAAGTCGATGGATTTAGGCAAAGAGATCAGTAGCAACAGAGATAAACATATGGATGGAAATTCAGATGAGTGAGATTTTAGTTTTTTAGGAAAACAGGTTGGTTTGACATACACATACGCTGTGTTTTTCAAAATACATCTTTTTTTGTAGCATTGCATTCTTGTCTTTTAAATTTATTGTCAGTGATGAAATTTATGCCTCTTTTATGGATATGGGTTCTTGTAATATTTCACATGTTGGTGCAAAAAGGTGAATCTTGAAACAATGGTCTAACAACAACCCTTGTTATTGAAAAGAGAATTTACAGCCACTACAACAATCATAACACTGCGTTAACATGCAATAACAATATGCTAGCGTGCTGATACTAACAGGTAAGCTTATAAGCATTATATTTTAGCATGTGTGCATGCAGACATTTGGTATTTTGACTAATAAGATTTATAGAAAGAGAATTCTAAAGTCATTATTTATTATATATTATATAATCAATCCATATAATAATTGTTGATAATTGTTGTGAAAATTAAAAAACATTAACATCAACCTGCTGGCAGCGCTAGAGGAAATATCAGGAGATCACCAACATCAGAAGGATTAATCAATATATGTACCAAATTTCTTACTGGCAATCTATTCAGTAAATGCTGAGATACTTCAGTCTGGACCAAAGCAGTGAACAAACTGAACAATCATCATCATGCTAGCAGTGCTAGCAGTGTAGCTAATGTTGTAACTGCGTGAGTTAAAAAATATGTAGAACAAAAGACGTTCTTGAGTAATTGTTTATACAGTATTCGCTAAAAAACATAGTCATAACATAGCGTGTTGATATGGACATCAGGGCAAGTATGATTTACCCATCATACCAAACATTTTCCTCCCTTGCACTCTTTATTTTTATTCTCACAAAGTGGCACAAATATAGACAGACATTTCCTAAACAATGGATTCATATGAAAGTAAATTTTTTGGTTTTTTTCGGTGGTGTATGGTCAGAATATTCCTCCCTAAAAAAGAAATAATCAACCAATCTCGATCTGTGCTCTCTCTTGCCCGCCTTTTCCACAGATGTAATTATCCAGCTGTATTTGGCATGTATCATTTTCATTCAGCTAGGAAAATTAGGAATAATCACAACTCTGACCATGACAGTGAAGTTTCAGCCAGCCTTTCAAGACAAAAGTTTGGGATTCAGCAAACCCAGAAAAATGTACCGCAGATCCTTCTCTCAGCATGTCTCATCCCACGTGGCTGCGTCTTAATCAGAAACAGGCAGACTGGATCAGGTCCCACATGTGGAAGACTGGATTATAGAAGCTGTGAACAATTAACATGCATGAGGGTCTGCCCTGCCTCAGTGAGAAAGGAATGGTATCTGCTTATGTTAATTTCTCAGGATTAATTTAAGAAGCTTTTAAGGGCACTTCAGTGGGAGGGATTTTTAAAGTAGAGTAACTCTTCTCCTGCTTTGTCGAGCCAAGTGAGAACTGTTCCTAGCATTGCTGAAACAACCGTACACCTACTTCTGAGCTCCCATATGCATGTATGATGAGTTAAGTGTGAGCAATAAACCCTTTTGTGCCACCACACAACAACATTTTGGGACACTGAGGGCTTGAGTGTGTGTTTCCGTGTGTGTGTTTCTGTGGTTGGCTGGCGCCGTGTTTGGCCCCATGGCTGCGGCTCCAGATGTGATCTGTCTCTCTCTGTAAAGGACTGCTCAACACACCCAGAGGAAGAAGATGAGGGAAACTCAGCAGGACTGAGAGGGAGGAGAGACCGCTGTAGGGAAGCTGAAACATGACCTCCTCCTCCTCCTCTGCCCTGTCGTCCTCAACACTCTCTACACCACCCTGTGTGACACATAACTCACTCTGAGAAGTCTGAGCTTTGAAGGGACGATATAGAAATTATTTGGGGATGTAGGGGGGCTATTTTCTCTGAAACACTGTCCCCCAAAATTAATAAATCAATGGGTTTAACTCATTTAGCTAAAGGAGGCCACCTTCACTTTAAGCAGTTAAACACAACACAACCTCTTTGAGCAAATCATCTCATTTCTATCAAAACATTTCCTTTATCCATTGCCCTTAGTTTTCATTTTGGTGTGACAGCATGACACACCTCCACCCTTTCACCTTCAGTTTCACCAGCAGTCCAATAGGTCCTTCAGGTGAGCAAACCTGTTCTCTACTCTATCAGTGTCTGAACTCCACTAGGGACATTCATCTCTAGCTTCTTTTACAGCTGCCTGTGTAAAATTATGACATGATGATGAGGTCTAATCACTAAAAACTCTTATCTCTATCACTTTTCTTGTCATTTAGTTACCAAATGCATGTTTAAGTTAAACTCTCCCTATTTAATTAAAGAATGTGCACCCTGTTTTATATCTAAAGGAACAGCAATATATAACGCACATTGAAAGTGAATTTGAAAGCTCATTTTTCATGATAAAATAACTCTTAACTAAACAAAAATTGCCTTTTAAATTGTGAACTATGACAAAATGTGTCGCATTTTTTGTCAAAGATTAAAAACTATACAGCAATGTGGTGGACCAACACACTGTCTGGACAAACTAACTAATTACTGCCTAAGTAGTGCTCCTGATTAGTACAACATCAGACCCTCCCTTTAGCAAAAAGAAAGATGACAATCCTGTCTTTCTTTTCTGACCCTCCCTCCTTCTCTTAGAGTTTTCATCTAGTTCTCAGAACAGAGCAAATAAAATCATCTCTTCAGACTGATAGAGTGATGTGTGCCATAATCAAACAAAGTTGAACGGATCCCTGTGGTCTGGTTCAGCCTCCACTAGTGGACGCCTACTAGTCCTGCTGTAAATCAAAACTTCAATGGAAGAATATCTTCATTGCATTAACTCTCCGCTCTTGTTAGGGGCCAAATATTGCTGATTTACATATGCAATTAGTTGTGTGGAGGGGGCAAATTTCATCCTGACAATAGTTGTCATGGTCCAAAAGAGTAATGCAATTAGAGCCAATTGTTTAGGCACGCCCGCCTAATTCAATTACTTGTGTGCAGCTGGCAATTACTGCCTGGCTGTCTGAGATGCACGTCTAATGAATGACATCAGGACATACTTCCACCTTGCATTACAGCACGCCTGCATGAGTTTCCGCTGACACAGTCATCAAGATAACACCAGATTCCTCTTAAGTAACACATGGAGAAATCTAGGGAGTGGCTTTATATTCTCCCTTTTGATTGTGCAACATGTTCTAAGTGAGAACAGAAGCTACAAAGATTTAATTTAAAGTTACACCCAGAAGCTTTAATTATCGGTTTTGCTAGTTTTACATTGCAAAACAGAAAAAACAATCTTCAAAAATATGTTACACCCAAGTTATAAAGAGGGTAATAAAAAAAGTAAGAAAACTTTGAAGGAACAGAAACCTCCACAGAGTTCTGAGCTCATTGTTTTTCATCTTTTGCAGCAAGTTCAGAAAGTTCATGTCCCACAGCTTCAAACAGCCTGAAATCACAGAGGGATGTGATTTTAATAAAAGCAGGGTGGATCTGTTTGTATGAACAGCTCAGATTTAATAAAATATGTGAATAATTCCTGTATCTTGCACAGTACAAGCCTAAGAAGTACAGTTCTGAGCTTTGTTTGATACATTCAGCTGAATTTGAGGGTAATTTGTCATTTCATAGGAAATAAATGAGATCAGCAACTTATTAAATCTGCAACAGCGTACACTTATGAAAATATTTATACTTACAAGCATTCTCTGCTTATCTCAGGGGTTTGGATGCTACACAGGCTTTACACCAAACATGTATTTCATGCAGAAGTTTGAAGTTTTTTTTGACTGCAGCCCTGAGTACTCAATACCCATGGGAACTGAACCAATTTCACACATCAAAGTCTGGTTTCAGGTCTAAGGGAATATAACTCCCCATCTTATCTTTATATAACTTTTGTTGTGATTTGGTTCTATAGAAATAAAGTGAAGTTAAATACTGTGCATATGTTAAAAGCCTTTTTTTTGGATCCAGTGGGAGCTATGCGATTTGTCAAATTGCCTTAAGCAATGTCATGTGAGTCAGCCTTGGTTAGGGCTTTAGACTGCAGGTTTAAAAAAAGGGGGGGAGATGAAGTAGTGGAGTTAGCTTATCAGACCTCTGTAGCCTGCAATTGATCTCTGCTTGAGTCTGGCTGGTTGAGGCTACATTAGCTGCTAGCAGCATAACACACCCACATTTTTGATCATTCTGTGGTCATTTAGGTTTGCACTGTGGGTGATGTAGTTGCCGGGTTTTAACAGTGAAGAACTAGGCTCTGCTCCTGCTGTACTGGTTTTTAAAAATGACTCAGGTGTGACTGTTTGTACAGTGTTGCACCAGAGACAAGGGATGTACATTACAGGTTATCTACACATAATAAACAATGGGCTGCAGCAGGTTTGACTGAATGAAAGTATTGTTTTGAAAAACGTCACACTCACTGTTCTGTTAAACACCTACTTGTGTTTGCAAGAGGCCAATCTACTATATGTAGGCGAAAGATGTGGAATAAAAATGGAGTTTGAATTAAGTGAGTTCTTCTTAAATTTAAGGGAAACTGATTGCAGGCTACTAATATATCTCTGTTATGAACGTGTTGTTCAAAGAAAGAGGATCATGCTTTCATGTTGGTGCTTTAGTGGGATTTATAGGAACTTTGTATCTTTCATAGTGAACTTGT
>JAPZDY010000024.1:18977692-18991208 GCA_029783645.1 Ctenochaetus hawaiiensis
TAAACTTTAGGTCTTCTTGAAGAGCTTATTGTAACAGAGACTTGACTTGGATACAAGGTTGGGATGTAACAAAGTTATGCTCAGTATCATCAGGTCATTTTCTCCTGTTTTATCTGTTGACTGTCCAAACAAATCAGCACTGTGTTAGATGATTTTAACCAATGTTAGCCTGCCAAGTTATGCACTGATTCATTTAAAATGCCAACAGGGCATTTAAATGGCTTGGGGCTGTTGATGAAGAAAGTTACAGAAAACTGTACTGAGAACAGTTCAGATTCAAATTTTTTGGAGAGTGGATATGGAAAGATGTTCATTTATCAGGCAGTGAGGATCTAACAAAATACATAATGGGAAGTGTAGTATCCAGCCTTTATGGAACTTGACCTATTATGGAGATGAAGCTTTAAGTTTTCTTACGCTGTGCTGCTTTGACTTTTACCACTTTTTAAAAGCAAACCCCTGAAACACACATTTATGCAGCGCGGTCAATGATTTTTTCTCAGGTCAGATTTACAAAAGCTGTCAGTGCTGTTTGAGTGCTGTTCATGATTTTGTTATTAAAAAAGTCAGACGATTAAAAAAAATGAATACAGGCTGCTTCAGAGTCTGTGCTGCACAAAATATCTCTTAGTAAAGCAACTATAATATATGGTATTTTATTTCAATTAAGAAATTGACAAGCACTCATCAATCAACATATTAAAACATTTGCACCATCTGTGCAAACTCACATGATGGCTCCTTAAAATAAATACTTTTAAGAGAAAATAATACAGACAGAGTATGTGAGGCTCAAACCACAAGTACAAACAAATTTATCCAAATGTCCAAGAGACGAAAGGGTCTGAAAATTCCCAAGTGTAGTCAACCCCGACTCTCCAACGAAAGGTGTTTGTATAAAACAGCTAAGTATTTTTAAAAATACAGAATCTTACAAAAAAGTTTTATCTTTCACTTCTTTAAATCACTGTAAAATATTAACTGGTATTATGACAAGAAATCATGAATTTGTCCATTATAATAATAAAAAGACAGAATGTGCTTCTGCGTTTTTACATTAGTATTCACATACATCATGAGTGTACTGTATCATCAAAGTCCTCCACCCTCTGATGGTGCTGTGATGGAGATGGGTGTATCGCACAGGGCTGCGGACTTCCATTTCTTCCTCGTTGCCACGTCGTGTGCAAAGCTTAAGCTGAGTCCAGTGACAAGGATAATAACAAAGGTGTAACCAGTTTCCAGACACATCCACACAATTACCAAGACTTTGTCATGGATCATCTTTCAGTACACCGTCCGTGCCCGGGCTATGGATAACAACACACTTCACAGCCAGGTGTTCATTGTCTTTATAGGGAATATTACCAACAGCGTTCACATTTTCTGTATATAAAAAAAAAAATCCAAAAAACTTATATAAAAAACCCATTAATTTTTGACAATTTGTCAACTTTCAAATGGTCCAACAAAAGAGACAAACTAGCCATTAACGGGAGAGGATTTCAAGAATACAGGTTACAGTACAAAAATGTGGTCCAGGTGGTAGCACATGAAGCATGCATGTGTTAATGTTGCTCTGCTCACCCCTAAAACCCTCATGCGAAGACATACTGTATAAAAAGGCCACATGGCTTTTCCTTCACTATTAATCGGCATGTACTCAGACAACTGCCTTCTTTGTCTGCTCTGCTCATCTAAAGACTGACAAAAGGTGCTTTTTCCCCCTATTAGTGAACTCATAGACTCAATCCCTCTCAGAGTCAACATATAGTGTGTTTGGTACATCTGCACGCTCCTGAAGCCTTTTACAACTGTATTGAACTACTGACAAACACAAGCCAAAGACAGTTCCTGCAGTGGGAGCATTTATCTAGAGGAGACAGACCTGCAACTTCAGTTTTATTGGTGCAGTTTCAAAAGCCCAAAAGTAAAGCAACAGAGTGATGTTTGGGAAGTAAACGAACTTTCTGTTCTGCTGCTGGTTAGATGAGAAGACTGGTACCACTCATGTGTCCTTCTGCATGGTCATAACCAGCTGCAAGTTAGCTTAGCCTAGCATAAAGAGCTGCTAGCTGTAACTTCATGATTACAGCACAGACATGCATGCTATTAATCTTCTTATCAGACTCTTTGTAAGAAAGTAATTAAGTGTGTTATCCAAAATACCACACAAGTCCTCTACATATTAAGTCACCACCAGAAAAAATTTACCTCAGCCCATATGGCCTAAATATTTACCTTTAGCTTCAAAACTCCAGCAGTTTGCTAGCTTTAGCTACGGGATTACTGAGCAGAGTTGAGTGGTACCTCTCTCTCTCATCTAAATCTTGGTTAGAAAGCAAATAATTCAGTTTCTTAGATATAAAACAATTTTTTGAATGTGAATTTACTGTAAGAGGACAGTTAGCTTAGCCATAGCATAAAGACTTAAAAGCAAAAGAAAAGAGTTAGCCTGGCTCAGTCCAAAAGAAGCTCACTAACCAAAACCTTATGACTCTTTTTTTTTTTTATCAGTACTTTTTTTTTTAATATACCTTGCAACCAGTGATACACCAGGGCATTGCAGTGAAGACATAGCCAGTTATAAAAACATCTCTAAAACAGCAACTTGTCATTTTTACACTTTGGTTTTTGTAAAGATTAAACAGAGAAACTAAAAACTTTTAATTACTTTGTTTAAAGTGTAATTACCAACCAGTAAATACTAGCTGTATTTGCTGTGGGTAGTCTTTCTAGTCTTTGTTCTAAGATAAGCTGACCAGCTGTTTTTTGCCTTAGATGTGAGAGGGGCAATGATCTTTTCAGTTAACTGAACTAAAATGCAACATCACCAAGTTTGAACCTGCAGGTTGCTGACTTAAAAACATCGATTTGATTCTTGTATGTACATAAACCTCACAGGTAGTCTCTTTCCAAGGGCTCTGTGTTTGTTAAGGGATCAATAGTATATGAGCATGTAAACAAAAGGCAGTTGGGCTTGAGCTTGAGTCTGCTGAGCTCCCTCTCATTTAGATCAATCCGATGGGATATCTCTAACCAACTTTCTCTTACTCTAAGTGCCGAGGCTTAGTGAAGCACTTTACCCCTATGTTTATACCTTTTACATAATCTTTAACATCTATACAGCGGAAATAACAACAAAAATATAACTTAAGATAAACTCTCTAGGCACTGTTTGATTTCCAAGGCTTTTTGTCTTTGACTGTGATAAAAGGTCAGCAAACAAATACAAAAAAAAAATAAAAAATACAAATAAAAAACAAACACCAGAGAGTGATGGTTCTGCAGACCAAACACTTTCTCCTCTGTGATATATCAAGGTCCTCCGAGTCAGCTCGTACAGCCATACAGACTTGCTTCAAGCTCTGTGGTGAAGAGGCTGTCAGGGCAGAAAGTATCTAAAGGGTAAGTGTGTAGAAGTTTTCAAGGTTAAGTGTCAGTTGTAGTCTTAAACCTATCCTTCTCCTTTAAAGAAAAGAAAACAAAGGTCGGATCTTAAGCCATTATCTTCTGGGGGATCTCTATAGAAGCCTTGATGAAGATGCAGTTGTCTCGGATGTAGTTCCTCTTCTTTATCTCCTCGTGAGAGATAAACTTGGGGTAGCCAAAGCCCAGGGTGCTCTCGTCCAGCGAGTTGCGGCTGCTGCAGGGCTTCTGGAAGTTCTTCCAGTTGGGGTCAGGGTTGAAGGTCTCAGTGATATGCTGGGGTTTGGAAAGTGATGGGTCACTCTGGTCCAGGATGGAGAAAGTCACCTTGTAGGAGAAGGGCCACTCCAGCAGGCTGTCGTACTCTCCAGGCAGCACACGGATGTAAACAGAAAGGTGGGAACCCTCGCCGCTGCCGTTACCATTGAGGAAGGCCGATACCTGAAGCTTGTAGCCATAGCGGTGGGTGTAGAAGGGTGGGCTGAAGAACTCATGGTTGCTTCGGAGTTTAGCCTCCTGGAGTTTGCGGGAGTAGTCGTTGAGCTTCCAGATGAGAACGCCGTCGTGACTGACAGACAGCTCCTCCATCTCCCTTCGGAGCTCCAGAATCTCCTGTCGCTGACGCCCAACAAGATTACACATCATAGTCAGGTGAGACTTAGTGGTGTCTTCCAGGTGGCGGCCAATAGCCAGTTTTGGGCACTGCCAGAGACACAGCAAAGAAATGTTTTCAGCAGAAGCTTCTGCATGGTGAGTACATACAGATTTTATCCATTCACAGCTATTTAAAATAACACAAAGCTACTCTTACTCTTTATTTTAATTGTTTATGTAGAGCATCTAAATTGTTTAGGCTGTCTCGTATTGTTTTCTATGATCATCAATACTTCCCATATGTCTGTAAGTTTAACTGCCCCCAAAGTATAAAAAAACATCATTAAAGTTTAACTTGCACCTATACTAATCAAATTATAAAGCATGATCTAATTAAAAATTCATTTTATAGTACTGGAGGACTTATAACTGGAGAGGAAAGAGACATTTTAATAATGGAAAAACAAAATTGGGATTGTGTTAAGCCATAGTGCATGATTTGATATTTATTAAATGGAGGTTTGCATAAAATGAAAAAAGTCTATATGAATGTGAAGTTGGTAGTGAAAAAAGATGACAAAGATATCCACAAAAATCTTAAAATGTCTTTTGGCTGTTTATTGTCAATACTGTCTGAAAATCAAGCTTCAAAGTATCTACACCTCCATTTTTTTTGTTCATTACCTTTGATTTTACATTGGGGCATAAAAGGAAGTGGTGCTTTAAATGTGTATGTATTTCTGTAAAAAGTTTAGTTGGGAGTGCTTATCCATTCATACATCCCCAATATATCACCATTAACTGGAAAGTCGACCACAGATCAGCTTCTGTCATACACTGAACATGAAAATGTGGGCATTTGGCCTGTTATATTTAATGGTCACTATTCTGCTATGAAGACATAATGCTCTCTGCTTTGCATCAGCCATCTGTAAATGTTACACATCAAGCTTTTCAGATGCTTCGTAATCTCAGCAGAGCGAGGAGCCGACAGCACAGAGGATGATGTTCATCTGCTGCTTTACCTCGAGCGTCTCCATGTTTTCTTAAATTGACATCGGTTTTAAAAATAGACAGAAATGCGCTGTCAAAATATAGAAGTGTTACTCTCATTAAAATAGACCCTACAGGGACAGTACTGTACATTCATTAA
This sequence comes from Ctenochaetus hawaiiensis, assembly GCA_029783645.1. Lineage (NCBI taxonomy): Eukaryota > Metazoa > Chordata > Actinopteri > Acanthuriformes > Acanthuridae > Ctenochaetus > Ctenochaetus hawaiiensis. The sequence continues at coordinate 18,982,869 of JAPZDY010000024.1, forward strand.
ATCATAACTTATGACACAGTGAGCATGGGCATGAAGGAAATATAAATAAAAGAAGCATGTAAACAAGCTGATTAGCATGTATTGTCAAAAAGGTTCCTTCAGAGGCTGTAATATATTTTTAAGTCAAATGATGCGTGTCAGTCTTACCCTGTGTTTGCAGCCGGCGTCTTTGAAGGGGCACAGAACGAGCGCACTGCCGCAGTTGTCCTTCACATGGTTAGCCAGATCCTCTCGGGCAATATTGGGTGTGCCACACTGGTTTGGGCACTGGACAGGAAACCGAGGGCAGTGGTACTGGTGGTTCTGCGGGGAAATCAGGGTTAATGTTAATATGCGCGATGCCGACTGACAGCTTGAGTGATAAGAACACACTCTGCACAGGAGGGTCACAAATTAATAGCTGCACAGGGGAAAAATGTCCTTGGAAGTTTTAAAAAACAAGCATGTGGTATTAAAAATGAGGCAGCAAAAATAGACCAGAAAAAATAGAAAACAATTCATTACAGAGCCTAAGGCCAAAGAGAGTGAGACCACGCAGCCAAAAACAAACACAGAAGCCCAGTGAATCATTGCATAAACACAACGCTGCAATCAATGTAATAAAACAAGTCTACTCAATAACTGAATGGTAGGAGATTTGTAAAGCTTAAATAGTTGAACAGTTAACTTGAATTTTTTATAACTGTTTAATTATTAAAGTCATCTTTAATATTTCCTGCCTTTCCTTCCCTTAAATTAAAATCAACTGAGGTTTAGATTTGTTACGTTGATTGAAAGAACAAAAACAAAAAAGTTTAAATGATTAATTCTTGGCTTTAAATGTGGGAAAGGGAAGAGTGACACCGTCTACTCAACCCCTGGCCAGATGTGCACAGAGACAAGAGCTTTAATTTAAAACACCAGACAGCAAAATAATCCCACTGCCACAGCACAGAGACACCTAGATACTCTCTGTGAGAGGAAATATTCTTGTTACCGAACTGGCTCCATGGTACCAAATATAAACTGATATTTACTTGTATTATGGAAAACAATGATGCATTCTAAAATTGTGTGAAACACACCTGGATTGTGTCAAAGACAAACTCCTTGCCGCAGTACTTGCAGGGCTGCGTGCGTTTGGGACACTCAGCCATGCCGTGTTGGGACAGCAGGCGACGCATCATCCTCGCCCCACATTTGTTCTCACAGTAAACACTCTCCTGAGGACACACACCCTGGTGGTTCTGGGATAGAAAGAGAACACATTTTACAATTAAGAGCTTGGCTATAAAGTCATTACATGATAGCTTAATATGTAATAAAAGTGCAGTAATAAGTTACAATAGTTGCCTACAAAATGTAGTGGAGTAGAAGTGTAACACAAAATGAAAATACTCAGGTAAAGTACAAGTACCTCAGAACTGCACTTCAGTACCATAGATAAGTAAATGTACAAGACAAAACAACAAAATATTGGCCATTAAATGTCCAATAACTGATCATCCCAAAATAAATCCGAAACTATTTAGTTGATTACTTAATGATTAAAGTCAGTTTTTCCTTGCAAAACCACCACACATTTTCTTGCTTAAGTGTCCCCAATGCAAGCAATTGTGTTTTTTCTCTTGTTTTTACACTGAATTGAATATCTTTGGATTTTGGAGATGTCACCTAGGTTTTTTTTTTTTACAATGTTTGGTAATTAATCTGTATTTGCATTCTTACTCATGTGTCACTTGTGTTAAAAGGTAAAAAAACTATGCACTGTTGTAAATATGAGTGTATACTTCCAATGCAGGAGCCAAAAGGTGAATTAAAGCCCCTGTGACTGTGTGCAAAGCAGGGACCATGTGGGCCAGAATAAACAGAGAAGGGGGCAACATGGTAGAAATGACAGAGGTGTTAGTGAGGAGACTCTGAGGTCCTTCAGCCGGCTTACTGACAAAAACACATTCAGTATGAAAGACCCAGTCAAAGCTTCTCTCCATCTGCCAACACACGTGTTATTTTAAAACAGACCAACATGCTCTGAAGGCAGTGACACACCACATTCATCTCGCCTGCTGCCTTTCATAAAGTCGTCTTTCATATAGGGCTGGAAATTATGTGGTGTCACTCAGGGTTGTTTATGTCAAGCTCCTGCTGTGTTCCAACAGGAAAAAATAAGAAATAAAAACAGGTTTGAGGGTTGTTGTTTACCTCATAGGCTTCACCAGTGAACTCGCTGCCACAAAACTCGCACTTGACCTTGCGCTTGGGGCAGTCGTGCTGCAGGTGGTCGGGCAAGTCGCGGCGCGTCAGCTTGACGGAGCAACGATTGGGGCAAGGTATCACATTGAAGGCGCAGGTGGAGAAGTGGCCCTGAGGGAGACACGACAACAGAGAGGAATTAGACTCACACACACACACACAAACACACACACACACCCTCATGTTGGGCGCTCAGTCAGGCTGCTACCAGAAAACAAGAGGTGAGGGAGGATGGCAACAGGTATCAGGAGGAGATGTTTGGTGAGGCAGCAGAGATAACAAAAGAAAACATGTGTGGGAAACAGATAAAGGGAAAGTGAGGGACGATATTGAAGCTTCTCACCTGCAGCTGCTTCATCTGGCCGGTCCAGCGACAGCCCTCCTCACTGTGGATGCAGCGGATGGGCAGCGCCAGGATCTGCTGCTCCAGCTCTGGATCTGGGTAGATCTGAAGATGAAAAGCAGAATGAGGTCACAAGGTGTTAGAGCACAGGACCAGGTCACACTGGAAGAATAATATACCAGTGTCAAACAGGAAACTATCCATTAAAAGTCATGTAAGTTTGGAGGTTTTAAGTTTTTTTCAGACAAACTAAAGGAACACATTTTCCTTTATAAGTTAAGTTTCACTTAATAAAGATAAATAAGTTCCCTAAATTGGTTTTGCAAACAAGCACTGACTATGTAGGGAAAGGTCAAAACAATCTCATTCTTCCATTGTTGTCTTGAAGCCATTAAAAACATATCACTGAGGTGCACTGTGGCACGGGCTGACATGTTCCTACATCAACACGGGTGGTGTATTTACTTACTTACACATTTAAAGATTTCTCTTTATGTTTACTTTGTTACATTTGCCTACAGGCTCTTGTTTTTTCTCTTTTCTCTCTCCTTCCTTCACTGATTCAGTCAAATTTTTTAGGGAAACACTTTAAATCTCTGATGACAGGAAATGAGTTTGGACCCTGGTCAGGCGGAGGTTCATGGAGCTGCAACGACTGACACAGCAACACTGTGTCAACCTGAACGCAGGAATCCAGTTTTTTATCTTTGTCATCTGCCTCGAAGAATACTACCTTGAGTTCAAACATCTGAGCAGTTATTATTAAAATAGCACCATCTCTTACAGTTTGACAATGGTGGTGATTAAACAAACAAGTTACACTGTGTAAGTAGGTCAGCTTTAGAGAGACTGGCAGGTGCATTTGTCTTAACTACAGATAGAGCAAGGTTAACAATCCCCCCTCCACCGTCTGCGGTGGAGCTAAGCTAAGCTAAACACATCCTTCTGTATTTGCTGTTTCTTTTGGAACATATGTTTTCCTAAATGTCGCACTATCCTTTAGACTATATTTTATAGTGACAGGTAAATGTTGACTTCTACATCATATCATACATACTGAATGTTGAGCTACATGAAAAATCCTTCATTCATATACACAAACACTCAAATTGTTTGTCCATGTTAGAAAACTGCAGCAGTGGGTCGAGCCAGCCACTGCAGTGATAACGAGTCAGTTTATGGGTTTATGTGCTCTATAAGAGAGGCAGAGAAAAAAGGCACAGAGCAGGGGAAAAGATTTATTTTTCCTCGGTCACTGAGCGATGGAGATGAGTCAGTTTTCTGCCCAAACACCCCAAATCCTCCTCCACAGAGCGCAGTTCTGAGGATTTACAGCTCTGCTCTGCATCTCCATCCCCCATGCTGTCACACGAGCAGAGTCCTGGTCAAACAAGAAAAGCCACTTCCTCAAAATGTCACAACAGCCCTCTAAACAAATAACAGCTCAGTAACAGCCTGACTGCGCTCACGTGCCTCTGCACTGAAACATAAGAGCCATTTGGAAAATCATCTACAATAAAATACTTCTACTTATCTCACTCATTGGTTCTAGCTGCTGTGTTGTGCTGTGCTGCCTCTGCCACCCTAAGTAAATGTATCAAAGTATCATCTGTTAAATATGCTCTACAGAAACACAGATATAGCTAACATTAGAAATCATGCTTGCCTTCTGCACTTTGCTTAAACTGTAGAAGCAGGAATTTTTTTTGCTGCCATAATCACATTCTTTAAGGAGAGGCAGAGAGGGAAAAATCCTCAAACTGAAACACTCTCTCATTGTTTCAGTCTTGGAATCTGCAGGGAGACGGCAATAATGACCTTTTAATAACTTAGTCCCAGGCAGATCGGGGGGGTTAAGCTCTTTGGAGCTCCAACTTGGGGGTTTATTCTGTCTGCTTTAGCCATTGTTAGTCCCACACTACTAGTACTACAGCAGCACAATCCTTTAATGACTGCAACACACTTATTTTGTTGGAGTGAGGCTATGTTTGTGCAGGTTTTCGAAGGACAATGTGCACTGTGCAGGGAGCACTGCAATAACCCTGACAGTAGACCACCAGCATGGGATAATTTGCAGGCGACTGGGAGCCTGTGAGGGTAAATAATGTCTGACAGGTATGCCAAGAGCACATCCTTCCCGTGGGGAGTCCCTGCTATTACAGGCGCCGTCATTGCTCTCAGCACAGCACACAGACCTGCACTGCTGCCCCGCTGATCCTACTGCAGCTAATGGCTCGGTGGCTAATTCAGGCTAATGCTAAGTAAATGCATGAAAGAATTACACTCAGCGGGCTACTTTCAATTTATGCCAAAAGCTGCTCAGAAACAGGCCGATCATTTGCTGTTCTCTGGCTGGGCTCTCATGCATAGTTCAAAATCAAGCTCTTATCCCTGTACTGCACTCGCTCACTTTACAATGGAGATATCACATGGGAGAGAGACAGTTAGTCACTATCTTTTTCCCCTATGGACACAATCTGATTAACTGCCTTTTAAAAAACAAAGAGGAAAAGAGCTCAGTTAAAAATACATTAGGATTCTCTTTTCCTGGACTGAAAAGGATTTATTTGGGATAAAAAAGTGATGGTTCAGGTCAGCTAAATGGTCTGCATTCCCACTGACATGAAATGAAATGCCACCTCCGACTCTGGGTTTAGCTTATGTATAATTATATTATATTTCTATTTCTTTCTTGTCTGATGTTGTGTGTCGATGGATTTGTGTGTCCTTCTTTACACAGGAACTCCACAGACAATTCTGTGGTACAGCTGTATGCAATGACTATCTTATCTTATTTTATGTTCAAGTCAAACATGACACATCAGAGAAAAAAAGAAAAAAAATGTAAAAATAATAATAGTGTTGTTCCTGTTTACTCTGTTGTTTCACTGTTTGACTTTGTGATCCTTTTTTAAAGTAAAGTGCTGTACAAATAAATTTGTTAATATTATTATTATCATATTTCAGAGGAAAGTTAATGTTCTACAGCACTGTTAATAACATAATTTTCAGTTCAGGGTGAATCTAAGTGTGCTGTGTGAGGTTTTAATCGCACCTTAGCATAGTCCAACGGCAGCTGGTCCTCTGGGCACTTAAAGACGCCCTCACTGCAAGAGAAGAGCAGAAAAGTTTTGTTATAATGTGAACCACTTACAATAGCACATGATTGCAGACAAAAACTGTTTATAAGCATCTAAAAAAGAACAAACATCCATTTTTATATCCCATTCAGTGCTCAGTGAGATTGCTAACTCTGACCCTGACTGAGAACGAGCAGAGCCAAAAGGCACTTCTCTGACAGTCTGTGAGAGCAGTGCTGCATTGCCCTTAGTTTTATTCTGTCTCTTCAAAGACTCTTAATAAGAGAAGGTCTCTGACTCATCACACTGCATGACGTACAAACACACACACACACACTTGCATACACGCACACAATACAGTCAGACAGTTGAGACATTGGCTTTAATAAGCCTGACTTGTTCTTCTTCTCCACCTCAGAGGACTGCACGCATATTTATTACTAAAGAGGACAAAACTATAGTTGGAGCCTGATCGGTTTATTTATAATACATAAAGGGACGTTTCATGATCCACCTCCCGGCCTAGAGCTTAGAGTGAGTGTGTAATTCTTATCCTTGTTTTGCAGACCAGATAAGAATTTGCTACTTTCAACAGGTTTTTGATTCTCTGACAAGAAAGCAGGGCAGACCTTGCCTTCCTGCTTGAGGCTCTTTTTCAGGAAAAAAACAATTTGTTGGTTTGCTTGTGCAAGAGCGAAAAGAATTATTTTTTCTCATTTTCTCCTCCAGCAGTTTGAAACAAAATAAGACCTGTACTCTTGTTATACTGCAGATCCCTGGGTAGTTTTTATGGTCCTGCAGAGGAGCCCCCACTGGCCTGTTTTAGGGCCAGATGAGTGAGTGCCACAGCTCATTAAGGCAGCCACTCTCATAACGTCCCTACCCTGATGTCATCATGAAATATTCACACTTGTAAATAATGTAGGCAGCAGTCACAAGGGGTGAGCTGCTACACAGAGTCTAAGCTTGTAGCCGTACAGCTAAACCACTGAGACCCAAAGAGGTTACTTTAAAAGAAAGAAAAGTTCATCTGCACTTTCTGGATTTGTGATGCTCCGTCTATATTCCAAATGTCCAGTTTTCGATTTGCTGCAATTTATTGCAAAATTGTTACAATAATCTTCAGTTTCATTGATACTGAAGATAAATTTAGCTGCTGCTCTCACCCCTTCAATATATTTTTTGCATTTCTACTGAATCTAACAGGGATGCACAGGGATGCACAAAAATTGTGTGTATTGTTCAGAAGTCACAAGCCCTGAAGCTTTATCTGACCTCCCGTGCGTAGTGGCCTCTCATACCCTCTACAATGCCTAAATTATGCTTGAACTAATTAAGGGACAACAGTGTGCAAACAGTAAATGTCTGCCCCTTGGTGCTTTAATTTGGTTGGCTGGAGTGTCACCTGACTGTAGCTCCCAAAGGCACAGAGACATGTGACAGGACAGGAGTGCATGTGCACTTTGCCCCATCAACGCAGCTGCGATAAAACCAGGGAGTGTGTGCTGAAGAAGAGGTGTGGGTGCGAGGTGTGTGTGTTGGTGGGGGGATGGGGAGTTGGGTGGAGGGGTGGGGGGTGGGGGGTGGACAGAGGTTAGGCCTAAGAGGGAGGGAGGAGGGAGGTTAATGCATGACGAGACAGCATTAATTCTCTTCCATTAGGGTCACTGTGTCAGCAGGGAGCTGGAGACCAATTAACTAGCCACAATGGGCTATAAAAGAGGGTCAATCGATTAGAGGCTAGAAGGGGCCCGTCAGCATCTCATGTGTAGTGTGAAATCATTTACAGTACTCATTGCCATCACTAAGGAGTCCTCTCACACTGCGGAGGGGGAAGTATAGAAAGCATTGACTGTCCTACAACCACACAGCAAGAGGAGATGGAAAGAGACAGGCTCTCAGCTCCGGACAGAGGACAGCCAGAGGCCCCAGTCCAGGGCCCTGTATCTGACGCACAGAGAGGCAGACAGGCGAAAAGAGCCTAGTCACAGACTGTCAGGATAATTTCTTCCCCGGTCACAGCGAAGCTTCCCCAACCACACATGCATGTTCAACCTCACTGCTGATAATACTGCTCGATTCTTTTGGTCGCTCGTGAGACAAACTCACTGCCGCTTTCTGACAGCACATTAGCAGTGAAAGTTGAGGCAATGTGTAACACAGTTCCTCTGCAATTCCATCAAGCGTCTCTGACTAACAATTTTCCAGACTTATTTTCTGTTTCCTTATGAGCAGCAAGACAAAAAAAAAATTGGCATCATAAATAGGACCCTACAAAAATCATAAATGAATTGATTATTTTGTTTTTAAAATGAAAAGATAAAATTATTTTAAAGGAAATTGCTACAACAAATTTCCAGCCCAGGATTCTAACTTCATTTTTTGTCTTGGTGAACAATATTCCAAATCACATTTCACAATGATAAAAAAAATAAATAAATCATGACAAAAAGAAAGGGAAATCAATAAATGCTTAGAGAATAGCTGAGGGTCCTATAAAGTCAAGTATTTTTAGCCATAGTGGTGTGGCACTATATGGCACATATTAGCAGGGCTTATTGAGATGGATTATGGCCCCCTTCAGCAATTGTTTCCATCTCAACCTGTGAACAACACTACAACTGAAAATCAGGCTGCTTAATGGACGAGCACAGTGCAGCCATCAACACTGGGCAGCACAAGGAC
>JAPZDY010000024.1:18996564-19011597 GCA_029783645.1 Ctenochaetus hawaiiensis
CAAAATTGCACTAAAAAAAATCTGCGAAACAGCGAGGCCGCGAAAGGTGAACCGCGTTATAGTGAGGGACAACTGTAAATCAAACACAGCTAAACTTTTAAGTGTAGTTTAAAGTCTCTATCTTGTGCTTCTTTATCCAGACAAATACTATTTTTATTGTGATGCTTCGCCAAAGCAGAAAAAAATGATGCAAGTGGAAGAAAAGCACTACTACGAGAGAGTGTGTGTGGGTGGATGTCTGGCCTCTTTCCCTGGCTTCATCTCCTGCACCCCATGTAACACACTCACTGGGACCAAATGCAGACTAAGATAGAAAAAACATTAAAGTGATATTTTTATTGTGATCTACACTGACACTTCCCTACAAGCCCGAACAAAAGAAGGCAGGTTTTGATACTACCATGTTTTGTTTCCTCTCTTTTGTAATGATCCTATGCTGAGATAATTTTACAACCACACAAACAAGATCCTGGCTGTCAGGACACCTGAGGCCATCCTCGCTCATGCCATCATCGCTTATGTAATGATGCTCACTTCTTTTTGCAGTTCACCTCACCGTGCTGACATTTGTGAGCACAAGCCATCTGTGAGTGAGTTCACGCAGCTATAAAGCTTCCAAAGGTTAACAAATTCTCAGTTTGTTTTTCTTAAATGTCAGCTTTGCAGTAACAGCGGCAGCAGATAAAGAGGAATATACCTTTGTACTGTATGTTGTTTAAAGACACTGATATTTCAATTTTATATTCTGGGCTGATAACAACCCAAATTCTTTGATCCAACCCTTTTTATAATAGGAATGAATTTCTGAAGAGATAATGAAGATATTTGAAAAAGAGGCTGTTTGCTCATTTGTTACAAAATGTTCAGGTAAAATATCAGATCATCATTTGGCACAGGAAGGGTATCTCTTTAAAGCAGTTTTTGCTGCTAGCACAAAAGCCATTTCAAATTGAGGAAGTTTAAATATACATATGTTGCAGTTTGTAGTGCCCTAATCCTATTAATGCAATGATTTTCCCACTGATGATTTGTCAATATGTTCTTCCCTGCAAGCAGACCTGCATTTTCTGGACAGAAACATTTGCTTGTGTGATAATAAACGTAGCTCTGAGAAGCTGCATAGGCAAAATCAGACTGTTGGTATGAATTTGTGAACAATTAGACAATGACTCATTAAACTACCAGAGGTGCGGACAAACTACCATGATAGCAAATGGTTAAGGAGAGCCACCTGCCAGTGTGTGAGTTAGGAAAGGGAGGAGAGGAAGAAAGGAAGGATGGATGAATAGATGGTGGGAGGGTCAGAGGGAGGAGGAACAGCCATCTGCAGTCTGAGTGCAAGCCTGCAAGATGCCATAATCCATCCCTAAGTGTGTTAGGAGGAAAGGCAGCACATGCATGTATTCATAATCCCTTGCACTGTCTCCTTCCATCAGTGTAATCAAGATTTGACCAAGAGTCTTTATCAGAGAGGGGAGGGTTATGACATGAAATACTAATCCAGCTCTTAGTTTGTTTCTGTTGACTTTATGAATTTACAGCCTATATAAATTCAAATTGTTTAGGAATCAAAATAATGATGCAAAACAGATTTTCCTTGTTTGAAAATATACAGCTATAAATTTTAAATAAAGTTAATAACAAGGCTTGCTGCTACCACAAATTAACAATGACATTTTATACAGGTTAAATAATCATCAGTAATGTGGATATTAATATAATAATTATTAAGTGCATAAAGGTAAATATAAGAAGAGCTACATCAGTCTAAGTTTTGAAAATGAGGATACGACAAAATCAACATGTCTAATACAATATCTACCCCATAACACAATTTTTTAATAATAATAATAACAAGAACAATAATAAGAATAAGAATATTTGTTGTGTTTACAAGTAGATATTCAAAGATGCTTAGCTATCTTAATAGTACATTTAGAGAGGCGGCTAGTTGTCTTAACTTAGTCTTCTTAATAGGTTAGCAAAGCTTAGCTAGCAAGCTTGGCAAAAAGACAGGAAACAATGGGTAACAGCTAACTTGAGTCTGCAACAAGGTAATGCAACTTCATCCCCCACAATAAATTACCCCTGGCAAACTATTCTGTGTTTTTTTAACTTCCCTTTCTACACTTTAAACAAAACAGTTTAACTGACTGCCTGGCTAGCAACTGTTAGCATTAAGCTACATTGGCCTACCATAGGGACATTAGATTTGTACATTCTCATCTAAACTTTTGTCAAGAATGAAAACAGCCATATTTCCTAAAATGTCAAAGTATTTCATCAGCCTACTGAAAGAACAGTTTGAGACTATATGGATTTCAGTTTTAGTTGTGCAGTTTTCTTCCTATACAGATTTTTTTTCTTTTGCCGTGCTTGACGGATAATCGAGTAAATAAAACCGCAAATGTAATAGAATGCTGTAGGACCTTTGTTTTCCTGGTTGATTTCATTGCCCAGATTATACGCTACATGCGGGAGGTTCAGGAAAATCAATCCACTTTCATTAACTGCTGCTGATCTGGGAGCAGGATGGGGGGTTGAGAGAGATGCCTGTCCCATCAGTTGTACCAGGAGCTGAGCTCTTGCATGCATGATTGCAGTCACCCTCTCCCACACGGTTAACACAGTTAAAAAAAAAAAAAAGGGACCACCAGGCGTACCCACACACACGAGGGCCTGTACTGCGTACATGAAAGGAAAGAAGGGCTTGAAAGGAGATGCTTTACGTTTGATCTGGTTGAAGGGCGGTTTGTGGAGGGGTGGTGTGGGTGGAGGACTGCACCCAGAGATCAATGAAAGTTCTAGGCTTTAACATGTCGCACATGTGGGAAAGACCTATTGGTCTGTGCAAAAGTGCTAAAAGCAACTATCAAGGTTGCAGTAGGTGTGAAATACCCCGCTCTCCATTTTACACACCTTTGTGAAGATTCAAATGAACAAAATTAAAGAGAGTGATCATGCTGTATTGGCCAACTTAGCCCAAATGGAAGCATGTACTTGTTATGAATTTCTCCAGAAAATTGTGTAAATTTTAGCTGTTTTAATCACAGATGGTTGGTCTAATTTTAGCTCAGCCTCAGAGGGCAGATTTCTGCTCAAAAGGGCGATCTGCAGCGACAGCGGCTGGCTTCGAGGAGCTGCGGTGCTGCCATACTAATCCTGTTGAATGCCTTCACTGGACAGAGGGGCTATGAGATTGCCAAGACATCGCCTGGCCTATTAGGAAGTGAGCTGCCTGCCAACTGTATGCATATGGCAATGAAAAAGCAGACCTAGAAACAGTCGCCTTCAAACAGCATTAATGAATTAGCTATTGGAGTCACAATCATCAAGAAGCAAAGCATGAAATTGCAGCACTAATACAGATTAAGTGTGGAAGCAACAATCAGATTCAAGCTATTGTACAAGCTGTCTATCAAAATGAGAGTAAATGGATGTTATGCATTTTTAATCAGTATGATGATTCTGCCTTTATAAGGTGTGTCATCCAGAAAACAAACTTTCCCAGGGGCGGGTGTTTAGTTTCAGGCAATCCTTAGCTTGCACAATTCTGTGCCAATAGTTTTCATACTTATTCTGCAGAAGGTCTTATTAAAACTTAAACCAATATTTAAAGATTTGGGGAAAAAAAATGATTATTCCCTGTCTTGCTTAGTTGTAGGAAAGATTGACACTTTTCTCGTATGTCCATTCAATGTTAAGCTTTAGCCAGCAACCATCTAACCTAATCTAATTAGCTTAGCACAAAAACTGGAAACAGGTGGAAACAGGAAGCCTGCTTTGCCCAACGGTGCTACCAGAACTCCCTACTTAACACATTTTATCTGCTTTGCTTAATCTGTGCAAAAACCTGTTTTCAGTCTTAATGCTAGACTAGGCTAACTGGCTGCTGGCTTTAACATTAGCTTCATATTTACTGGACAGATATGAAGGCAGTATCAATGTCATCAAACTCAAAAGTTATTCTGCAAAATGATTAACTACTTCTTAAAGTTAAAGGAGTTACTTTGTGTTCTTTTTTAAACTTATGAGTGAATTAATGTTTTGTTCATGTTAAGAATGTCTGGCAGATGGTTGATAGTGATGTTAGGAGGTTAATGCCCTCTAAATCCATGGATAAGCATATTCTGTACCAAGCATTTCAGTTTTTACACAATTTGCTGATTAGTTAATAGGGGATTAATCAGTCTCTTACAATAATATTACATTTACACGAATTTTACAGGACAGCTGCTTTTCTATCATCTAAGGAGCAGACGCAATCTTGTAGCATGAACCATCAGTCAAGACAGGATCAAACTTTGATGGAGTCTTTTTACTATCTTGCCTCACAGTGCAAGATCAAAAAAATCAGTTCTGACACAAAACCCCCAAAGCCATATGAGTTAAAAAGCCATTAAATATTAAAAGAAGATTTTACAGCCAGAGGTTTCAGGCTCCTTTCACAAAATATAGACACTGTGTATGAGGTCATCTTTTAGTAGGAACACTCATAAGATGTTAAGCAGTGGGGATTTTAATGTGAGTTATGTGTCAAAATGTTTTTTATTTGTCAAGTTGGTCTTAACTCCTGGAGAAGAATAAAGAGGAATATGCCAATGGCTTGTTAACTGGACCTAATGCCTCATTATTGTTGCCTAACGACCTTCTTTTGCCCTCCGTGGGGTTTGTTTTATGAGTTTTAAAACCAAGATCTGTTTCACCCAGCCCAGAAGCCAAAAGGGACAGTTTCTTTTGAAAGAGAATTTACTCTGCTCTCAGCCACCAGGGGCAAGACATCAATCAGAGGCCACTTGGAGGTAAAGTTTCATGATTTAGCAGGACCTATAGACACATAAGCTAATGGCTCCAAGAGGGAAGAACAAGCTGCTGCTTAACATGCTCTCATCATTAATCACATTTTACTGCAATTTAAAGGAAGAGTACTTCACTGGTTTATGAGAGTCTTCTCTCAATGCAAAAGCCAATAGCAGACAAAGAGGACAGTTTGTTTCAATGTATGTGCATCTAGTGTGAGGCCTTGAGGAAAGAGCCTCAGAGAAACACAGCTCACATCACCCTTCAATCAAAATATTCTTTTATTGATGTGTGACTGTCACTTCTTTGAAAATATATGAATATAAGTAAGCAGTAAACAAGCTGAGCAAAAGAGGAAAACAACATAATGTCTGCAACCAGACTAAACTTAAAAAAAACAGACCACAGTAACTTCTTATATCAGCTCCTGGAAGAGCAGATTATCTCACCTCATTTGTGCATTGCCTCCGCTGCAACCAGCGGCAGCAGCAGGTGGGCAGTGCAGATAATCCGTCCAACCAGTGACAACTTATGGTCAACAGATCTTTTAATTAAACTGCACCTGTTCACACATACACCACAAAAATAAATGAAACGCAAAAATCTGCAATCTATCTGTTTGACAGGAATCATTGCTTGTTAGATGCTAAAAGTGTGGTTCAAGGACCCTGTTTTAAAAGAATCCTGTTTTTTATGTATCATTGTATCTGTGAATTTTTTTTATTACAATAAACAAACTGTATGTAAAAAGTCCTGAGTGGATTTAAAAAAAAAAGTTGGCTGGAGAATTATTGCAAAAAAAAGTTTATCTCCATACATTCAGCTTCTAATATTCACACAACAGCAGTGGATGGAAATGCACATTGATGCGCATTTTCTCCTGATGATTTGGTTGGAATTAGAGCTATGTTTGGATGAAAACTTGACTGAAGTGTGCACTGTATGCAACTTTGTAGGAAAGAATCATCCACCATTGTTCTTCTGTTGCTGCTGGTTTGGTGCTTGAAACCAAAATGCTTTAATTCTGCAGGTAACACCAGAAAGAACAGCTCTGCAGTCATTAACCAGCTTTCTTTTCTTTACTGTCCTTCTTAGATAAGTACGGCACTTCACTCACACATACACATGCACACAAACACACACAACTCAAGAGCTAACCTGCTATGTGTGTGCAAGATAGCAGGTGTGGGTAAACCATTATCAGCTTGGCTGCGTGAGGGAGTTATTTTAGTCAGATCCCACAAGAACACCTTCAGAAAGAGATGTGCAATGCTGGGTCACACACCCATTAATTAGCTAGAGATGGAGTCCAATCTTGCAGAATCATAAAGGGTGCAAACAGTGAATGTTTTTTATGCTTCGACACAAAGGTTCAACCTCACATACAGTTGTTGTGAAACTGATAAGCACATTAGGTTCTGCATGACTTGAACTCTGCCACAGTGTTTGAGGTCACAGTGGACTGGAGACGGTGCAGAATGGAAATAGGATAATGATTTGGATTTTCCCTTGTCAAAGTCTGTGACCTGCCTGGCTGTGATTCACCGTTATCACTGCGGAGTGCGGGGAGGGAGCACAGCCATGAGTCTGATGCGTCATGACTCACTTGTTCCTCTCAGGCAGAAAAACTGCAAACTTTTTGTTACTTGGTCTCATCTTAACTTCCTTCCACCGTGCTTCTTACCTTCAGAAAGAAGTCAAATTGATGCCTCATTTTATTCAAAAAAGAAAACAGTGTTGCATAATGTGGATATCTGTTTCCGGCTCATTTGCATTTTTAACCTGTGAGCGGAAAAGCTCCTTTTCTGATTTGTCAGTCTGTGAGGTGTGCACATCACTGGCAGTAGCAAATTTAGGTCCTGTGCTTTTGTGTCCATGGTAACTGGGAGGGAAGATGAGGGCTTTTTAGGTGTGTGTTTGTGTGTCTGTGAGGGAGCAGTTGGCAGACAGTGAGCACACACAGACACATGAAGTAATTCACAAAAAAAAATAAACAATCGCTGCTTTGATAATCAGCAACCATAATCACATCTCAGACACGCTCTGGCTCCTGTTTTCTCTTATCAGTCTGAATCTGTGAAAAGAACATGTAGATAAAGTCTTGAACAATACAGAAACCTGCCCCCCAGCCCGTATGCGCCCTCCTGTGATTGACTGTTAGCCAGCTCTGAGCTGCGCCTCCTGCAGTTGACCACTTCTCTGCTTTCGTGGATGCAATTTCTTTGTTCAGCGAGGCGAGGTGCTGACGTCGAATCACCTCCTTTGTTTCAAAACGCCTCAGCTGCATTGTTCCTCTAGCGTGAATTCTTGAACCTGCCCCTGTTGCTGGGAGCAACAATGAGATAAATGACAAGATTTTTCAATCAGCGCATAAAAGAGCAGCAGAGGAGCAAAGAAGAAAATGAGAAGAGGAATTAGCAACGAATAGAGTCGCAATACATTCCTCGTAAGAATAAATCGCCTAAGCAAACAGACACATTTATACAAATGCAATGAAAAGCACTGAGTTGCGAATTTGCTGAAAGATGAATTCTGCAAGAAGTTGGTTAAAAAAGCAGAGGTGTTCCTGAGAGGCATACATTTACCATCTCCAGCTCCTTAATTGTAAGCAGTTTCAATTTTTCTTTTTTTCTATGAAAATAATCAAATTTTTCTTAGGTTTTGGACTGTTTGTCCCTCAAAACAAATAGTTTTGAGACACCAATTAAGGTTTTAGAAATGTGACTGCCATTTAATTTTTCCCGTTTTCTGTTATTTTATAGACTGAATGATTATCAAATTAATAGAAAGGTCATTTAAAAAAAAATATTACAAAGTGAGGTTCCCACTTGTAAAATTCAACATCATTATCAGCCAATCTTGTGCCATTTCCGTAGTCTGTGAGCTGAGAAAGTCCACAAAACAAGTGCTCCTTCATTCTGAACCAGTTGACTGAATAATCCATCTGGACTTGCACCTGACAGAGCGACTTCCTGCACGGCTCCCTTTCATGGGATCAATAGTTGGCTTGTGCAGAGGGAGGAAGACGGAGGTTCAGAGCATTAACGCTGTGTTGACATATCTGAAAATGAGCTGCGAGCGAGAGCCAGTGACACAACACAAGGGAGTTAGTGTACTTGACAGAGTCATTGAGCTGTTTGGTTAAAGGACCACCACAGTAAACAGACAAGCTGATGAGAGGAAGATGGATGGAAGGAAGGAAGCCTTCATCACTGGGGGCAAAAAAGAAAAAAAAGAGCAGAAAGACTGAGGGGCAAGTGGGCAGCGACCTTAACATTAATGTGGCCCCTGTGGATAAATGACTATAATTCAGAGTGTGTTCGCTTCAAGTGAAGGGCTTAAATGCTCCAGAGACACCTGTTCAGCTCTACAGAGGAGCCTTTCACTGAGGACAGGTGTCTCGGCAGCGAGCCGTCCATTTCCCCGCACACTCTGCTCCGCTCCCAGCTGCCTTCCTTTCAGACCTCAGACAGAGATTCCTAACATGCCTGCCTGTCAGCTCAGCAAACCACTGCAATGGCCATCAGCTGCCTGCTACCAAAAGACAACTCCCTAACAGGGCCTCTGCCAGAGAGGAGCATATCACATAAGTCGACTAATCCTGCAGGATCACTGTACTTGTGATAAATGAGGATATGTGTAAATGAGTGTAAGCATGTTTTTATGACGTGTTAGATGGCAGATGAGTTCCCTAAAAGTATGAGTAAGCTTCCTTTAGAAATAAAAACATGACACTACTTAAGCTGCAGTAATCACTCTGACTCAAATTTAAGGGAAATCATCATTTCTTGACTGCATCTTCTACAACAAATGCCTAATAAAAACTGCTGGCCATTAATGCTGACAGGATACAGATAACACCTTTTTTGTGTTATCAATTACACAAATCTGCCATTTATAAATGTCAGAAAAGTGTGAAAAGGGATGTCTTTAAATAGCTTTTTTGTCCAAACAAGTCTCAAACCCAAAGCAATACAGTTTCCTATCAGATAAGATAATGAAAAGCAAGCAATAATCAAAATAGCTGCTGGTTAAATTTAGCTTTATCTGCTAATCGGCCCTGATGTGAGCTCGATGATGTCTGACTCCACATCCTTCAGTTCATTTGACATCCTGTTTAGGAAATGTAGTTCCGCTCAAATGTCTGACGCAAATCAGAAAAACAGAGAGCATCCTGCTGGAATAATTTCTGTGGGAGTATGAACATGTGTGTCACTGCATGCATATGCACACTATGTCTGTCAGCTTTCTAGATGGTTCACTGACCTGTGCATAAGAAAAACGGCGGGGGGGGGGGCAGTTAGTACAATAGGGAGCAGAGCGCAGATGAAGCCAGTCTGAGCACTGAAATGACTTCTAACTACCAAACTGTACATAAATATAAATATCTGGGGTTTTACACTCCAGCTACAAACCTTCACCACAAACTTCCGGAGGAGTTCACAAGGTTTATGGTGCATTAGCGGGAACAGGCAAAAGGGCATGTATGTGTTATGATAAATACACCTTTATCTAAGCTGTTTGACATAGCATGCATACTCAGGCACGTGTAAGCACTAGCCATGCTTTTCAGATCTGGGCCAACTGGCTGCAGTCCAGCAGCAGCAGGGCTGGGTTTGATGGCTTGGTCCCAGCATGCTCGCTGTGTAAGGGGCAAGGTACTTCGCTGCATAGCTGGAATGTTTTCCGTCTTTGTTTGGCCCAAAAAGCTGGGAGATTCATTTTGAAGGAGAGCTTATAGCGCAGGGCAAGTTGAGGCATGTCTATAACTGGCTCCTATTGGACGGCTGCAAACACACTGCTGTCGCTCATTCAAGTATCATTTGGTAGTCATTTAATTTAAGGATAATCGGATAAATTCCAAAACACCACATTGGACTAATACACCTCACATCTTAAAGGAAAAATCACAGCAACCACAGCCATCAGTCCTGCTGCTGCTGATTGTTATAACATTGTACTGCCAAAGTGAACTGCTTGATGTACGAACATAGTTGCACTGCTACAAAAAAGAGGCTTAAATATAAAACACATGCAGTCAGAAAGCTGTTCAATAATTCTCCAGGATAGAAGTTAAGCTTATCTGAAGGAAGCAAAAACCGTGAGCGTTTGAATTATTACCCAAACTGACTGTTGTGAACATCAACAGACTGGCTCAAACTTGACCTAACATAGTTGCCCTTAGGTGACATGAAATATCGCAGATTGTTCAAATATGTTTACTGTCTTTAATTTGATAGAAAACAACAAAAGCACAAAGATGTAATTTTTCATTCACAACTTTACCACTATGGGCGATAAGTTCAGCTCTGTGTGTAGCATGAAGTCAAACAGTAATTGCAGTAATTTCAAGTTGTTCTCCGCAAGTGAATTCAGGTGTGGAAGTTGAGTCACAGCTTAGACACTTTCTATAAACCACAAATTGCCTCCATCTAAACTTTCAAATTGTTCTCAACCACACAGCAGTGAAAACATACTAAGTGTGTGTGTGTATGTGTGTGTGGGTGGTCACTGATTTAGACAAGCTATCATGGTTCATGTTCAAGTTTAACCTAAAAAAAGTACTCAAAAATGAACAAGCCAGAGCGTTTAGGATGTATTCCTGTACGAGGCTGCAGCCGGCTGAACTCTCAAGGCTGTTTTGTTCACTTTCAAGAGTCTTTCAAAAGTGATGAATTATGCTTGAACTAGCTGTCACTAATAAACTCCCTTACAGCAGATAGATGACCTGAACGGGGGCGCGTGGAGAGTTGCAGTGTCACAATAAGAGGCTGAATTATTGCAACAAGAAAATGAACCTAAGAATTTCCAAATGCTCCTCAGTCTTCTGAGAGTTTCATTCAGACATGAGCGCCCACTCTCATTGCTTTACATTCACGCAGACGGCTGAATGCTGAGTCTCATAATAACATCTCTTTTCTGTTTTGGGGGATCTCTGCAGCTGTGTGAAATGGTCAGGACACTTTCTCTCAGAGATGTCATCATCACAGCTGCATCTCTAAAGCCTCTCAGTTTCCTCCCAGGAGATTTGTCACTATCACCTTAGCCTGAAACAGGCCGGCTCACGTCTATCCGTCTGTCTCTGCTGAAATGCTCTGAGAACAAATTTAAAACAAATTCACACCAGTGAGGCTGTTAATTTAAGCTAGTTTTTTTGTGCACAGACACAGTAAAGTAGGTAATAAAAAAGAAGAGAAATGTTGCACTCTGTTTTCTTTACTTGAAACCACAGTGGGAAAGTTGACTTTTTGTTTACATGTTCATTAGGGCATGAAAGTCACATGGGAGTTAAAGTCATTTGTCATGGTGTTAGTCAGTAAAACTGAATTATTTGACTGTCAGTTATAATCCACCCTCTCTTGTGTTGATACAAAGTGAGAGTAGACTCATTTTAAACTAACTTGTGGGTCAAAACTGCAGGTTGACTTAATTTTTTCACGCTAGCTTTTAAACTAAACATAGGTAATTACTGGCTATTGAATGTCAACATCCATTTCCTTATACCCATAAAACACTGTGATTTAGGGTCATTTCCTGTTGTTTGTTTGGATCTTATTCTCAGGCTTTCATTTTCAGCTTAGGCAGTAACTTTAATGTGACTCTACATCCAAATGTAACTGTTCATACTAGAGTTGACATGGAATCTGGCAGATTTTTAGACAAATGATTAATTGTTTAAGGCATTTTTTTGAGCAAAAATATTCATTTTTACTAGTCTCACATTGTAAATGACTGTAAACTGAATATCTTTGGGTTTTAGACGATAGAATGTAATCTTTATCACATTCAGCTATTTTCTGACACGTTGTAGACAGAATGGTTTATTGATTTTTTTTTAAAATTGTCAAATTTGGTAGATTTATTAGTAATGGCAATAAGTATTAACTAAACCAAACTCCATGAGTTTAAGTCCAAATTTAAATGAAGTGATTGAGACAGGCTGATGTGAACATGCCCTTGATGCAGAAACTCTTTTTGTAATTCATTTCTTATTCAGAAAGTGAAATGCTTCAAGCAGCAGGAAGTAAACATCCATGTTAAACTATAAAGGGCAGCAACTTTTCATATAATCATTAGTTTCAAAGTCCATCTGTGTGGTGACGTGTAAAGTTCAGGAACATTCAGTAACTAGTCATCGCTGCTAGGAATAAGAGTGGGTGGGACAGCTTCCCTGTGTTTTGACTTTACAGGTACCGCCAGTGATGTGAGTGTATGTACATTTAGGCAGGTTATAGGGCACTGACTGTTCTTTTCCTAGACAAACGCTGCTGTATCTCGCAGCATTTCCTCCCTCTGCACGTGTCTCTTTTCTCCGAGTGAGTGGCTCCTTCTATGCATTGATGTGTTAAAATTTACTGGGCTCTTTCCAGCTCCGTCACCCCAAATACATCAGCTGACAGCAGCCTCAGTGAACAGCTCTAAGAGGCCTTCACAGAACCTAAAGTGCAGAGTGAGGCCTGAGGGCTTTCACTCAGCCAAACACAACATCTCTCTGTGTGCAGCTCACTGACCACCGTTGTCATTAGAGAAGGATGGGACAGTGGAGTCCCCCCGAACTCTCCGGATCTGGACCCAGGATGCCTGTGCAGCCTCTCGGACACCTGCAGGGGACTGTGAAAGTCTCTGTGATGGGCCTGTGGGACGGGGATGGTAATGAACACATAGTCATTCATCAGCCATCCGTGGCATTGCGCCCATTCAGATACAGATACCCACTGAGACACAAAGCCCCAGCTGCCTCAAGTGGCAGACTTACACACAACATTGGGCACCAATGCAACACAGCTCCATTTAGCCCTTTAGGAAACACACTGTCACAGCAGCCAAAGTGCCTCTCTATACATTCCTCTGCACGGCTGCACGCACAATGGACAGAAGTGGATTCTTCATGTGTTTAAAGGAGAGAAATGGCCTTGATTACCAGACTGGCAGAGTCAAACGAGTTTCAGATCTGTTTGCTTTTCAATCACTCTCTGTCGCTTCATAATCGGTTATCAGCCCTTAATCAAAACAACTTTTGGTTCGTGAGGGTGTGAAAGATTCTCCTGACAAGTCTTTTCCTTGCAGAACACTTGTTTTTTCAGGTATGTAAAGGAACAGTTTTACATTTTGGGATATACACTTAATCCTTTTCTTGCTTGGAGTTAAAAGAGACAATTGATACAACTCTCGTCTCTCTAAGAAAATATGAAGCTACTGTCAAAAGACAGTTAAGTTTCGCATTACATTTGGAAACCAGGGGAACCAGCTAGCTTGCCTACCAACACCTACTATACTTTAAACACAACTTTATCATCAAGTGAAACAAGATGTCACTTGATTATAGTTAGAGGTGCTGCTGGCTAAATTTTGTTTGCTGTGGACAGAGCCAGGATGGCTGCTAAGCTAAGCAGCTACTAACTATAGCTTCATGTTTAGCATACAAACTAAGTATACAAAAAGAGTTAATTTATCTTTAAAACAGTACTTGAATCAGGCTGATCCAATGTGAGCATTTGCTACTGTACTTTGAGTAATGTGACTCAACAAACATCTTTTGGATGAACAAAAACATTTAAATGGGGTCATTTTGGGCTCCTTCGAGGAGCAGACATATGGTTGAGGTTTGTTACTCTTTGGCGACCGATGGATAAATCAATCTATGAACCACTCATAAAAACTGTTAGTTAGACCTTATAAACTCTTAATAAGAGGCAACTTGTCTGAAAGTGGTGTTAATTTATTTTCTGCCCACATATTCAAATAAGACAAAGTGTTGCTAGTGGAAAAGGAGTTACTGAGGGAAGAGGCGTTCGACTGCAGGACTTAAAATGCTGGTGAATGTGCATCAGGGCATTCAGACTAAAAAAGCGTGGGAGAGCACAGCCGAGAAACTGAGTATCACCTACATCAATGAGGAGGGGAAAAACTGCATTACACACAGGAGATGTGTCAAAGTTGCAGTGAATCACTGCCCATTCCGAAAAAAAAAAAGAAAACACTCCCCTGGCTTTTTAGACTGTGAATAATGAATCTGTGGAAAACTCTCATATTAGCCCACTTTGGAGTTTCTCGTGACTCTGGGCAATTCAGCAGTTGCACGACTGCGTTGGAGGCCTGTAGGAAGACAGTCCCGAGCTGAACAAACCAATTACACCCCTGTCAAGTCCATGGCAGAGCACTGCATCATCTCTGCAGAGACACCGCTGTCACATTGCATGGCATTACCATGGCTCAGGAGACCCTGGACTGATGAGCCGTCAGGCCTGGCATGTGTAGCGTGGGAATAAGCCTGACCAAGTG
This sequence comes from Ctenochaetus hawaiiensis, assembly GCA_029783645.1. Classification (NCBI taxonomy): domain Eukaryota; kingdom Metazoa; phylum Chordata; class Actinopteri; order Acanthuriformes; family Acanthuridae; genus Ctenochaetus; species Ctenochaetus hawaiiensis. The sequence goes on from JAPZDY010000024.1 coordinate 19,010,647, forward strand.
TTGATTCTCCTTTATTAAGGAGGCAGTGTTGCTAAAACAAAGACCTGCCCTGGTCAGCACACATTTAGTTGTTAAAGCACGTGACTCATATTTGACTGCAGTTAGTGTTAAAGCTGCAGGGCTGGGCTTAGTTTTCTCCATGACTCTCCCCTGGAGCTAGGGCAGCCTCCAGGACTGCCGCTGTTTCACATTCCTCCCAGAGCGGAAACACAGCCCATTAGCATCACATGCTAACATGCCTGCGGACACAGTGAATGAACACACCAGCTCTTCTCAGCATGGAGTCATGGTAAAGTAAGAACATTTCATGTGTTTCCTGAGAGTCTCATGGGGAAAGTTAATCTTTGCTATTTTGACATCCTTTAAAGTGAAAATACGAGATAAACCCTTTTCAAAAATAACTCAGTGGGACTGAGATCTGGAAAACACTTTTTTAGCTCAATAAAAGTAGAAATAAATGATTTATAATGACCAGAATGTAGCAGAAATAAGTGTTTCTGAAATATACTTGTCAACAACTATGACCCCTCCTTGGAAAACAGGAGCAAAATATAATATATATATTCATAGGAATAATTAAGATAGTTGACAGGATCACAAAACATTCAGAAACATAAAAATGTCCTAACATCTGTTTTCATCTACAATAAAAAGTTGTAAAAATGTGTTGCAAACATTGCAATTAAAAAAATTATTAAAGTCTTTTTAGCATTTTTAAGTACAGACTTAATGGTAAAAAGCCTTTTTTGATGTATAATCAGATAATTAGCATAGCACAGTTCCAAAAAGAAAAAATTTGTCCCCATTTTACGATAGTTGAGAAACACATTAATAGGTTGATGTCTGCTCAAAAATACATTATAATGCATTATAATCCATTTATTCTTTGTTTAGATATCACTATTAAATGATTCTTGGGTGAGTTAGAGTAAATTATTGTTGTAATATTTG
>JAPZDY010000024.1:19039475-19052812 GCA_029783645.1 Ctenochaetus hawaiiensis
ACCCCGCCTTCCTGCACGGCCCTGAGGAGAAGAGAGAGATGTTAGGACAGCCCACAAACAAGACGTAACCATGACAGATACCTTTCATTTTTAGCATGTTGGTTGCCAGCTTTAAAGTTGTTGATGTTCTTTCATGTAAGAATTGTGACTTTGAAAAAGGTAACACTGACAGCGGACAGGAAGGAGAGTAATCAATCGGCCAATGGCAGGCTGGTATGATAGATTTACTTCTTCTAAATTAACACTATAATTTTGACATTTCCATTCACTTCACCTGGCTGGGTCAAGACTCTGACTTCAATGAGACGACACAGATCTACTGTACAGACACACCATCCTTGTTTTCCTGTTTCAGCTCCAGTATGAGGTGACATAAAGTTATGAATGTGGATTTAACATGAAAGGATGTTTTTGCAAATGAAACAAGCACAAAATCCCAGAAAAAATCCCTTCCAAATTCATAAGCTTTTCATAAGTAAAAGTAAGGACTTTTACGCAGTCAAAATCTGCATAGTCTACAGGTTTAAAGGTCCCTAGTTGCACTATACACAGAGGCAAGAGGAAACAAAAGGAAGGCAAACACATACAGTCGTAAATAATAACATGGAAGAAACATTAAACATACACTGCTGCAATACGCTGATAATGAGCTTTAAACAAAAAGAGAGCTACAGTAAATTTAGCACCTTGCATGTGTTTTGTGCTGTGTGACATGTCAGATGTGATGAACCACAAATGATTTCAGATAAAACATAAACTTGTATGATCAATAAGTGATACCTTTAAGGACACGGAAACTGAACAACTATAATCAGCCTTTCCAACCGTTGTATCATTGGAACCGAGACACATTTTAGCAGCACATACTTGATACCAGCTTAAGCTAATTAAATTGTTTCACTGACTCACTCATCATGCATGTGCATGACTCATACCAGCTACAGAGACAATGACATCTCTCTTCCCTCTTAGGATACTTCGTGCAAGATGCAGGTGATATCATTTTAACAGGACATGCAAGAGGATCATGGGAATTCTTAATTCATCATACACTGGTAAGACAGTGTGCCTGTGGCCATGTTGTCCTTTTTCAAAGTTGCTTTACTGGTTAAGATAAGTCATCAAAGTCACCTTGTTAAGCTCAGTGAGTCAACAAAACAAGGCTGATATCAAGTTATTTTCAGGTGACCTGTTCCATCAAAGAGCAAGTCAGATGTCAAAAGAAAGAAGAAAAGCTACAGAAAACATAAAACGCTGCCAATTTGGTCATACCCTGTTCGATTAATTAAGCCGTTTTATAAATTTATTTATTTAGATGTTATTGCAAAAGTATAATATGATCCCACTTTACATTAAAGAGCAAAGCAGTGAGACAAGGTTTTATGTCAAACTAATTTGCATAGCAATTTCATTAACAAAGTTACAAAGAACGGGGAAAAAAGCAAAGCAAGAAAAACAAGGAAGAATGCAAAAAAAGACAATACCTGTCTGTGTGTGTGTCTCCTTTGCAGGTGATCTCGTGTTTCCTCTATGCCCTCTACACTCAGCTGTATGTGGCCGGTGGAGTTGTAGCTCTTCTTGTAGAGGTAAACAGCGTCACCCTGCACCTGAGGCTGATGCTGAAACTGGCGGGTGCTCATTCCTCCTCCCTCTACTACATTAACAAGTTCGCCAACATCATCACTTACGTCTTGTTTCGCCTGAGCGCACAGTTCTACCTCACCTGGTATATTATCCATAATTACTCCCGGCTGGAACACGGTGGATACTTTCTTTTCTCCATGATAGTGATGAATATTATGATCTTAATTTATTTCTACCGCCTGCTCCGTTCTGACTTCTTTTCCATGAGTAAAAGCTCTGTGGGACAGAATTGGATGCATAACAACAACTCTAGAAAGTTTCTCAATGATTAACTAAAGAAGGTTTACAGGACTGTATTACATTTTTTTTTTAATCCAGGGTGGGTGTTTACACATTTTGTTTTTCTTCAGACCATTCCTCATGAGGTTGTTGTGTTTCACTGCCAAAGACAAATACCCCAAAGCAACTTTTGGAAAGACAAGTTGTGGACTTTCAGGAGCTGCATTCTACAGATGTTGGAAAGTTGGACTGTTGGGTTTTCATGGGGAAGGATATAATGCAAAGCTGCTTTACTTGAAGCCAAAATTTTGGGTTATCAACTGGATCAAATGTTTGAGATTACCATCTTATTTACAAATTATTTTCAGTATAATTTATTCTTTAAGGCATGTCCACTTTTTTGGAAACATACTTAGTGGATTTCATGATGAGTATTGTGAGAAGATTTATGTCACTCTCGTGTCTGTATGATAAACATGAAGCTAAAGCTGGCAGCTGGTTAACTCAAAAAACAGAGAGAAACAGCTAGACTGACTTACAATAAGCTTTTTTTTTAAAAAAAACAACAAAAAATAGTTTGGGCTATAAAAATTTATGTTAAGTCAAGCCAAAAAAGCCAAAAAAGCTGATTTTCCAAAAGTATCAAACCGGTCCTTTAGTCAAACAAACAAACAAACGAAAACCTGGATTCAAAAGACTCAGCTGACAACCAAACTAAGCTGTATGCTGCCAGATCTTTACATTAGCAAAGGGAGCAGTGTTTTTACGCAGAAAGAACCTGCTAGCCGGGACTTTTGGACACTGTACTTTGAATTTTAACAGCAGCCCTAATTAATTACATTTTACGTGCATGTCCTCTCTCTCTGTCTCTATGATGCCATTTGTGGTTGAAGAGATACTTAGAAGTGACTGATCAAGCATTGCTGTTGTTGTTGCTGTTTGTCTGAGTAACACACAGTAATGCAGGACAATTAATGGTCTTCTTGTGGTCCTTGTGTGAAATCTGTTGTTATATAGCATAGCTGAGGCTGAAGCTGGGTCTTCCTGCCATCTAACACTGATACTTGATCTCTTCAGGAAGTGGGAACCATAAGAAAACTTTCAGAATAAGAGCAAGGAGCATCACAATAAGCACTGAGATTGCATCACCAGTAGTTAACTTTTGTGTGACATAATAGTGAAGAAACTCTACTGTTTTCTTCATGGCAAAATAATAATACTTTAAAAAGAGTAGATCCCTTTTATTGGAGACTGAATGGTGATTTTAATATGAAGATATGTTTCTTTGTTCTTCTGAATCTTGAAAAATTCATGTTTTGTAAATGATGTCCCTAAATGAACATTCCATTTTGATATATATCACATAGTAACAAATTAAACACCATTAGTGGACTTGAAATACTTATTTATCATGCCATATGTCATAACTGACAGTATCACTTAAAGGCCTAATGATCAGTACATTTTATTTCTATTTCAGCCAGCGCCAAGAAAGTTCCTTCAGATATGGACAGAATGAAAAATGTGTCTGACCTGTGCTTTAGTGCCTTTACCACAGTGCCTTTTGAAAAACAAGAACAAAGCAAAGATGACGATAATGTGCAGCAGGAGTAAAGATGTAAAGCTATAGAGCAGGATGATATCTGTGTGCTTTCTTTGAAGCTCAACCAAATAGAGATTTTTGAGACAAGCATACATTAAATTTCTTTGAACATGTGACAATTTGACCATGTATATTGTTCTAAATTTACAACTGTTTTTAGCAGCCCCATATTTTGGATGGTTGAATGATGCCACAAATTAAAAGGGTAATAAAAATCACAGAGGTGTTGATATTTTTTTTGTAAGTTGCAATGGCCTAATTTTTAGAGAAAGTATTTATATTTCCTCTGTTTTATGTTGATGTTGTCACTTTATAAATGTACAGTCAGGTACTCTGTTATTAGAATACGTTATCTTAGTAAAAGCACAAATACAGCAGGGTAGAAATACTTACCTACTGGTAAAAGTCCTTCATTCAAAATCTCACCAAATTCTGGCAAAACACTTCTGACTGAGATACAGAGAAAGAGAGGGGTTCCGATCACCTCACACACGTCTTCCCTAACTCTCACCCTACCATTTGCAGGGTGTGCCGTGTAACAAGCATGACCGCCGTTAAACTTACATGCACAGATTAGTCACGGGAGGCTTTGAAAGCGCTAGAGCGCCCTCTGGTGTCTGCACATATTCATTGATGGACAGGAGACAAAATAAGGTTCAGCATATTGTCTTCTTTTTCTAATATTGCAAAAACAAGGACAAACAGACAGAATAAAAATAAAAGAATATTCCCATTTCTTAGAAAATGTAAATTATGTGGAAGAAAAGGATGCACAGGTCTACAAAGTATGGTATTTCAGCAGAAGCTTTTATTTATATTGACATAATCATTACTCTCAGTCATACATTAAGGGCTAATCTAACTTTCCATACATAGCAAATAAAATGATAAAAAGTTGTGATACAGAAGAACAAACGGGTATATAAAAACAATTTAATAAAGAACAATAAAAACACAAGAAAAAAATAAATTGTCCTCAACAAAAGTCATCTAGATAGATAGATAGATAGATAGATAGATAGATAGATAGATAGATAGATAGATAGATAGATAGATAGATAGATAGATTTTTTTTATCCGATTGTTCCTCATTTCCTCCAGCAGGGGACCGAGCAGAGAAAATGTGGGAGGAAAGAAAAAGAAAATCCAGTGAACTGAGTCAGCAGCGGGTCCAGTCTGCCGCTGCTCCCCCTCAACTTCCGCAGATTTTCCTCAGCTCTGTTCGCCGCAAACTCAACACTTCTCTTCTCGACCATGAGCCTGAATGGGCTGCACTTTCAATAAGAAGCATCCGAGGAAGAAAAAACAAGCCGCAACACAGAGGAGAGAGGAGGAAAGTTGATCGGGCCGGTCTGACGCGTTGAGGTATCCCGTAACACACGTTTGCATCTTAAAAACGTCGTTTTAAAAAAAAAGTTTCGTCCGCTCATGCGTGTAACTCTTTATAACGTGTAACTTTACCGAGATCACACGAAATTTAACGCGGTGTATGCGTGGAAAGTTTTGTTTCAACGTTGCCTGGTTTTAGTTTTATGGTGGACCAAACCAAATCTAGCAAATTAGAGACCTCTTCTTCTGAACCAGGAGTTTTGATGAACAATAGGATTAAAACGGATCCACGCAGTAAGTGGATCAAGGCTGATTACAGTTGTCTCGTCTGACTCTGTATGTGGTCATGGAGCTACACTATGGATGACTAACATTTTCTCTCATTACAGTACTGTTTAACTTGGGTCTGTGCCTGGCTGCCCCTTGATTTCTATTGACACTGTCCGTGACAGGATGTTATCAGATGTATTCGTGTGTATTAGGTGTACAGTCTATGTTCTGGTTTCCTGGGAAAATAAAGCAAACAGAAACGTGAGGCAGAGATTACATAAAATAAATAAAAAGAGCCCGTTTATCCAATGCACACTTTGGTTCACTGAAAAGAGCTGTTCCAATATTTTTGTGCTGTTTGGAGCAATATTTGAAGTTATTGATCATCATTTTTGCTATGCCAACTTGTTGATTGCTAATACTGATCTCTTTCTGCCACCACACATCCCTCCACTGAACGTTTATGATGAAGCTTCATGTCTGTCCGAGTTTCAGCCATGAGTGTTCTCCCCCCTGTTCGAAGGGACCGTATCATCGCTCAGCTCCCTCAGGTAAAATCACACAGTGCTGTTACAGCTTCAGTGTCCGGCTAAAACAGTGAACAGCCTGACAAATTCTCCCTCTTCTCCCTCTCTTGTAGTATTTCAGGAAGGAGGCAGCTCTGCACACTAAGGAGGACTTCAACAATACAGTGAAGACTGCCTGTCAGGAGCAGCGCACCGGCACAGTGGGGTGAGCACAGGGGCCACAAGCCAAAATGATACTGGAGGTGTTTTGTTTTGGCTCTTATTTACTTGTTGCTTCTTTTATTCCTCTCAGCAGATTTAAAATCTCTAAGGTCATCGTTGTGGGTGACCTGGCTGTGGGGAAAACCTGTCTGATTAATAGGTGAGCTCCAACACGGTGACTTAATGTGTGAGTGCAGGCTGAGGGAGAGGTTTGGGAAATAAATAACTTCAATAAAAACTTAGAGAAAATGTGCCTCCCGCAAAGAGGCAACCTTTGTTATTTAAAGTTTTGAAGTGTCATTTTGAAGGACAGCATTAATTGATTTACACATTAATTAAAAACAGAACATATGGTGTGTTTTTTTTTATAAATCTTTCTACAGAGTAAACTGTCCAACATCACATAAAGTAGTTACGACTTACTGCTTAAATTTACACCTTCAGTTCAGTTTAGTAGCCTGTGAAGAAACAATACATTTTTCAAAACTGCCTTCAAATTTTAACTTTCACAATTCCTTTAAGGGTTGGTTCACCCAAAAAAGAAAATGTCTCCTTGCATTTCTGATGTGTTGGTTGTAAACAGAATTTTGTTTGTGACACTCAAAGAATTGCAAATTATGTCTGAAACATTAAAAAAGGAAAATACATTTTCAAGAAGCATTTTTCCTGTTACTCTAAAATATCCACAGAACATACTGACAGCAGTTTTCATTGTAAGTGTTTACTTTTTCCAAATGAAAAGCCCCTAAAATAGGGCCCCTCTGCTTTGTTATTTAGGTGAATCAATCCTTTAGAAAGATGCTGGATCCACACAATGATTCATGTGAATGTAAAGTTTTTCACAATATCTCGATTGCTAACAAAATATAGCCTCCTTCATAGAGGCAGTTACGTGCAACTTTTTTTATGTTATTAAATTATTTTTGTTTTCAGATTTTGCAAAGATGCTTTTGACAAGAACTACAAGGCAACAATTGGTGTGGACTTTGAGATGGAGCGGTTTGAGGTTCTTGGCGTTCCTTTTAGTCTGCAGCTGTAAGTCTGGTGTCAAACAACAAAACAAAGCCCCTGAACTCAGTCTGTCTGATGTGATATTGCTCATAAGTCTCTCTGTGTTTCAGGTGGGACACTGCAGGACAAGAGAGGTTCAAGTGCATCGCCTCTACTTATTACAGAGGAGCACAGGGTGAGAAATTTGTGTGTTTTAGGGCAACAAGCTAGTGAGAAAGACCCTCCTCTGTTCATACATAAAATTTCAAAAGCTGTGCAGACATTACTGTTAGAGAAATTAACTATTAAAGTGTTTTTATTTATACAATGTTGTCTTTTCTTCCAGTTGTGATTATTGTGTTTGATGTAAATGATGTCGCCTCTTTGGGCCATGTGAGGTGAGCTTATTTATTATGAACAGATTGTTATAGTCATTTCTTTTTTTTGAATAAGCTTGAGGGTCAACAGTTGCCTTTTCCCTCTGCAGGCAGTGGCTGGAAGACGCCTTGAAAGAGAACGACCCCACTGCTGTTCAGCTGTTCTTGGTTGGCACAAAGAAAGACCTGAGCGTAAGTCTACATACTGTTTAAAGTGGACATGCCTGTGAACATTTTTGTGTCTTTTACTGGAGTCAGATGTCAGCTGTTTGGATTGGTACCAGCAGCACAAAGCGTTTGTGTGCTGGCTCAAACCTCAGGAATGTAGTTTCCTTCACTAGACTTCAGTGCAGTTCTGAGAGGTTAAAATGATGGACACGCAGACTCTTCTAAGACATTACTTACTGTATTTAACATGCACCGCATGTCATAGGTGGGCAGGATGCATGTTTGTTTGTTATGGTCACCTAGGATACTTTTCTATTTCAAGACTTTGGTTATTTTTCTTGAGTTATTTGAAATTAGAGCTGTCATGACACAAGAATTTCGCTGTATGTTGATTTTGGTCTAAAGAATTTACAATTAGGATATAATTGCAGTATCAATAGATAATATGAATACTAATACTAATAATGTTATTATTATTCCAGTTAATCTTGAACTGTGGTAGTTGTAAGTTTTGTCTTTTTTTGGGCAAGTAAATTACAATCAAAAGTACAAATGCAGGGAGGTGGAGTAAATCCAAAGCCATTAATGTACAAGAATGGACAAACAAAACACTGGCTCTAAAGTGAGCCTTTTGTTTCTTTAACAGATATATTTTTTTGCCAATTTCACGGCCACCATAGGTTCTTCTGCGTGCTTGATAGGAGAGGGTGACAGAGGGATATTTTAGTTGTGTGCAATCTGCTATTTTACCTCAGATGCCACTAAATCCTACACATTTGACCTTTAAGATTTGCTGTATTATTTAAGTATTATGTGTGTATTAAAAACATGTATTTGGGTTAAATACAACAATATGAAAAAGAAAAGCAGCAAACTCTCACAATGTTCAGCATGTTTGCTTAAAAATGACCCAAATGAAAAATCCAAATAATTGTTGCAGCTCTAATTACAACAGTCATTGTTCATTGAACCTGTGTATCACCTGGACTTCCTCTCAATACATTTCAGTAGATCTAGTATAGATTCCTTTTGTGCATAGCTTGATAACATTATGTCTAACTTGGTCCTCTCTGTTTCTCTGACAGTCTCCCGCACAGTACTCTTTGATTGAAAAAGATGCCCTTAAAATAGCACAAGAGATCAGTGCAGAGTATTGGGCTGTGTCGTCACTGACAGGTGAGTCACATCCAGTAAAATGAGGAGTAATTCCTCCACTGACTTAAGGAATGCTTGAACATTATTGGTTTGGGTCATTGGGGACAGAGAATATCACAGATTAGTACTTTTCATCTGCCTCTGTGGCAGCAGCAGCCGTGGTAGAGACATGATGTTTTCAGATTGTCCTCAGATTGCAAAGTGAAGTCGAAGTTTAACTTGACAGGTTTGTGGAGCCAAACCGCTGTGAGGGTTGTCAGTTCTTCTATGCCCCAGAGATAAATTTAATTTCCTTATTTTCTTGTGAGATTATTTTAAGGATGTGATAGTTGCAGCAAAATAGTCTTGTCAAATGTTTGCCTTTTGTATGTACCATTGAACATAGGATGCATTTTCCCTCAGCAAGGGAGGGTAAATTGGATGTAAATCTATGATATTGTTTTATACTGGAGGCTCATGTCTCTATGATAAGTAACAGGATGTTATTAAATAAAAAACAAAATGAATGGGAGCACAATATGGAGAATTTCTTGATCCAGTTTAACATAAATGTGTCTATTGCTAATTAGACTCCTAATGTGTTTGAGTTGTATAAAAACAGTCATTCTTTTTACATATTAACCATTCAAATCACGTTGAAGCATAAAGAGAGGGTTAAAGAGCAATTCAGACATAACTCTTTGTCCTCCAGACTCTTTGATTTTCACGCTGATCCATCTCTTTTTTATGCTCCAGGGGAAAATGTGAAAGAGTTTTTCTTTCGAGTTGCATCATTGGCATTCGAGACCAACGTTCTTGCTGAGTTGGAGAAAAGCGGATCGAGGCAAATTGGAGATGTTGTTAGTGAGTATCCAAACCATCTCTCTTTTATAAGGAAAACTATCACATTTGTCACAAAGTTTAACGCCCAGCTTACCATCTGTTTCAGGGATTAACAGCAATACAAACAATCTGTATGCTTCATCAAAGAAGAAGCAGCCGAACTGCTGTCAGTAAGGATGGGAGCAGGAGTTTGAAGTCGAAGGTGCGGACTGAAAATGAGTGGAAAAAGACTGTGGCTGCTCTCCAGCTCAGGGGTGGGATTTTCTGTGGTCAAAGCAGGAGGAGGGACGCTGGTGTTTCACTTCCTGACGTGTTTGAGTTCAGTTTTTCCTGGCCTAGAGAGAGTTTTCCTCTGTGGGATGTGGATTCTTGTGGTGTTGCTCAGTTTAACTTGTCTGGAGTTACATGGTGACACAACAAATACACAAAACTGATGATTCTGGTACTGCAGAGATGCCAAAGAATGACTGTGGATGTTTTTAACATGAGGTACCTTCCATAGGGCTTGAATCTGATATTCTAGCTTGCTGCTGTAGTTTCTGTAACTATAAAGAATTACTTTACCTTAAAATTTGCTGTTTAAAATGACTCTTCTTACTCTTTTCATATTGTTGAGGTTCCAAACCTTTATTTTTTTTAAGAAAAAATATTATGCAGTAATTCATGAGTAAAAAGCACAAAGTTGAGGAAAGTTTGAAAAATAGACATTAGACATTTTTTTATCTACAGTTTATGCTTCATAGGTACTTTCTGCTTTTTGTTTACAATCAGATCAATGACTGAATTTGGGTGATCATTTTTATATCAAAAACTGAAAATGTGTACAACTCTTTTATCATGTATAAATTTCTTGTGGTTTGTTTTGCATGTAATAAAAAAAATGTGTTTTGAAAATAACAAACATGTATTTGAAAGACTTTTTTTCAAGAATAACTCTACAAAATAAACATTTCTATGCAGAAGAAACTATATCTTTGCCATATCAACTGCAGAAAATATCACTATTCCTCTTTTCTTCTTTACTGAAACAGTACGAAATCATGTTTTCTTCAGTTATTGAAGCTTTTAAAGGAATCCAGATACTTCTGGTCGATTTGGTTCTGCAGCTCTTCAGGGATGCAGTGAGAGAATTTGTAATTTTCTTTAATCCACTTTCCTCCTTCAGTGTTCTCGATGGCCACAGCTGCGACGCCTGCAGGAGGAGTGTGATGTTTACTTTGAAATGTTGAGGATCACTGATTTAAAGAATCATATTGTAACTTTGCAACTTGACTTACCTACAACAGTGGCTCCCAACCCCTCCACCAGCTGGATGGCGGCCTTCATAGTGCCTCCAGTCTCTATCCATTGGTCCACAAGCAGCACCCTCACACCTGCAGGAGGGAGACACTGTAACTTTAACTTAAAGACGCTGTAACTTTTTTAAATAACACAAAAACATGCTTATTGAAGTATTCACATGAGAGGGAATGTAACATTTTTCTAGAGCATTTAGAAAAAAAAAGAAAAGTGTGTTTGTTATACTGTATAGTGCAAAAGACAAAGAAAACCACACAAAAAATAATACATTGTTGCATGAAATGATGTGATGTTTACCAGTGTGTTCAAATGTAAATATGCAGAGAAGGAAAAAAAGCTTAAACATCCATCTTGTGTCTGACTTAGGTAATACAAAACAACTTTTAATCCAGAGAGATTATCTTAATATAAAAATGAAATTAAAAAAAATTTAAAAAAAATTTGCAAACATTTTGCAGGATATAAAATCTCTATGTGACAAAAGGTGACCTTTGATGTATTAAAGATGAAAAAAGAGAATAGATAAAAAAGAGAATAATATTAAAGTGGTCTTCATAAGATCTGTTCCAGTGTCAGAGAAACTTCAACATCTACTAAATCTTTACTTCAAATATTAACACTAGATGGTGCTGTGCTACAAGAAATAAATGGTCATGAAGTTCAGGAAAGCTGTGTTTCTGGTCATTTGGATCTTTGTATTGTTCTGTATTAGGCTGATTTTACACCAAGAATAAGTCAATTAGTTCGACAGAGACAACAACCACTTTCATAATCAACTAATTTTATTAGCTGATTAGGCAGAAAGGACATTTTTTTGCTTGGTGGTTCCAACTTCTCACAGTTGTGATAATTTAAGAGTTTTCTTTTTCTGATCACTTTAAAATGAATATGTTTGGGTTTAGACTGTTTAGGTTTAGACTGTTGGTTGAATGAAACATCTTCTTAAGAAACCTATTGGATTTTTAAATCATAATAATATGAATATTATAGACTGGTTAAAGTCATCCTCAAGTCTTCTGCTTATTACAGACTTGATGATGATCTTTAAAATCACTGAACTCGTGTTTTGCTTAAAATCCTGAATATTTACAAAAACTACTAAACACGTGAGTCAAAATTCATTGATATCCAGCATGGTAAAGATTTATTTTCTCCAGAAATAACTGACACAGTTAAAGAATAAAAAGCAAAGGATTATTAACCTGGTTGTAGCACGTCCAGTCTTATTTCCAGTGTCTTTTCTTTGCCTGTATAGTCGGTGTAATTATGGTTTTGGGTTGCAACACATAGGTGTCCAGCTTTGCGAATGGCCAGAAAACCTTTTCCAAGGGTGGTGGCAACAGATGCCCCTGTAAAACATTAAAAACCCTCACCCACACTGACAAAATGATATTTCTTAAGTTATGTGCAGTTTGAGGTAGATAACATATGGTTTCATGCATTGTCATACCATGTGCTGAGAGGCAGGGTTTAAGGGTGCTGAAATATCTAAATTTAGTATCTTTGCCAGTGGAGTAAGGTTTCATCACCAGTGCACTAGAAGAGTAACTGCCTCTTAAAATAAAACTAGTGAGGGACACCAATTGAGGCTGTTCTTAAACTACTATTTATTTCCCTTCTTAGAATGAACTGGTTGGTTTTCTTACCAAGAATAAACCCCATTGCATCTATCCCAGCAACCAGGTCAATGGTATCCTTAAGGAATGGACTGAGAAGGTCTTTGACGCAGTCTGCAAGTGCCTGACTCAAGTACAAAAACAGTGCATGCACAAATTACAAAGTGTGCAAATAAAATACACACACACAACTTGTATTTCTCTGCTATAAATGAGATTTACATTGTGTTCAGTGACCTTGAACACAGAAACAGTTTCAACAGTTCTACAACCTGTTTGGTAACTAGAACAAGCCTCTTTTATCTTTTTCATACCTGTGAGTTAAGGTAGAGTCTAGACGGGTCCAGCCAAGCAAAAGCTGGCCCTTTTATGTTGGGCGCCATCAGAGAAAGGTACCATCCTTTATATCTGTCTGCAGGAAAGGCCAGCACGTCCATTGGAAGGTAACACTTGGGTCTGCACTGTTAGAGGGGGAAACTTGGGTGAATGAAGTGGACTGTGAATGAGAGAGAGAGAGAGAGTCACACATATCAGGTTTAAGTGAATGTGGGTGGGAGGTGGCTGAACTCAGTTACTTATTTTATCTGTGGTCAGGGCAAAATCTATAATTCATAAATTAACTAACAATTTAAAGTGGAATTCAACCTTTTCAAAAGGTTCTGACAAAGTTCTTTATCACCTAAAGTTTGGTTAAGAAATTTGGAAATAACTTTTGCAGACTTTTTAAAATCTTTTATTGATGTCATTTTTTTTTTGCATCCAGCAGCATCCTTAGTCGTGTGTGGTAGTTAATTGTTTTGCATGATTTAATTTAATTTCTTGAATGCATTTTCTAGAATTCCAGGCTGTCATTTGTTTTCATTCATGTCACTCAACTAACAGCTTTCATAGATAAAAATGCGTAATTGTCATATTCATCCCAAAATTTTGTTTTATCTTCAACAGAGCAACTTCATATTTCAAGGTTTATTTTTTTTTTATTTTATTTTTTTTTTTTATAGTAAAATACATTAATAAAGAAAAGAAAAGAAAAGAAAAATAAAAAAAAAATAAAAGCTAACATATAATGTGTCAGGAGAGGTCAGGAAGCCGCAGGCTTATACTAAGGACCTCCCCT
>JAPZDY010000024.1:19053122-19063226 GCA_029783645.1 Ctenochaetus hawaiiensis
TCCCAAAAGTTTGTTTTATCTTCAACAGAGCAACTTCATATTTCTAGGTTTATTGTCAGGCTCAGTCAAAGACATTTTGCAATGTTTACCAAAATGATCAAATCAATAGCAGAATTTCAAACTTTTGCTTCTGCAGTGAAACAAAAAATATTTTTTGTGATTTAACAAGCTTTTTGCTCCTATTAATGTCTTACAGACAGCCACCTTTATCATGGCGTCAGTGTTGCATACAATTACAGCACATATGTGCAACACTCTTTCAAGTTCTCCACTGAAATCCCAATGAAAACAAGGTTAATTACTATTGATTTCCATGTCTGTGATTCATGTGGACAGTATTTTAAACACAATGCTGCCTTCAACAAACTCTAAGCTGATGAAACATAGATCTTTAAGATGCACCTGACTGTGCAGAAAAACAAATTCACCACTGCAGTCACCTGAAGATAAATGAGCATCACCACAGAACAGGAGAAACTTAAGTGGATGATCCTCTTAAAATTCCTCAGGTTGTTATTCTAAATGCTGCTCAGTGCCGCAGTCCTCAGGTTTTCCTTCAGGTGTTTGGAAACACCAGAGGATCAGTGTCTTGGTAAGCTCAAGTTGTGATCTTGTTCACTGCTGGAACAACAAAATCCATCCATGAACTGCACTTACTATTCCCAGTATATATCCCAGTTCTTTGAATGGAAAGGTCATTACAATTATTAAATAAACAGATCTGAAATTTCATCCAACTTTTGAGCAACGGACTTCAAGCTGAGTATTCACCTTCCTGCCAGCAGACACTGTACTTTCCCACAGTTTTGTCTTCTTTGTATCTTTAACCAGCATGAACCTACAGTAAATGACTGGAACACTCACATGCTGTCTTTTACACTTTTGCACATGAACCGAACACTGACATAATATCCAAGCTAATACATCTGGGCAGACATTAACATGTCTTACTAATGCTATATGAGCTCATGGTAATGGATGTAAAAGGTTTTGTAATGTCCTATGAGTAAACCTGCAGTAACATACTCTTAACCACTAGAGGACAGTGTAAACAAATTGTAAACAGACGGTGAACCACAGATATATAACATGTTTATTATGTAAATATGCTAAAACAAAACACTGAAATCAAACAGTTGCTTATTTACAAATCCAGCAGTTACAAGGCAGTGTTGTCATTTTAAGGAGTTGTGTTTCATACTTATTTGTGAATGTATATCCGATATTTACAGACTTTTTTGTACTTGTTTTCCTGCTAAATGCTCTGCTTAGTTAATTAGCTAGCTGCAGTTATCACTTGTCTGCTGTCTGTTGTTTAGCAAACAGTGGGCTTGTGGAGCCCTCTTAGTTAAAAAGTCTGAAGCCATAAACAATCGATCCTTAGGTGTGGGACTAAATCAGACTGTGATGTTTTAGGCTGTTGAACCAAAACTATGAGCTGAAAGACACTCCAGAAATTTGCCAGAGCTGGGAAGAATTTTAGATTTGTTATTTAAACCCCTCTTTTCACTTTTTTTTTTTACATCAGTGCAGGATTTCACTTGTAACAAAGTAATTTTACAGTGTTATAGTTCTACTTCTACTTCTATAAAAGATCTCATCACTTCTCCTATTGCATTGTAAAACTCTCGAGTATTTCAAAGTAATTTTTCATTGTTATCACCACTGCTCAGTAACCAACTCAGGTAAGCAGATAATTACAATACAAATAATGTGCATTTAATGTACTATTACATCTGTAGCACATTATTACAGATTGATAGCATCTATACTAATGAGTTACCTGCATCATATAGAAGTGTCCTTAACTGAGACACTGACTCCTCAAGTCATGACTCAGTGGACAGCAGGCGCCTTTTTTTGCACCAAATCTCTCCTGCAGTGACCACTTTAATTCATGAGAAACTTCTTTTTTTCCCCCCTCCCTCAAGATTTGGTCGAATGTTGCCTCTGGTGATTTTACATCATCTCTCTCCGCCTTCAAGCAATCCGATTTCAGTGCCTTGAGTAGGCTGGATCTCCGCCTCTAGAGCTCCCTGTAAGACCAACCATGTGACAAAACACTGGGCTGATTAGAAACCCAATCTGACAAGAGCTTTTTTCTTTTCTTTGGGAATAGTCGCTTGTTCACAGATGCAGGAGACTTTGCAGTGCATCATGTTAGCCCACGCAGGCACGGACAAAACACAGATCTACAAAAGAGTCCTGTCTGAGTTCATGAAAAAAAAAGTGCTGAATAAAAGTAGAGAAATTTTTAAAAAATTAATTTAATAATCTATCTTGAATTCTCTTGTGAGTTTGCAAAGATAAACTTATAAATCTTGAACAGCCTTGACAATTTTTGATGATTGATACACAAAAAGATCCGAGATTGTGTGGCAGACCTTAATTCAAACTGAATTATATCATGGTATGCACAATAAAAATTATAACTGGACACAATCTGTTTTCCTTTGAAACTATTTTATTTGCCAACATCAGCTTAAGGGAAAGTATCAGCTTTGAATTGTACAATGAAATATCTTGAGCTTCAAAACAAGCCAAGTGTACCATGGTCCAGTATCATGTTTTAATTTAATATACATAAAAAAATTTCTCCCCATGACAAGGACAGAACAATTGTAATTGGAGGCATTTGACTTGGATGGAAATAGTGAGTTTACAGTAAATGATAGATAGAGATGCAGTGGCTTAGCAGTTAAGACAGTTTATCATCTGTGGATGAAATTCTGAGAATAAATAATCGTTTTCAGTGATATGCACCCAAAAAGGAGCAAAGACTATTAAAATGCAACATCACAGGGTAACAATGAAGCACACTTATTTTGGCCTAATTAGGCAGATAGGTGGCCCATGCCAAACACCCAGGATACGTTAATGCCACACTGATCCCTTCATTTATTTATTCATTCATTTATTTTACCAAGTTTTGTCTGAGTCCAGCCATCAGTTCAGCCTCAGTGTTGTTGGCTGCTGAGGACCCTTAGTCAGTGGGGTTAGCGTGCGACAGCCGCAACCTTTCTCCACATTCCACAACCAAAGAGTTTTGTCCCTTCATTGTGATTTAGGTCATCACCGATTCAGGGCTTGTTTTGTGGCACTTGAGAGATGTCCAATCTCCTGGGTTGGCACAATCACCCCATGCCTGTTGCCATGGAAAGCGGGGTGAGCTAGAACCTCCTCCATGCGTGTTCCCAAAGTAAATCTCCACTTTGTGGGGGCTGAGCCGAGGGGGGTGGGAGGTAACTTGCGGTCAGCTCTCTCACTGCAGTGAAAGATGCTGGAGGTTCATACTTGACACACTCACACATTAACTCTCCCCTCGTTCCGATTCAGTGGGGTCATACACTGGAAGGTAGTACCTACTTTGCGCTCTTTGACTGTGTATCAGATAAAGATATTCTACCCAGGATTGAAATCTGAAGAGGTTAATTCGGCAGACTCCTCCCAGCATTGCCATTTATCGTATTAATAATCACACCACTTGAGCTTCGCCTTAAAAGTGGGAGGGCTGCCCCGCAGAGCCGGAAAACCGCGAGGAGCTGTCTGCGTTACGCATGGTGCTGAAAGTGCCACTCGCCGCACTATGTGGTCGGTCTTCTTTGTCTTTCTGTCTTATCTGGACAGAAACTTCGTCAGGGGCGACTTCTTGAGCCGCGCACTGGACGCAGAGAAGGAGAGCAAAGAAATGTTCTCCATGCTCAACGGCACCTTCTGCGCAAAAATGTCAACCGTCAGGGAGAATTTTCTCTTCCAGGTGTCAGACGGAACCGAGGTGGTGCGCTCCGTCGTCAGCCCCGCGGGGAAGCTCGTGAACTGCTCCATCATTGTGAACCAGATGCAGGTGAAATCCTTCATGCATGAGTGCAGGTTGGGACTCAAAGAACAAAGAGCTGGGCGGCAACTGGAGACGCATTTTGCGCGCATGGATGCAGCCAAACTGACGTGCCGGGAGTTTACAGAGAGGTCGGAGCGCAGCGGCGCAGTGAAGAGGGAGGACAGTGATGACCCTGCGCTGCAGGACAAGATTGTAAAAAGATCAAAGAGAGGCTTCACTTATCCTGGGACTCTGTGGTGTGGAGCTGGAAACATGGCTGACCATTATGAGCAGCTGGGTAGGTTATGCAATTTTTTTTTGTAAAGCAAATCAAGTTAATTATTGTTATTCCGTATGTGAATGTGTACCAATATGTACCGGTCTAATCATTCTGATCTCCACTTGGCAGGACAATTCGCAGCGACCGACAGCTGCTGCCGCATCCACGACCACTGTCCTCATGTCATCCACTCCTTCTCCTCAAAGTACGGCTACACCAATTTCAAGTGGCACTCCATCTGCCACTGTGACTGTGATAATGCGTGAGTAAAAAACTTGACTATAGTAATGAATTCACACATTAAATTTTGGCATCTATGGGACAAAAATAGGATTCCCTGTGAATTGGTTGAGTATATCCAACTTCATCTGTGTTCAGGACCCTTTTAATTATAAATGAAAAAGGAACTTCATCCAGATCCCGTTTTTGAATGTTGGTTATTTGGCTGTTGAAGCATAGTTTGGATCAGTGAAACATGATCATAAAAACTATGACCAGGAATCACTGTGAGCAGCAGGTACAGTTTTTGTCCATCAGCCTGCAAAAGAATCAGACCCAGGGGGTTTTAAAGCACAATCAACATTAAGACCTGCATAGTTGAGTACAGATATTATAACATCAGTGAACTTAAGACAATAAGTTAGAAAAACAACTGGTTCTTCATTTTAACTTTCTGGAGCTTAGATTTATTCTGCATTAACCATCAACTTCAGGAGTTTTACAATCACAATTAACATATGTAATTAAATGCATCAGAATTTATTACTACTTCATAAATTGTTTGGGTAAATCCATTACATGTAAAGCTTAAGGTGAAGCTTTGAAGTAATTTCTCTTCATTAGAGATCTCACAGTTTTGTTTATAGCTTTTGGTTTAATAAACAGTATCTTTGGCAGGAAGTTTGTCAGGTCTCTAGGGACAAAACAATAATGATTATAAGGTATACTAAAGATGCACCAAGAACCATATAATATGTGGCTGTTTGCTAAACCATGAAATTAAAGGAGAAGAATCAAGTAAAAGCTAAAGATTCCTAAATTTGTGATGTTCATCTGATTACACCTGATTAGACACCCAGAAAGTTAGTTTATAGGTTAATTCAAAAATTTAAATTACATTTTGGGATGTGATGACAGCTTGGTACTGCATATACCACATTAAATCCCAGGATATATCTACAATTAAATGCCATTGCCATTTAAATCCAACAGCTTCACACAGCAGTAAAAGCAGGGAGCATCTGCAATAAGCAACAAGTCAAACATGGCAGAAATGTCCTTTTAAAAAGTAACTTTATACTCTTACAGGTTCAACTGTGTCTTGCTTTGAACTCGACTGATTGCTCAAAAACTGAATATGTGCTCATGCTCTCTCTCTCTGCAGGCTGAAAGACTGTCTGAGGAAAGTAAACGACACCTCTTCCAGGGTAGTTGGTCAGGCATTCTTCAATGTCATTGGCGTGCCCTGCTTTGACCTTGTATATGAAGAGCAGTGTGCAGAGCGCCACTGGTACGGCATGTAAGTATCAATGTACTCTTGTGTTAAACTTTTAAGAAGATTTGCAACATACTGAGCTTTATTACCCTCTGAAGTAACCACACACGACCTCCCCTTGTTTGCTTTCTTGTAGGTGTAAACGATATGAGAACCTTCCTATTGCTGTGCTGAGAGACGCTGTTCCATATGACTTTGGCGGTATTGACATCATCGATGTGCTGACGTTGCCTCCTCCTAAGAACACAGACCCCAAGAAAAACAAAGAAGAAGACAAACCTGAAAGTACAACACAGTCTACGATGTCAGGTCCTGAGGAGCCCTCACTCCAAAATGTTGTCACTGCTGCAGAGGACTTCATCAAGGTCCTTGCTACTGTCTCCACCTCCCAAAGCTCCACCACCGACTCTGAAAAAGCTGAGACACCAAGCTCAGAGAAGAAGAAGAGGAAGAACACAGGGAAGAAGAAGAAAACCACCAAAAAGAAGAAAGGAAAAGGAAAGTGGAGGCAAGGAAAGCAGAGAGCAGAGGTGGGTGTTAAAATAAGGGAAGAAGCTGGGGTTTCCACACCTGGAAGCAAAGCAGAAGAAACCATTGCTCTTAGTAACTTCTTAAGTGAGTCACACAAACACGACCAGGCAAGTAAAAACACAAACAGCATTGGTGACAGTGAATATGAGCTTGGAGGAAGAGAAGAGTTCGTCAATGACGTCATGAAAGATGAACCAGCGATGGAAAAGGAGACTATTTCTATTACAGCAGCTACAACAATCCAGAAGAAACCAGCGGAGTCCACAGAAGAAATCACCCTCCCTTTGTCAAGAATGACAACAACCGTTGTTCCAAAAAAGGCAAAAACCAGAAGGCAAAGACAGAAGAGAAAAAAGACAAGCAAGACAAGTCCTACCTCATCTTCTAAAGAGCTTTTAACAAACACAACGGACACTTCTATCCCAACTTTCATTACCATATCTCCAGCTGCAGAGCCAAAGCAACAAAGCTCTGAGAGCAACACTGAAAAGCAACCTGTCACCAGCTCTGCCAGAGCCTCCATTGTAATTCTCAAAGTCAAAAGAAACAGGTCAAAGGAGAGAAGAGACAGAGAAGGGAGGAAAAAAAGGAGGAAGGGCAGCTCGTCTTCTCTTATTGTAGCTGCTTCAAATGAAAATTCCCTAGTGGACAATCTGAAAGTGAGCCCTCTCACTGGGACTCCCACAGTGCTGCTGGTGCCCACCACAGAGCGGAAGGTTTCACACAGGCTGGACATTTATGGAGGGAAGACAATCATCCAGGTTACGACTCTGAACTCCTCTGTTAGTGCTCTGAAAAAGCAAAAGTCACGAGACAGAGGACTGAGGAGTGGTAGGAGGAAAACTGTTTTGCCTCTTTCATCAAGTGAAAATCCACTGTTTCCTAACAGCTCTGCAAATGTGCTTGTTGTTCTTCCAACTTCAGAGACAAGCGATTCACTGTACAACCCTGCAACGGCTGCTGTAATTGGCAGGCGTACAGAAGAGACAGAAACTCAGAGTGAATCAAAGCTTTTTACCTCTGTCACAGCAATCCCTTCTATCATAAGAGAAAGACACAGGCAGACAATCAGACAACAGAGAAAACCACGAAAGAAAACCTCACCTGCTGCTCTCAACAATGGAGTTTCTGTCAAAGAAACTGAACAAACAACACTGACATTTACAACTATGCCACCCAAAGTAACCACTTCTGAAGTACTCAGCCTACAGAGATTTAAAAAGACTTCAATGACCACCTCAACAATTCCCGTCATGAGTCCAATTCAGTTATCTATTGAGAGAGCAAAAGCACAATTCAGAAGGAAGAAGAGGAGGAAAGCTGCACTGTCTCTCAGACAACAATGAGCCGTGTGGTGAAAGCAGGGCAGGATAGGCTAAAAAAGGCAACTTAGCTTGTTAGCTCATGTCAATCACAATCTTCATGGGCTAAATACATCATAAAAACATACAAGTGTAATCTTTTCTGGTTCAACATTTAAATCACTGAAATGGAGAGAAGTCATATTTGATTGTCAATGTGAGAATCATGTTTGCAATGCTGTATTCTGCATGTCTATAATAAAATGATTATGAATGTGTCTGGCAGTCTCTCCATATATATCTTAGAGATAAAAAAGTGACATTCTTTTAAAGTAACAGTTTTATATTTTGATATATAATCAAATTTTTTCCTTGCAGAGAGCAGGATGATGCTAATTTCATACCTCTACACTAAAAATAAAGCTACCAGCAGCAGCTGTTAGCTTAAATAGACCACATTCTTTAAATTAAATTTTTGCACAAATTAAACTAACTATATGACTTGTTGATTAGTAAGATTTCAAATAGTGACAGGGAGAGTTTCGTCTAAGCCAGACTAAATATTCCTTGTTTCTAGTCTTTTGACTACGCTAAGCTAAGACAGTACTGCTGACTGTAGCTATTAGTAACCATTTAGGCATGGAAGTGATAGGCCTAGCAACCCTTTTTTTATCTAATTCCCTGCAAAAACAGAAATAACTGCATATGAAAGAAAGTTAATCATTCACTTTTAAAAACACTGGTTAGGTCTGAAATTATTTTATTTAAACAAAATATGTGAAGAGCAGAGCTAATTGCTAGACTAATTGATCATATTTGAGCAATAGCTCACAACAGGCAGTGGTATGTAAAGACATTAGATCACTGCTAAATTGAGTTATTCAGCACAGCTAACAACCAATCAGATTGCTTAATTTGAGCTTTTCATTTCATAACAACCTCTAAATGATATTTTGTGTGCACATGTTCTTGCTACCTGTGGTGGAAATATTTAATCAAAAGGAGATAATTGGAAATCTAAAATTCAGAGACTTAATGCTAACCAGCTTAACATTATTTTAATATCTTGTGAACCTTTATTTTAGTACTTGTGCACAGAAACCATGCCAGGAAAATTCTGCATGGCTACATAGCCTACTCTGTTCCTTTGTTCAAGGGGACTTTGGCCTTAGTTGCCCCCCTGTGTAGTTTGAAGCAGGGTCACATTCTCTACACTGATTAGGTGCTCACTTTGCACTTTACTTTCACCTCTCATCAATGAGGGTTGTAACACCCAGTGCAGAGGCTAAAATCCTCCAGGTCAGCTGATCCTCACATGCTTGCATAAGAGGAATTTATCTGGATGAGCGTAAAATGGTGAGATGTCCACATCAGATCTCCGTGCATCTGATATATGTTAAATGCATTTTGACATGTTCAGGAAAGATTTGACTGCACAGCTTTAGATTATCTTGTGTAACATAGTGTGAATAGGGTTACAATGCAGATTTAAAGCCACAGCTCTGGTTCCCATATTTTGGAAGACACCCAAGAATTCAAAGGAGCTTGGCATTCAGATTCAATCATAAGCTAAAATGGCTAAGGGACTTACACAGTTGGATCTGTAATAAGACTATTTCTCACAGTGCAGGAATTAAAAGCTGCAGCAATTTTCCAATTAATCTACAACTGTATGACCAGTAATCATATATTTTAGTATCATGTTTAGGCTCGCATTTGTTTTTAAGTTCTTGAACCCAATCTCTACATATGAATTTGAAACACTTCGGATTTTAAAAACTTATAAACATGATGACTGTGAAGTTTGATGGCCAAAACACAACTTTAAAATGTTCCAAGGTTTTGTCAAAAATACCAGGTTTTATTGTTTGCAACAGGAAGTGAAGTTGTCTCCCAGTCTTGTCTATGGGCCATGCCACCACCATCCTCTTCTCTTACTGATTAGAAAGTCAGCTCCTATGCATTTCATCTGAACTACAACACTTTGGCATGTGTTGATAGTAAACATTTGAAATACACCAAATTAAGATATGTGATTTAAAAAACACTGTCAATATTTTGTTCTGATAAGTGAGCTGAAATTTGTCTGAAGTTCAACCTAAAAGATCTGAGATATATAAAGAAGTCAGGCTGTTAGCGATATATAATAAACATAATAAACATAAAGATCAGATGCACTGAGTGACGTGGACTTTTTGTGCCACCAAAAAGTTCTATAGCAGCATTTTGATCAAATTGCAAAAGAGACACATTGGAGGACTGACAGAACAGAAATAGCAGGACAGTAAGGTCTGGATAACTTTCCATTCTATGTGTGACCTCAGCTTCCCATTTATTGTTATTGTTGACTCGTAATGCCCAAAGCAATCAAACAATTCAAATTTAGCAACTGAACCACGATGCAAACCACTTAAACATTATTAAAGTGTTTATAGCAAGTTGGGGAAAAAACATAATATTACTTTGTAAACCATACAGAGTTCAGAGTTCAGCAACCTTAACATTAGCATCATCCTAAACATAGCCTAGCCATTTCAGATGGCAGTGTTATCCTTACGAGCATTCTGATGGATAGTCTGATTGTTAAAATAGGAGGGTATTGTCAGGGCCGGCCCAAGCCTCCATGGGGCCCTAAGCAAAATTTGAGTTTGGGGCCCTCTATTACTGCCAATATTGATCA
>JAPZDY010000024.1:19063326-19093851 GCA_029783645.1 Ctenochaetus hawaiiensis
ATGTGCTGTCAGGATGCTATCACTTGTAAGTTTGTTGTGTTTTCTTCCTTACCTGCAGACATTTGAACTTTGAACTGTATTTCTTTCTGAACGTTCAGCCTTTTTCTAGTTAATTATCTAAATGATGGCACACGTGCCCAGCATGTTGGGTGTGTTAAAATTGGCTCAGACTTTAAGCTGTTTTTCTAAACAGCTGTGCAATGAATTAATAAAGTTTGATTCCTGCTTTTAAAAATTGTATGTGTGGATTTTTTTGCTGTTTTTATAGGCTTGTTGCTCTCTTCCAGTACAGATATGTTGTCATGACATAAAGTAATAAATGTTTTTTTATTCCTGCCTGGATATTTTTCATTTTCACTTTTCATTTTCACTGATGCTACATTAACATTAACATTTTAAGTAACAATTTCAGTTATATTTGGCCGACAAATCTAGCTCCTCTCTCCCTCCAAATGGAATGTCCTAATAATTTCAATAAATTAGGTTTTTTAAGGTTCATATTTATTTTATCAGCATATATTTGCATACAAGCTGGACTAACAACCACTGTGTGAAAGCAAGAAGGGATAAAAAAGAACAAAACAGATTAACATTATAAAAAAGCACCATTATCACGTTTTATTTTGAAAATGATCTGATCTGATGAGGTGTGGTACAGAAGTTCATGCTGTAATCACTTTTAAAAACCTGAGCATTTATTTTTCAACATAGTTCCCCTCTACATTTACACACCCAGTCTAGCAGTTGTGAAGCAGTTGGATCCCATCTTTGTTGAGGTCTGCATGTAGAACCTTCAGGAAGTGATCCACAGCAACAATAAAGTCATCATCACTGTCAAAATGGCGACTGATGAGCACCTTCTTCATCTTGGACAAGAGACAGTAGTCTGAGGGTGCAAATCAGGTGAACGGGACAAGTGCTGGATAAGTTCATATCAGCGTATTTGAATTGCTGCAAGAAGGCCGTTGTCGTCTATTTTATCAGACAATGCTGACAATTTTCCTTCTCTCAAAACAGAAATACACCCAAAGTTATTATCTTTAACTCTGTGCATAGTCACTCAGTGAGCTGAACAACACGTGCATGTCATGAGAGCTGTATAACTCCTCTCCTTGTAAGTCAGGAGCTTATCAATTAACTCTTGTAGCTGGAAGTGTCACCTCCTCTAACATCCACCATGTGGCAGCACAGAGCAAATCAGAAGTTTAAATTCAGCTTGCAATAAACTCTGTATGGCAGCTGCAAACTGTACATTCAGTCTTAAAAAAAGTGCATGATTTTCATCTAACTTTTTATATCTACTTTTAGACGTCCTGCAGGTGTTTCATCTCACATTTGGTGACTTGCTGTTGAACCCACAGCTGTGACGTAATGAGAAAGTTAAACCTCTAGGTGGACAGAAACAGGAATAGTGACTTCTTGTGGTTTGAGTGTGTGTGCACATACATTGTATAGATTCAGAGTTTCCATTTTCTGTTAGCTCTGCGATTAGCTTTGTTCAAACAAGTTCAAACTTAATACTCCTAATGACTATTTAAAAAAATAATAAAATAAACAGTTGCAATACTCAGCTGCAGTCATCTCAAATGAAAGGTATACAACAGCTATCATTACTCAACAGATGAAGACTGACTCCCTGTCTGAGATCAGCCATTATAGGTAAAACATAATTCAATCAGTCTTAAGCAGTGACCAGGGAGGATAATACCTACTGTGTCATTAGATGCTGCGCTTGTTTTTGGCACCGTGACGCTATCTATATCACCTTAAGAACCCGAGAAGAACACTTTGGATATAATCCCATGTTGCACAGGAATAGATGTCTGATGCAAGCACATCCTCTGGTGCAACAGAGCTGAGATAATCTGCAGGATGCACAGTCATGCCTGCCTGTTGCAGAGGGTCATCCTTTATTTACTTGGACAAGATGAATGAAGATGCACCATTAGGAAAAGATACAAGTTTTATGTGTTGATACTTTTTACTGATTCCTAGATTAAAGCAAATTAGAGTTGTTTCCTTTTTTGTCTGTTGCATTATGTCTGCTCTTCTTTTTGTCTGACAAGGACATCTTTTCTCGGTTTGTGCATGGCCGCCCATCCCCCACTTCCTCTTATTTCACTTGGTGTGACTCTGAGGTTTGGGTTGTCGTGACAACGGAGGACACAGGCCCGTCTCTTTGCTATTTGCGAAGTTTCTGTTGTTGCAAGCATATTGCACATTTGCTGCTGGGATAGGGAAGAGCCTTGCACCACCATCCCCCACCCACACCTTGTCAGAAACATGCAGGCAGGCGTAAATAAGTTCTCAGAAATTTCAGTGAGATAAGAATCTCTTCCTGTAATCGATAAAGAAGATTTTGGACCTGCATTGCTGTACAATATGACATGTTTGAGTACAATGCTGAAAGGCATCAAACTCACCCTGCAAGCACAAATATCTCCATTATAAATAAGTCTGCAAGTGCTTTTTGATTTACTTTGATCTTTCATCATTATGTTGCTCTTTAAGACTGTAAGCCTCAGTGCTGCTTTGGTAGAGAGTATTATGTCCTGAGATAATTGCTGCACACTCATAAATTATTACTGGCATCAATATCTTTCTGCCTGAGTGTCTTTTGACTTCTTTTTAAAAGCAGGTGTCGATCTGTAACTGTATTTCCTTAAAAGGGATTAGCTCAAGCTTGGCAGCAGTGGTGCAGTCCACCAAAGCTTCATGGGTGTAGGCTTTGCATTTGCGTGTGTGTGTTTGAGTGTGTGCTGATGTGGAAAGTAACTAAGTACACTTCCTAAATTTAATTTAAATTCTGAAGTAATGTTGTAAGATGTGAAGCTTTTTACACTCTACTACATCAATCTAATAGCAATAAAGTGAGTTACTGTGTAAGATTGAACATTAAAAATATATAATGCAGAAATACTGCAGTACTAGAGACACTATCCACAAATATTTTGACTATATAGACTTACAAGTAACTTGAGCATCTACAGACTGAAATATTTATTCATTAATTTATTAGATAAAGATTTATTTCTGAAAAACATGAAAATGTTTTATGTAGTCTCTAATGAAAAGTTCTTAACTTTACTTGAAGAGACATGCGCACATGCTTAAGTACGTTTCAGATGCTATTCCCACCACTGTTTGTGGGTGCGTGCATGCATAAGAATGTGTACATCTGCACACACTTTATGTGTGCGCTAAAGAGTATGTGTGTGTGTGTGTGTGTGTGTGTGTGTGTGTGACTGTTAGAGCTTTTCCTGTGTTAACCACGTGGTTCAGACAGTGTCAATAAAAAGATCAAGTTCACTTCTGGGTTTTCCTTCTTCTTCGGAGTCCAAACGCTGGTAAGACCCTGAGCAGCAAGTGACTTTTTTTTTTTGAATATCATGGTTGTTGATTGTAGTCAATGGAGCTTTCCAGTTAAAATGAATTAAAAAACAAGGATTTAGCGCTTTATATACTATTAATGTCTTATATAGCGTAATTTTAAGCAATACTACTTTAAAACGCTGTGGATACAACTGACTTCAAATTGTCCAAATGTTCCTCAGTTTTAAAATGGCGTTATAAATGTTATACAATGTTATATTGCTCATGTGTCACATTTAATTTGTGAAAACCCACTCAATGTCATCATTGTCTTCACTTTGCGGTGGATCGACCAGAAACGACTGATGTACAGTGTTGTCACCCATAAAGTAGAAAGCACTACTAAACTTCACTACACTGTGTAGTGTTTCCTACTTTATGGATGAGTATACTGTTGGCTGCAGAGAAATGCAACAGAAGAAACCAACGGACTCTTGTGAAAGATTTTAAAAGTTTTTCATCTGTCATGAAACTGTTGCTGTTGTTTTTAACTGAGTATTGTATTTTTTGTGACAAGTTGACAAATTAGTAAAATATAGGTGTATGTGAAAATGTTTTGAATATTAAATTATTTAAGTAGTAATAGCAAACATACAGCTGAAATCTGTAGTTAAAAGAAGGCAGATGAGCATGATTTTACAAATTCAACGTGGTTTATTTCCAGTTTCTACTTTGCAGTCCTCACATTGATGACATGATTACAACGCTGATCTGTTCTTTTATACAAAGTTTTTGTTGCAAAGTCTGTACATAAAAATATTGAAAAACCCAACAACTAGAAAATGTTTTTCCTAATTTCTCCATATGAAAATACTACAAGCCAGTTTTAGAAAATATATAAACAGGATATAAGGCAAATATGGACCTACTATAACAATACGCTCTGGTCTCTCCCATTAAGGCTAAAATAATGTAACCATTGCCATCATTTAGGATTTTAATCATTACATTTTGTTCATATTGTAATACACTGACAAAATTATATGTGAAATTTTAATTTATCAAATTCAGCAATTGGCTGTTGGCCATTTTGTGCAAAGTAGATGTAGATATACAAATATAAACTGAGTTAATTTTTTAAAAATGTTTTTTGTATTTAACAAAATGTATAATTTGTAAATTTTCTGTACTTTTATTGAATTGTTTGTAATTTTGGTCAAAATAATTTTAATAAATTAATTCTTCCACAGTGATGAGAAATGTTTTCACTTTACAGCATCCTGCGAAAAAATTGTCATTCTGGTATCACAGAATTAATTTACTGCTTATCTGCATAGAACCTGACTTATTTGTAATCTAAAGCAGGTGTATAAAAAGTATATTTTTTAACACAGTCCATTTAACTATTTTGTAGAAAAAACTGCTGATTTCTCACTGTGCTTGTGAGTTGGCATCGGTAGAAAACACCCTGGCAGGATGTTTTCTTTTAATCCCAGGGTAACGGCTGCAGGAAGTTTGATGGAACCAAACCTCGCCGCCCGTGATGATCCCCCTAAAATTGAGATTAAAGGTTAACTTAAAAGTCATTGAACTAATGAGCACTAATTGCACTGACACTCACATAGTAAAATCCATCTTGATCCATGTCACCAAACACGTATATGATGTCTCCTGAACGAAAGCCAAGTTCAACCTTTGATAAACATAAAGAGACAAAACGTTATTGTTTAGAAACATCATCACAAAATTTTTTTTCTGTATTTGAAACATTATATAAGACTGATTTGTAGAAAGCAGTTAAAACATAATGTGATGCATTGGTCATTGTAGTGCTTACTTCACTGTCCATGTTTGGCGAACTTTCCCATGGATCATAGTCAAATAAGGCCACCATTCGTCGAACGACCACATCATCAGGGATGCTGGTTGCATCGCTTAGATCTGGTGTCAAAGACATACCTGTAGGCCAGGAAACAAGAGTGCTTCTTTGAAAACACACAGCTTTAATGCAAAGAGATCAGTGAGAAAAAAACTGTTTAAAAAACTAACACGTCAGAGTAAAAAACTGCCTTTGTGCAGGTGCACTGAAAGACACCATTTATGGTCTTTTCATTTACACCTCAAAGTGATGAATTTAGTCATTTTTGCAATATTTCTGTGTTACTTTTGCTCCTTATGAGTCATAGTATCATTTTTAACTCTAGCAGTTTCCTATGCTCACATACATTCGACCCATGCATCCCTCCCCTCTTTTACTGCTCTGCTGGTGTTTTACAGCACAGTGTCCTGCAGTGCCTGTTGATACCTGTGTAATCCACAGGGAGAAACCCCTGCTGCATGAGTAGATGCTTCAGGTACTCGTCATCTACAGGGATTTCAGCCACCATGTTGCTTGGCACATAACCAGAGAGACCACCAGACTCACCATGGTAGAAACCATCAGAGTCTTTGTCTCCTGACACCTGATAAATGCAAAGACATTCAGGTTTATTACATTATCTTTTGATTTAGAGGACATGAAAAAATGCATGTGTATATGTGATTGCAGACTTGACAGTGAAAAAGGCGGCAAATCACATCAATCAGTTGAAAATGTGACAGGAAATAAAGAAAAAAGGCTCCTGTCTTTGCACACACTCAGCTGGCCTGAATGCAGCACAGACAGGAAACACCATAATGTTCTTGCAAAGAAGCTTTTCAACTGATGAGGCGAGGAAATGCTACTCAGACATGTGAGTTATGGAGGCCAGAGCACAATAAAGATACTGCTTACCATTTCACCTGCACAGCTTTTAATTTCAATTGCAAAAGCACAAGACATCACATGTTTATTTGTTTACCCTGATTATCTGGCCTGGAACAAAAGGCAGCTCCTCTGCAGCCGTCTCATAGTTGGGAGACATTGCAGCAGGGTTGTATGGGTAAAGAGCCACAAAGAGTCGGACGGTGGGTATGGACACCTGGCTCGCAGTCTCAAGTTCCCATTCTCTGAGATCCTCCGGAGTAGCAATCCTCACTTCATCTGGGAATATCAAAACATCCAGCTCCAGCCTTGTCTCCATTTACAGCAACAGAGCGCTTGACTGTCCACAGACAGATGGCTGCTGTAGACAGCAGACCTGTCCTTACCCTTATCCTAATTTGAGGTAACTAAGCTAAGCAGAAGGAACAGTAATCCTCTTTGAAGCAAGTGGACAGATTCATTAGTTCAGCACTGCCTGTTCCACCGTAAGGCTCTGCAACGCAGAGTAACAGTCTTTCAAGAGACCATTGAAAAAAAGAGGTTTATTCCCAGTATCAGAACATAAAGACATTTTAATATAATTTCTCAACATGTTTATTACATAAATTAATACATAAAAAAAACAATTAAGTTGTTGTTTTAATGTGTAAGTATAATAAAATTATGCTTTTTGAACAGGCTCTGAACTATGACCTTTTTCTTTCATCAAAGGAAGTAATTTTGATAGTAAAGTCAAACAATACAATTAAAAAAAATCAATTTTATTTTTAATGTCACTTCATTATCACCACAATTCTCATAGTTTTCACAATTCTTGAGTGTTAAAAGTCAGTATTTTCCTTTTTGGCCTGACTCCTCCTACTTCTACTTTGACCCAGTTTACTCATCATTGTAAGTCAACACTTCCTCTTTTCACCTCTGGCCAGGTCAGCAGGTGATAATCTCTTCCCACAGAGGAAGGAAAGCTTTAACAATCCTGTGTGCGTGTGTGTTTGTGTGGGTTTGAGAGAGAGGCGGAAAGAGCCAGAAAGAAATGAGATGGAAAGGAGAAAAAGGCCTTGAATGCTTTTAGACTTCCAAAAAGTTTAGGCGGTGGTTTATGTTTTTTCCTATTACAAATATTTTAATAATGTATCATTTTGACTGACATGTATCCATCTGCAAGCTTTTACATTATTTAACAGATATGTTTTTAACACATACGCATGAGTACAGGGTACTGCACCAACAAATCTCTACAGTCTCATCTTTGAAAAAAAAGACATTTTGTACATTTCATCAAATGTGTGATTTTGATGGAAATATATGATTGAACATTTCCAGGAACTTGTGTGAGTTTGTTTTCAGCTGTTCCATTAGGTTTTTTTGAATTCCATTCGTCTAATTTTCATGCAAGTTATTACCTCTACTGGACCACATTTCAGAGACAGATACTCTGCTTTTTTAGTCAACTGCATTTGTCTGGCAGCCGTACCATTCCTGTCCATTAAAACAGCATATCTCCAGATGGATTGATTTTAATTTTTTTTAAGATTTAAGTGTTCCTTTTTAGGTTGAGAAAATTCTTCTTATTCTCAAACTAAATAAACAATGTCAAACTGCTCACTGATTAGCCAGAGAAAACACAGAAAACAGCTGTTTTTCTGAGTTCATTAAAAGTTGACTTTTTTTCAAATTCATGGTTCTCATAGGACAGCAAAGCGAAGACATATGATGATCATGTAGAATAATAGGGACAAATGGAGAATAAACTTTCCAACAGTATATAAAGTGATTAAAATTAGCTCAACCTTTAACATTAGCAGTGCTAAAATGCAAATAACACATTAACTGTTACATGATAATCCAAAAAAATCACATTTATTTGTGAGCACTGCTCACACACTATCCTTAAAGAAGATTTCAAAAATGAACAAGGAATAAGGTTTCAAATTTGAGGATTTTACTCAAGTATCTCTACAGTCTGGTAGTAGTTTATTTACTTGAGGAAAGAATCAGAATATTTCCACCACTGTGGGCTAGTTTTTTGCTATAAACTGCTGACCTGAGAGCAGCTTCATGTGTGCATGTTTAAAAAGTCCTGTGCTTTCAGACTCTAAACAACTTAACTGCAGAATATGATGACTCAGATACTTTTATTCCCATTTTGGCCAGAGGATGGCGCTGTGGACAGTTATCTTTTGATCTGCTTTGAGTAGTTCACATTGCTGGTAAGATTCAGACTTCACACACAAACCGGTCAAAGAATTTTCTGACAACAGAACACCTCTGTGTCAAAGTGTGCCGGGTTGAATCAAAACATGCTGTGATATAAAACTGCAGCTTTCAGTGAGGATGTTCTGCTGTCAGTGTTTGTAAAGAAGCTGCATGAATCCAACCTCTCCAGCAGAGTTTGCCCTTTGCATCGCTCATCAGCATTTGGCCTTGAGAAGAGGAAATGGTGGGATCTCAGATTACAGTTCAGGGCCGCCCTGTGAGCTGCCCTGCAAAAATGATGACATCATCGTTTAAAAAACGAGAGAAAATTTAAAAAAAATCAAAATTAAAATACAGTTAGAAAGGCTAAAAACATAGGACAAAATCCATACATGGCAGAATATCATAATCTGTGTGGCAATATGCTTAGAATAAGGGATCATCTGGAGCTTTAATTTAACCTGTCTTTAGCTTCAAAATTATTCAGAACAGAGAAGAAAAAACAAAGATCTGTTAGTTGTCAAACTGAAATGCCAGAAGCACCGTAAAATTTCTGCTTCAGCTCAAATTTTAACCCCAATTGATCTAATTTGAAAAGTAAGTGAGTGGTGACATATGCTTTTAGACTCTGCAAGCAAATTAGATTCATATTCTCATTTAAAGTTATTTAGCAGAGCTAGAACATAAAATTAACTATTTTCTGAGTTCTGAAATAACAAGTATGAAACATCACATGAATGACTCTATTGCTTAAAAAACTTAAAAACATTTTAGAGTTTTAAAGTTTAAACTGTGGGGGAAACTCGGTCAGGTATGACAGTGTTAAAAAAATGACAAATTAATATCTAAACCTTTTTAACCTGTGTCCTTTTTGATGATCCAAAAGTTGCAAAAATCCTAAAATGTATCCTATATTTGTGCCCCCATTACAATGTCACAGTGACTCCTTCAGATTTCAACGGTCAGGACTCCTCATAAAACTTTATTTGTCTGCCCGTTTGCTTGAGATCAGTTCTCTTTTTGTGACCTGTCCAGGATCACAAGGCTCCTGACCCCCAGAGTCACTGAGGCTCACTCTCCAGTTACAAGCATATAAGTTAAAACAGATTCACCATAAAATGGTCTAATTAGTTGACAACACACTGCATAGTGTTGGTCCAAAGGTGTAATTCACATAACAGATGTTATAGGTTAACTTTTTTTACTTACATCTCTTAAAACATCACACTCTTAATGACTCTAGAGTCAAGATGAGAGAAATTGAGTTGATAAGTTCACTTGCCTCATGGGATTGTATGCATCCTGAAAGGCAGAACCTGCAAAAAATGTCACTTTTGAATAGAAAATCTGCTTAATCAATATTTTCATTTAGTTAATGTTCCTCCATTCACAGAGTAGAATAGATCAGCCAAGAGCAACAGTGCTCTGTGCAGTGAACATGTAAGCACAACGTAATGCAGCCGTGCTTGTTAAAGAGGTACCAGTTAAGGTACCAGGTAAAGAACACATCTGGAAAACAAAGGTTAACGTAACATTTTCACTTTTTGTCATATTTCTATTATTATCGACAATAATCAGTTTCTCTAGGGTGACCCTGACCAACACACAGGATGTGGGAATAGATGGACTGGTGGCACCATGGCTGGACAAGAGCCTTCACATGCAAGACAGGATTAACCTAAGAGGCCTTGAGGCAGAGATGTGACTTTGGACATCTTTATGTACCCTCTGATACACACACACTCTACCTGCCCTATGTGCACTGTGTCATCCAGAAGTTCTCCTTAGGTAAAGCATACATCTTTGTCTTAAAGATCTAGTAATATAACCATGCTTGGATACTACTGCCTGGCTCTTGCTGTCTGTGTTACTGTAGTGCTTGTGTACTGTGTGATAATAAAAGTGTTTGGGCAAGTTTTAACAAGCTGACAAGCTCATTTAGAGACATGGCTATAAGTTTAGCTAGTGTTAATATGCCCTATTAACCGAAGCAGATTTGCATTTAGGTCGAAACCAATTGATGCACAGTGAAACTTGGGGTTTTAGGACCCCTGGGGTTTCTGATGCAGTTGAATGCTTTGAAGGATGACCTGAAGACAAGAATGTCAGAAAAAACAAATTAACCGCCATGAATTAAAGGACCACTGAAGTCAACACTGAGTCACATTTCTTTGATTCAAGTCAACCTTGAGTCATGAATCTGCTGACTTTAGACTCGACATTGACCTCAACTCTTATGTTTCACTTGGCTAACTATTACAATTAGCCTACATGTAAAGACTAAGCTGTGTTAAACAAGAAACAGACAACAACAACAACCAAAATTGTCATTCAAGCTCTACAAAAGGTGTGCTGGCCAGGCTAGGTTTTTTTTTATTGTATTTAAAGTTAAAAATTCTGATTCACTGCCTGATGTTGTGTCATTTGATGTGACAGTACTTACACTGATAGCTTGGATATGACGCTGGTTCAGTCTTTATGTAAATGATGCACTTTGAGCTGTATGTCCTTGATTACTTATCTTTAAGTGGACATTTTCAGCAACATCCTCTGTTTTTTTGCAACTGGTCATTTTGAAAATGCTGTTTCACTATTTCAACCTCTGAAACCCAGTGATAGAATGAATGTAATGAAGTACGTCTGCTTACATACTGTACCAAAGAAAATTTTGAGGTTCCTGTACTTGAGTATTTCAAATTTATGATATTTCACATACAGTTTCTTCTCCAATACATTTTAGAGGGTACTTGTACTTTTCATATTGCTACATTTATTCAGGAGTTACAGTTGCTTGCTATTTTACAGATTCAGATTTCATGAGTAAAACATTTGATCAGTGAATGAAAGATACATCCTAGGATGCTCTGGGACACATCATCAGTGATGTGCCTGAGATCATCGGGCGTTTCGGGTCTTTCAACATCATACACTCTCCCTCAGGTGACCCAGCCGGGGTTGATCAGACCGTGGTTTGTGTCCCAGCAGCATTAGCCCACTGATCACACCTCCTGATCCAAAGCCATCTGGAGGTTCTCTCTGCCGCCTCCATGGTGTTCTTGATGGCTTTCCTTTTTGCAGCCCCCGTGATGCCTAGCAGCGTAAAAAGTTTGCACAGTGAGCGACCAGCAAAGCCTCTGCACCCCACTTCAGTGGGCTCACAGAGAACCCTCCAGCCTCTTCCTTGGCAGTTCTCTAAAAGCAAAGAAAATATGATCCACTGTTAAAAGTTTAACTGACAAAAGTGTGTATGCAAAACTTCAAATTATTTCCACTGTGACCAACTACATCTTTCAAGTACAGGTTTCACATTAAAGGTCCAGTGTGTGAAACTTTGGGTGATCTACAGGCGGAAATGGCATTTAAAATAATATATAATATGTTCATGAAGATGTTTTAACTTGTTTAATCACCAGAAAAAAAAATAACTGATGTGTTTAAATACTTTACAGTGAGACCTTCGTTTTAACAGAGGGTCCTCTTCCATGGAGTCTGCCATGTTGCACCACCATGTTTCTACAGTAGCCCAGAATGGACAAACCAAACACTGGCTTTAATTCCCACATTTTTGGTGGTCACTGTAGACTCTCTCAAGGTGAAATTTATTCAGGTAGTTTCAGACTGCCACCTCACCACTGGATGCCCCTAAATCTTACACACTGAACCCTTTGTTACATAATTGAACACAAGAGGTAAGTTTACTTTGCCCACTTAAACGTGGGCCCTACAATGGCCTTACGTTTTTCCTTTTATACATGTTGATGTTTATACTAGCAACACATTTTTTACACTGTGGGATTGCTTCTTGTACTCAACCTAAGAAAGATATTTGAATAGTTGAATGCATCCTGGTTGCACTGAACTCTTGATCATATTCTGGATTTAATCATATTTTTGTCCAGATGTGTACCAGAATCTGGGTACTGAGCGATCAAGATTAGCGCCACCTTTAGGACTTCCTTGCCTCAATTTGGCCCGTGGAGGTAATAAAAAGGCTCTGTCACAACTTGCCCTGAAGCCAAATAACCACATGCAGGTTAAATTAAAAGCTCACCATCAAACTTCACCCCCTGCCCCACCAACAGTCCACTGAGTGAGATGCTGTGTCACACCTAACCCCAACCCCCTCCCACCCGCTACATCATCAGTCAGTTTGTACACGCCTCTTCCTCCAGAGGACTCCATTTCCCACAAGGTCTGTCGCCCAGCTGCTCCCATCCATCCATCCCCTACACGCCTGGCCCTCTGGTCCCCATGTATGGAGTGTTACATCATTGGCACAGACACCCACCTTTCTGAGTGATGACGCAGCCCTGTGAGAGTGTGTGAGGAGGAGGAGGAGGGGTGAGGGAGGGAGGAAAGAGAGGAGAGGGTGTCCCGTCTGCGCGGAGAAACAGACAGACAGCAGGGAACAGCTGCAGCATTAGGTTCGCGTAGGATTTCACTGCATTGCGATTTTAAATATCAATCATTTCATCCCCAAAACCCAAGTAGAGCGGCTCGACAAAGCGACCAAATATCATTTAAAAAATGGTTGATCGCGAGCAGCTGGTGCAGAAAGCCAGGCTGGCTGAACAGGCTGAGAGATATGATGATATGGCAGCTGCTATGAAATCGGTAAGTCCATTCAAAAGACGATCATGATTATGACTCAGATGATATATGGATGATGTTTTGCCACTTGCTCGTAAAGGCTCGCCCCGCAATCTCGACCGTGTTGGCCGTCAATCCGGGGGGGTGGGTGAGGGGGGGCTGTTATACTGGCTTGATATTACCGCACTACATTGGGATGACATAGAGAAAAGAGTTCTAAATATCTTTCTTGTCTTGTCGCTTATTCATCGGCAGCAGAGTGGCTTTGATTCCTGAGCCGAATCCAATCCGTCTGCTCCTTGGGCGGTGCCTTTCTGTCGGCCGTGCCGTTCAATGAAGGGGATATCACAATGAAACGCGCGCAGGCCCGGGCTCCATCTCTCTCTTGACGAGAGGCTCATATCATATAATGGCTCTGCTCGATTGCTTTTGCTGCTTTTTCCCCCCCTTCGCCTTTTACCACCCCACCCCTCCCTCCTTTATGCCGAATTTATAAAAGCTACTGCTGCTGGGAGCCATGTGAGGTTGCTCGGAAAAAGCCCATCAACTGCTGCTGCTCCCCCTCCTCCTCCTTCTCCTCCTCCTCTTCTTCTTCCTTCTCCTTTCTTTGTCATATTAATTAGAAAAATATACATGATCAATAATGCTCATTTTCTTAGTGGTGATTGAGAGTGAAATTCATTTTGTGTAACAGGGTAGCTTTTAAAAAAATGCTCCAAAAAGAGCCCTTAAAGTGCTCTTTCCGCTAAACAAACGTAGGAGGCAGTAGAATCTCTCTAGAATATTCTTTGTCATATTGCAGTGAGTCAATATGATCAGATTTGGCTGTGGGTTTTGTTTTCTCCTTTACTGTTCATGGTATTCGGCACAAATGTGCTGTTTCTGTCACAGGACAGATTCCTCTTGATTTCCAGCGCCAGTTTGAAGTCATTTTGGGTTAATGACCCTGATTAACTGCTGTAATATATGATGCAAAGAGGATGACAAGGGTGGCCTGCCTCACAGGAGGTTTGGCAGCTCTTATTGGCCAGTGTTGAGGACAGAGCCTTTGTCTGCTCTCTCTTTTTTTCTCGCTGCCCCCTTAAGAAATTTCTGGGAACTGGTTTCACCAGTAGGTAAAAAAAAAGTGCTGTGTCACACCAGCTCATACTGGAACCCATAGCATCCTGGGAGTTTTAGACGGCCTGTATTTGCTCACGAATAGATTTCAAATTGTCATACGTGCTTTATAAAGGAGGAACATTTTGTCTTGTGTTCCTCAGGGGAGATGGAGTAAGCCCCCCTCCCCTGGTGGATCATTTGTCATCAAGAGTTTCTGGTTGCAGGAGGTGGGATGATGTGTGTGCAGGGAGGGATTCCTTTCCCCTTAAACAATCTGCCATGTCAGTGCGGTCCAAACCGGGCGCTTTTGCAGGGGTGTGTACTCTCACTCTCTAATCAAAGGGAATCCCTTTGCCATTGCGGCCAGAAATGGCAAAAGACAACTGATCGCCTTTGTGTTCCTCATAAACAACATATATGATATCTTCTCATTAAAACAACCTTTTATGCGGCTTTTATGAACTTGCTGTGACTGCAGCTTATGGTTATTTTCATGTTGATTAACTGGCTGTTTCTTAAGATATCACTTTTGATGTATATATGGAAAAATATTTTCCTTTTTCTTTAAAGATAAAAAAAATAATCAATACATAGTCCAAAATCCAAAGTTAGGCTTGTTTAGATTACTACCATTACAAAATAAGAAAAAAACCCCAGAAAAAAATAATTTTTAGTAGCTGAAACTAGTGATTTTAAGAAAAAATATATTTAAAAAACAAATGATCAATAATAAATTATTTGTCATTGTGTTATTTGCTTGTTGGTTATTCAGCTCTACATGAGGATCATATTAGTTTTATTGATTTAATTTAAGCCTCTGAAGCCCACAATGTTTGTGACAATCAAATGCATTTGCAGCTCATCTTTATATGTTTTGTATCAGCACAACTGTAGGCCTAAAGCAGGTGACACAGTAGCAGTGTAAGCTCCCTAAAGATCTCTGCATTGTGTGGAGCCTGATGACCTATTTTTTTCTCTTTAAAAAACAACAGTTTTTTTCACAAGTCATTGGATTAATTCAAATCTGCTTCGTTCAATGGCAATTTTCATTTTCCTCATTTAAATGCGTAGGTTTGTGTTACAGTTTTGGGCAGGCAGAGTGATGCCGTCTCCGTCTCTATAGGTTGAGCCCTGCTCTCCATCCTCTCAGTATGTGACGTCAGCGATGCTGCGCCATCTTTGTGCTCCTCTGCCTGAGCAGGGAATGTCAAAACTAAGAAATGAGAAGTGTTAGCACATCATTGAAGAGCTTTTTATATAAAAAGAAGACAAAAGCGGCCAACTATTTGTTTATGTACAAATACATATAAACATATGTATGTATGTCTATTTATTATATATACATTTATCTCAGTCCTTGTGCTGTTATTGATCTGACCAAAGCATGGTTCTAAAAGGTTGCGTTTCTTATCAAATAAGCCTGAGTATTAGCCCTTTTTACAACATAACATATTTGACAACTAGCCAGTTATCAAAATGATCAATCAAAATCTAGAATTAACAGTTTATCTCTGAGTGATGTCACTGTGTGGCGTTTTAGACGGGTAAAAAGGTCAGTTTGAGCCAGAGAGAAGGTCACTGGGACACGTGAACCGCCTGTGCAGTGATGGTTTTCACTTACAGTGCAGCTGCCTCGGAGTGCTCGTGGGAACATTTCGACCATCTCTAGTCCTCCTTTCAACCCCCTGCCTTTCCTTTCCTCTCCCAACCCCCAACTGCCACCAACCATCTGAAATATTTTTCTCATTAATAGCTTGCATTATCTGTGCAAACATGAAATATTGCTCATCTTCCGTGATGTAAAAGGAATATTAGTCCAGAAGCTTTCATGTAAAAAGAATCATTGGGATTGTAACTAGCAAATGTTTTTATCATCAGTTAATCTGACAGTCTCTTCCTGGAATACTTTATTAATCATTAATTGAGTTCAAGGTGACTTCCTTATTACCTTATTATTATATTTATTACAGGTAGTACAGTTATTGCAATTAAGAGACAAAAGGACAAAAGAAAAAGGAACCATTCATTGTTTTGCCTGTTGACCTCCAAGCCACAAGGGGAGCCCTCTAAAGTGGCATCTTAAAATTGCTTCTTTTTTTCTGCCTACTGATCCAAAATTGAAGTATATTGAATTCATTATTGTATAGTGCAAAGAAAAGCAGAATTTTCTCACAATGTGAGGAACTTGAAGCATGATTAATAGCCAGCAGTGTAACAATGTTAGATGTTTTTGTAAAATGTGTTCTCATGTTCTTTTTGGTTAAATGTTTATGCAGTCTAGCTTGTGCTCTGGAGCTGGTGATTAAATGGCCCATTTTATTCTTCTTCCAGGTAACAGAGCTGAACGAGGCTCTGTCCAATGAGGAGAGGAACCTCCTGTCTGTGGCCTACAAGAACGTGGTTGGGGCCCGTCGCTCCTCTTGGCGCGTGATCTCCAGCATTGAGCAGAAAACCTCGGCTGACGGCAATGAGAAGAAGATTGAGATGGTCCGGGCCTACCGGGAGAAGATTGAAAAGGAGCTGGAAGCCGTGTGCCAAGATGTGCTCAACCTTCTGGACAACTTCCTGATCAAGAACTGCAGCGAGACGCAGCATGAGAGCAAGGTGTTCTACCTGAAGATGAAGGGCGACTACTACCGGTACCTGGCCGAGGTGGCCACGGGGGAGAAGAGGGCCACGGTGGTGGAGTCATCGGAGAAGGCCTACAACGAGGCCCACGAGATCAGCAAAGAGCACATGCAGCCCACCCATCCCATCCGCCTGGGCTTAGCTCTCAACTACTCAGTGTTTTACTACGAGATCCAGAACGCCCCAGAGCAGGCCTGTCATCTGGCCAAGACCGCCTTCGACGACGCCATCGCCGAGCTCGACACCCTGAACGAGGACTCCTACAAAGACTCCACTCTCATCATGCAGCTGCTCCGAGACAACTTGACACTGTGGACAAGTGACCAGCAGGATGACGAGGGAGGGGAGGGCAACAATTAAAGAGAAACCACACTTCGAAAAAAAAATATATGAAGGGCCGGTGGACTTTGGCAGCCGCTTTTGCCGATGATACTACCGCAGCAGCAGTTCTTTATTTTTCCATGTGTTAAAAGAAAAGAATCAAAAAGAGAGGTGAGAGTGGAGGTTAAATCTTAGTTTAAATATATATAGAAATATATATACAGTTGAAAGGGGCCTCCGTCTTCTTGATTTTCTCTTTGACATTTGCCAAAACCACTGATATGTCAGTCAATCAGCCTGAAGTGGTTGTTGTTGGATTGAAATGGCAGCCTCACACTGGCATAGGAACTGATCTTGTTCTGTCAAGATAAGCTGCTTTGTTAGGTTTTTGCGTGATAGAGATGCATTTGAGTCACTTGAGAGAGAAAACGCTTGAATGGGAACGCCTCACAAAACTAGTTTGCATTGGTTCCAGTAGTAGTCTACATATGAGAAAGGGCCCTGAAAGCCATTGACGTTAAACTCACATTTAAAATGAGAAAAGAGAACATTTTAAATCAAGTTTTCCCCCTGAAATTATTAAATGATAAATTATATGAAACTGAATGGTAAAACTGATTCCTCTCCTTCTGTCTGAAGTGTATTTGGCATCTCACAGATTAGTCTGTTTCGTCACTGGAACCATAGATTCTTTTGGAGGTGAAGATTACTAAAGGCAGAGACTTAACAATATAATACAAAAAAGAAAAAAGACAAAAAATAAATAAAAGCAGCTTCAGAGTTTGTGGTTTACTTCTGTGTTTGTTTTATTAAATGCACTTGCCTACTATACTGTTTCTTCAGTGTAAGATGATGACAACAATAATATCGATAATTCAATATTGTGCATGCTGGTGATGTATTTATATACAGTAGCTTGACTTTATTAACTTATACTGTGGGTGTTAAGTATTCATGATTGAGAAAAACAGGCTTTGTCTGATGTTGATTTCTAATTTCTAATTTATTTCGTTTTGTTATGGTTTTTTGATTTGCTATACCAAAATGGTGATCGTAAAAATTGACCTGTAATGGGCGTTGCTATAGTGACATGCAATATGTGTATTTAATTTGTTAATGAAAGAAAAAAAAGGAAGATAAAAACTCACCAGTGATCACTTAATCTTGCCAGCTGGTGTTTGTCACATTGAAGTATGATTATGATATATTTTGTTCTTTGAACAGTATTTAAGTACCTTTTTCTGTCATGCTATCCAGTTTTAATAATGGTGAAGTTTTCAGGCTCAATGTTTCTGTTTTGAATTCACAAACATGGACCATATTTTATTTCTGACAGTATACTTTTGTTTGTTTGTTTGTTTTTATACATTTTAGCTGTTCCTGAGTGACAAAATATCTTGAATGTGAGTCATTATGTAGCAGTTGCACAAGAACCGAAATAATAGCTATGATAATAAAAAAGAATATGACTAAATTATACATGCACCATTTCCGTGCTGGTCTATAGTGTATTGTTGTATTGTCACCTATAAGTAAATTTTGTTTTAAGGAAAACCATTTCACAGAAAAAGCACTTTGTTTTGTGCCCAGAGTTCAGTATGTGCATTCATTTTTTGTGCCTGTATCATTATATGATATTGCTTATTTGCAAGTTTACTTTTACAGAAAAAAAAGGATTCATCTGCCAGTATTTAAAGTTCCTGCAAGCATGTGTGCCAGTATTTTCACCTTCACTGGTTTCTCACTCTTACATGCTTTACAGCACATAGATATAAATATTTAACACCAATACATAAACTGAGTCACAGTGAAAGCACAGGCAAGTCAATATAATTGGTTGCTGATCAACAAATGTGAGAATTTTAGAAACTTTAGACACTAGGAAGCTGCTTTAGGGCACAGAAAGCTGCTGAAGGGATTGATCTTCATAATGCTGCTAGTCTATAGATTTTTACATTAATATATTCACACAGGTGGCAGTTGTTGGGGCTTTATTTTTCCTAATAGATGGCAGTTTTTGGGAGTTTATTTTTTATCTCAGATTTGGTGGCTTAAGAGAGAAACCAGAAGCCTTAAGGTCAGTCACACAACCTCATTTATGTTTGCCAATTGTGTCACAGTCATGAGTCAGCTTCCATGAGCTTGCACTGTATGCCACAGCTGCTTTGTTTTATT
Source organism: Ctenochaetus hawaiiensis (assembly GCA_029783645.1). Taxonomy (NCBI): domain Eukaryota; kingdom Metazoa; phylum Chordata; class Actinopteri; order Acanthuriformes; family Acanthuridae; genus Ctenochaetus; species Ctenochaetus hawaiiensis. The sequence goes on from JAPZDY010000024.1 coordinate 19,082,393, forward strand.
TTGACGTTCTATGAAGTCGATGCTCCTGAAGGCTCACCAGACAAATAGCATGAAATCCTTATGCAGATCTGCACAACTGCTCACACAGCTTGGAAATATTAGAATCCTACACTTAATTTTCAAGTTTTGTGTGTTAAAACAGTTGAAGCTGAATTTTCTCACACTTTTGAGCCTTTTTAAGGGGGAAAACAACATGCCGGGAGACTTTCACTCATTGCCAAGAATACATGTATTGTGTTCCTTTTTAATTAATTTGTGTTGTTTTCCTCTGTGGTTTGTGTTTTTATTTTTAAGTTTTCATTTTTCTGGATGTTTATCCTTCTTTCTGTGACATGGAAACATACAAATAGAAGAAATGAGAAAAACAGATTTTATTTACAATTAGATTATGGAAGAGCTGACCTACTGGAAATTAGCCGGGAGGGGAGGGATGATAGCTAAAAACGGGATACAAACTGTATTCTCTGAGGAATTTTTGGTTGCCATCTGTTGCCCATTAAAGTTATTTGTTTATCAGTATTATTCTTTATTTTCATTTCTCTCTGTAATGAAACCATTTACAGTCATACCGGAGACACCACAGCTCATTCCTTCTCATTCTGTAAGATCAAAATTTTTGTTTGCAGGAAGTCACAATGACCTTAGGTAACCCAGTGAAAATCTCCTTACAGGTGTGTGTGTGTGTGTGTGTGTGTGTATGGTGTGCACTCGTCCATATCTGGATGCTGTGTACTGTATAAGCCTGCACCATTGCATGTGTTGAGTGTGTCTGAGTGAGTGGATGAGATGGAGTCTATTAGCTGCAGTGCAGAGACGCTGCCAGCTCACAACATCTACAGTATGTGTTAAATGAGGCTCTGTCCAAGGCAACTTTGCTAATCATTTACTAAATTAGGACATAGATCAAAGAATATTACTTTAAAAGATGACAGGTTTTATGATCACAGCAGATGAGCGCTGCAAATTAAATAAAAAACCTGCATCTCATGATAGGGAATCTACGCGTAATTTAAATTTACAAGATATTTATTTACACAAAAAGCTCGAGTTTTACTGGGTCCTGATGCATATCTGCATGTTTCAAACTAGGATTTTAACCCTTACTCTGATTGATAAGCTGGAGTGGCATAACTGCTGGATCGCCCACCCTCAGACTGCAGCTTCTTGCTGCAGCTTGCTGCACTGAACCTTGTATGAGATGAAATTCTGTGCTTTGAGCGGTCCTCCTCAGCAGCCAATAGCTGACAGGCTCACTCTCTGCAGCCACCAATCCTGTTCCTGTTGCTAGGGCTATAATAAGTATCCCACTATAAGCCAGGCTCCTTGCTGCACTGCTCAGACACCTTTTGCATCCTGTAAAAAATGAAAGCTCAGAGCACACTGGAGACATTAGGATTCAGCACCAACCTATCTTCCAGTTTGTGTTTTCATGCACTGCTACACTTTCAGGGACATTGGTGTCATCATTATTGGTAAATGTTGGTGACATTGCACACCCCAAAACACACTGGGCCTCACTGATGGATGTGTAATTGAATCCCCAGCAGACAATTGCATTTAGAGAATTTTGTCAAATTAAATTAAAGTCAAACTAAATACATATCTCTTATAGAATAATGTAATAATGTAATTTTAATGTTTACATTAAAATAATGCATATCTATTTAAACCAGTCAAAGTAGATGAAGGTTTCTAAATTCCTGAAAAAGTATATGTTTTAAAGGTCACATCTACAGGAGACATGTAAAACAAAAAATGTTCTGCTGTGCTTCATCTACACTTACACATCAACCGCTCTGTCCGATTGCTTTTACCACATGAAGCATTGTGTCCCTGAGGGCCAGAATGACAAGGCACAAGTGATCATCGAGCCATAATTATGTCACACAGAGGCGTATGGCCTTGAAATCACTGAATCCAAATTCTTTGTTAGCCTCAGTGGACTTTCACTATGATGCCACTTCAAAATGCATCTTATTGAAAAGGTCCTGATGTTTATCTGTTGGTATCAAATTTGGACGAAACCACGCCTACTTCCGTTTGGCAAAATCCTCGATGACTACAGAAGCCCTCTTGAATGGACTGCATTCCAGATTTGGGAGCTGCATTCCAGGTAACAACACATAACTGTAAAGTCGTCAAATTCTCTGCCCCATACTGCTATTTGTGTGAGCTACAGTGTTTGTCACATTTTGTAGGACCATGTGAGTACTGTTTTATCATGGAAACACACCTGTCTAGGCTTTTGGTGTACAGAGTTGGGTGTGGTTTCATCCAAAGTTTGGAAAATAATATACGTGCTGATGATATAAAAAAAACTTTGATGACTGATTCAAAATAAACAGTAGAAAAAATGTGTCTTGAAGATGATACAAGTTTGTTATTTATGTCTTCTTATATATATATGAAGTCCTTATTATATATTATATATATAAGTTCTTATTATATATGAAGTCCTTTAAGTTTGTATAGGGGTAGTTGTGTACACACCCCCTCTTCTTCTTCAATCAAGTACAGGAGAACTGATTCAGTAAAAGGAAAATAAAGAGTTAGACTTGCAGAAAATCTGTTTTTTGCTTTTTGCTGGGATGTAATTAATATGTCTACCATCTAAATCTATCATTTGTATATATAAGGCTTCTGTAAACAACTAAGAGCCCTTTAATTCAGAGGTGCCCTCAGGCAGACTATGTTAGGTATTTTAATATCTAGAATGACTAACTTTTGAAAACAGCTTCAAGTGGCCATTCGGAAAAACTGCAAACTTTAGCATCTTTCATGTTAGTTGCTTCTGAAGGCATGAATCTAAAAATTGAAATAAGTCTGTTTAATTAAACTTCTGTTTCCCTCCATTAAGTCAGTGGGTCTGTTAAATGGATCTTTTCGTTAGATACCAAAACCAAGATCTCCAGTTAACACAGAGACTTTCACATTTACATTAAAAGGCAACATGTCCAGAATACCCCAAAAATACCCCACTCATGATGTTTAACAGTGTAAATGTCTTAAAAAGCTAGTTGCGAACAAATGGCTGAATGGGACTACAGAGGTTATAGGAGATGTTACATATTGTCATGCGGGACACGTAACTAATTAACTCACTTTACAGCCTTGTGTTTAGACTTGTACTTACACCCTACTCAAACTATTCAGTGTGTTGACTTACAAAGCACATTTTCAGCCTAATCCAAAATCCAATGGAAAAATCCCATTAACTTTTTGTTGAGGGAACCAGGGCAATGCAATCCTGCAGACTGGCCTTAAATTATACTTCACATTATTTTTTAGCCATGCTAAAAGTTTGATGCCATAGATGTCATTGTCGGTCGGTCACTATCGTCTGAAATGACTTGACAATCATTGGATGCACTGCCATAAAATTTTGTCTGTGTTCATGCTCAAAAGGGGGTGCACCCCACTGATTTTGGTGACTTCCTCTAGCACCATCAGCTTATAGACATTTTTGTTCTGGAGTGAAATACCACTTAATTACCCGAGATGGTAAACATATTAAACATCAGCCTGTTAGCACTGTGCTGTGAGGATGTTAGCTTTCTGACATTAGCATTTAGCTAATGTCATTTTTTTTTTTTGTTTTATTCATTAAGTCATCACAAGCTTTGACACAGTGTATTGACGTACCTTGTGAACTCCACACTGATCTCATCGATTCATGTTGTCTAAAAACCTCTGTTCTGAGAGGCATTTAACCTTCTGTGGCTCAGGTGCCTCACAGTCATTTTTTGAGCCATTCATCACCAACCATAATATATGACTGTCACGGCTAGTTGTTGCTCTGTTGCGAAAGTGACAGCTCTGTGGCTTGGACGCTGGATGACAGCAGAGGAGGGAAAAAAAACATCCTGAAGTTCGACTTACAAGTAATTAAAACTTGAAACGTTTCCGCAAAGAAGGTTTTGTCTTATTTCAAAGCATGATGACTAAAGATTGGGCCCAGAGGTGAGACAGTCCATGACCAATGAGGTGTTAGAAATAAAGCCTTGGATTAACGCTTAAGTCAATCGCTATTCTTCAGCGCTGATTCCAAACACGGAGAGATTATATTTCTGAGCGCAGATACTGATAAAACAGACAGACACGTTGGATTTTTAAAAGTTTATGATCTGACGTAACGTGATCTGCACCTCAAAGATGCAAAGAAGATAATAGCTGTACAGCTCCAGAAATATCAACCCATTAGAGGGAGGGAAGGAGAAAAAAGAGGGATGAAGGGAAAGAGGGGACCGGTGTAGAAGCAGAGAACAGAGACAGATCTATAAATAGGTCTCCCTGCAGCCTGTGAGTAGACAGTGAGTAGACCAGAGACATCAATGTGACAGCCTCTCCACTATAGAGACTATGTGCTGCTGTATGGATGCTAAGAGTTCATGTCTTCGGTTAAGAGAGTCTGATTCATCAGTTTTGCCCCCAGCTGGGCAAACACACCCCATGACATGAAATTGCACAGATAATACAAATAATCAACTCGGATGTCTGCTGTTAAGCTTAAAGTTCATTCCACCATGTTATTTTTTTAAGAAAGGACAAAGAGAGTCGCTGCCTCTTTCAGGCACAAAGGCAGCTGTTATGCATGACTGCTGCAAAATAAATTATTCAAGATAACATTTAGACTTTGTATTATTTATCAAAAAGTGCCACAACGTTGAGCTGAAGGTTTTTAAAGACTATTTTTGGCCGCACATGTCCAAAAACATTGTAGGATACATTGCTTCTGATAGGTTGTGAGGAAGTGTCATTCCATGATTTTTTGAACTTCATTTCCCAAATGAATGCCCTCCATCTGGCTGCAACATACAGCCACCCTGCCGTCATCTAAATAGTTAGGCAATAGCATATTTGTCATTTTCAATGATCAAAATGATTCCTAAAAACACTGGAGGTGGTTATTCATAACTACAGAGAATTATTTGATGAACAAAAGTTTGTAAAAGGTGAGTCTATTTAAGTCCCCCCCTCCTTCTCACAGTTACGTCACTCGGCATGTTCTTTCAAGGCCTCCCATTGCAGGAGAGTCACAGTCACACCACGTTCCCTGACAAGATAACATCATCATCAAAATAACATTAAGTGTGCTCAAACTTCATTACTTAAATTCCTAGTTGATGTGCTTATTACATAACTGGGGTTTCATGAAGAGGCTTTATTTTACAGTGAACATTCTTAAATATCATTTGAAGCCTAAAACATTTTATAAATTTCCTCTTAAATAATGTTTCAGTATATCTTTAATCCAATATTTCTTTAAAATAAAGATAAAAAACAATCACTTGCTAACTGAGATGCAAGTAAAGAGTTTCCAGTATGAAAGATGTTTGATCAAAAACAAGTTCTTGAAGTGTGCAGAACGATTATGTAAAGCTGATGATAGAAATAGTTCTGTGACACCAAGTTACATTATCTGTTGGACTGAGCATCATTCCGCTCAGCCTCCTCCTCCAAGTGTGAACCTACAATGGCTGCAAAACTCCATACAAATGCGAAGGCCTTCTTTAGAGTCAGTGTTTGCTTTGTCCATTCAGGGCTTCTGTAGAAAACATGAAAATCTGCTGTAGTCACTAAGTTACTCATTGAAAACCTCATCAGGACAGACAAAAAATAGGAAAAAAATGTTTCAGGCACAAAGGTTACGAACGTATTTTGAGATTTTAAAAAAGCAGATGAAGAAGGGGAATTTTAAGCTTTTTTTTCTCATTCGGACAATATAGAGAATAAAATGCATGCTTTCTGTGTTTAAGCACTTTATAATCTTTTCCTTTTGCTACTTTCTCCTAAAGGTCCACAAAGTTTAGGATTATTAAAACCATTTATACTCAAGAAAAATAACACAAAACAAATCATTCACCATAATGTCCATGCAAATAATGCTCTTCCTGGTCTACTAAATATGATTGATAACAAATGTGTATTAGACGTGTTCCTGTTTTAATCCAACACTAAGCTGCTGATGCAGGTTAGGTGGCATCTTGACATCATTCCTGAGGAATCTGAAGCCTCCCTGGACAGTCTTGCGGTGGGACGATCCTCTGCAGTCAGCTCACCGTCAGAGAAGGTGACCTATCTGTGTGACCTCCTCTGACAGAGCGCCGACCTGGGACGTCTGCAGCGAGGAGGCCACACAGTGACACAGTTAATTTCTAATATTGTTCTACATTTAGCTGCATGTGTCTGTTTTTTTGTTCACAGTCATGCTTGTCATGGATGTTTTTACAAAAAATAAAAGTGAGAATGAAATTAATCACTTGTCTAGCAGGCTGGGGTGTGAATCCGCACTTTACAAGTAATACCTATTTTAGAAGTCCTAACTCCCACCACAGGCAGGCTCACAATGTGATAATGAACTGTTAATGACTCAAATGTAATATGAAGACACTGGCGTTGTGGATTCATCTGTTAATGCTGGATTTGATTAAAGACATGCAGTCTGTTGGCCCCCTGCATATCATTACTAAGCAGATTTGAATATTTCTTGCTTTTCTTGCTTTGTGTTCTGCTGTCGAAGAGGTTCTTTCTATACCAGTCCTCAGTGTGAGGTATATGTGTATCTTTTTACTTTAGCAGTGTCTAGCCAGTCATGCTTTGTTTTACAGTTACCTCCTCAGGTGCCAACCGACTGACAAATTATACCTTCCAGTGTTTGTGGGTCTGCCTCAGTGTCTGAGCTGGTGACTCATTATGTATGTGGGCTCAGGGGATTCCCAACAGTGCACGGAGGAAGAAAAAAAAGAAAAACCTTCCTCCGCTTTGCAGCCTTGAGGGGATGTACAGTTCAGTTGACAGCGGGCCAGTGGGGTCAGTCGTGGTGAATAAAAAGCCAGTGAGAGAGGAGGGGGAGAGGGGAATAACATGGAGCCAGCTGAGGCTGAGGAGGCGAAACGTGGCATGGTGACAGGGCTACGGGATGAACAGTAAGAGACAAGGGCCAGTGTTTAGCTAAGTATCTGAGGCTGAACCACAGCTGGCTCTAGACGTGGAAACTGTAAGGGAGTCTGGGTGTGGAACCAGACTCTGAAGCAAAGTTTCCCCTGCCCATCCACCAAACAATGGCCCCACAGTTACAGCCCCAAGACCTTATTATGTAGATGAAATGCTGTAAATACAGTAGAACAGAGGAGAATTGAATGTTGCATTACTACTCAGGCAGCGGGCTCAGGAAAAAGAGCAGTCATACAGTGAAGTTACTACTCTGTATGAGCGCAGTATTGTGCTGTTGCATGGCAACCGTCTCCACAGAAATCTTTGCTCAGAAACACTCCTCTTTGGTCTTCACATAACTGCAACGGCAGAAAAATGGGCTGACTGCAGGAATACAAATGCTCTCATGAACCATTTCAGCCTGCAGAGGCTTAAGAGCTGGTTTTATTTTATATCTGAACATGTTTTCAGAGCAGTTCACACACAAAATCTAACAGAAGAGTTTATCTTGTTTATTCTATTTCATATTTTAAACATTTTTTGGTCTGTGCTCTTTGAGAGGCTATTGGCCACTCGAGGATATGAGATGTTTATCTGTGATGGGATTTGTGCTGCTACCGCTTTAAAACACCGTCTCCCACTGATCAGATAATAGTAATAATTTAGTGTCAGTCATGATTGATATACATCACCAAGCTCTCCTCTCTGTAAGGCTTCGACATTCTCTCTACCTCTTTCATGCAAATCAAATTGAGAACAAATGATGCATAAGTAAATGAACCAGCCTGAATTGTTTAACAAAGATAATAAGCCACAAGAGCAATATCCACATGATACGTCAATATGATGCAGGTTTATTTGCCTTATACTGAGAGTGAGATGAGAAACTTAATGTCTTTGTATGAGACTGGCCAGAGATGGTTAGCTTTGTTTAGCATAAAAGACTGAAAAAGTCACAAAAAAGTTAAAGTGATTTTGTTAGAATGCAACAAAATCTGTCTGTCTGCACCTTTTAAGTTTACCAATAAACACTTTTATCTTATTTGGTTAACTGGTCCAAAAATCATAGTTTCAAAATAAATAAATGTGGTCTTCAGGAGGGGAGCTAGGCTAGCTGTTTTCACCTTGACAACAGTCTTAATGTTAAACTAACTGTAACTTCACATTTATTGTACAGTTATGAAATGGCATTAATCTTCTCATCTAGCTTCTTGGAAGAAAACAAATGAGTCCCCCAAAATGACAGTGATGGTGATAGTCTAGGTAGTTCCCAGATGTTTTGTTTAAAAAAAGATGTTTTAATTAAATCCAAAGCTTCTTGACTCTGCTAATTGCTGTTGCCATTGTCTCCTTTACACATCGCACTGTTTTGTCTCAGACTATCAGAGATATTGTTCCACCTACTAGCCTACACACCCCCAGAGAAACTTTCAGGCCCACTCTACAGCATGCTCTCTTCTGTTTGGACCTGATGTTTTACATTAATAAAGCCTGCCACTCCAAAACCAATGGTGCATCCACAGCTTAACGTGATAAACCACTGATCAGTTTCCTGGTGACTGGAAATGACACTCTTACTCAGAGATTGTACTTTTTGCAGCATCATGCCTCCTCCTTATCCTTGGAACTGCAGCATCTATTTTTGCAGTACAATTACAGGAGAGAAGAGAGTAATGTTTGGATACAGCCTACATTTGACTAAAAATAGCTAAACATTTGCTGAAAGATGCTCTGTAAAGATGGGGTTTACAGTGGAATTCTCCAAACAGAAGCTCTCATACTTAAACATTTGATTGAAAATGACTTCTTCATGGAATCTTGAGTTTCCACTGTTTTTTTGGCCTCCTCATTCTTAAAATTCAGGAGGATACTTAGATTTTATATTTTATTTTATAATTTTCCATGTATTCTGTAGCTCATTGTGGCCTTGGCAGCTTTGAAATGTTTGAACATATTTAAAAGGTTAAAATATTGTGATAATATTAAAGATTACATAGATGCAACATAACATTAATGAATGGAACCTTGGTTTTTTCCTCATATTTCCAAAGATATATGATAAGTATCATGGGAAATATTTGCATGACCACAAATAACAAATCACCATAAAATGTCTCAGCAGTAAACACTGCACTGACTCGTACAGTCTGAAGGCAGGCAAACAAGTGCAAAGGGCCTCATTTAGTAGGGCACCAGCATGCATTCAGATGTTAAGGATTTACAATGTAACAGTTTCAAACCCTACATTAAAAATGTTTTACGTGACTCAAATTGAAAGTTAACTTTTACAGCTCTGTAATAAAAGCACACAAGGAACTACTGAATATATAACAAGCATGTAAGGTGGAATGAACGATGCTAGTTTGGACTTTCTCCATTGAGAGGGCACCTCAGAGGGCATGTCTTCAGGTGCTCTCCCCTTGACGGCACCCTGTAGCACAGTTTATAACATTTCTGCACTGGCAGGGCACTGTATGAACCTGCATCACATTTTCTCCACCAGAAAAGAACCCTAGAAAGCAGTTTTTGTTGTTTTCTTCGTTGGAGGGACACCCTTAATTAGGTTTTTGCTAAACTCTTTTCATTTTTGGAATCTCATGGTTTCTGTTTTATAATGGAATTTGTTGTCTTACACTGTTTTCAAAGTTGCATTGTTACTTTTGTATGTTAAAGTACAACTAAACTCAATTATGTGACCGCAACTGCCAGATGATAATTACGATGGGAAAAATCATATTTTTGAAATATTTGTAAGGTGTTTTTGAATATTTTGTCACTGCCATAACTGATACATTTGCCTGAGCGGTGTCCCTAGCTGCAAATTTTTCAGCTCAATTTCATTTCACTCAGGTGGGTTGTAGTTGTGACAGAGGGCTCAAACTCGACCTCCCGCTTTGGGGAGCGCCATTGCAGCACAATGCTGCTCTCTTCTGCTGTAATGAATGAACTGTAAAATAATCTGACTTAAATCAGGTTGCAGAAATCAGGTTTTTACAGTGTGTTTTATGTGAGATTCTCTGTCACAGCAGAGCATTTTCAATTGTTTGATAAGAATAGAAGATGAACTGGAGACTATTTATGAATTAATGTATCAATTTAAAGACAGTGTTATTAGTTTGAAGAATTATAAAGGGGGGGAAAAGGAAAGAGGAGCAAAGCCAGAGGCAAATCAAGGACAGATCACAGAGAAAATAATCAATTTGTTGTCACAAGGTTGCCATCTAGTGGCTCCCAGTCAACAAAACAAGCTGCTAAAGTGCTGTTTTCTATGGAGGCTGCAATTTCCTGCAATCATTCAAAGTCAGGGTTCAAAATAAGAATGTTTATTATCTTCAACAGCTGTAGGAAAATGTAAAAATATCTTCTTAAAGGAGCACATTTAAATTATTAACAACAATACAAAGTAAACAAACCATATATTAGATAAACAACCATACCACCTGTAATTAATAAACAGTCAGAGGGACAGAATAAAATCTAATCTGACTTCATTTTAAAGATTTGTGGAACTATTTACTTTATGGTAATTTGTGATGTAAAGTTTTACAGAATTATAGCAGTTTTGTACACTAATGTGAGATTAGCACTCAATCACAGTGAGCAAGAAGCTAAATTAAATTGGGAGAAAATTAAAAATACATGTAGAAAATACAACATTTTAAGCACACTCTCTTCTTCCTTTTTAATCTGTGTGCATGTGTCAAATTAACCTGTGGACTCTGTAAATGTATCGTCTTCATACAAGTCCTCCAACTCTCCGTCTCTGCTCCCCTCGTTGCTGACTTTCCTGTGGGCCACAAATGCTCCATCATATTATTGAAGGTACTAAGATTAAATGTGAGGAGGAGGAAGAGAAACACTAGACTAAAAATGTCATCGAGCAGCCTGCATGTCCTCTACAGGACAGCTCATCACTTTTTATTTACATCAATCTCTAGAGGACACAAGAGAAAAAAGAAAGCCAACACAAACAACCACAAGAACAGACACAACAACCATGTGTGGCTATTTATCTTGGGTACAGCTCCTTGCTCAGAGCCTTGTGTGGTCTTGTCTCTCCTAAATCCTCTTAAGATTGAACCAACAACTGATGAGCTGTGCTGTGTATGAAGCGCATGAGCTCAACCTAAGTGCTTTTATAAAATTTACCTCAAGGAAGGATGAAGCTGAGGCGAAGACCCCAATAAGCCCCAAGAACCACTGCAAGAAGGAGATGTAATGTGAGAGGCCAGAATTTATACTTGTGTAGTTTAAAACACAGTTAATTATTAGTGTAGATTTTAATGTATCAGGATTACAGTAGTTTATAGGTAAAGTTAAAAACACAGAGTCATTTTGCAGAGTTAAGAGAAAAAAATTAGTCTGAAAAGCACATATGGAGCCACAGTTAGCAACCAGTTAGCTTAGCTTAGCTTTACATGAAGTCTGTTAACAGGCAAAACAGCTTGTGTACTCAATCCAAAGGTAACAAAGTCTATCTACTAGCAACTCTGAAGCTCACCAATTAACATGTTGTATCCCGTTTG
>JAPZDY010000024.1:19102132-19117145 GCA_029783645.1 Ctenochaetus hawaiiensis
CTGGCAAGGCACAGACCGTGCGTGCGTTAATCGCGCGTTAAAAAAATTAGTGCCATTAAAAGGAGTTTGAGTTAACGTGTTATTAACGCGTTAACTTCGACAGCCCTATATAATGTACTTATATAATATACTATTACTGAATATTTTTAATGCTTTTTCCTCATGATTGTTTTTTGCCACCAAAAAATTTTTTGTTTTTTGCTTTGTTTATTCTGCTTTTTACTTTTTTAAAGCTGTTGGGTCTTCAGGTACAGCAGACACTGCGGACACTACGTTCTTCACATTTGGATGAGAGTTTCCATTTGACTGGGACTTTTGAACATCAATAGTCAAAAGTTACACGAATGAAACCCAGGATATTTACCAAACAAACGCACATGATCGAAGAGAACACTGCAGACAGTGACAATGCGGTAATGGTATTCACTGGTGTTATCTTTTAAAATGCAAAAGCAGCATTGAATGTAAATATTGTAGGCATAACAATATAGCTGCAGCATACTGACTTTAATTTTTCAATCACTGTTATCGCAGAATCACAATGAGCAGAAAACCAAACACGTTGCTTTTTAAGTTCAGTCATGTAATATGAGAGTAGAATTTTCTTTTGGCGCCATTGTCGCATAGTTTTCCGACAGTCCATGAATGCAACATTAACAGCTCGCATTGCGCCACAGCAGGACACATCGGGAACAAACAGGCACCAAACTTAGACGAAGCAAAGAGCATTCAGTGTCATCATGTCTCTGTCGGTGCAGTTTGGTGCTCTGAAGACCAGAGAGCTGCGAGAGCTGCTGGAAGATGAAAACAAAATCAATCACATCGTCAGGTGCAGTGACAAGGTGAATTAAATGAGTTGAACTTTGATGCTGAATAAGTCACAAGGTGTTTGTTACACAGAAAATTAGGATGGCAAACTAAAACAATGGTTGTATTATGCAGATTATATGTTAATTCTTTATGGCTTCACTTTTTTTTTAAACTACATGTTGTCATTTCCAGTTGCAGGGCCTGCAAAAAGCTGCAGAGAAGATGCTTATTTCAAATCAAAAATTGGCAAAAGTTACTCTTTCTCAAAAACCTCAATTTAGAGATTCGAAGTTGCTGCTTGCAATGAAGTACAAGGAACTGGAAAAACTGCGGAGCATCATCCAGGCCAAGCAAGAGCAACTCGGTGAGTACTGAAAAGTGCTCTGCATTTAAGCCGCATGCCTTAACTTCCTTGCCAATGCCTACATTTTCTTATTGTGTTTTGCAGTAGAAAAACACAGTGTGCATTATGCTCAGTGGTGTCTCTTAAAGAAGATCAACCATGTAGAGGAGGAGTGTGAGGTAAGTTTTTTTTTAATTCTCTTTTGATATCAGTTTGATTAGTGTAAATTGTTGTTTTATTTCCTTTTACAGTAACCATTAAATTACAGCAAATATTTAATTACCTTGTTAATGTGTTTAATACACAGCAGATAGTGAGATAGTGCTTAACAAAGGATTTCCACACAATAACAAGTGTGATGAATGTTGGACTTGCAGCTTGGCATTTCCATCAGCATAAAAACTACATTTACCTTTTTGTCACATATTTAATCATATCAAGGTATTTTTGTAATCACAGTAGTAGTGGAGTAGTAACATACTGTATAGTGTGCCATTAACAAACCACCACACTTCCTATAAAAAAAGGCAGTGAGGACAAGAACAGAAACGACAGACGTGACAGAGAAACAGCTGGTTAAAAGGAGAGAAGTAGACCAAAAAAACACGTCAGCCTAGTTTTTTTTATCACAAAGTCAAAAAGGTCAGAAACTTGAGCTGTTGATGCAAAGCAGGTGTAGCATTTTGTGTGCGTTTTTCAAAATAATAAGATGTGTATCTTCACAGCTGCTGTTTCAGAGGTTTGCAGAGGGAAAAAAGCCACTTGCAGGTTTCTTGGATTCTTTTCTCAGCTTGCGGAAACTCCAACACATCAGGTTGATCCTTCTGAGGAAACTCCAGGAAATGATCGATCTTAAATCAGCACAGAGGCTCAGTGAGATTCAGTCTGATGCTCAGTATTTCTCAGCCAGTTTTCCTGAGCAGATCCGAAATGTCTGCCTCCCTGTCTGCAGTCTGACCACAGCTGTCGTCCTACCAGCCTGCTGCCATCCTCCGCTCCTGCTGCCCTTTGGTTCCCATGCAGACACAGGCCTCAGTCTACAGCATTTACCATTTTGTCTTGATTACAATGCGACCGGATGTGCAGGGATACATGGACGAGGCCCAAAATGGCCTGCAAGACCCGTTCGTCTTCAGCCGCTAAAGGTGCAGCAGCGGAAGCATCAACAAGCACCAAGATGAAGTTAAATCTAATCTCAAATTGTGTTTTTGTTTCTAAGAAAAATTAACAAAGCAGATATAGTTACAAGAAGAAAAAATTTAAAATATTGTAGGATTTCATTTTTTTTATTTGCTGTTACGACAACATCACTGATGAACAAGTTTGGGATATTCTGTAAAACTAAAAACTACATTTTGTAATTCTCCAGTAAAGGAATTATATTGGAAGAGACGGAATAGTTACAAATATGGATTTATATGAAATATTCTGTCAGGATGATTTTTTAAAAGCATGGTATATTTGAGTATAAAGATAATACAATATTTCACAGTTACATGTTATGACAGCAAGCTATGGGGATGTACACGCTGAGAGCTTCACATTACAAAGTTAATAATATTATTTATATAAACTTGTCAAACTCTGTATAATTCCAAGTTTTGGAATGAAATCTTGTATTTTTGACTTATTTATCCTGATCAGAGTCTCATTGAGTGAGAAAAAGCTCCCCAAATTTAAGCTCAATGTGATGTTTATTTATATAAAATTAGTGTGATTGTCCAATAATCATGATTCAAATACTTAAAACTGCTGACAAATATTAAAAAATACTCAGAAAGAGTTGTAAACTTTGAGAGTTTCTCCTTTTAAATTATTCACAACAGAAATATTAACACGCAAATAAGGAATCAACAAAAAAAACTAAAAAGCATTATTCAAATGTTTCATTAAAGTTTACCCTGACTGTTAGGTATAATCAATAATATTGAGTCAAATCCTATGTTTGATATTAAATACTAAACTAATATTAAACTCTACTTTCTGGGTGTTCATTAGCTCAAAATGAAAACATGCAGGTCAACATGTGTGGTAAGAACATATTTGGGTTCCCTTGGTTCAGAAAAACAGTGAACAGTTGGCTCAGTGAACTTGAACTGCTCACCGACACCTGATATGTCTGATTGACTGTGTGCTGAGGCTCCTGCCAAGGTCAGCAAAGGACCACAGACCAATTATTTTGTTCAAACTCACAGCTACACACTTAAAGGTTAAGTTTACAAGCAGATTTTATTTTTTTTAATTGAAGGAAAAGTGGAATCCTGCCAAACTCATCACTTGTTCAATAGCTTTCTGTTTTCTCATTCAATTGACTCTCCTAAACACAACCAAAGGTTAGCCAGGGTGCCATATGGCCCAATACAGCTTGCCATACTAATTCAACCATGGAGACACCTCGTTGGCACTACAGGAGATGATTAGCAAGGTGGAGCACGTTCAAAGGCTTTTGTTACAGCACGGACTTCAGTTACATCTTTGTCAGCAGCCTCTTTTGTCCCACAACACTCAAACTGGGCAATTTTCTCGTCTGTCAGCTGATTGTTTTGTGCTATCGCCTCCATGTCTTTGCAGTGTTTGATGGAGAGCCTGCTCATTTTTCCATAAATTATGTGAAAAATGAAAAGTATAAAAGACATGAACACAAACGAGTTTATATATGCTGAGTTCAGATTTCAGCAATGTTTAAAAAGCCACAGTAAATCCACCCTTGCTGAAAAACTGATAGGCTGTCATTTCTTTACTGTGCACTTAAATTTAATTACTGTGTAAGTATATTTTAAAATTTGTTTTAGGATTTTAAAAATATGACAACACATAAATCAGTGTTGATGTTAACACAGTTTTTATATTTGCTTTCAGCAAAGGTAACTAATAGGGGGCATTTTGTCTTTGTGTTGTGCCCCTGAATGGTCACACTGGGGCATTGTACAGCTGAGTATCCGTAACAGCATCCGGCAGGGTAGTAAAGCAGGTATGGTGTGGCACTCTGTGGGGTTCATTGTATATACGAATGTGGGTCAGTGTTGGTTGAACTCTTTTTTTTCAAAGGGTATTTTGAGAGGTTGTTCGCTGCAGGGCCACTGGACCCTCCACAACTCGCTCACTGGATGAGTGAGCACTACTTGAAAAGGGTGAGGACCCGACACTGACCTGTTCCAATTCATTTAAAATCAGAATTCTCACATGAGAAACATTATGTTTGTAATACAAACATAATATTTGTTTCAAGTACCAGTCAATCAGAGTAAGGCATTACTCTTACTGGCTGGTACAAAGGTCCATAGAGGTGGAGCCACAGGTGAAGCTGGACAAGTTCACCCTCCATCCATCTGGCTCTGCTGTGAGCATCACTTTCATATTTTTGGTATATTCAATTCATACTGTATTTAGTGAGTAAAAGATGTCTTTGTTTGGATCAATTTTTTTCTATTATTACGAATTAGTTTAACTTTTCAATATCTTTATAATATGAATTTGTACATTGCATAGTATGAGCTATATTTGTGGTATTTTAAGCATAAAATAAATTTATCTAATTCTTGTTAGAGCTGAAATGGTCCTTGACAAAAAAAATTTATCATTACACTGAGATAAAATCAGGAAATGCCAGTTATTACTCTTTTCCAACACATTTGTGACAGTACAAAACAAAAGATCAGGTCATTTATATTGGGATTTCAATGACCAAAATATGAACTGATCATTTTTTAGGACAAACAGAAGACTTATCCATAATAAAAATAACCATTAATTTTGACTCTAATTCCAAGAGATTCATATGAAATCGTGTATATGATTTTTCTACATTAAAACAGGATAGTTTAACTAAAGCCACACATAAACTAAACCAAACCAAACCAAACTAAACTAAACTAAACTAAACTAAACTAAACTAAACTAAACTAAACTAATGGCTGGGTTGTTTTAAAGTGTAAGTCATGACAATAAATCAGTGTGCAAGAAAGGAAACAGCAAAATAGAATTCAGCCTTATTACAGTCACTGTTTATGACCGTGCTTTTCACACTTTGACATGTCAAAATATCTTCTGTGGAAAAGGTATAAAATCATTGGAAACAGCTCCTTCTGGTAATGTGCACAAGTCAGCAAAATTTTACCATTAATCATTCCTGCAGTTTTTCTTCTGAGCACAGCTTCTGTCATAAGAAATCCTGCAGTTTTATCCCTGAGGAAGAACAGGTCTGGACCAAGACCAGTGATAATAACACTGTTTCTCTGAAGCACTTGCTGCTTGATACGCAGCCTGTTTGGTTGTGAGGCAGCTGAGGGTGTAGTAAGAGAGTCCTGGCTTTGACACACCAATAACTCCATCAATGTCCTCCAGCGGCCTGAGAGATCAGAGCTGAAGTCTTACCACAGCTCTTTTAATCTGCTCGTAGCTCACAAACATCACAATGTTCCAGGAACCCAGACGAAGAAATGAGGGCATAAATCTATAATAAAAAAAAGAAAATATTGGATAAGTCGAGACAAAAGGCAAATGTAATTTTTTCCCTTTTTGTTTTGTCAGTGATGTGTATGCTTGCATTATATAACTACACTACAAACCCCTTATAGAAAGCTGTGGGTCCCTCTTTAACCAGCATGGTTAAGGCACAGTTGATAGCATTGTTATACTGCCCAGGCACTGAATTCATATAGCGTGTTTTCACTACATCTACTGGAGACGCCACAATGGTGGTGCAGAAACCTGCTGCAAAGGCTGCTGTGAAGTGACACGGCATGTTGTCTGTTGACATCAAAAATGTTGGAAACCGTTATCAAGGGTCACAGAAAACACAGGAACAATAATAATAATAAAATGAAGAAGCACCTGAAGGGTTTACACTTGCCTGTCATCAGATTGTACTTCAGGATGAGCTCTTTGATGATGTCATAGGTCACCAGCTCGGAGCAGTTTACGATGGAATTGCGAGCGATGTTTGGCAGACAGCCTAAAGGAACGGTTCAGCATCATTAACATAAAAAAAGCAACAACCTGGAGAACATTAAAAAGGACTAAATATTTGCATTGGTGCAGCCAAACCAAAATATCACCTTTCTCATTCCTCACATTCTTCTTCCTTGAAATTTGAGTACTACACTACCCACAATGCAATTCTAGCTGCCAACATTTCAGCTTAGAATCAGGTGTGTTACTCCAGAGGCAATCATAGCCTTGAGTTGAGTCACTGACTCAAATGACATCACACGAGTCAACCTATCTAGTTTTAGCATTTTTTACATCATTGTCAAAATATGCAATTGATATGACCTATGGAAGTTAATTTGAACTTAGGCTCTGTTCAAAAAAAAAAAAACAAAAAACAACAATATTTCTAACCATGTAGTGATAACTGTCTTTTATTAAATCTTTTCCCCTTTAAAATTTACCTTTCCAGAGCCCTTTAACACCCTCTTCCCTGGCTATGGTCTTGTAGGCATCAATTGTGCCGTTGTACCTCTTCACAGCGCCGCTCTCAGGCAGACGCACCTGAGCCTGGAACCTGACCTTTACCACATCAGTGGGCTGAGCGAAGGACACCGCCATTGCCCCTGTAGTGCAGCCCGCCAAGATTCGAGTCCCAATTCCTGCATCTGAGAAGCAAGCAACCCATGTAAGACACTAATTTTCTATTTAGAGTCTAAACTAATAATAATAATAATAATAATAATAATGATGACATGATTAAATTACTAGTATGTGGACACAAAGGTATAAAATTGTGGAGTGGGCTGATAAAAAGTTTGTTAGGCATGTTATATGACTGTCAAGAACGTATTTTACTTTTAAAGAATTAAATGTTATATCAAAGTCTTGTCTCAGTTCCAAAGCTCCATGATAAGCATTTGCATGAATGAATGTTGAAAGTGAAAGACCACAGCAGGACACAAACTGTAAAACTGGAATCAAACTGCAGCAAAGGCAGTGGGTGAGGATGCAAACCTGGTGTGCAGACAGAAGATGTCTCTCATTCTAAATGCTTTCAACTTAATGATATCTCAGTGTTAGAGGGAAATCAGGTAAGGCCTCGGGCATAAACAGATCTGTTCTCTGTGAGAGGAATCTGCCCTATGCCCCATATCCTGCAGCTGGTTCTCTGTAAAAACCTGCTCAGCTAAAGGAGCTTTTTGCATTTTGAACAAAAACATCAGATTTTTTTAAAGCATCAAAGCATATTGTGTTGCAACTGTATGATCATGATTCTTTCATCAATCCATGAATGTAGTTGTATGCTTATTGTATTTGCTTTAGTGACAATGCTGAGATGACTTGGTCTGACCTGTCGCACTCAGGTCCAGGCCTCTCAAACCAAACTGCAGGTTTGGCTGGTTTGTTTGGTTGAATGAAAAGTTACTGAGCTTATTGACAGAGATTTAATCTGCTATTCTGGTAATCACCGGTTTTTAAAGTCAAGTTAAAAACTCTTGATTGAAATAAATTTGATAATTCTAGTTTACAAAATTATAAAATTTGCTTTATTTGCATGCCCCAAATTCTATTAAAGTAAATAAATATATGTAGCTTCTAATGTTTACGGCCTGATTATTTAATCATCATTTAATCATTAATAAAATCATCAAAAAATTAGGTGAATGTGTTCAATAACTTGGATAATATCTGCCTTGGAAGAAACTGATGTAAGATGATATTGAATTACATCCTATTACTATGTTAACTTCTCCTCTGTGTGACTGTACACAGAAACATATTGTCACATACTCTCTGAGTCTCTGGTGTAGAACTGCTTCATGGTGTCGTACAGGCCGATGCGGACCGAGGCGAAGCTCATCTGTCTGTGCAGCCCTGCCACCAAACCACTGTACAGACTCCGCGGGCCCTCAGTCTTCACCATGGTGTAAATGGTGCCAAACACACCTCTGTATCTCATATTATGGCCGACCAATGAGGGTTTGGATTCACCTTGAATCTAAAAATAGCATAAATGCAAACAAAATCTGTTGATCCCCTCACAGGTTACTTGAGTGTGTTTTATCAGTCTCTCATGAAGTTTGTACGCCCATTGTCAGTCTCCTTTTTATTTGATAGAATTATTTGACATGGAGGGACATGCGCTTAAGTGTGTGAAGATATCCCTCCTGTTCAGTGCCACGGTTACAGCCTGCTGAAAATGAATGCTTCAAGCAGGGTTGTGCATATCACTCAGCACACTGAGGACATAATGTTTGTTAGGAGGCGTGATGATCAACATGTACACATATATTACACATGGTGATTTATTTTAAAAGCTGGTCCTGGTGTGATAAATTCATATTCTTAGATTAGCCTATTTTTTGATCACAAAAATTAATCTGGCATTGTGCTTTGACAGCATTTTAATAGCCTCAGTATCTCTAAAATCCTGGCAACAATCAGTGTATCCTCCTACACTGTAGATGATCCTCACCTGCAGTCTGACTTTGGCTGTGTCCAGGGGAAAAGTGACCAGGTCAGCCACACAGCCAGCTGTGCCAGCCGAAAAGATCTTGACAGCGGCTGAAGGGGCCAGATCTGCTGTTCTTCCACCAACCATGATCAGTGACTGAGCATTAACAAAGTCTGATCAACAAAAAAGACAGTCCATAAATGAGAGAGACACAAAGCAGCTTATGTTTCGCATCCGCATTGGAGGAGTATGTCCTACTATTTGAATAGTTCACATATCCCTTTAACATGGATCCAGCAAACGTCAAGTTTCAGGTAGTGAAAAGTTTGTCTTTTGAAAGCCAAGTGTTCTTGTTGTGCTCTTTGCCATAAAAAAGCTCCAAACTATCATGACACTTCAGAAAGAAAAAAACGAACATAAAAAGGGAAAGCCAGCCTCCAATATCTTCACAGCAACAAATACCTTCAGTTTAAGTGACAGGAGCTGACAGGGTGCAGCCACAGGGCTCATGGAGTCCAGCCTCTCCTGCAATTACTGACTGCAGCTGCACCGCCCTGCGTGAGAACCAGAAGTACCACATGCCAGGAAGTGAACATGCAACTTATGATTCACCAGTCACTTTATCATACAAACCGCACAAAAGAACAATAACTTAATGAATTTTTAGTGATCTGTCAAGTGTTGGACAACCGGTCTCAGTTTGTTTTCAACTAGATCCATTGTTTCCTTTTTGTAATGACAATTCATAACCTGAAACCATGATAAATTTAACCGGTAACATGTTGACTTGACTTCAGATGAACATTCTGTGTATTTTTGAACTGTCTGGCCTTTCAAACAAAAGCGTGCAGCAGCCAATAAAACACAGGTTCAAACAGGGGATATGTAAATCTTAACACAGCCTGAGGTCTGCTGCTAACCTCAGGTTCTGTTAAGCAAAAGAATCATGTATGTCAACGAAGTACAAAAAGATATCCAATGTTGAAATCATTTAATATTTATTTATAAAAATACAAAATTTAATTTACATGATCTTTTCACAGACTGAAACCACTGAACAAAGTGATCATAAATATTCAACAATGAAAACCCTCACATACTATTATTGCTTGTCATCAAAGTGAGCTGCAAATATTTTTGCAATTCTTTCAGTCTCTTTCTGCAGAGATGTTGGCGACATGTCGCAACGCTGTCGAGGACCTCTGCGAGGAACCGCAGAGCTTCGTTCCTGGAAACACCAGAACAAAAATAAACCTTTAGTGTGAGTAGCAATGAAAGTATAAGCCTTATTTTTAACATAAAAAGGACTTAAATATGAAATAAAATTAAATAAATAGTGTAGTTGGTCAACATATATACAAGGCCTGACCAAAAACAAACAAAGCAATGAAGTTTCTCTTTGTATTTAAAGTGTGTGGTTAAACCAGTCTCCACCCAAACATAGCTTGTTTGTCTTAAGTTATGTTAAAGTTAATGGGTAAACTGTTTCACAGGCTTGTTGCATGTCCATTTGTAGTACAAAGTGTACAACCTGGAGATCAGCAACAAGCTTGAACCGGTTTTCCCAACACACCTTTTTGGAAAAACAGATATATCACCTCCCATCTCAAACTCCAGCACAAACACATACGTCTGTCATCTCAACACCCTCCATGAAACGAGATCTTTTAACACTGGTGTGACGCAGGAATAACTGTTATCTACCGAGGCACACCGCTGAACTGATCCTATAGATTACCTTAGGAAAATATGTGTATAACTTGAAGTGTCACCCCAGGTTTGCAGAACAAGAATAACAGTGGTACCACAAAGTCTCTCTGTCTGCCCATACATACTGTAATAACTAACACAGTTTATAGAAATTTTTGTGAGGCATTAATTTGGCTAACAATAATTGCTGAATTAATGTTTCTAATCATAATAACTAAAATTTAAGTGTACTAGTTTTAGAACTTAGAAGGATAGTCATAGCAAACAGGATGCACCTAAACGCAGTTTAACAATAAATATAAATACATACAATGTTGAAAGATCAGTTACTGGTTTTTAATAAGTCTTCAAAAAATCTAAAAACATATATTTGCTTTGTCATTATGGATCCTGCATGAAGAATTCATTATCAATAATGTCAGAAGTCACTATACTTTATAACAAAAAAACACATCATACTAATGTGGCAGTGGTATACAGAATGAGAAGTAATATTTCATATTTCATCCTTAGAGTGCAATTTGAGCACAGTTATAACAATTTGAGTTGGTGTTACTGTAAGTTAGAGTTATTAAATTAACCAAACTCATTTCTTATGAAATTTACCTCGTAATGTGACATTTCATAAACAAAACCACATGTTATTGGTCTTGTTTTGTTGTGTAACAGGTTTTGGTCTTCACAGAGGCCTGACTGTACACAAAAAGGTCAATACTTGGGGAACGGGGGAGTGTTACGTTCTTGCAACAAAACAGTCCACTGACCTTTGGTTGCATCACAGCAGTGCTGTCACACAGAGTTAAGTATAGGTAACAAATGGAATGCAAACACGAGTTATTCCTTTCATTAGAAGACTGTGCAAACTACTTATCATCTCTTTTCCCAAAGCTGACAACTTTACAGACTTAGCACACAAAGCAAGAGAGGCAAAGAGAAAACTAGTTGCTACATCTAAACTCTAATAGGCTGAATGAAGGTGACTTGCTGTCAAAGCAGTGCAAACAACAGATGGAGCAATGAGCACCACCACAAGCATCATCCTCATCAGACATCCTATTGCAGTGTTTACAATGTCTATTTGATATATTAGTCAGATTACATAATGAGGGGTGGACCCCAACCTGGTGGTAAGAGAGCTAAATTACACATAACCTAAGTTGGTCCACAGCGTCACTATTCATGACGGGCCTTTGTTCAGCATGCATCATGGGAGTGTAACTGACCTGTGAGTAACCACCTGCTTTTGCGTGACAGTTTGGTCCTAATGTCAACAGACTTATTTGTCAAAAAATCTTTTACTATGGGAACAAATAATACATTCTTCCAAAAGGACTGTATAGGATAAAGAAATGCTAACCCTTAGAGATTAAAAGTAAAACCAACATATTCAGATACTCAGTGAGAGAACGAGCGAGTGTGAGTGTCAGTTGGGTTGGTGACAAATACTCACCAGGTCACTGGCTGCCTGAGAGAAGGAAGGAGCCAATCGTATGGTTCTCATAGACGCCTCCAGTTGGTGAGAAGGGAGGAAGAAATTGGGGACCTCCACTGGCACAGAGCTTAACGCATGAGTGTTAAAAAAAATTATAAATACAGTTTGATGGTATTCTAAAGGCCACTTAAGATCAAAGATTAACTGATAAAGCTAGAAAGTACCAGAGAGGACATTTTAAAACATGTTTAATATCAATGTGACAAACAAAGATAGTTATTCTGGTTTTTATTGCTGGAACATATCTCCACCTCCGTTTGCACTGCCCTGGGCAAATTTCCCATCTTTCTCCTGACTACTCCTGCAGTTGTCTAGAACCTTTTTTCACCTCACGTTCTGTCTGAACACGTTTACACCTCACAGTTTCTAACTATATCACGTGAAGAACTATAAACAGAGTGGCAGTTAGATTCTGTTCATGTGATTATGATCGCAGATTAAAGGCACAAATGTGCCCATGGGGCAGACAATGAGTATTTAACAGAGGCCCATTCAAATCTAGATCTGCTACATGGAAATCAGTAGGCTACACACTAGGAGTGCCTCATCCCCTATCACATCATGTTACTGCTGACAAAAGCAAATAGCCAAAAGTAGCTGTCAAGCGATTTTAAATATCACTCAAAACACTGACATAAAAAAAAATCATCAGAATCACATAGCCACAGTTGCCAGTTTCTTAGGCAAATCCAGCTTCACCTAAAACAGCCTGAAAACAACAGTCCCGCAACAAATTATTCTTTCATTAAGGTTATTTTGTTCAGCATTGTTAATATTGATTTACAGAACTGTTGATTTAACTTGATGGTCATTTTGGAGGCTGTAGTTAGTGGTTGAAGTTTTCCGCATTATAAACAGATGGTTTCTGTTATTTAGACGACTCTACCACATCAAGCATCACAGAGCAACTAACTTCCTATAAGTGTCCTGTAGAAGTCAGGACACCTTTGGCTCCCAGTGAGCTGAAGGATACCTCACTTGATACAAGTTTTGTCAATCTTTAAGCTTATGTAGCCATGTAAAGCAAATGACAACAGCACAAACTCATTTGACAGCATAAACACAACAATAACAAATCAAGGATACGGTTGCAGTGGAGAGGTTTGACTGACGAGCGAGCATGAAGAATCACGAGTTTCTATAAGATTTTGTGTAGTTGAGGATGAACTTTTGTCACCTGAGCCCTTGCTGGGGTTGTCGGCCTCTTTTGCTTGCCCCCCATCTATATCTTGAAGAGTCCGTTCACCATCTCTGTCTGTGTCTGCAGCATCCTCAGATGAACTACTGTAACTGTCACTTTCCTCTTGTCTGTCACATCTGTGTTTCCCTCTACAGTCACCAGCTAGCAGATTTAATGTCTCCCTCTCTTCATCCATGTCTTGGCTCAAGTCCCGCACCTCTGATGCCTCCAGACTCTCCAGAGAAACCAGATCAGGCTCTGACATGATGCTGGTCCAAGGACTGGTTTTGTCTGTTAAAGAGGTCACCTCATTTAGAGGCCTTGGTTTCACCACGACCTCCTCATACTCTTCCTCTTCATTATCAACAGCTTCCTCGTCCAGTCTGTAAACCGTCTCATCTTCATCTTCATCTGTCTCTTCTTTGTCTTCCTCATCCTCAGTAACTTTGTAATCTCTTTCCTCGCTATCTCCTTCAGGTTCGGAGTGTGTGTGGTCTCCTGAGGTCTTTGGCTGTGGCGAGGATGGGAGCGACTCATCTTCTTGGGAAGAACTTGAAGCTCTGCGTGAACTTGAGATCTCAGGGAAAGTTTTAGGGTTGTTGTCTCCAACGGGGCTCTGTGGGCTTGAGGCAATTGTTTCCAGGTGGTGTCCTCGCAGGCCTGGGTGATCAGAATAGAGAAGATTTTAGCAACCCTGCTTTTGAAAAGATAAGGGGTATATTTTCACTGTACTATTTTTAATTGTATGTTATAATAAAGTGAAACGCAGAACTTCCATTTTAATCTTAGAAGTGTTGGTAATGTCTGAAACCACAGCTGGACTGTAATGTTTATGACCTGTTCACTGCTTTGAAGTTATGACCCCCTGTTTGGGCTTTTGGGGTGTGTGTGTGTGTATGTAAAGAGCACCACTTAGAGGGTTGCACTAGATTTATACCAAAAGACAAAAAGAGAGCAGAACTGAAAGTGGGAAAATAAGTATTTTAACTCGATTAGTTTGTTCAATCACTGGAATCAAATTGCAACTTGAATAAAAATTCGGCCAGTTGCAGCCCAACTGTTCAGCTGGCAGCTGACTGATCAGCTGATTAGTAAAATGCCAGATATGAATGCAGCTTTGATAACAGATTAACTGTTTTAGTCATTTTTTTAATCATTTAATTTTATGACCAACAAAGTGTGATAGAGGTGCATCTAATTAATTTAAGTGTGATGACTATGACAACAGGGACGACTGTATCTGCATTGACCTCAAGGTCAAGTTTCAAAGTTGGGTAAACCAAAAAAGTTGAAAGCCAGGAATGTGGCCACTTTTTAATACTAAAACTATGTATCCATCAAGGTCTGTTGATGGAAAAATGCTGTATTTGTCTGGCCTTTAATTGAGGACCCATTTATGTCTTTAACATGACAAAGAGCTCACCACTGATGATATTGTTGACTTCTCCAACTAACTGGTTGGACTTGAGGAGCAGCTGACTTGTGTCTTTGTCCCTCTGTTTCTCTTGCTTGGAATGACAGTCCTGCTCACTGATAGATGGGAATGTGGGAGTTGAGAGCTTACGACTGAAGTATCTCTGGATGTTGTCGAGTTCATCAAGTTTTTTTCTGTCAAAACAAGGAGTCAAGTAGTCAAAGCTCCGGTTTTGAACAAAGCAGAGCAAAACAGGGATGTTGAACTGTAGGGATGGGCGGATGAAGCCTCATGAAGCTTCTAGGGGCTTCTTCCTGGTTGTGCCGGAAAATGAACCAAAGCTTCGGAGCCTTGAAACCACACAGAACAGTGACATCTGGTGGTGCACAAAAAGTATATCATCTGTTTCACCGTGTCAGTGGTTCACTTCGATATGTGCGCAATAAAAGCCTATAACAAAACTACGAGTGTTCCTTTTCGTCCTGTATTGGTTTCATGGCTTTCATTTATGTGAAGTATTCGATGTCAGTGGGTGATGTGCTTGCGTGACAATGTAAAAAATGAACATTTCATTAAGTAAAATGGGAAATTATAAATTAATAAAAAAGATGAACATAAATGAAATGACACATGAAAACTTCCTTCCAGTCAATAACAAAACTAAATACTATCTTTTC
>JAPZDY010000024.1:19127089-19143478 GCA_029783645.1 Ctenochaetus hawaiiensis
GAAATCGAATTGTGGCAGACTTTGTGATATCGGCAAATATCATATCGTTGTCCAAAGAATCGATATAGTATCGTATCATCATGAAACTGGTGATTTACACCCCTAGTGAAGGTAATGAAATCCTATGAATATTTCTGTTATTTACTAGTGCATCGAGATTTGTTTCCACTCACCTGTAACTCTCCTAGCTTTTCAGAGGTTGGAGATACAAGGGTGTAAAATCCACTGATGGGGTGTGACAGAGAGAGACGAGAAATGCCTGCAACCTGAGCCCGTGCAATGGGCAAATGATCCGGTTTTGTCAGAACTTCCAGTACCAGAGAGCCCATATCTGTTCAATAATGACAGGTTAGTAGTTAATTTATTAGAAATATTTACAGCACAGCAAAATCAAGCATATTAGAGTCTTCTAAGTTACCTGTAAGATATGAAGTGAATTGCTTTGGCCCACAGCGGATGGCGAAGCGAGTCGTGGTCTTGATGGTCTTCTGAGACAGTTGTGATCCATCTCTTGGGAAGAAGTGTGTCCCGTTGGATGATTCTCCCCACCAGCGCAGCCTGACGAATGTTGCAGGTGGTGGCTTTTGAACTGTCCATAATACCCGACTTATCGTGACACACAGGAAGCATCTCAGCTGGCCTTCAACCAGAGGAGGGAGACTAGTGGACGGAGAAACATCGCTGGAGACTGCAAAGAGTCGTTTTTGATAACAGCGAAGTCAAAACACAAGTAACACTGACATTATAAAAACTACCCTTAAACAGTCACCATATAATGAGACAGGACAGAGTGCAATTTACTGCAGGTTTTAGCTAGGTATTAGATGGTGTAACAATCATACTGTACTGATCCTTAGGTTGGTTGTTCCTTGGTAGGAGTTTACTTTCTGCAGAACTTTATTACCACATATTCCTTGCATGTTTTCATATTAATAACATAAAGCATGTAGAAATTAGATAAAAGTTTGAAATGCAACAATTTTGATAATGAGATCATTTCTTTTAAGGATAAGCAAAGTGCATCCTTTGGCAAATTCAAGTGCTCAAAAACAGGAATTACAGCGCTAAAAGCAGTGGTGCAAAGTAACTTAGTACAATTACTTAAGTCTTGTACTAGTACAGGGTATTTGTATATAATATGCTACTTTATAATCCAACCCCACCTCAACTCCTACAGAAATAAAGCCGTTGTTATTCCACCACATTTATTTGATAACGTTAAGTTAGTTCTTTCGCAAATTTACATTTCTAATACAAATTATAGTGAATACCGAATTTTATATTATTTTAGAGTGAAACTTAAATTAGATACACAGTAGTAAATGAGGCGAATGGAATTAGCTCCACCTTTGCAAGCAGCAACATTCAAGTAATGAATAAATGAATGCATCAGTAATTATAATCGATAATGTAATAAATATGCAGTCTACTGGGTGTAACGAGTACGTTGCCTCAATTAGTGGTGCTTTGAGTGTATTTTGATGCTAACACTTTTGCACTTTTACTTCAGTAGTTTTGAATACAGGTCCTTCAAGGTTACTTGTATCCGAGAAAAGTCTATTAATCTCTAAGTTATTGCCATAATACCTGTGTGAAAGTGAAATGTACGACTCGCGTTTCTTCTTTACAACTGTTAAAATAACATAAGCTTAGCTAGTACGCTAACTGCAAGGATAAGATTAGACTGACAGCTGACGCTAACAGCTGCTAGCAGGTAGCTAAGCTAACAACAGTTTACCTTTCTTTTTGCTGCTTCCAGCTCTGACCGACCTCTGTTTTCTGCTCTTCATTCCTCAGCTCAGTCAATATAGATGGTGAACGATAAGGCACGGGCTGAACCTTAAGCAGGCATGATGTTTATCACACTCCAGCTAACTAATAATCCATTTAATAGGGTCGCTTGTGCTGCGCATTGACATACACACACACAAACGGCAGCGCGCAAAACTGTTTCTGAGCAACTGAAGTCCGAAAGTCCCGCCTCCGCTGCCGCTGCTTGTCAAGGGGCATCCTGGGATATTGAGTTTATTTTGTTGAGGTTGTTGTAAGTCATTTCATGCGACTGTATATTGTCTTCCTCCTCGCTTACAGAAAAATATTACACTTTTTTGAAAACCACCCGGCTATATTTATTCACACACGTCTTTATCTTCTGTAGTATTGAAGGAGGTTATCATATGAATACATCAATAATTTAAACTCAGAAATATTTATGACATACCTTATTCTAAAAAACAAACAAAAATATTACTTTGAAGAAAAACTACACCTTTAAACTATGATTAGCTACAGTAAACCTCCACATTTAAATATAATAAATAATACTCAATTTTACAAACTCCATTGAGCTTTCTTTTACATCTCCAGCAGAGGGCAGCACTGTTCTTTTCATTACACTAGCTCTCAAAGTTCAGTTTGTTAAAAAAGAAAAAAGATTATTCGAAATCTTCCCTGTATTTTTGTTTTTATGGTTTGTTCATGAAAAAAAGTTACTTTAACTTAAAAGACATTAACTGCTGTATCTGCTCAAACTAAAAAACATAGATTATCTGACTGTTAGCTTCAATAGGCCAGTGTGTCTGTTTTATGAATTTTGTGTAAGAAGTTGCAAAGTTTTGTCATATTGTATCATTTCTTTGATTAAATAAACCTCTGGTGTCAGATACTGAATGTCAGGAGTCTAAATGTAGCTATAACAATTTTCTTATGGTATGAATCTCATATGTATATTTGCAATGAAACAGATTAGAAAGAGCTTTGGAAAAGCAGAGCCTTGCCCTCTATCATCTCCAAGGGAAAGTAATCAAGTCCTGCTGTTTAGTGCATGCAGGAATGTGCAATATGCATCAAGTTTATGTCAGGTTTTCACATTTTCTATGTGTCAGTGTGTACTCACAGCACATGTGTGTTTAAGTTCACTGTGGTTAGCTGAAAGAAAAACATATCAGTATGGGAGAGCAGAGGTATTATTCCTCTCTCATTCTCATTCTCATTTACCAAGATGGGTTTTGACCTACTTAGACACAGATATCTGATATATCCAAGTGGTATGCAGACAATGTTGGTTGTGTGAGTTTAGACATGAAATCTGGAGCTGACAGGTTCCTGATCACTTGGCGTGAAGAGCATGATTAATGACAAACTGGCCTCTAAAGTTTAATAAGAGGCTGGCAGATCTAGTCCATCTGTTCCATTAGACAGCAAGTTACATCATACCAAGACTCTCCCACAGGCAGCAATGACCACATTGATCAGTCAGCTGGGAATAAACAGGCACAGTCATAATGACTGGTTCCTTTGACTCAGAGTCATGGAAGTCTGCAATGAGCCACTATGGAACAAATTAAATCCAAATCTGTGTTGCTAATCTGCAATGTATCAGCCAAATATAGAAACATGTCATTAGAAATCTTATATTTTGTCTTTAATTTCCTGAACACAGATAGACCTCTTAAGTCATGGAACATACTTTTCCACTGTGTATTACAATGTCACATGCTCTGTATGAGCTTGTTGCAGAATGTCATGGTAGCATTATCACTTGATTAGAAATTTCATTTTTTAAAACAGGATTTATTTTAGGGTGCAACATAACAAACAGAAAATTCTATTTGCCTTGTGTATCATTCACATTTCAGTCTGATTCAGCCAGGCACATTTTGTGTCCCTTTGAACCCTGCATCTGCATGAGAAAACCTCTGCACAAAATTAAGCTGTGTTGATATGCAATGACAGACTCCAGAGTGGGCCTAGTGTAGGCCAAGGGCTGCATAAGATGTCAGTTTTCAAGCCAGCAGGAGGCAAACAGTCTTGCACACTTAACTGAAACCAGCACAGTGTACAAAGACAGAGGCCTTTCTCCATCTGCAGGAACTTGCCAGCAAGAGTGAGAGAGCATTTGGCCTCTAGAGGCTGATTGCCAACCGCCCCGCTACCCGCCTCTCAGCCTTGTGCTATCCATGTCCACTGCAGCAGTGTACTGTACGCTTCAGGCTCCCTGGGGCCCGTGGCTCCAATCACAGACGCAGGCTGCCTCCCCTTCCCCTGCCTGTGCGCTCACTTATTTTGGCTCCCTCCTTCTTTCTGCCTGCATGTGTGCCTCTCGATTGTAGAGCCTGGCTCTTGTACTCCAAGGGGCCCAGCTATGGCTGCACTCCTCTCACTCTTCAGGATTCAGACTGCACCGATGCTGGAACTCTTGGCCATACTCATGGATCCATTTGTTTGCAACTGAAACAAACAGAAAAATGCAAACTATGTTTTAATGTCCGCAAGGCGACAGTTTTCTTGCCTTTGCACCTTTGAACGATTATGTTAAAAAAGTACAGATTTAAGATTTATGTCTCATAATGAATGATTTTGCTAGAAACAACACATTCCCTAAATGATTCTACAGCTGCTTTGTGATGATTAATACGCTTCTGTAAGTTTAATTGGTCCCTCAAACACGTTTCAGCATTGAGAGTTGGATGTTCAGGGCCAACCGGCAGCAGATGTCTAGCTTTCAAGACCCCCCAGCGTCTGAACTGCACTCACAACATCTCTAAATTCATAATGCAGCACAGATGTGGCCTTGCTTTTGTTCATTAGCTCTTGAACCACAGGAGAGCTGAACATTTGATGGTTAACAAGGATGACAAACAATGCAAATCTGTTTTAAGGGGACAAGTCTGATAATCTGCTCTGTCTCGGTATCTGTCTTTTAGGCTCCTGTTGACAGCATTTTCACAACATACTAAATAAAATGTCTCTTACCCCATTTGTCCCCAATAAGCACGGGGCAGCCAGCATGCAGAGTGTCTATGTCTCCTTGACCATTTCTATGGAGATTCCACCAGAAGATGGCAGCTTTCTGTGAGGTGAAAAGCAACAGAAATTACTTTTGGTAAGGTAAAGAAGTTGTTTAATGAAGACTTAAGTTGCAGCTAATGATTATTTCAATCACTAATTATTACAACAATCACATATTGAGTTAATCAGTTAATCTTAACTGTCTAAAGAATATCATTAAAAACTGTTTCCTAAAGCCAAAGGTGATGTCTTTGAAGTTTTGTTTCAACAGTTGGCTAAAAGATTTTTTGTTTACCTAAAACATACAGAAGTAGCAAATCATTACCTTAAACTGAAACTAGGTCATGTTAGTCATTGTTACTTGCTACATGATAAATTAACTGTCACAATAATACATATCTGTTTGATAAGCCATTTCATCTTTAATCTACATGTCTGACAGCTGAATTTGAAGCTACACAGTTCTACTTATTTAGTACCATATTGGTCAATTCATCTGCTTATTATGCTCAGATTATTCTGTATAAAACACCAAAAATAAGATCTCAATAGAATAAAAATTGAAAGGTTAAACTGCAGTGTTGGACTGGTTTCACTGCAGTTCCACTGAGGCTCAACTATACAATAGCAGTATTGTGGTAAGGACACTCATAACTGTTTCTACAAAAATCAGACCTTTTAACATTTGAATGCTGAACCAGAAAATGTGAGTGAGGTGAAAATAATCCACCTTGAGGCAAAAATGACAAGAAGACAAAAGAGGCTGCTTTTAGCTCCTCTCAGACACTCGCACTGTTTACCTCCATGACAGGAACACTGAAGTTGGCGTAGATGAAGGCCGTGGACCCACCTGCCTCAACAGAGCTGAGCTGTGGAAAAGGACATTCCTTCAGAGTTGTGTCTTGTGTTTATGTGCTCATGTTATGAAAAGCCACTCTGTCTGCTGCACTGCTTTCAAGGTCTTGTAAACCGCCATTCTTTTTTTAATCACTATCTAGTTTGAAATAAAAAGCTCATATTGGATTCTTAATGATAAAATTATATAACATATGTTTCCAGCACACAGTTAAAAAGCACTTGACGGCAAATGACAACAGCAAACATACAGCTGTAGGCCGTATAATGGAGGTCATAGTCAAAATTTAGAGTCTGGTTTAAGTTTGGTGCATGACAGAACATCTATAAAAGTATAATTTAGGAAGTGAGGTCAGATGGAGGCTGTGTTTCTGACGTAAGTTGTTCCAAAGTCAGCAGCATTCATGACAAAGGCCTGATCTCTGAGTTTTTAATTAAGGCTTTGGGGAAGCAGAGACAGGTACCTGCCAAAGAAACTGTGGCTGCTCTCTGGCTCATGCAGGGTAATAAGATGGTTAGAGAGAGACTTACATATATCATAAAGGTTGCCACTCGATTCCCAGTTTTCAGCTTGAACACGGGGCTTGAAGGTGACTGGATGATAAGAAAGTTAATACATCATTAGAAATGTGAGCACTGGCTAAATTTATAACCATCTACACAACTTGTTAATTAAGTAATAATTAACTCACTGTAGCATGGTCAAAGTGGGGCTCATAATGGCCACCAATCCCATAATTTACCACTTGGAGGTATTCGCCATATGGATGCTTCACATTCAGACCGGTGAGCATGGAGATCTTCTGGTCCAGCTTGCTAACAGTGGACTGAGGTGAGTCCTTCAGCCAAGCACTACACACAAGACATATTCATAAACAGCACATCGCGTAAAAAAATTAAAACGTAATTTGCATGGTGTTTAGTGATATAAGTTGAAGATCTGTTAAGGCAACCAATGTGTTTCATTAGAATTCCAGCAATGGTAGACTAACCTGCTTCAAGGATGAGTTTGAATTAAATAACTTAATATTTAAGATAAATAGACTGTCATTATAAAGTACAATAAGTAATTTGTACCTCTTGCTGATGCGATACTCCGCTGTTGCCTGTTTCTCTCCACTTGCCACCACAGATCTTCTTAACTTGACGGCAAAAACAGGAAACAGCAATTTATGTTTGTGATTGTATCAACAGCCAAGCTTTGATATGCAGCTGCAAAGTCTTGACAAAATGTGAGTAATAGCAAACAAACCTGCCCAAATCACATGTCCAAAACAAAGACTGACAGCAGATAGGAGAAAATAAAAAATGTGGACTACAATATGGATACAATATCCAAAGCTAAATCAATCATGGATTTCCATTATTATTCTTGAAATGATCTTCTTAGTCTAATAACTTGGGACAAAAGTGATCCAAAAATGTGCACAAGAGAGTTCAGATACTCTCATTCCTTAACAGGTATCAGTTTGAAGTTTTATTACCAAAGCGTCTGGAAAGGAGTGAACTCCAGATGTTTTGGACTGAGTCTCGCCTCTTTAAAACTGAGCCTTGGTGATTTATCTGAACTGCAGAGTCGCCACACTTGGTTATTTCATTTTGCAGCAGGTACATGCACTGGTTCAATATAACACAATGTTTCTGATTAATGTTACAGAAACTGATGCCCTCTGACAGCCATGGTTGACATTATCTCACTCCACACTAAGAGACTCATCAATTCGTTACCAAGGAACGAATACAATGACAGATCTGTTAGCTCCAAACAACAGACTTTTATCATTACAACATTCTGAGTCTTTCAACTAAGGCATGAACAAACTGTGCTCATGGTTAATAAGTGCTGCTCACCACTCCAAACTAATACCATACCCAGAGTCTGTTCTCAATAAATCCACAAGCTGACATAATGATGAAATAAGTACAGGGGTTTCCATCTGAGCACAGGATGGAAAATTCACTGAACAATGCCAAAACCTCACAGAAACTATATGGCGCTGAGTGAGTTAGCCCACTGAAAATTTCCTAAAGTAAATGAGTCAGCTAACTGTGAGCAGCTCTGAAGACAATGCACTGAAGCTTTTCACTAAATGCAGAGCAGTGAAATGTGATTTGCTTTCGAATAGAGAATGTGGCTCAATGATAGTGAACTGAATATTTACCAGTGAAGCCCAGCAGGGTAATTTGGACAGTTTGAGACTCTGAGCCAAGTTTTCGTAGTAATGTATCCTTCGTTCCTTTAAGCCTCACTAAATGTTTGGAAGCAGACCAACTCTTCCTCCTTCACGTCTCAGGATCTTTGCAGTAATGGAAAAGGTACACGGCTGGCTTAGACCCCAGCAGCCAAGAGCCCCACAGCAGAGCAGAGTAATATTTGCATATTTATAAAAATGTTTTCTTGATAGGCACCATCACACTTGATAAATAAAAAAAATTCATTTTGATTCAGCAAGACCTTGTAGCACAGCATCTCCCATTAAAGTCAAGCTAATTTTCCTTTTCAGTGCACTCAGTGCAAAGTATAAACAGACAAATGTATTTAAATCATCAAAAGAAGAAGCTTTAACATATACTATAACATTATACTACAATATGCATATTATTATATTTTATTAAAAGATGCTTAACTTTTAATTTGCTTTCAATTTAGCATTATTTTACTGTTGTGGTTGGTGGAGTTGGAGTTAGTTTGAACTACTCCATATATTGGCAATTCATCCTATTTTAGAGGCTGATAATGTGTTCAATATAGAGTGTTAACCTGAAAAGTAAATACAGCTTTCTGTACAATGCTTTTCTGTAGTGGAGTGGAAGTAAAGATGCATAAATAGAAATTCGAGTAGAGTACCTTAAAAGTGTACCTCATTACAGAGCTTGAGTGAAAATACTTAAAAGCTCTGCTCTCAGCTTTTTAATCAATTAAATGCTACACCACTTTTAGGTGCTTGAAAGCTTGATAATGTGGCTTCGACAAACGGTACAAATGCAGGTCAGAAAATTAGAGAACATGGCAGAGGACGACTGGTTTGAGAACAGGAAAGTGACACCATGTGAGTTCGTTCTTATCTCAGTCAGTAGACATCAGCTGTGGTGCTCAGCCTGTTCCACTGGACAAATACTGTAGAGTGTTCCATCTAAGGGTAACCAGGGTAAGGTGAACTTATCAGGTAAAGTACATGTTAGGAAAGAGGCCAATGTAAATATCTCTACTTGAGATTAAATCACAAGTGAAAAGACAAAGTTCACAGTCTTACTGTCCATTTAGAGAAAAGGACATCTGACATCTGTCCAGATGTCCAGGAGAGCACCAAAAAATGAAAAAGTGCTGAGAAACATCAACATTAAATAAATAACAGTGATATCAGCAAAGCCAACATCCACACAACTGAGTATCCTGTCAGAAAGCTACAAAGACACAATTTATCCTTGACAAAAAATGATGAACATGGACAAATAAAAGCAATATCCTTGGCAGCCTATTGATTAACTACAGAAGAAATCAGTTTGAAAGATCTGATTCCTCAATGTGAGACTATGTTACAAGGTGCTCACATGGCAACAGCAAAATGTTATATTTATTTTCCACCATACTTTATCTATTTGTTGATTTCAACATACTTCAACAGACTCTCTTGAACTCTTGCTGTTGCCAAGGAAAGACTTTGCAGCCTCACTTTTGTGAGTCACATGGAAGAAACAGCAAAGCACAGTTTGTTTAGAAAAAAACTAAACATGTGACTGCAAAACCATTTCGAGACCTAAATAGATTAAGTGAAACATGCATAGGCTATTTGTAATTGTAAAAACATGGCTTTCTCCCTAAACAGCTGACTTATTGGAGACACATGTTTTGTTTATTATTTATTTTTTTCCTCTTTCCTTGAGGAGAAAGCAGTGCTGACACTCACTCCTGACTGGGCGAGTCCCTTGATGTCCTCGGCCTCCATGTCAGTGATGAAGTTGTGGTAAAGGACCACATACGGCTGCAGGCTCAACACTTCCCGCCTTACTGGCAGCAGTAGCAGCCTGGGATCGCCGTTGGTGAAGTAGTCGCAGAAGAGTTTGGGGTTTTTAAAATGCACCGGCTACAAGGAGAGACAGCTGAAATCCATCAACAGGAACAAAACAAGACTTTTTTTTCTGTACCAAGACAATTACACTTATTTATTCTCTTGTTCTTCACCAACATACAGTTAGTCTAAGAGCAAATATGACATCGGAAAAATTCTAGTCTTTCTAAGACTTAAAGAAAGCCATTTGGTATTTGGATTAACATTAACTAACTTTAAGGTCAAAAATGAAGGGTTTTATCAAATCTGTGACACCCTAAAATAAAGTAGAAGTGTAGAGGTCACTGTTTTGTGATCATTTCATTGCTGTGGACCACTTTGTGAAGGTTCCACATGCCAACTTCTACAAAAAAGGGATCTGTATGGTCCACAACTACTGGACTTCATGTGTAAGTATAGAGGGGAACTATACTGAAAAATAATTGTGCTAGATTTTCTAAAATTAACTCCAACCTCGGGCTGTGAATTTATCATTAAAGTGGTCCCTAACATTATTGCA
Organism: Ctenochaetus hawaiiensis; assembly: GCA_029783645.1. Lineage (NCBI taxonomy): Eukaryota > Metazoa > Chordata > Actinopteri > Acanthuriformes > Acanthuridae > Ctenochaetus > Ctenochaetus hawaiiensis. Next base: position 19,137,305 of record JAPZDY010000024.1, read on the forward strand.
TTTGCACTTAGCATGCTGGGAAATAATGGTTTTCCCAAAGTGTCTTTCTACATGCTAGTTTTACTCTTTTACTCTGTAACAATACACACCTGGGAGCAAAACATCAATCATAGCTGCCATTGTTGAACTGTTTTGCTAAACAGTTTCTCACCCCCAATATAGACTCAAATGTGCAATGGCAGATGAACAAAATTATAGATTTATTTGTATGTCCTTTACAAAATAGTTGAAAAAGAGGATTGTCATATTTTACAAATAAAAATAGTCTGACTACCTTGTTAACTTATTCCTGATCCCTTCCAGGTACAATCCTGATACATAGTCTTTGATCAGATTGATTAATTAGGATAATTACCTGGGTGCCTTGGGTCTGGCAGAGTCTCTCATAAGTGTCCCTGGTCCTTAAATAATTAGAGGTGGGTCTCCTCAGCCTGTTTTCCCTGGTTGATGTGGGTGGACTAGTAACCAGCAGCTTCTCGTATTTCTCAACATTCTGCAAAACTCTTCCATTCATTGGATCTGAGAAAAAACATGTGCAAACAGAGAAGTCATACATTAGAGGGCATGATTCTTAATTACAGCACCATGTTTAGTATAATGGACCAGTCAAGCTGTTCACAGAAATAATGTGTGTTTTCTTGAGATTGTTCGTGCTCTGCAGGCAGGATTAAGGAAAAAGGACAAGTTAAATTAAGAAGAATTACCATGATGCAGCAACTCCTGAGAAAGGCTGAGGGCATAGGAGACGTTTCCTGTCTGAATCAATGAGAGAAGTTTAGGGCAGTGAGGTCATACAGGTGTGCATTTCCTTTGAGCCTTTCTACCTACCTTGAAGTGAGAGAAGGCCAGGTGATCCAGAGCATCCTCCAGCGTCCCTTCATTCTCAGGGCTCCAATGGCCTCCTGTTCCCCTAAAGAGACGCACCGACTCCTCCAGCCACTGCACTGAATGGTAGTAGTCCTCCTGCTCATAGGCCACCTGTAAACACCATGGTTATTTTTAACTACCGCTTTTTGATAGTTCATATGGAACTGGTCTCTGACAGCCAGCTAGTCATTCCAAAGGTGTTAAAATGTCAGCACATGCAACAGTAGACTCTAACTTTACTATCTTGGTCCATATACACGCATGGTTGCTGAGTTTGGCTGATTTTGACTAAGAATCACATTCATTTAGCAGATGTCAGCTAGATTTGGACCTGTGGCAGCAGCCAGAATCAGCCAAAACTAACAAGACATTCAGCTGGCACAAATTTTCCACCCTGACATGTTGGATTTAAGCTGGCCAAACCATTTTTGTTTCCTAAACTTTCTTTAAATTGATTTATTAAAAAAAGAATTATTAGAAAAATATATATTAAAAAATGCAATTTTATGATGGCTGGAGGACTGTACTCCAATACTAAATATATTTCACTAAATACTACATAATAATAAGAAAAGCTCACCTGAAAATTTAGAACCAGCAAATATTTGAATTTTTGGTTAAATAATGACTAAAATAATTCATCAATTAAGAAAATATCTATACAATTCTTTTTTCCTTAAATCAACTTTATGATGAATTGACTAGTTGTTGCAGCTCTAGTTTTTACACAGTAATACTTTGTCAGTCCTGCAACTTTTCTCCAGCATGTCACTTCAAGAGATTATACCCGTCTGACCTTTCAAGCAAGTACATTTTGAGCTTTACTTGCTCTAAAACCCCTTTTGTAGCTCACTAGACTTGATTAAGTGGGTGCTGACTACATGCCTGACAGCACCCACACAGAAACAGGGTGACACATCCTCAACTCCCTCAGACAGCACACAAACAAATATCACAGCGCACCATTTCACCCCACAGACACAAAAAAGACTCTATCAACCCTCGCATGGGTTTACACTCAGTTCACAACATTACACCCCATAATTTTGGAGTTGTTAGCCTTTAAGGAACCAAAGAATCCTTAAAAATAGCTACTATTCAGTTAACAAACCTTCCTGGTTTTAACAGCCATATAAAAAGTGGGCAGCTGTTTCACTTTGTACACCCTTGACTTAACAATCTGTTTTGAGACTGTCTGATATAAGTCAGTACAAGAGAAGGCAAGGTCTGCTCTTCTCTCCAAAAACTTCTGCTGCGTGAGATAATGTCTTTTCCACACAGGATGATGTTTCTCCCACACAGTGCCCAGCCCCAGCACATCACCAGTGGACATAAACGGTGGAATATATTGTGGGGGGAACCTTTTTTTTCTTTCATACTTGTATAATAGTATATTTATCTTCACATGAAATTGATTCCCAGGGAATAATGTGAAAAATTCCATTATTTTTTTTCCAGGCAGACTGTCTGGATTCCCACCACACAATGACTGACAGGTTTTGAAAAAAACAAACTTGCAGACCTCTGAAATAGGATGTTGATGAGGAAGGGAAATTTTCACAGCATCATCTTTTAAATGTGCTGCCCATTTAATGACTTTAAAAGTGCCCAGGAAAAATGACAGACTTGATTTAACACAGGAAATACAAAGATGAAAAATACGCATTGAGAGAAAAGAAAATGGAAGTAATAGTACTGCACTTAAACTTATAATATGTAATTTTTGCCACCAGAGCTTTCTCAAATAAATCAGTGAATGGGATCGTGGGATTTGCTTTGGGAAACAGATGAAAAATTGGATGAAAACCTATCGGACTGACTCGGGCAAAAATGTTCACAGATGGAGCATTGTATTAAAGTTTTGTTCACATTATGTTTAGTCACATTTGCTGACTTCTTCTCTCACTCTCTGACTGGTGTTTCCCCGGAAGTTAGCAAAAAGTGAAAAAAATAAATACACTGTTACTTACTATAATATTACAGATTACTCTGAGTTTGAACTTTTGAAAAATTTGGGATAATGTAAGTATACAACTCAACAAAATACAGGAAATCATATCTCATGCTTTCATATATTTTGTTGAGTTATCTAAAAAGTGTAATATATTGCATGTTTAGGTACTTTTTTGAGGTACTCGTACTTAACTATTTTTACATTTTCATTTTATGATTACCCATAAATCTGCTTGAACTTGATCCTTGTTTCTTCGCTACATTTATCTGCTGGTCAAGTTTCAACTAAAGAGAGATTTTCTCTTCAAACTTCCCTTTAAAATGCAACTGTTTAAGGCCCAAAGAGACAAAACTCCTCTATGTTTCACAAGAATGCAAAGATAAGAAAAAAGTTTACAAAGTGAATACATATTTGTGTGACAGAACTTCCCAGTCTTTTGAGCCTTTAAAGGGGCTCAACCTCCAGGTAACCTCTGGGCTAGACTACTAAACTCTATAAAAAGCAGTTAAATCTAGCTCCACTTCAACTAGCCTCAATCAGCAAAATAGTGCGTTAGTGCATCAGTAAAAAATTAGTAGGAAATTGATTTCACAACTGCATTTTCTGCACAATGAGTACATTCATTTTTTGGTAAGTTTGAATGCAGTAAACAATAAAAAGCAATTAGAGGAGATAATAAAGGAAAATGACAGAGTGAGTACCTTTCCAACCAGAAAGCAGTCATCACCAGACAGTGGCATAGACACTGTGGGCAGGTAGATATCAATGGGCTTGCCATTGGTAACTCTCTGGAAACGACCCCGTACGAGGCTCTCGACTTGGAGAGCATACACATCCTGCAGCCTCATCAGCCCCTTTGCAGCCCCCTCAAGATCCTCCAGTTTAGGCAGATGTGCCTCTTCCTCCTCGTAACTGGACCTGAGAGCTGGACAGCAGAGGGCCAAAAGGTGAACTGGGGGGAGGTGGGGTGTTGACAGCAGTGAAGAGGCGGGTGTGTTGTTACTTATCACCACCAGATGTGTCTGTGAAGCCAGCAGTGAGCCAACCTTGTGTGTTCTCCTGCGCCTCATTGCTGAAGACAACATTCAGCCACTCTGAATGCAGCCGTTTGATCAGGGTGAATGCCACCAGTGGGTTTGCCATTGCAGCCGCTGGGCCTTTGTAGAGTTCAGTGTGCAGGTCTGACACTTTGGCATAAAAGCTGTGGGAAAAAAAACATGATCTGTGTTTATGAAATGAAAGAGATGAGGCCAACAACTCACTTAGTCTCACATGCAGTGAGTGAGTCCTGAGAATCTCCAAGTGCTCTTGAAGGAAAAAAAGGCTACAGAAAAGAAAATGCTCTTCGGGGGAAAAGTGAGATTTTTATTTAGTTAAGTATATTGGATTTAAAGGCTAAACAATTTCAGCCTCCCAGGGGCTTTATTAAGGCGGAAATAGTAAAAAAAAAGACTGTGTTAACCTACTTTCTGTGGGCAATACACTGGAAATAAACTTGAATGCATCACATAATGAAATTTATAAAATAAGCTCCACAGAAAGCAGCTACCAACAATAACTTTATATTGCAATGACTATCAAAAGAAATAAAAAATTATAAACACTCAAATCAAGTCTCAGCTTTTATGATAATTACCCTTGGTATGTGTTTTTGAAAAACAGATGAATAAAGCTGATGCATGATAGTACTGATTTTCCAGACTTGTACCACAAAAAAGTCACCGCAAATAAGCTACTGTTTCAGATTTTTATAGCGAAAAAGCTCCTCCATAAAAATTGAGTCATTTCCACAGAGAAACTATTGAATCATGAGCGAGACTTAGTGGGAGATGACTTGACTGGTTTTTGTTCCTCATCACTACACTAAGTCTTTTTCCAACATAACCTACCAAAGGTTTCTGGCTGGAAGAAAGTGCAGCTAATAAAACCTTATGATTTAGTGACTTGAGGTATTGTTGTTTTCTTGTGCACTGTGTTACTGTTCATGTTTGGACAGTGAAGTCAGGTATCTTAATTTGGAAATCTGAGATATAAACTGACATGTTTTGAATAAGTATCTTTACATGAATTCATCCAAATGAGGTTTATTTGAAACCAGGATTCTCTGAGTCTGAAAATGCGACCATATTCCTGTTAAACATCCACATGTGCTCTATTCATCATGCCCTAGACCTTCCATTATTACTCAGTGTCTTTAGATGAGCCACAGGATTTGGCATTTGATGATGTCATCGTCATCATCAAATGCTGTTAAGAGAGATTTTAACTTCACAGCGGATTCCTCCTTTATTTCTCCACTGACTCAGGCTTTTGTGACCCCGAAAACTCAGAGGAATATGATTTCTGGGTATAGAATACTGTATATAAATTAAAAAAAAAATACAAATATACTAAATATAATATAAATTGAGAAGTCCTCATTTCTCTGACAAAATCTCTATCTTCAGTGTGTCATCATGCATGTCACTCACCGTTTGATGTCCTCCAATCTCTCTACCTCGTGGTCAATGTAAGTTTTCAAGTAATCGATCAGTTTCCGCTCAACGCTGATCGCCTGCTTCACGTTCAGCAGCGACGTGTACATTTCACCTACAGACACCGGGATCACAGCTAAAGTCAGCAGACTCACACTGAAGTAAACACATGCAGGACACTTCATCTCCAGCACAGAAAGTACAACGTTTTCATTCCCTCTCTGGAGCGGCTTCAGTGGCTGAGCTCCTCTCCCACGGTCCTGCACTGAGGATCTTAAAGATCTTGAAACGTGCCTGAGAAGTCCACACGAGGATCTCCCTCATCTGCTCTGAGATCAGCTTGTAGCCCTCTGTTCCTTAGCCAGACCTGCTGCCTCAGTCCAGCCGGCGCAGTTGGTTTCTCGTTACAGCATAAACCTGACAGGTTTATTTGCTCTTTAATAACGGGAATATATCAAACTTAATGGAGTTAGGGCCCCGCGCCAGTGTGTGGAGGCTGCGTCTGATTAAAAGCTCGTTCAGATAGAGACAAAAAATGACGCAGATGAATTACAGCACACAATGAGATGATCAATCACCACTTTGTGTTAACTTTTATTTTCTGTCATTAATATTCTTATAAAGTTAGTGATTAAGGTAAATCATTAGCTCTCAAAAGAAAGTTTTATTAAAGGTTTTGAGTTTGAAGCTACTGCGACATCTGCAGGTGAATAACCTGTACAACAGCCACAATGCACTTCTGAGGCTGTAGTGCTACGGCATGGACATTTTAGTATTTCAGTAACTTAATTGGTGTGAACATAAAAAAATATATAAGAGAACAAGCTGAATATAGTTTGACCAGAGATAGTGTATATATATATATATATATATATATAT
>JAPZDY010000024.1:19149535-19164352 GCA_029783645.1 Ctenochaetus hawaiiensis
AGTTCTTCATGCTCTCCAGCTGCTGCTCTGTCTCATCCAGCTGTTGTGTCCATTAATAGAGGCTGCTGCGCTTAAAATTAATTTTAAGTTATTTGTCAGTATCAGGTACTTTAATTACATAATGTTTAATCTCATTCCAAGATGTTTGAGTCCTCTCATTTATGGTCTCAGGGATGAAAAGTTCTTTCTTGCACTTAAATACTATGCTCTCTGTGGCCTTATCAAGAACAAATCTCTGGACTTTTTAATTGACAAATAAAAACAACCCTGTTTTAAAAATGACTGTTTATTACACATTAATACACCTTATTTATTAAAATTATTTTATGTAATCGACAAGTATCAGTTAGTAAATATGTTGTGTGCTTACTGGTAGCATTTCTTGTTATGATATAATACTTTGACATTATTAGTAACATTAACTGAATATTTTACAATCTCTTAATGGTGCTGACATCATACAGTCACATTTAAGGAGAAAGATGATTAAATTAGATAAGTAGTTTGCTCCTCATTTAGGCCTTCAGTACCCTCATCCACATCCTTTGAGATTGGCCACCTGTTTTACGTCTCTGGATGATATATCTTTTATATGTGATGTTTATAATGGTTAGAAATATATTAAATCATCGGTCACATCACATTTATTCACATCACATTATTACATTTGTTTAACTATGCCACCTTCTGGTAACAGACCTGCACAACAATAATACAACCACCTCATATACTGTTTATATGACATCATAAAGCACTGCACAAAAAATAAAAACAAAATCATAGGACTGTTTCAGTACTATTAAAAGTACAAATTAAGCTTTGATTTTTTTTGCCTGTGCCTGACCAATGTTAACTTGCTCTTCAAGGCAATGCATTAAGTAATTTAATCTAACAGTTCATGGTGACAGAATATAAACATGATCATGAGTGAGGTGTGAGTGTCATATGAACCATGGCTCAAGAAAGTTTTCTTAGACTCCTTTTTAAACTGGAATGAAAGTGAAATGACACTTCCCTTAGTAAAAGAGAATGTGCTAGTTTTAGTCCATTTAAAACTAATGTTAAAAGTTGGTTGAAAGACAGTCATGTTGTCATCAGGTCTGATTATGACAGATACAAACAGATATTGCTGTTTCTGGTGCAATATATGTCTTGTACAATGTCCAGCTTTTGCTTAAGCCAAAATGCTCAAATCCTTAATACATGGAAATCTGAATTGCCAAGAGATATATTTTTATGCTGTGGTCTCTTTTTGTTGTGATAGCTAAAGGGTTTGTTTGTCATTTATTTTATAAGGTATAATATTAAAAAAATGTAATTCTGTCCAGTGACAAATGGAAGTTTAATGTCCATGAGCTGCTGGATTTTTAAATCATTCTCAGTGAACCAGTCATGATGATTTTTTTTTTGTCTATGCTTTAAGTAGTTACTGCATTTTATTATTTTTTTATTGTATTTTTTAAAATTTATTGTAATTTAACAAAAATTGCCCTTGAATAGTTTTTCTTTTTATTTGGAGACTTTGAATTCTATTAGTTGTCTTTAAAATTTAACTTAAATTGCTCTCATTTTTTTAATTTAAAGACTTTGCATTTTTTTTTTAGTTGCCTTCACAATTTAACTTAAACCGCTCTTGATTTTTTTATTTTAAAAAAATTCAAATTATTTCTTTTAATTTTCTCAATTTATCTGTACTTTCATATCCTGCTGCAATGTTGCTGTTTTCCCCACGAGGGGGCGACAGTGTCCAGTCTGTGACAGCTTTACAGCTTGGGAACCTTTGCTCTGTAAACGAACTTGTTATTGTGGCGGACCAAGATGGCCGCGCTGGGAAGGGTATGTACCTGCCTCCGTCTCCTCAGGTATGCTGTTCGAAACACTTGGATAACGTTGAATTATTAAGTTCTGTAATTACACGAAACCTCAGTTTGAATAGATAATAAATTGTACTAAAGATTAAATGCTGCTGTTTATTTTAAAGTGGGTAAGTTGACATGTTTTGCCACATATCAGTGCTGACAAAAACAACCGGAAGTTGTCAGAATACATGTTAAACCTGTTTTTTGTTTTTGTTTCGTTTTCTTTTTTAAATAAATTAGCAATAACCGTTGCCATATGCCCTTTGTATAACATCTCCAAGATGGTTTTTACGAGTGCGAAATGTTACATGTCTTTTAAAACTGGCCTCAGTTTTGAAATCTTAAGCTATTCATTTAGTAAGGCTGTGGTCTCTGGAGAACCCTTATTTTTAGACAATAACAGATCAGTTCGCTGATCGTGACATTGTTTCCGTCTTTGATTTAATAGTCTGTTTTAGGATGAACCTTTGTTGCTTGTTTTGTGCAGGAGTTCTGCTTGTGTCCTACTCAGCAGCAGCAGAAAACATGTGTTTAATAAACGGGTTAATATTCTGTACACCAGTATAACGTCGTTAACCGTCGGCGCTGGGCTGTGCGCAATACCTTTCAAACAGGTGAGTCCATTAACATTGTCTACCAATTATAGACAAATACGGAAATTAAAGTTGTTACTACAGTCATCTACAGTATATAAATCCGTACCCTGCTCTTTTATTTTCCATCTGTGTCTCTGTTGTAGGTTGAAAACCTCTCTCATGACTCTCTGATTAAACGAGCCGCCTCCGTTGTAACAGACAGCTCAAGCACTTTCCTCTCTCAGGCCACCTTGGCTCTTATAGATGCTATCACGGAGTACTCAAAAGTAAGTTGGTTATTTTAGAAAAAACTTTTTTTTAGTTTTAATTTTTTTTTTTTTTTAACTTCATGGTTAAAAAATCACCACAAGTTCTGCTGCTTCTAGAGTTTTGGCAGTACAGCCTTTTTTTTTTTTTCAAAGTATTTCGTTATTGGCACTATCATTGGCATTATAAAGCAATATATCTAAGGGAAAAAAAGGATGATAATTTTATATCAATATGTATCTATGATCTGGCTTTATATTTGTTTGATTTTATTGTTGCTGCTTGTTTTAAACTGTGCTTTTTGTAGGGTGTCCTTGACTGCCTTTAAAAGCACCAATGCATAAAATTCAATATAATATTAAAAAGTTGGGTCTGGTTTACTTTTTTTGTTTGTAATATTAACTTCCACATCTATGTGTTATTTAAGTTGGCGTTAGGTAAATAAAAGTTAAAGGATACAACTTTGATACCTGTACGCGTCCGGCCATCCACTATGTCAGGGCAGAAAGTGACACAAAAGTGATAAACCCGGTATAATCTCCCCTCCAAGCACCCACACACATCCACCACTTTAATACAAAAGATCTGAACAGTATTTCATCTGTAGTACTCAATGCAACCTAAATATTTTTTTTCCAAAAACACTGTGCTGTCTAGTGTTATGAACAGTTGACATTTTATTAAGCTAATATAGTCTAAAACTTGTCCTTAATTCAGAAAATCCATCCTTTGTTGCTCTGACACTATACTTTGTCTTTGACTTTAAAATGTAACCTGTTTATGTCCTCCTCCTTGCGCACAGGCTGTGCACACACTTATTGCTCTCCAAAGGCGATATTTGGAGTCGCTGGGAAAACTGACTCAAGGAGAAGAGGACACAATCTGGCAGGTGATCATTGGCCAGCGTGCAGAGGTTAGTTTATGTTGTCCTCTTCAGTGAAACAGTACTTTAAAACAATCCCAAAATAGCATTCTGTTTTTCTGTTAACTCAGTGACTGTGACATTGTGAACATGACAGCAGACATGCAAACCCTACGAAACAAGTGGCAGAGCTGGGAACTCGTGTCTTTTGATTCTTTCTCATCTAACAGGTTAATGACAGGCGAGATGAATGCAAGCGCTTTGAGTCAACATGGGTCAACGCAGTCAAGCTGTGTGAGACGGCAGCAGAGGCGGCATACAGCTCAGGTGTGTAAGAGAACATGTCTGAGTGTGGGTTATGTGGCTGTGTGATTGATTAGCTGGGATATGGTGGTGGTAGTGGTGATTGTAGTGTTGAGGCAGGTTTTCTCAGAGCTCTTTTAATGATGAAGAAGTGTTTGGCTGTGAATCATCTCCACAAAACTTTGTATGTTGTTGTCTGTGCCTGTTCCCATTCAGCTGCTGTCATTGTCTCACTTTGGATAGTGTGTGGATCATTTGCAGTCATTCAGTAAGCCTTTGTGCAAAACCAAATGGGGATGATGGACAGGAGGGCCTTCATAATGACTTCCCCTAATGTCTGAACTTGGGGTTTTGTTATGTCAACCTTTGACCTTTTTTACTGATATGACAGAGTGTGTGTTTGCATTCATGTGTGTCCAGGAGCTGAACATGCGTCCATCGTAGTGAGGACAAACATTCAGGTGGCCCAGTCGCAGGTGGAGGAGGCACAGAAACTGTCAGTGGATGCTGATAAGAAGATGGCTGAGGCAAAAGTAATGGAGGTTGAAAGGATGACACAATACTCTGCCTCCTTACAGAGTAACAACGATGAGGAAGAGATACCCGAGGCTTATTTAAGAGAAGACTAAAGCAAATACTTTGAGCTATCAGAAAAACGGAACAAAGCACAAAACAGTTAATTGGCTTTTAGAACATATGAACTTTTTTTTCCTCCTTCAATCATTGCTTTGTTTTGGGTCATGAACAAGTTAAACCCAGTGTTTAGTCCAGCTCATAATATGTTGTGTTTTAATTTATATGCCTACATCTACACATAAATTGCAATGCTGAAAAAGTGAATCACTCAAAAAGAGAACGTCTCCAAGTGTTTGGTTATCTAAGACCAAGATAATTATACTTAAAACTTATACCACTGCAGAATAGAGAATTATGTTTTCTCTCCAATGTTTATTGTTTGGTGATTTCACTTGCATTACATTTTGTAACATTTTGTTAAAATTCATTGTAATGAACACAAAGCAGTAAAAATATAAAACTGTTTATTTTTGTCTTCATTTGTTGCAGTAGCATCAGGTAAAAGGTAGCATTTCCTGTTTACTACATGAATATTTTGTGTAGTGATGCATCTGCTGGCTTATATCAAGTTCTGTGTTGCGAGAGCTGTTTTTTGAAATGAAGGGTAATCCAAATGACTAGAAAACAAAACATTCCACTGGAGGAAACAATAGGTCCCTGACATGTAGTTGCTTAAGAACAAGAATTGTTTGAAAACAGCATTTGGCAAATTTGTTCTGACTAAACTGTTGTGAAAAGATGTTTGATGTGACCAGAAACCTCCGCTTAAACACTGTAAATCCTAGAGACACCACACAGTGTGCTGACTAACATTGTCTTTATGAAACTGAACCAATCAGCTGGTGGTATCACTTTTTTATGTTGAAGTGATGTGTCTAAAGTACGCCATCCACACAAATGTCTGTTTACAAGTTCATCCAAGAACATCTTCAAGGTGCCGTGCTTTTGTGTTATTTGTATCTCTTTTTCACTCGACAACTCTACCTTCACTGCAAATTAGCCATATCCTGACTTTCTGCTACAGAGCTTTTAGGCAACCCCCCCCGGTCAGCCTTTCATCACTTCATTTAAGTGTTGCCTCTTTCCACACTGTCACACAACAGAAACAAACCACGCTACCTCACAAATATAGAAAAAGCTGGTTGAGCGGTGATGACTTTTAATTATTAAAAAAAAAAAAATCATATTTGCGTAGTTTTGGTTTCAATGAACAAGTTAAAAAAATGATTTTTATTTCTTCAGACATAGGTGTCCGTAGCTGGTCAAACTTATTAATGACATGACTGCAGACTGGCCTCATTTGCATGTATATAAGTCTTTATGCTTGCAGCCTGTTTTTACTGTGTCAATTTTAGTCAGAATCAAATCAAAAAGCCATCTAGCTAATGGTGGACCAGAGACTTGTCCCATATAAATGCCTGCTTAAGCTTTAAGGATAGTTTCATAATTTTTTCTAGTCATCTTAAAAACAGTAGTCAGGTGATCAAGCAGGTTTTATTTACTGGAATTCTTCATCTTAACATATATGCCTCCCAGTCCTCATTACGTGCAAATATTTATCAGAGAGTCACATGATTTGTCCAACTGGACTGCTAAAGACTCTTTAAGCTTCAGCTGTCCAGTTTGATTGTATTTTTACATGGAGAGGACAGTGGAGCTTGAGCCCTATCAGTTACTGTGGATACATTCTTTAGGAAGAAATCTCTTAATGACGAGTATGAACAAGAAAACCTGTTTTCATATAAATATTAACATCTTGTTATTTTTCTAAGACAAGAATTGCAAATTTAGAAACATATCATTTAATTCCAGTAGATGGCGATCTAAACCCACCATATAACATTTAAAATCTTTAGGCTACAGTCAGATGCCCTGCCTTTGCAGCCTTAACTGAAACACAATTCTTGAACTCACTTTTTCACATTGTAGATACTTTTTTATTGAGCTAGTTAAAACTTTCACTATTTTCTTAAGTGTTTATGGTTATGGGTACCCCAGACTGTCAGAGAAGCATCAGTTTGAGTAAAACCCAGTGCTTATACATGCGTTTGCATGTGGCATTTATTGTAAACCCTGCAAATGCACTGACAGTATCGTATAACAAAACACTAATTTCTGGCACCACTTGTGCGCTTGTGCTAAACTAATGTGTAAACTAATTTAAATACTGAGGAAAGTTAGACATAATTTCAAAATGTAAACCCAATCTGCAAGTTTGTTGCATATAGTAGAAGTCTCATCCTTCAGTAATGTAAATATGTCTTGGAGTAGATACATTTTCTTTACTGTCTTCAGGTATGCCTTCCAAAGGTCAGTGTGCACTGCAGAGGGTCATTTCAGAGTGAGCTCATTATGTGGAGGACCTGCGTGGAGCTGCGAATGCAAGTGTGTAGCATCAGCAGAGAGGTGACCTCTCCCTGCTCTGGATGGTCAAGCCTTGGCAGGGGATGGGACCGTGAGAGTGGATACACAGGGGGGCTGGGGCTGGGAGGTTTTGAGGTGTGCAAGGACTGACTCACCAGTGTGACTAGTGAGGAATGTTGTGTTTAACAAAGGCTGTTTTCACAGACTGTAAAACCAAATGTCCCAGACAGTCTGAGTGGATGTGCACCCAATGGTTACAAGGGAGGTGGTGCCAGTGCAGCCTTGCCTGCCTGGAAGAAAATGTAATCGCTCTCGCTGAGTATTTTTGCAGCATAAAACCTTAGTGAGGTAACCACAATTACAAAGGTCATGGGCCCTAAATGCTCATAAACTATTTAATGCTACTGAGGGGGTTTTAGCATGCAGCAGTGGTATTCAATAAGCCTCAATGAAACTATTTCAACCAATTTGATGATATAATTAACACATTAAATGTATTGTGGAAGCAAATAAGATGTGATTTATCAACTCATAAATACACAAACCTCCTCACTGCAATGACTTTACTGTTTCAATGCAAAGTGGTCCAGGAAGGGAGATTGATTTGTTAAAAGGGCAGCACTTTCACCTGGGGATTTATGGCTCTTTGAGGATATAAATAAACCACCAGCGGGTATAAAGGCAGGGGGTATAGTGTGGTGACACATCATGGGTCATGCTTTAATCACACTGAAGCTGAGCTGTTGCTTAGGGGAGAGGGTTAAATTTTGCAAGAGATGGAGGCTCCCCAGAGAGTCCTCGTCCCCTGATGAGGACACTAATGCAAGCTGTGAAGGCGTCACTGCAGAATGAAATGAGCTGCTCAACATGAGGAAATCACATTGAAGCGAGCATTTTTGCTTATCTTCAGTGAAAAATATGATGTTCGCCTGAAACTGCTGAGTGAGCGTTTTTATCAGTTCAAGCTACAGAGCATGATAATAACACTGTGCTGCACACAACGCAGGATTCCTGAATGTGTAAAAGCTGTAATTATCTCAAAGAAAAGAACAATGCAAGAGAACATTTCATTAACACTTGGTTTTGGGACAGAGTTCTCTCGGCATGCATGTTTTTCAGCTCTAGAGAATTCACATGTTCACATTCTCAAAAGCAGAAATCAGTAGAGCGCTTTAGTCCCATGTGACTGTTTGTCCTTCAGTGAATGATCTCCTGGAGTTAACATTAACTTTCACATTTACTTCCTCATCTTTCATCAAAGTCTAAAAAAACTTTGGTAACATTGGTTACACATTGACAGCTCAATATGTACCTCAACAGTCTTCAGTGCAAAAATTACTGATTACCATCATCATATTGGTTTTTCATTCATTTATGTAACTGTTTCTGTAGAATCAGACCTGGTTGCTGGTACAAACATGTGAGCTTTTTTTCTTCTCTTGGCTCTTTATTGTCTTGAACTCTTCTCAACAATAAATGTGCTAACTACACTGACCGACATATTAGCTTAAAAAATGTATATACTTGTATGTTCTTTATTAGAGACCATGCAAACCTGCAAACCTGCATGGAACATATTGTGACTCCTCAACTGAATCAGCTAAAGGAGTCTACCAGTGCAAATGTGTTAAGTGTAAACAGCATTTATATTAGCTTACATATCGAAATTTTCAATCTATAAATAGGCTGAACTTGTGGTTAGAGTGACTTCAGTTTCAGCTCTCCACAACACCCAAAGACATGTGTCAAAAAAAGTTAGAAGTTCAGGATTTTCTTTAGTGTGCACTAGCAGAAAGGGGATTCCCTTTGGATCAAAACAAAACCTGACTTTTATTTAATTCTTTTTAATGGAGAAAAAGAGAGTCAGCAGACCTGTTTTATAATGACATAAAATAAGACACTTACTGACCCCCAGTGGGATTATTTGTTTGTTTGTCACAGTAGTATAAGGGCAGTAAAAGTTTTAAGATAACTAGAGAGAGTAATTGGATTACATGATGGGTGATCTATATGACTAATATAAAATAAAAGCTATATAAGATCATAAATCCCCGTGTAAATATGTAATAGTTAATTACTTCCGCTATTTGTTATATCCAGGGTCAGATGGATCCTCTAGGGAAGTTTTTACTGACCCTCACAACATTTTTTTTCTCTTACTTTCTGTTAATTGTCAAAACATTTTCTTATAATTTGGTAATTCATTGGCGGGAACTTGATTGAGCACATTTTTATTATCAGGCAGTTAATGTTGTGCTTGAGTGCTGCAAACATTATTACTCAACAAATGTTCAACTGACCAAATTACCAAGAACCAATTTCCACATGATGAATCTGGAGCCTTTGTGACCCCCTGAGGTTTTGAGGGCTTTGGAGCAGCTGCTCACTTTGTCCAGTTGCAGTCCAGTTTTGGTTGTATTCAAAAGAAAAGGCTTCTCATATGTTTTTAAGAACTCTTCTAATTAATGGTTTATAGTTAATATTAAAATAATAATACTACAGCCTACTCCTGTTATTTTAGCCAGTAACTAGTAACAATATAACTCCTGCTTGTTAAAGAATATGTCTAAGAAGATAAATGTGCAATTTACTTGAAGACCTCCATGCTAAATGCTAACAAACTTAACTAAATGCTCCTTCTGAAATGATGAAAATTCTGCATATCTTTACCCCACGACATCCATTTGACAACTCTAGTTACTATTTGGATTAAGATTTTAAATGCAAAGCATACAATGAAGTGTATTATTATTATTATTATTATTATTATTATTATTATTATTATTATTATTATTATTATTATTATTATTATTATTATTATTTGTGTAAAATGGTCAAAATTAGCCTCACATCTACCAGCTACACAGTAAACTAGTGGGCCTGCTTACCTGGACATAAATATATCATCAATAATAATTTAATGCTTTGCTATGAAATAGTGTAGCACTCACAGGGATCACTTTTGGGAATGGATACTTTTTTTTGACAATTTAAGTAATTTTTTTGCTTGTAAAGCGTAACTGAAACAGTATTTTCGCAGTATGGAATTGCTACTTTGTGAGTGCATACTTACACGTCTGAATAATGCCACCACTGACTGTTATGTACTACAAGTTATACCACTGCATATTAAAAGACCTAATTCAGACATCAGTACTGTCAGTTATAACTTTGTTTGTTTTTGTTTTTGTATTCAATCAGAGGGGACTTATTTGGTTTTGCTGTAAATTATTACAATCAAGTAACCTCAACCAGATCTTTACATTACTTTCTTAACGACGCATCGCATTTCAGGAGTTCCCGGTATGGAACAAATCAAATGAAATGGGGATGATTGGGACCATTTGCGTGCGTAGGCTGCGTGTGTTTCTGTTTGTTGTCCCGCAGAAGTGGTACAGCCCACGCGCACCGGTCGCTATGGTGAGCAGATCCCCAGGAGCGCGAGCTAAGCAGAGAGAGCAGGGACGAGCGAGGAGTGAGGAGGACAGAGCCGAGAGTGCGACTGCGAAAGCGCACAAACACGCAGGAATCATGGAAAAAAGGTCACCGCCAAAGAGGATTTTCCCATCGGACGGACTTTTTACAGCATTTCTCACCCTATACGTAATTACCTGTGAGTTATCTGTTTCTTTGTCATTTCTACCCGTGCTACTTTTGAGGCTACTGAAGAAGTTACAGTGGAGCTGCTCGGAGTCTCAACCGTTAGTTACCGTCACAAAACGCCAAAACCGGCTAACGTTAGTGGTGCTCGTTGTGTTGAAATGGGCTGTGGTCGGGTCCAAGGGAAGTAGCTTTATTTAAGCTAACGGTTCGTACCCTTGCACAGTTATCCTAACATTAACGTTAAGTCGGTATGAGAAATGCTGCTGGCGTCAGTTCATTGTTAGCTAAACCTCGTTTGTCTTTACCATTTGAATAGAACTTCGTTATGTTACTAACAATAGTTTATAACGTTTGCCACATAGTGTAAGTACTAATTAACGTACACACAAGCTAACACAATTAGATGTTTAGTCCAAGCGGCTCTCCTTGGTTAGAAGATAACTTTAGGCTCAGCACTGATTTAGAGGTAATTATGCACACATTTTCCAGCTAACGTTAACGTTACTTCCAGGATGTCACATCATGACTTCGCACACATTTACTCGGGGAATGTGGGGCAAATACCGGTTTGTCTCTCTCCCTCTTAAAATGCCAGAGACATGGAAGACTAGCAATGATTCGTGGTGCACCAAAATAGGAACGAAATGGGGTATATTGTGTGTCATTTATAGAAAGCAAAGAGGGGCTCCTTTGTAAAAAAGTTTGCCAAGTGGTTTGATACAGATGGGGGATCAACGTTATGAGATACAGAAGGGGAGAGGCAGAGCAGACTTCACCGCTTTGGGCGTGAGGGGTGGCTGGGGAAATGAAGACATATTTTAAGGGAGGCACTGCAGTCGCAGAGTCTGTGGAAGTATTGACCTGTATTTGGGCTGCATGCCAGCCAGAGCACCTTCCACTCACTATACGTCCTGAGTGGTGCAGCTGGACAGCTTTGCTCTATCCCAGTCCTGAGCTGGGATTACAATACGTGACAGGCCTGCTATGACAAAAAGGAGACTGATGGATACTAAAGTAAATACTGCCCTGGAATGCACCATGTGTATTTCCCCTAATCCCAGGGCAATAAAAGCGTCTTAGATATATATCATTGGTAGAAGTTTCAGTTCCATTCCTGCATTGCTTACTGTAATAAGTGACATAGTCCTAAGTACTGCAGTCACAGAAATAAGTTTTAAAGCTGATTATATTATTATAATCAACTGTTATATTATATATAATATTATTGATTAATCTGAAGATTGTTTTTCTCACTTCATCACCTAATGTTAAAAAAATAGTCCATCCAAGTTTCCCACAACCCAAAGAAACCCCTTCCAATGTCATGCTTTGTCTGACCAACAGTCAAGAACCTGAAGTATTTGATTTTTTAAATTTTACCCTTTTATTTTCTGCTTTGAGCGACTAATCAGTCACTTGTTCACTCTAGCTCTTGACACTTTAAAATATTCAATAATGTTATTTGCGCAAATACTTACGTTTTTACAAAATCACATTAATAAATACACCCAGACATTTTCTTCAAGCATCACTGAATATTTTGAATGAATTGTGACAAAGACATGCACACAAATGTATAGTTTACAGTTAAATAGAACTTTTTTCACATGATTGGAAAACTGTGTGTTATGTATTAGCTTACACTTTTTCAGATGGTGATGTGCATTTAGAGAATTGGCAGATATTTGGGCCTGACAGATTTATTGGTTGAGATCTAGTAAGTATTGTCTCTAAAGCTGTCACAAGTGTTTTTTTCTGTCTGTAGCCACAAACCACTGGTCATAAATCTACCCACGGAACTGATAAACAACAAACTGCTGCAAACTAAGCTGATTAGCCCCAAACATGTGCCATTTGGTTCCATGTGTATGCAGGTTTTCAGTCAAACTAGTCACCTTGACAGGAATTTAGCTGATAATTAACACAGAGGACAAACTAGCCAGTCAAGGGTTAGTTTTGGTGTTGTGTGTGATGCTGAGGTTTTTGACTCTCACTAACATATGGTTGGAGTCCATGTGGCCTCGGCATGCT
This sequence comes from Ctenochaetus hawaiiensis, assembly GCA_029783645.1. Lineage (NCBI taxonomy): Eukaryota > Metazoa > Chordata > Actinopteri > Acanthuriformes > Acanthuridae > Ctenochaetus > Ctenochaetus hawaiiensis. Next base: position 19,161,976 of record JAPZDY010000024.1, read on the forward strand.
GTTGTGTGCTAAGTAGAGCACAAATGTTCAGGAGGACTTTTGTGACAAAAACAGTGTTGATGCCAAATTCCTTTACTGTGTCATTTTCAGTTTCTCTGTAGTGTAGATGGGCTTGTGAGGAGGGGATTCATACAAGGCGTGGTTACAGGCTGTGAGGTCTGTAATTGAAGACCATAGTTTTGAGGTTTCTTCTCTTGGGGCTACATGATCCATAATCTAAATAAATAATGTAGTAATGGAGCAACCTAAATTACAGACTTAAAACAGAAATAGATCTGAAAAAGGAGTGCACGAACTGAGATGATTTGGTCATTATAAAGCCTGATGTGCTTCGGTGGTTATTAATTGACAAGAGATGTAAAAAGTAGAAGTGCTATCTAAGATAATGAAATGAGAGACATAGTTATAAACCACCCTTCCTGGCTTATCTTGGAAATTCCATTATTTTATCAAGCTAAGAAATCTTCTTTCACCATGATTTTAACCTGTCTGCTTGATATTTTTTCTGCTTGTCATCTCAAAACAATGACTGGTTAATCTTGAGCATGACTTTATGGACAATTTATAATCCATAAGCTAACTAAATGTGTATGCCGATGCCAATATTTTACAAATGTCTGGTGTTAATTATCTACAATAGTTATTTAGTATTGGAATTATATGCAAGAAAGAGCTTAAAAATAAGTTTAAAAGTTTGGATGCATGCCTGTCTAACTGTAGCGTTCATTTGATCCTCTCATTTGATCACAAGCAGCTGTGAAGCAGCAGACTGAAAATTTCTAATCACATTAAATACACACAGTGTTTTCTTCTTGAAGGAGAGCCATCAGCAGATGAGTTGGCTGCTGTGTTGTGGAATATGTAGGCTGTGTGTGGGGTTCAGGAAGCAGGCTGTGGTCACCAGCTTCTGTTGACTCCACCCTTTGCTTCCTTTTTCCCGACAGATGTGACTGACTGTCAGAGGCTTTGTATGGCAGGCTGCTCCCTGGTGGGCCATTATTAAATTCAGAACTGTAACCACCACTTTTAGCTTATCCTTGGACTTGATTACTCTCAGCCCACTGCTTTCACAAGTCCATTTAGGACTGCTTGCACTAACCTGTCCCAACAAGATTTACCCTGACTAAATATACTGTATATAATACTTTACAATAGGGACTAGGAGAAGGCAACAATTTCATCTTAGGGAACGTTACTCACACCACACATAAGTATATGTGTGGTGTGAGTAACTTGTGTTCCAATATCTCTTCTGTTTGCTTCGTGTTAAGCAGCCATTTTCGTATAGGTATTAGTGTCTTGCACCCACTGGCCTAGGCTTAGAAGTTCAGTGTGTGAGAATTATAAGGATTTATTGGCAGAATATGGCAAAAACAATAAAATTCATAATTATGTTTGTCATCAGTGTATAATCATATGACAACAAGAGAACTCGTCTTCTCAGCTTAGTTTAAGCCCTTGTATCCTCAGAGTGAGTGGGTCCTATGGAATCTACTATTTTGGATCCTCATGTTTCTACAGAAGCTTAGAATGGACAAACTAATGGACTGGCTCTGTAATTAGCCTTTTGTATTTTTCGCAAGTGATGCAGCCAGTGACATTTTTCCACCTGTTTATAAAGTCCTGGTAACAGGTGCTACAGATTACACAGGACATAATGCCAATGCAAACCGAACTTTTCCAAAACACAAATTGACTTTTATTATAAAGTAGTCACAGGAAGTACAACACATCAATGAGTTAAGCACTTATCACCGTGGTTTATCAAAAAATGCATCCACAAAACAAAGATTATTTTGTTCACTTTTTGGTAGAGGATTAGTTTGAATTATTGAAGGGTCCAATAAAACAAGAATGAGCAGTGACAGTAAGCTGTCAGAAGAGCATCAGGTGACATGCTGTAGCCTTCAAATTGTCATGTAACAAGCTCCTTGTAGCTCACAAAACTTATCAGGTTCTTTATAAGCACTAGGTTTACTTCTGAATTATTGCCACAAAGCTGCTTTTGCATTTCAGCTTTGACACCAGAACCTCTTACAATTGTCTTGTCACTCAGATCTCCTTACTGTGGTCATGTAAAATGTGAAACTTGATTATTGCTACTTTGTACTGTGACTCTGCTTTTGCTGTGTGGTTCAGGTACACATTCCATATCTGACAATGTATTGATTAGTAAAATAAATAAATAAATAAAAAAGTAAAAAGCAAAGTAATGTTTTGGGCAGTGGTCGGGTAAGTAATGTAATTTGTGTATGTCTTCAGAGGTTAACACTGGTAACACCAACTCTGGCAGCAAGCAAGTACCGTAATTTTCGGACTATTGAGCGCACCTGAATATAAGCCGCACCCACTAAATTTAAAAAGAAAAAAGATTTTG
>JAPZDY010000024.1:19184269-19194496 GCA_029783645.1 Ctenochaetus hawaiiensis
GATTAATCGCGCGTTAACTCAGGACAAAATGCGATTAATCGCGATTAAAAATTTTAATCGACTGACAGCCCTAGTTTGTAGCCGTTCATCCATACTTGCAGATGAGGTGACAAGTCATGGAGGTGGTGAGACACAATAATCACTTAAAAATGAGGATAATGGTGCACATTTTTAGATAGTCTAACCTAAAAAAGGTATTCCCAGTGTCACACTTGTTTGTACATATAAAAAGTGACAGAAATAATTGTGTTAAGAATGAAAAAAGAACTTCAAAGAGAAGTTGGATTCCTCTGCACACCATGTTTACAGCTGTCCAGTGGATGTGAATGTCAGATTGTTGTTTTTTTTTTAGAAAACTGGAAATATTCAGATAATTCTAATATTTGAAAACACAGCTTGGGGGAAGTTTTTTAAATCACTCACCCACTGGACAGTATCTTAAGGTGTTTTTTTGAGGGGTCAGTATTTTAAAGAACAACATACATATTCGGTTCAAGTCTTAAACTGGCACTCTTTACACCCCCACCAAATCTTTATACAATGTCATAACACTATTTGAAGAATTCATTCAGAACTACCCCTTGCTCTTCAGCACATCTAAATTTGGACTTTGGGGGTCACTTGAATGATGCCAGAACATAATCCAGGGGCCATGTACTTCTAAGGATCTTTTGGCACTCCTTAGTGTTTTAGCCTGAACTGGCTTTTCGATGACACAGTATGTCACAACAGGTAGCCATGTTCTATCGAAGTTTGTTGTGACTGGGGCAGTCTTAGATGACATAACCGGTAGGTCCTTTGCAGACCCATGTAGAGTTTTATTGCTGTTAAACTTTTAAAGATAGCATTCAGAAGGTCCTTGTCAACACACAAACTTTGGGAAACCCTACCAGATTTGTTGTCAGGTTGTCAGTTCATGATGCATTCAATCAAATCTCTCTCAGTCAGTTAACTGATGTGTAATGATACTCGCCTGAGCTGGTATTTAGCACTTTTGTTGCTGCAGCAATACATTTTTAACAAAGCTTGTAAAAATGTTGCTCAAATGAGTAATGATAACAAATTTATCAACAAGTGTTTTAACCATTGAACAATTAAAATTGACATGTGAATGAATGAGTGAATGAGTAAATAATGTATTAGAAAATACTATGTGACAGATCAACCACTTTTAGGTCTAGTTGCATACATCTGAACTGGGTTTAAGCAAACTTATATTAAGCAGTGTAGTGAAGAAGCCTCAGTCTATAAATTACCTCCAGCATAACACTGGAGCCCGGACACTGGAGCTGTCGAATGCCCTGCTGCACCCATCGGGACTCTGCTATAAATAAAAGATTCCAAATGGTTCATGCATCAGAACAGCACTTTCCTATTGACAGCTCTTTGTCATCATCTTGCTTTGAAAACAAGTAATATGGTCTCTTTTGACCTGACAGCACCAATAAAGTCTCGAAAGCCATGCTCTTTATTTTCTTTTTTCCTTCTTTCTTTTTTTTGCCTTGACGTTAACATCTTGTGTTCGTGTAGAAAGCTTTTCCCCTCAGATGATGGAAGTGCAGTCAGCTTAAATTATCGCAGTCATGTGACCATACTACAGTTACCACAGGCCTATGAATGTTAGAGTAAATTGAACCAGCAGAACAGTGATGTCATTGCAAGTCATGGAGAGGTTTTTCAACCATACTTGTGTCTCTAAAGCAGTTCTAAAGTACTATATGAACTTTAAGTCTCTGTATGCAGGTCTGTGTATGATCTGCTGTTCACTGTAAGATTTATGTAATGTTTCATTTTTCCACAGGTTGGATGGACTTATGCCTGAGGGTGTTGAGATTTCAAACAATACCTTTGCTTTCACTCGCCAGCTGGAGCGCAATGACTCTGGAGTATACCGCTGTGAAGTGATAAACGACATCGGTCTTCGCAGTCAAGATGTAAATCTCTGGGTACAAGGTTCGTTTTAACTATTGGACGCTTTTTTAACCATCTGCTCACTTAGACTGATAACCTGTAAAACCTGAGGCTAAAAAAAAAAAAGTGTGCATTTTGACATTTATCAGGCCTTTCGCATGTAAGAATACCCTCTTAGTGTGATCAGCGCTCAGCTCAACACTTCTAGCAGAGCTAAGCCGCCGTCCCGACCCAGATCCACTTTCACACATTCCTGGCAACAGAGGAGCACAGGGTGCAGATAAAGAGTATCAGTACCAAACATTTCCCCTGTTGTAGTTCTGGCAACATTAGATTTCTAAGATAAGAAAGAAGGTGTTTACCCCTGCTGGCTCAGCAAGTATGCACCCATGTAACCTTTTTCTTTGTTTTGTTTAAGGTCAAGTTCCACAGTTGTAGATAATGAATTTTGTGTTCAAAGATTTGCAGCACACTGAAGTATCATGTGTACTACCTGAAGTTTGTTTTTCAACATTAAATTGTGCTCATAAAGCTGTTCCGTATGGAAAGTGATCAAGTTTTTCAGTCTAACTCAGCACTTCACAGATTAAGCTCATAGCCAGTGAGGCGACTTCCGTGAATTATTTAAGGGGTTTCCCTGCATCTGGATTTGTTAAATGAAGTTGATTCATTGGCACAAATTCTTTTCAGAAATTTCACAGGATACTAAACAACTCCTGTCTGCTTCCTCTATCCGTCCATGGTTTGTTACTTGAGTTCATCATTGTAATGTCAGGGCGTGGATCCTGAGAACTTTGCATCTCTTTTTATTTTCACTTCTCCTCTGCTTCTTTTAATCCTTGTCCAAACAAAGCAACTGCTGCTTTTGGACACATACTCCGCTAACACACACAATTCTTTTCATTTCTCACTGTTAGAAGGAAAGAGCTGGAAAAGCCCCAAAAAAGACTGTTAGCCTCCATCTGTGTACAGGCCTGGTTTGGAGTCCTGCGCCAAGTGAAAGCATAGCTGACATCCTGTCCAGGACTGACTTGCACTGAGCAATTATCTTGCTTCTCTTGTCAAATATTAAGACTTGAGCATGCGGCCTTTCACTTCCATTCCCTGTGGAGATAGCCAGGTTGAGCTCAGCTAGATATATTCCCTCCCCCTTCATAGCTGCTTGCTGTAGCTGTTTCACATTCCCAGTTGTCTCTACAGCCTTTTGTTTTTTTGGCTGCTAGTCACTCAGATGAGCCACATTGTTGCAGATGCTCATAACCTACATGAGGTAAAAATGTCACGTTACAAAGCGGGATAGATGAAATGTCTGCTGTTATATCGGTTTACTGACCTTGATCAGTCTCTGTTATCCTCTGTCATGCTCATACTTTAACCCTTATCCTCCAGGTTAACCCAGTGTGCAATTGCAGGTAATTAGATTCTTACTCAGTTACACAAATTGTGGAAATCATTACAGCTCTACAGAGACCCCAGTTATGAAAACTAGTGCCTAAAACCTCCTGGATATGCAGACCTTTATTAGTGTGAGTCATATTGCTTTGTAGTCAAGCCTTTCATGTGTCTGTGCAGCGATCGACTGGTGGTATCAGGCTGCTCTTAGAAGAGGCTAGAGGTCAAAATCGAGACACTTATCCTGACCTTGGGCTCCACGCAGCCTTTTCTGTCAGACTCTAGCTATCACAAACACTGGCCACAGGAGGACAAATCAGAAGCAGGAACCTCACATTGATCACAGTGTTTCATCTTCTCACATGACTTCCCCACAGCAGGGCTGAGAAAGAAAGGGGAGAGAGCCAATCACCCTCACTCGGATGCTCATGAGTGCATGTCCTCTGTCCTCCAATCCCTCTCTGTCTTTCTCTCACGTACACACACTGCATTTAGCACTTAACCTTTCTCTGCCACTCTCCACAATTTCCCCCTTTTTGCTGTACAACACAGCTTTCAAGAGATTCTTCAGTCTCAGAAGGGGCATGTTTGTGCTAGAAACACTGCATAGTGTTATTATAGATTAGTCTAAAAAAACATTCACACTTGCTTTATTAGTTGTTGAAGAACATAAAATGTGGTGTTTCCCCCCTTTATTTTTATGACCCCTCAGTCCATCTGCTGTCCTTCTCCTCTTTTTAAATCTTTTCATCATGTGTTCTCTTGGCAGATCCTCCCCCCACCACGACTTCTCCCAGCACCACTGCATTCCTCCCCCACGCCAACTCTGAAACCAGCACTACTGTGGACCAGCGCAGTTCCCTGATCACCTCCCCAACGCTGGCTTCCTCTCATGACAGTAGTCTGGGCACTATAGTTGGCGGGGCTGTAGGTGGAGTTTTATTTCTGATTCTCTTGCTGATCCTTGGCGGCGCCTGCTTCATGCGACAGCGCCGGACCTTCAGAGGAGACTACTACACCAAACAGTATTTGGGACCCTCTGACATGCAGAAAGAGTCTCAACTGGATGTGCTGCAACCACACGAGCTGCAGGAGGTCTACGGTGACAAGACAAGCAAAGGCAGTCAGGATCTTAAACCCAAACTTGGGGGAGACATCATTTACCCTGACTACACCCCTGAGCGCAAAGATAGGGATGACTGGGCTGACAGGGGGGATGCCCACAGGGCCCTCAAGGAGGAAAACTACTACCCAGATCACTACAACACTCAAAACATGCACCCCTGCGGGCCTCCTGTGCACAGCACCATAGTAAACAACGGCTCCCCCTACCTCCCGGATGACTGTTATGACAATGGTACAGACAGCGACTATGTGTCTCACATGGACGGATCTGTGATCTCACGCAGGGAGTGGTATGTTTGAGAAAAAGGAGCGAAGGAAATAAAATGGATAAATTACTGACTGAGAATAATTTAACGAGTGACAGATATAAATATCATTAAAGGTTGTGTCATTTCAGTTAAAGGATGATTACAGTTTTCGAAGCTCAGTTTCACTTTGAGCTCTTTGAACAAATCTGCTCTGCCTTGATTGTAACCACTTAACCTTAAGGATGTGTATGTGGATTGTATCACTCATTTCGTAGCATTTCAAGGAGCTACAGATAGGCTGGATCACCACGGTGATGTTATCTGTGTCGGCTTGAGAGGCTTTGGCATATGGAGGAATTTCAACTGATGTGAATGAGGTTTTGTGTTGTGCTTGTTTGCGTTTGCACCTGTCTTTAACACAAGTCACAGGTCAGATGTATAGACCCTTGTTAGTGAAGTATTTATATCCCTGACTGACTGAGCTCTGCTCCCATAAAACCTCACAACTTCAGCCATGTTTGGAAAATAGTCTTCATTGCTTACAGTTTTCATTCACAATAAATGTTTATCATGGTTACAAACAGTATTTAGAGCAAATTTTACAGCATGATTTTGTTTAAAAGCAAAATGTATCATCACATTAAAGGGAAAGGTTCAGTCACATGACTAAAAGGGAGAATTACACAGGCATTGTACTGAGGGAAAAGCAAACTGACAGATGCTCTTAAATTACAAAGAAAAATAGCACCCCTTGTAAACTTCTGGTTAAGTTATGTGCCTTTTTTTTTAACTTTGTGTATCTTCTTTAAAATTTTAGTGAAGTGTCACGGTGAACATGACTACAATGTAGAAGACTTTCTCTATGTGGAAGTACTTTCAGCCTATGCTCAGCTTATTTATTTTACAGATTCTCTGTTCCTAAACTTGTTATCCTGAAGATTTCAGCCTTAGTTTTTTTTTTTTTTTTGTTATTTGGTTTAGTGGCACTCATGGTTACTGTAGTAACAGAAAATGGGGTTGAATACTGCAGCAAACCCAACTTAAACAGCTTCTTTCTCAGCGAGAATGAGAAACAACTGGTACATGTGTTTACACTGCAAATAAACAAGCTGTCTTATAAAATAGTCAGCTGATAATAATCTCAACTACAATCTGATTTCAGGCTGCACATGGCAAGAGTAGGTTTTCAAACATTAAACTAACAGAGCACTTTAAAGTTACCTTCATGAGGAGTTGGAGGTGGACAGCTTGTTACCTGCAGCTGTTTGACTAACAGCTTGTTTTCGCTGCTCCTTCTTGTTCTGTTACTTGTTTCAAAAATTTAAATGATCTGCTGACAAAAAAAAAAATCTGAAAATGTCTGTTGTCTTGTGTTGTAGACATTTTTCTGGCATTGTGTGCTTTACTCAATGTTTCCTGTGGGGGCTTCACAGTAAAAGCTATGTAGTATCTTGCCAGTACAATACTTTTAATTTGAAACAGCTGCAGTAGGAACATTCAGTTTGCATTTTCGGAACTTTAAAGCAGCTCTGACAAAGAGTAAAAGAATGCTAGCTGTAAACAGTCAGGCTGATGTCAAGATAAAATTGTGCTTGATAACTCACATGCATCATTTCCTCTGAATCCCTTATGTTTAGGAAAGCAATTTGAATCTAGTGGAGAGGCAGAGTTTCCCATTATGGACAGATACAGATAATTACTGAACATGAAAACATTAAATGGTTATTGCAGAAAAAATGTTGAGCATAAAAAGTATGAAAAGAAAGGGTTTGACTTATAACTTTAACCAAATACACTTATTATCATTTTGAAAAGTGTTAATTCAGTCACATTTTTGCAATGAAAAAGCACAACTCTGTTATTACAGTCTTTAGTGCACATCAAAAGGAGGCCAACCAGGCCTTGGCCTTCTGCACTTAGCCATGATAACAGGCTGCATCGCTGTATTTTCCATTTTCCCTCCTCTGTTCTCTGATTTCTGTCTGCACAACTAACACCAATTGGTCATTATAGTTTTTATTTTAAACGTGGGATCAAAGCAATATGTTATAAATACCAGATGTGACTATCACAGCTGTCATCGTCTGACATTATGTGGCTCCATAAACCACCAACAGTTTCACTGCTCTCGCTCAGTGTTAAACACTCATGATCCATGATGATAAATAAGCAAAATTACTGTTGAAAAAAGAGGTCAGACAGCTCCAAAACAGGGGAAATAATAAACGGATCCCTCAGTTTTACTTCGGTTGTGTGTGAAGTATGATTTGGTGAATACCTCACAGACGAACTGGAAACACTGTGAGCGGCTGACTTCACTACTGATCACAGAACAGGCCATAATATTAGGGTTTGGCTCCTCAGCAGCTCCTCTGAGGATATGAAGCGATCATGGAAACTAGAAATTTAATCTGAGTGAATTAAAAAAAAAATGTTTTCAGAACCATCTAGGTTAGAGCTGTCTGTGTAATGGCTCCGGAGGGATTCATAATTTTCCTACAAACAACAAACCCAGTGACATTAAGTTCAAACAAAAGAGTTGACATCATCAGTGATCTCAGCTCTCACTGCCTGATTTGACTTAACACTTTCCCACTTCATGCTCCCTTTTTTTGTTTTCTCAGGAATGATATGTGGATCAAAGTGGCCTCTACAAAGCCTCACATGAAAAGGAAAACATAGCCTTTTCAGGGAGATCCCTGTTTAGTCAATCAGCGTGTTTGTTGCTAGAAGAAGGAATCATACAGTGCATGTGTGTAACAGTCAGATCAGGACGGAGGGTTGGCTTTCTTTTGAGGTCTCCTTCTTTCTTATTGGGGTTTTATAGATTCTGGGCTCAAATTTTCTCTTTTTAAACCCTTCTCCACCCTCACTTTCTTGTGCCAGGGCTTTGGTTGAAGGTTTAGATGTCTGAGAATAAACTACTTTAATCTAGCTCTCACTCTCATCGTCACCCGCACGGACCAAGCCTCCACACATCTGCCACTGCAGCCACATTCAAAGAGAGCAGTCCTCACCTCAAACCGTGAGCTTTTTAATCAACTTTTCATTTTTTCTCATGGCACTTGGCAACTCTGAGATTTATAGCACATCCATTTCTGCATGTGCACAACCTTTTTTTTTTTTTTTTTTTTAAAGGGCTGATTCATTGCTATCAACTTGTTTCTTACTCGGTAAAATAGCTCCATGCAAACTGTTGTCTAAAAAATGTTTTTTTTCTTTTATCTTCTTTTCTAAAGACTGTTTGACAAAATCAAAATGAACAGAAGTGATGAATGTTTTTGTAAAGTTGGGCTTTGGTCACTCACTAACTGGTTGCATGTAAATTAAGTTATTGGCTACCTGCTAGTTTCTCCTCTCATCACTCATGTTTATATACATGTACATAATGCTATTAGGTTAGCGTAGGATTAGCCATTTGATTCTTATGTTCATGTACAGTTTGTTCTGGACTCGCCTACTGACTGGTTGGTGCCTTAGATGGGCTGAGCAATGCACAGAAACTTTGAAAAATGACAATTACTGAAAGCTTAAATATAAAGGATGTTAATATCAGTAAAGAGGAGGACTGACTGGTCCATTTATATGTCTTCCATCTTGATATTTAAGATTTGCTGTTATCAAAACATCAGAATAGACAAAAGGTTGATTGTCATGCCTTATACACTTTGAAAAGGACACATGTAACAAGTTGGTTACTGAGGAAATTGTTTTAAGTAAAGTTTCACTGGGAATTTAGGCAAGCCAGATTCATAGAAAATATTGTCCTGTAAATATGCTGGCTGTTTTTTTATTATTATTGAAAAAATCTTATTTTTTTGTATGAGGTCTGTAATTTTCACAGAGTATTAGTTTATCCTTTGTGCGTCTGAGGAGCTCTTGTCATGGTAACATAGAGAGCGATGCTGTTTTCACTGCATTTTATATTTGTTCTGGAGAGTTTCTGATCAGTTATTTTGTATGATATTTGAATGATTGATGTCTCACAGGAATCAAAGATGAAAGTGTGATAGATTTTATTATTTTTTTCCTTGGTTTGCAATAAAAGACCATCACTATTGCACTCAACTGTGTCCTGGGATTTATTTTTTCTATTTCCCCACAAATGCTGTTTTATTGCAGTATTTAGATTTCCAACATCCATCTAGAGCTTTACAGATCAGAATAAAACTTCAGCAGGAAAGACTTATTTGATGAACATCATGATTTTTGGTTAGCTGCTCTTTTAAATACTCCCACAATCTGTTTTAGCTGATAGAGGTTTTCAAGTCACACAGTCTTCTTAGGGTTCGCTGAGGAAGACAGACTCAGTCATAAACTTCAGGACAGCAAATTAGCAGGTCTTGAGGTGAGCATGTTTTGTCATCTGCCATTTCCAGGGTCAAGAATAAACTTTCAGTCACTTTGGCAACAACATAGACAAGTCCTTAAAAAAGTGCAGAGGACAATAAAGGAGAAAATTTGGCATTAGCTTTTTTCTGTATATCAGGCTAATAATTGTAATCTGAACCTGAGTTAAGATTTGTCTACTAGTCCATGAGATGTTTGACAAAAACTCGTTTAACCTTGTTACATTTCCAAGACAAAAAATCTGAAAAATTTGGTCACTGGTTGGGAGCAGAAAACACTAAACATGATGCAAAAAAGGTGGCTGTGGGAATAGATCCACCCGCTTACATATGTGGTTATACATAGTTATAACCACTGGTGATGTCTAACTGACACCATGTGACCAGAGTTTTACACTAAGGTCATCAGGCCATGATTTATGGCTAAAAGTTGTGGAAGAAATCTAATGATTAAGGATTTTTTACCCTCTGGCATTTAGCCCTCTTTGGTGGCAGTCACTCCTACCTATTGGGCAACACTCTGTTTCAACAACACATCGACATTTTGCAAACTGCACTCTTGATGTTGGCAAGAATTTATTTTGCTTTTTACCTGACAGCAGTGTGCAGTGAATGCCTCCTGGTGATCAATGAAGTCTCTGTTTTGTGTGGCTGCATAGCTCAATAGTTGTTTTAATACATTCCATGTCTCCCATCAGAGGGTAAACAAAGGAATCAATCTCAATGAGTAACTAAAGTTAACATACACAGTGTATTATGCTCAAGTCTCTTGTTTTCAAAATGCCTAGTATTTGGAGGTTTCAACCTTTTTAAATGTGAGAAAGTGTTGCTTTTTTTATATTATTGCAATTTTGATATCTTGGGATTTGATCTATAGCATGGACAGAAAAAGCAAACCAAATACACCCCCAAGGGACTTGGAAACTGATGATGTCCATTTTTTTTTACATCTATTGGCTAAATGATTGATCGATAATTGGAAAGCTAAACTTGCTTACAATCATGTCAACTGAAAATGACAATGAAAAAAAGGAAGTTGCAGCCTTTTGCTGCAAGGTTTAAGAAAACATTGGGTAAGTTTAAGAGTGACAGACAGATAGACAGACAGAAAGACAGACAGACAGACAAACAGATAGATAGATAGATAGATAGATAGATAGATAGATAGATAGATAGATAGATAGATAGATAGATAGATAGAT
>JAPZDY010000024.1:19202543-19225768 GCA_029783645.1 Ctenochaetus hawaiiensis
CAATGTTACATGCTGATGGAGTTTTGACCTCTGTAGGTCATGTGTCCAAACTTGAGGCCACCATCTATGAATACTCAGTAGTCATTACTACATTGCTACAGGAGGACATTCGACTCATTTATACCCACTTTTTTATAACCCAGCCTTCAATTTGTTCAACACACCCATAAAGTTTTGTGACTTCAGAATCACTCTCATGTCAGTGTGTTTTAGTAATGATCACCTATTTGGTGTCAAGGTTTGATCACATCACAAGATGATCTCTAGTTCTACTTGATGTCTTAGATTGAGACTGGGCTACAGTGTTTCCTCCACCTAGACTAAATTGACCAATGGGCATAAAATGAGGGGATCACTGTGCCATCCCTACATCCCAACTTTCTTCTTCCTATTTTCTGACTTTTCTGCCATTTTAGTCTCAACTACACGTGTGAAGTTTCATGAATGTATCTTGCAAGATTCTGCCATTATTGCATTGACAAAATCTGTCCACAGTCACATAAACACAGAGAATTACAATCACCTTTGTGCCCATGCTTTTTCCAATAGCTGTCTCCAGAGGCACATTATGTCATGATGGCAAATACATATAAACACACACATTGAGACACACACACACACAAACAATGGACTCAGAGGGTAAAAATAACACCAGCCATGCTGTCACGGCTGGTAATACATTTGTACTTAATAATCTTACCACAAGACAATTACTAACAAAAGATACTCTAGGCACAAATAGTGATAGAAGAGGTGGCTCAACAGTGACCCACAGCTTATTTCTGCACTGGGGCCCCATGGAGGGTTAATCTGGCCTTAAGTCTGTTGATGTATAGGACCTGACATTAAATTTCAGTAAACTTGTAGTTTGGGGTCAGTGTGCAAACATTAATCTTTTAATTAATAAAAATGAATCACACAGCCAAAACAAACAGAAGTATTTGTTCCTGGGAGTAAAATAGACTGATATACAAGAATCATTCTCTGAGCTCAGACTAATGAAGGAATAGTATCTATCCATTGTTCCCTCTCTTTGTATTGTTCTCTCTCATATAGTGTCTTGATTGACCACTTGACTTCCCAGTCATCTATGCTCTCATGTAAAACAGAGACACTTTTGACTTAATTAAACACAACCACGGTCATATACAGAAACACGGGATGACAAAAGCGAACTGAGACAAAGGGAGGAGAGGAACTCCATTGTTCCACTACAACACAGGCGTGTGTTGCGGGAGAGGCAAGGATGAGGTGAAGCACAACTCATGTCAAATCGAATAAATTACTTTAAACAAGGAGGGACGGGAGCCTGCGGGAGGCCCATTTAGGAGCTTTTAAAGTCGAACAGCGTGAAGTCTTAATTAATGAGACTTAACACTGGCCATCGCTGCGCTCACGCTGCGACGGTCAGGAGTTGGAGGCTGCTGCCTCTGCAGCTTCGGGGGAGGAGGGAGAGAGAAGACCAAACATTGAAGACAAAACAGAACATTTCCACTGTTTCTGCCAACAGGACCGAAAGTAAAAGGTTGATTAAATTTCATATCATTTCTGGATTGTTAGATAAAAGCACTTAAGCCCCCATCCTGTTCTCCCCTTGGCATCAGGATGAGGAGATGAATTTCCAACAAATTACACTTTCTATCCACCTTCTCTCCCTCCTGTCAGCTTGAACCTTCATGCACACTCGCGTTTATTGGTAATAATGATCCCAGGTTGCTCCCTGCTGACCAATCACATGTTATGCTTGCTGTTCAGATGAAGGAAGGAGAGGGGGAGGCTCCGGCTCAATTAATTTGAAGGTGTGACTGTGTGAATGAGAATAAGGATACACATACTAACCTTTTACCCTTACTTTTTCTGAGATACCAGGCTTCAGATGGGCCTTTACTGCTTCGACTGTGGAAAACACTGGGAATTTCACATGTAAATCCAGCAAACAAGCATAGATCACACAAGGCATACCACAAAGCTTTGTAACTGTACCTCCTCTGTTTTCTGTTTTTATAAACACTAGTTGAACACTCAGAAAAGATTAATTTCTATGCAGATGATGTTGTCTATAGATTTGCCTCTTTCTCGGATCAAACTGTTTCAGACTTAACAATAACAATACACAACAATACACAATACTTCAAACATTAACAATACACCCCAATGACTAAATGCAATAGATAAATAATCTCTAATTGCAAAAGTCTAAACCCAGTGTCCTTTTTATTATTATTACAACAAATTCTTTCCACTTGTTAATGAGAAAACAAAATGATGTTCATATTGCTAAAAAAAACTTGTATTGGCCTGCATGGCACACTGAGCTTTATATGTCCAGGAAGTTCAGAGTTTTAGAAAATTAGGTAATTATATTTTATAATTTTAAAATAAAAAATTAATAAATAATCTAATAATAAACTCTATTTTTAGACACAATATTTCTAATAATGACTATTTTGAGCCAACCAACCTCTTGTTGCAAGTGAAGGTGGCTTTTTGGTATAAATGTAAATAAAATACTTACAGAAAATTTACTTAACCAGTTAACATAATACATAAAATATGGCTAACAAAAAGAGTAAAAAGAATTTAGAGAATATCATAAAACTATTTTAATGTTTATTTATGTGACCGTTGGACTTAGGTTCATGACTTCAGTGTCTGTTGACTTGAACCTCCTTGTTAGAACACAAAAGAAGATTAAACTTCATTTTAGAAGGGAATTTTTTTTCATTTTTTTGCTACAATTAAATAAACCAAATATATATATATAAAGTTATACCTTAAAGATTTTTTATACAAAACATGTAATTAGTAAAAAAAATATATACCACATTATTATGCATTAAACTCCATCAGCCAATACTTCCCTCATGACTGCATATCAGGCATTAATGTTTCACAAATAAAGTTACTGTGGTGGTCCTTTTATATTTATTTATTTATTTATTTTGTGTGAACAATGTAAATGTATTATGACTTTGTGTTAACGACACTTCTGCTGTTTTGGTCATGTATCTCTTGAGCAATAGTTGAAGTTTCTCAATGGAAATCCTGGTTACAAAAATACACAACTGAAACAGACAGAAATTCCTGTGCTATTTTAGTATTTCCTGTATAATTTACTATTATACCTGTTTATTAGGAAAGTTTTATTGCAGCTGAACAAAATCTCACCTGATTTGAACTTCACCTCATTCTACTCATTCAGCACTTTTTCTTAATTAGCCAAATGTTGATGTATCTCATGGCTGAATTACGTGTTTGTTCTTGTATTAGAATCTCCCGGGGCTGTGTTACCTTTAGAGGTCATACGTTGGCCCTTCAGCAGCCCTGAGGATCAGAGTTCTGGTAGCCGTGACGATACACTTTCATTTCAGCCAGCTAGTAATCCCACTATGCAATAAAACTGTCTGGCCTCTGCGTCTGGCTCCAGTCAGACCAACTCTCCTCACAAAAAATGTCCATACCCCCTTCTATTCTATTAAGTGGAATTTTAATCTCAAAATGGAAGTTTAGAGCTCTTTTCTCTTTTTATTTCCAAAATTTGAGATGTCATTAAACAGCGATTTGCCAGGAGAGAGTCAGTAATTACATAGGGGGATAGAGTCCAATGTGTTATAATAAGGGAGTGCATCTCAACCAAACCAAGACACCAGCAAAGACAGAGGTCACTGCAGTCTGTTCAGGCTGTGTTTATGTTGGAGAAGGAGTTGCAGCTGTGTGCGGAAAGTGTGTCTCTGAGTTTAGACATTATCTCACAGTTGGTTTTGGTCAAATCTTCAAAACAAATAAATGGCCTCTGCACTGTCCTCTACTGTCTTTCACGCTGTTTTGCAAAGATAATACTAGCCCAAATGGCTAATTATTACTTAAAAAGTTTAAGCTTTTGAAGGAAAAGAAAATTGTTTTACTCATTTTGGAGCAGCCCCAGTCTACATGAACACAAATTACAATCTTTAAATCTGCAATGACTGATTTTACTTGGCCACTTGGGCTTAGAAGAACAAGTTGTGAACACAACGCTGACCTTTGAGTGACACAAGCTCCTGGGCAATGGTTAAATACTGAGGTATGCAAAGATTAGGAATTCCCATTGCTCTCATCAGATGGGGTTTGTGCTAATGCTTCTAGCTAAGCAGCTATAGGGAAAACTTTGGCTTAGGAAAAGGTGTAAATAACCTTTTTAATAGTCATTTGGTTTCTGGATACTTGGATCAAAACAAAACTGTATGGAGCATTTCTTTTGATTGTTTTGTTTTTCTTTTCTTTCTGCAGGGAGGAACAGGGCCCCTGCTTCCACGCCATTTTTGACCACAGCAGACTGTCATCAGTGCTTCCTGACCGCATCATGCTTCCTGGGCAGGGACCAGCGAACGTAAAAGGCATCAGAGGTCTGTGGTGACGCTAAAACCACTCTGGAGGAGAGGATGACGCAAACCCAATTGACATACGGGCTGGCTAAGTGCTTGCTTACTGGCTGTTTGATTCAGACCAGGTCCAATTTTAAAAAATCAAAGTACGAAGGGGCAGATGCTTGCCGACCCAAATTTTTTTAAGAAATGCAATAATTATTATCCCTGAGATGCAGCCGTTAAAACTAGTTTCATCAACTAAAATTATAATGAAATAATGTGAAGTAATATGAAGGAGTTGTGATGCTTTAAGCAAGATGCTAACACAGTGACACAGCTGATACTCGCAGAGGTTTTTCATATTCACCATTTCAATTTAACATGTAAGCGTGCTCTCATTTTTTAATCTGCACCATGCAGAAAGGACAGCTAAGACTGATGGGAATGTCATTAGTTTTGCAGATATTTGGTCATAAAATAAAAGTAAAAATCGAATTCAAATTTTGACCTGATGATGGCGCTAGATGAAAATGGATGACCAGGGGAAAAATATGGGGTAAATCTTAATTGAATGAAATGATTTCTGTAGGAAGGATAAACAATCAGGAGTTTGCTGCTGCTGTTGTGCAGACCTCATTTCACTAAAACTTAAATTCTTTTTCATTAAAAAGAAAAAAATTGTGGGATGAGGGGAGATGTGATTTTTTTCTGGAATCTAAAGGTGGCCATGTAAAAAAAGCTTGGAACCTACAGATTTAATGTATCTGGGTAACACTTTTTAATTTTTTTGTCTATTTGCTTGTTGTTTTTACATCTTTTTTTCATTGACTTTGTTTTAAAAGTGGAGGAAAAAGTTATATGTTCTTACTTAAAGCAATATCGCTGAGTAATATCTTGATGCAGAGTTTAACCTTTCTACGTTTAGGTTGTGACAGCAAAAACTGCAAGAAAAATAATTTATAACATGAAAAGGTCTATTTCTCTTAGGCTACACTGTCAAAATGGCCTTTCTGCTACTCAACATACATATATGGCAAAACCTTATGCACATCATTAACTTTTACCCATTTAAAGGAATCAATTAGGCTCTCATCAGCGCCTCCAGATAGTTGGGATTTATGGCCTCAGGCTCTTCAGGCTTTTAAATTGTGGTTAAGAGGATGTTGGATTGACCCTTGACAAATGCCTCTCACGCCCACCGGGCGTCACCAGCAGCATAATCACTTAACATTAAGCAGCAAATGCTGATTCAGTGTAGGTAAAATGAAGGTCAGGCTGTGTGTTGCTGGCAGAGGCAGAGCCGAGCGGTCACTCAGGGACACTGAAGACACAGCAGAAAAGTCTCATGGAAACTCCACTGGAAGGTAGGACTTCCTCCCTTTAGATGACTGAAAGTGTGGGAATGTCCCTTTAGATTCTGTTGTTATTGTGTTGAAACTTGTGTTAACATGGGCAGACCTACAGTACAGTGTGCTGCAGGAATGCACTGGTTGAACGGTCATTGCGTACACAAGAGGCGCCACGGGGATTTCTGAGGGCCTCCCTCTGAGTGTGTGTGTGCGTGTGCGTGAGTGTGTGCGTGGACATTTGGCTGCAGCTCACCTCAGGAGCCGATTTTATTACCATAAACAAGTGCTGTTTAAATATACAGACTGCATGCTTGGTTGATTTGGAGTAATTTTAATCTGATCAATTACAGTAACAATATAAAACTCCTGTGAGAGGTTAAAATCACTGCAACAGTGTTCTTTAAAATAAAGATGTGACTAAAAGTACCAATGTAATAGTGAAGTATTACTCTGTTACAAGTAAAAGTAATTGAGAAGTAACTAAACATACTAAAAAGTAAGTACTCAGTATTCTAATCACCAATGTAATGAATATTTTAAAACTGGTTTATAATTACAGATGCATTAATGCATACATAACCATTATGTTCAACAATATTATAAACTGCAGAGTAACATTTATAATTACACATCAGAGTTTATTAGTTTTTTTTATCAGCAATGTAACTAAGGCAGTAAATAAAAGGCAAAAAGGACAATATTTGACTATGTAATGTAGTAGAGCAAAGGTTGGCTGTAGTTGCATTGGAAAGTAACTTGAAATAGTCAAGGAAAGTAAAATTTGTAGTTTCAGAAATGGAAGCAAAAAGAAACCAAGTTTTTGATCAAATCTCTTCAACTATCAACTTTGCCCACAGATGGCAGCCCTGAGTTTTGTTCAGCTAAAATCCAAAAAGAAACAAACTTTTGCATGAAGCACTTTGTCTCTTTTACATGTGTAACCTGAGCCTGTATATTGAACTTTGCAGCAGAGTAATGTGGAATTGACTTGTACTGACTATAAAAACCAGATCCAACAGTCAGATAGAGCCTTCACATCAATTAATGGAGAGGGAGAACATTATAATCCCCATCAAAGCAGTCTGAATGAGCGTGACTGTCGCCTCTCTCCTCTCCCGAACAACCATAAGACGGCAAGATAAATAAAGGTAGCAGAGCTGAGAAGGAACATTGAGGCATGATATGGGTCTATAAAGCTGTATTGATCTGCTGCTTGCCTTCCTGCACAGTCCCTGCCTGGCCGGTGCCAGAGTAATTTGTCCCCCAGGTCTAAGGTTGCATGTGAATTTTCTGTTGTGTCAGCTGAGTTTAAAGCAATGCACGCTTGAAAGGAGGTGAACTCTCATTATCACACACTGCTTTAATTAAGAGGTCACTGTCAACGAGAGCAACATCTTTAACTCATTTATTAGCTCCTGCAGTCGGCATCTCCAAACAGCTGAATACAGCATTTCATCTTTCACAGAAGAGTGTGCGTAACTTTATCACAAGAGCTTTATTCATCATAAGACATGATTTAGACTTTATGCTTCACTGTGACAGTCAGATGTGAGAATCCTGCATCGTCCCAAGTGTGTGTATGTTTTGTGATCCAGTGCAAATGCAGGAAATAATGTGTCCTCTCTGTAGCAGGGCAGAGAGAGGATGTTGATGAACATGAAGCCCAGCTGACTCACAGTATGGAGGTAAAAAATTGTTCCGTCGCAGGTCTGCATTTATCGCTTGTCTTTTTATGAGCCATAAACACAACCTTCCCCAACTTTAAAAAGAGAACTTAGTAGCAAACCCTGACCATGCCATAGTTATCATTTAATTTTTTTATACTACAGTGTTTGTTTAATTTTGACCGTTAACAGAATTGCCCTCTACACAGAAGTGCATAAAAATCAATGATTAAAAAAAAAACTTATTTGCAAGAGCAGCCAGAAGACCTGGAGGATCTTTAAGATGTCCACATTTCAAAAAACAAATGTATCACACTGAGGTGAGGGTCCTTTTTATCACTGATATTCTGTCCGAGCACATTGTGTAGATTGACCTGAAGTACTTTGCAATAATTTTCACTGTTTCAATATGTATAATGAACATGGTACTAGAAACAATTGCACAAACATTTAGGATGGAATGTAATTTAGTATGATTGTTGTATTTTTATGTGTAATAATGATGTAATGTAGACACTGTGGTTGCCTTTAGCTGGAACTAAGTGAGAGCAATTATTATTAGTATTTTTTTTTAACCTAATTTTAAAATCATTGATCTGAACTATTTAATGTTTAAATGTTTCTAGTTTGTGCAATAACCCCAACCTTAACCTCTAACCCAGTGGGGGTTGAGGCAGATATCAGTGGCAGGTTTTACAAGGCTGCCAGTTTCCCTCAGACGCAGCTGATCACGTCACCTGTGGTCTGTAGTCTTTGTATTGAGAGTCATATCTGTCCTCTCTGTATGTATTTGTTCTAGATGAAGTGAATGCCTGATTGGTCTGTGCCTCACCATCAACTCATGCCTTGAAAATACAGTTTCTACTTGGTCATCTGAACAAATTGTTAGTACCTCATTTTGAATCAAAGATACTGACCATGAATGCAACAAAGATCCCCCACCTGCTGTTGTGTCTCTTGTCCCAGTCTCTCTCCCTCATCCTTCATTTGCTGACATCTCTAAACTATCAGCTCTCTAGTAAAGGCAGACTAACGCTTCACCTCCAACAACCTGCACCCACCCAACAGCTGACATCCTGAGAGAGATGATATCAAGGGGCATTGTGAGAATCTTTGTTTTTGTTTTTTTTTCATTTTAATTGCCTTTATGTGTGTGTATTTGAAGCTGTGACTAATGCAATGTTTTAACTCTGAATATGTTATGTTGGAGCTGTTGTATTTCACTGACATGCTCAGGTGGGTCAGAATGGCTGTTATTTTGCTGTCCAAAACACTGCAAATCAACCACTGATTGACCTTTTTACAAAATCACTACTGGAAGTGGTAACTTAGGTGTGGCCTTTTGGTTCTGCAACAACAAAACAACAGTTTTGTGGTTTGTTCATCAAAGCAACACAAGTAGTACACAGGATTTAAATGCTACTCCCTTGATCAGTTGTGTGTTATGACAGAAAAAATGATTACAAGCTTCACTGGAGGTCTTGATCTTAGGTCTTATGGAGCATAACATTCAGTATAAGTGGACCTTTCCTGGGACTGGCCTCAGTAACTCCCCTCCTCCCCTGATGGGAGTTGCACAGGTTGCATTAGCACAGACCCACAGCCTGCTGGTTGAGGAGTCCTGTTGAGGGGGAAGCCAGGATGAGTGCCAGGTCTGGGGGGGTACACAGGCCCAGCCACACTCAGCACGTCCCAAACAACCGGTGCACGAACCAGAGCCATCTGCTGTCCATTTCACTTACATTCTCACTTGATGCTGTGCCAGCAGCTCGCTTTTTTCACCCCTGGAACAAGACTCATCCCCCCTCCTCGCATGAGACATCAAAGCTTTGGGTTCGGCTGGTTACTCTTCTGATTTTTGCGTGGAAAACAAACAGCTACACTTCCCTGAAACATCATTCAAACGGGTATCATTTATCACAAGGCCTCTTCCAAGCTCCACTCTCTACTTACTGTAATGACCAGATTTGCCTCTCCACTCTTCATGAGTGTATTTGAGTAATTTCCATCAACTAAACGACCATTAAGCACTCAGTAGTCCAGCCTCAACTGTTGAAGTACATAAATGGCTCATGACCTGAACATCAGATGCATCATCCTCAAGACTGCAGCATCACTGTTTGAGTAATTTCCACCAACTAAATAACCATTAAGCACTTAACTTCCTGGCCTTCTCAACCGTTAAAGCACACTGGGGCATCAGAGGAGAAGAAGAGATTGATCAGAGAAGTTATGACTCATACAGAGAAAGGAGCAAAGAAACAAGGGCAAGACTTTCAGTCTCACATTTGAAAGTTTTGTATCTTGAAAAAAAGGATCATTTATTTAATTTTTACTCACTAAAACATGCTTTCAGATACATAAAACTTTCTACTGTCTATTTTATACTGCATTACTAGAAGTGCATATATGAAAGTGTGCTTATTGATCTTTATGACCTTTTCTGACAGTTGTAGACATTAGAGGAAGCAGGTTTTCAGTATGAGTCAATTTGCTCCAAACATAACAAAGTGCTCATAGAAAAATGTATGTCATCAAGAATCACAGCGTGAGTATGAATGTGTGAGTGTAAAATTTCAAGTTTCCACTCTTCTCTTTGGGTAACATCATGCAGATGAACAAAGCATTTTAAAAGCATTAAAAGTAATGGATGCCTGTCAAACAAGTCATAAATATTCATGAGAGCATTATGATTTGCTGTGGATATAATACTCTATAGAAGCTAATAAAAATGCATCAGTTACCATTGTGTGCTCTTAAAAACAAAGTCAGGATGTTGTGTGAGTTGTGAGTGTCCTTGTATGCATTAAAAACACCATGTGATTTAGTAGACTTGCGAAATTGTTGTTGAAAAAAAGTGTCGATGCTTTTTTTCTGTGGTCAGCACCTCCCCATCACTGGTGCACACTTCACAGCATCTGTTTTTGTGCAGAAAGCATTATAAGTCAATCCATCTATCAAACCTGCATAAACCAACTTTCACATTTTATATCAGTTTAGAAACTTATACGGCTAATAAGGAAGTTAATAATAAAAATTGAAATAAAATATGAAATAAAGACATATTTAACACATGTCCACTCCCTCCCAAAAAACCCCAAAAGATTACAACTAACCAATTTTCTCACACTTTTACTTAAGTTGGAACACATTTGTGAGTAGTTAAAAGATATAATACATTGATTAAGATTAATTCACCAAACTTATGCAAAGAGTGCAAACACTTCAGCCAGCAAGTGGTTAGCTCAGCTTAGTTTAGCTAGCTAACTGTGCAGCTAAACTAATGCCACACACAGCTTAGCTAAAACAGGGAGATGAGGGAGCAGTCTGGTTCTGTTCAAATATAAAAATATTTCAGTAAACACAGCTTTTTTTTCCAAATCGGATTTTTTGTACACATTAAACAACATATTGTGTTGGCCCACATGCACGTGCAGCTGCCATTTGGCTTGTTTTGATGCCTTTTAAAGAGATGTTTCTAGTCTTTAAACTACAACACTTTGGTGTTGAGTCAGCAGACCACAGTAGGAGGCTAGTGAATGAAGAAAAAAAACGTTTTGACCTGAAAAAAAATTAATTCTCACATAAAAAGTCACATTTTGATTGTGTGTGGTTTGAAATGACTTTTTGAATCACCTGGTGTGAAACTGGCAACTGAAGTGAGACATTTGTAGCCTATGAAAGTGGGTTTCACAACAAAGTGCCATCCTGTTTCTCTCACTACATCAAGCAAACACACACAAACACAAACACACACACACACATTCACAGCAGCAGTGAGGCTTACACTGCACAAATATTCCTTAAAAAAAGCCTTAAATGCCTACCACTCTTAGACCTCCTGTAAAATGCTGAATTCAAAGCCACTGTCATAACATTTTTTGCATTGTAGGGGCCAAGATCCTCAAATACACCTTAAATTGACGAGTTGGACACCTGAATTATTTATGTAAAAGCAGAGAAATGAAGTATGCCTTCTCTGTATCTTCAATCACTGAGACATGTGCCTATTTAGTTCACATTACACCTTATCCTTCGGTTCCAAGTCCTTCACATTGCTTTAAGAAATTTGCATGGAATCAAGCTGAACATCATATCTTGGTTTCTTGTTGAGGTTCTCTTTCAAATTTTGTTGAACAAGGTAGATACAAAAGCAGATGACAGGGAGCAAATTGGTATTTCTATTTAAAAAATCATAGGAATCAGGCATTTTAATGCATAAATCAAAACTTACCTTTAGAAGAAAAAGGACAGACTAAAAAGGTAAGTTTTGATTTAACATAATAAGATTTTGCCTTGGGCAAACTGCTTCCACTCCTTGAAGCATAAAAAAAGTTGGCTCACAAAAAAACGAAAAAAGACAAGAAGAATGATTTCAAAATAAAACCTCCCTTTAACCTTAACTCTTTGTTTTCTGGACCAGGTGGGTGAAAACTGGCCTTTCTAACCAGCATCCTTGTCCTCTTTCTGTGGTGTGACCACACATCTTTTTTTTAAATGCATGTGGTCTTACATTGTACTTCAAGATACACAGCACAATCTCAGAGGGAGGTACTGATAATACTGATACATCTATTTTTTTTGTACTTCTCTTTGTACATGAATGCCAGCAATGTCACAGGCCAATATTGGTATGTGACTCAGATTGATAGTAGCACATCAATCAAGTTTTGTGACAGTGTGGAATCTGTTAAAGCGTGTGTGCATCTGTTT
Source organism: Ctenochaetus hawaiiensis (assembly GCA_029783645.1). Taxonomy (NCBI): domain Eukaryota; kingdom Metazoa; phylum Chordata; class Actinopteri; order Acanthuriformes; family Acanthuridae; genus Ctenochaetus; species Ctenochaetus hawaiiensis. Next base: position 19,214,616 of record JAPZDY010000024.1, read on the forward strand.
GTGAGTGCGTGTGTGTCTGTTTGCGTGTATGTGTGTGTGTGTGTGAGAGAGAGAGAGAGAAAGAAGGCTTGAGGGTTTGGTGATAATTCAACAGAAAATGAATAACAGCAGGAAGAGATGGTGCAGATTATCTGTGAGTCTGATAAGCTTCCACAGACTTAAGTAGGTTAACACACAGCCATTCTCAGGCAGGTCTGCTGGTGCTTTACTGCATGCACATTATTGCTGGCTGATCACCAAATGCCTTTTTCCAGCTGATTTTCCGCATGTGTGTCCATGGAGAAAATGATAAAGAGAAAGCCAGCAAGGTGAAAGGATGCCAGTTGTACATCTGTGAAACCTATAAGTACCTTGTCTGTGAAATGTTAAAAATTCATTGTCAGTAAAATACATTAGCTCGCAGACAGGGTACACCCGGAAAAGACTGAAGGTTTCCAGACTCCTTTTCCAAACTCCACTCCACCTCCGCCTTACTTCAGGGAGCAACCACTTCAGGTAATATAATTACCTGGAAAAATGACCTCCGGCTCCGTGTTTTCACGTGATTACACTGGGTTTTAAGAGATCGACTCGACTCTGTGTCAAGTGTTTGCCCTGGAAATCAAATGTTGCATGTAATTTTGAGGATAGACTGAACTGTGTTTTACCTTCCGGAGATATAATCATCTCACAGTCAGAACAAGTTGCAGAGCAAGAATGGAAATAATGAGAGCTGTAATCTCACTTGGATCATGCCGACAAAACCTCTCTCATCTATCTGTGGGGTTTAGAAGCTGATTTCTATGATTTGTAAATGTAAAAACTAACTTGATTTCTCTTATCTGTGCTTGTATCTACCTTTTTCAACAAAATAGGTAAGAGAACCTTAACAAGAGACCAAGATACGATGTTTTGCCTGATTATCACTTCCAAACTAATTTCTTAAGACGGTTTGAAGGATTTGGAACTGAAGGTTAAGGTGTAATGTGCACCAAGTAAGTACATTTCAAAGGGATTAAAAATGCAGGCAAAGCCTATGATACTTCCTTCCTCTGCTCTTACATAAATGATTCAGGTGTCCAACTCCTCAATTTAAGGTGTATTTGAGAATCTTGGCCTCTTGCCCTGCAAAGAAAGTTACTACTGTGGCTTTGAACTCAGCATTTTACAGGAAGTGTAAGAGGGGGAGTGTATTTAAGGCTGTTTTTAAGGAATGTTTGTGTAGTTTAAGTCTCGCTGCTGTTGTGAGTGAGTGTGTGTGTGTGTGTGTGTGTGTGTGTGTGTGTGTGTGTGTGTTTGTGTAAAGGAGCAAGTGAAAGAGGATGACACATCTTTTTACTTTGTTGTAAAATACATTCTCATAGGTTACAAAATGTTTCACTACGGCTGCCAGTTTCACACCAGGCGATTCAAAAAGCCGTTACAAACCACAAGTGATCCAAACTGACTTTTTTATGTGAAGCTTTTTTTTTTCTTCAGGTCATTTCATTCACTGACTTCCTACTGTGGTCTAGGTGACTCAACACAGAAGTTAATCAACTTTAACAGGAAATAAAAGATGGCAACCTTGCATAAGCCGGTCCGATGCTGAGCTCCTGCAAAGTGTCTTTTACCTTTCTCGCCTACATTTGCTTGCCTGCAGTTTTTTCGCTCAGAAGGTGACAAATGGTGCTCAGCAAATAAGTCTGACTGGAATGAAAACACACATTCTCAAAGTGAATTAGAGGAGTATTATGCAATAAAACAATGCACAGAAGAAGTGAGTGATTTCTCCAACTGCAGGGCATGAGCAGTGGCTAGTGCTGTTTCACAGACAGGCTGTCTCTGAGTGCAATGTGTATAATGTGCGGGATGGTATAAAATGATGCATGGCTTTACCACATCCCAAAGCGCTCTGCTGTATGAGGTGGCTGAGTAACTGAACAGACACATAGTGCATGGCGACTCAGTCAAAACAGTGCCAGAGAACAGAAAAACTGAGAGAGGCACGTAAATCTGCAGCAACTCTGATACCGAGAAGCCCAGTTATTAGAAAACAAAAGGGAAAAGTGGCTTTACACTCAGCCAATGCTCCATGTGTGAGAGTGTGTGTGTGTGTGAATGCGCGTGCAAGAGTGTGCACATAGCATCTGGTTGTAAGAGTGGCAGTAAACATGCAAAAAGGAACATGCACACAGCATCAGCTGAGGGTGTGTACCTTTAACCATAACCACAGAATACACACACATACACACTTACTCACAATGGCACACACACTTTAAACACCCCTATGCCTTACATACCGTCAGTCCAACTCTTTTTCACTGAATGACACATCATGGGATGCTCAGGGCTGTTGATTTTGGGTCTTGCTCTGAATGTTGCTCACTGCTTGGAAATTCTGGGTAAGTCTGCAGGGTTACAATCCATCTGTGACTGTCAGCTGTTTATGGGCTTATTTTACTGGCCCTTAAGGTCTTATTTAACCTGTGGCATTTACAGTAAACAGTGCTGCTATGGTTTCCCTATCTAATTAGTCCAATTATAAATGCACACAGGCAGTAAAATAGATGCATCTGGAGGGCACTAGATTATAACTATTTCTGTAATATACTGCTGATGGCATGTTGGTATTGTCACTCTGGCAGTTCATTATTATTGATCAGTGCTGTCATTGTATACCACGTTAGTCTCTTTACAGCCTTTTAAAGTTAATATATGAGGCTCGTTAAGGTTTTTTACTTTGTGTAAGGGGAAAACCCTGTGCGGGATACACTTATGTGAAGATCCTACTGTACTGTTTCAGGTTCTGTAAGATGTCTTTGTTCTGCAGAGTCAATGGGACTTTCAGCTGGAGATGAAAGTTTAAACATGAGAAAAAGCTTTGTTTTTTGCAGTCGAAAGTCTTATTTGTTTACCACATCCCCAGTCTGCAAAGAAAGAGTTTCTGTGTGTGCCACGGGTGAATGGTTGCTGTTTGGTGAGAAAAAGAAGCCCCTGGGGCTCAGGAAATATGATGCAGTGCATTAATACCTGATTCTTTCTCAGTTATTACTTAGCTTCTATCCTTAAGGTGTGCTGTTTCCATGCTTGGCTGACACTTATTTTGGCAATAACCTGCAAGGGCAAATTATAAACCCACAAGGCATAATCGAACCTGTACAGCATATTTATTTCCCTCCCTCTGTGTCCTTTCCACTTAAAAGGCTTTGGAGCCTCTCCACAATGTTTCCATTTGCAGAGATGTATAGTAAGACCTACAGAATTTCAGCATTAACAGTGTTTGATTCAAACTGTTTAGTTAAGTCTGCAGCAGCTGGCTGCATATTTAATGGTTTTCCATGAAGCAGTGCAACAGCAAGTTGTTATCATTTTACTTGTAAGTGCATTTGTGTAAGTTCATGTATATGTATATGTATATGTATATGTATATGTATATGTATATGTATATGTATATGTATATGTATATGTATATGTATATGTACATTCTTGGATTCACTTGGCTGACAGGACAAACTGTGTCCTCGGTTGCTCTTGATAAAGTCAGCACTGGAAATAGGATGAGAGGGACTTGGTATGCATTGCAGTCGGCACACTGTCCTTTCTGCAAGTGCTAAAACCTGTCAGCCTCTATTAAATGTCCCTTCCTCTGAAACCTTTCCTAATCATGGTTGATTTCTCAAGGAAGGAGGAAGAGGTCTTTGGAGTTCTAAATATGGATCAGGGCGTAACTTTTGGACTGTTTTCATTTCATTACATTTCATTAACATAATGGAGTCTTCCATTAAAATATATACTGAGAGGACAAGGCTGCATTTGTTAAGCATTATTTTGTGCACAAAGCATTCCCAGAGTATTTTTATTTATTTATTTATTTATTTATTTATTTATTTATTTATTTTTAGAGCTGACAGAGGGGCAAGCATAATGTTGCCAGTAATGCAAGAAAGTAAGATTGAATGTGCAGAATGTAAAAAGCCAATGACAGATGTGCTGTAACCTCATATCACCAGTGGGGTGCACCTAAGCACCACTGCAGAGCAAAAATGGACAAATTAACATCCTTAAACCAGCGAAAAGATAACATCAAACAGTGAATTTGAACTCAATGTTGGTATATTATCGACAACATTTAAGTGTAAACACAATTACACCAAACAAAATTTTTAAATCAAAAGATAATAGTTGGCAGTTAACACAAGGTTAGCGAACATGGTACCACATCATGTATCACAGTGTATTTAAAAAATAAAAACAAAAGAGCAGCAGAAATCCCCTGATGTGGAACAGAACAGAGCATCAATGACAACACAATGACATTATTTAAGTCAAACCCAGCATTAAAGGAGGCATTGGGGCGGAGGTGGTTGCAAAGTGGTTTGCAGAGGAAGAGGTGAGAAAAGACAGACTACAGCAGTTGAAATAAGTCAAGTTTTACCATGCTAGCTGACTGAAAGTAGCAGGTGATCAGATAGCCATCAGTGGATGGCTCAGCTGATTGCAGCCAATGAGTGCTGAATGACAGCTTGAGCTTGACTTCATTGCCTGCCTAAGCTACTGCTATGCTCAATTTGTCAAATTGTATATTTAGTCAGCAGCAGCATTTAGCCTCCCTGTCAGTTAAAATCCGTTTTCCATGTTGCTCCTAGTTTGTTTGAGCTTTTCTATAATCAGCCATACCTCTGAATCCATGTTGAGTTGGTTTTTATTTGAAAAAAAGAAAACAGGGAAAGCAAAAATAAAGCATTAGCCCCACTGCTTACACTTAGCCAAGACTTCTTGGCAAACCAGCTACTTGAAAAAGACCCTCTTCCTCTGTTTTTTCTTGGGACCGTTGTTTATTACTATGTCCTCAGGTAGCTTCTCCTGCATTTTTTTCCTTGCACTGATGTTTTCAGGGAACCAAATGAACTTTTTTTCTCAATTTCCTTTGGTTTTCCCTCTTGTACAAGGCTACTCGCTATGCTCAACAACTCATTGTGAGTTGTTTCAACACAGATGAATTGATATTCCATGATGACGGTTCACTCCCTGCGGCCTAGAGAGTGGCCAGTTATGAAGTTACTCCGTCTTTAATATGTAATCTTTGAAGCATGTTAATATATTTTTACCCATGATAGCAGCAATGCTCTTTGGATAGCAATGTTGTCTGCCACTGGGTCAGTCAACCACCTTGGTCCAGACTGAATTATATACATTCTTTTGAATTTGTGTCTTGCGGAACATAAACAGCAGCAAGATAGTGATTACCTTTTGTGATTACCTGCCCCACCTTAATGTGTTTCACCTGTGCTGATTGCCCTACCTGTGTCTCATTACTCCCAGTGTGTATAAAGTCTGTGTGTTTCGCCTTTTTCTTTGTCAGTTCATCTGCTGTCATGTCCCAGCTCTCTCCTCATTCTTTGATCCTGTTTTTACAACTTGATTCTGTGCCTTTGTCTCCACCCTGTCCTAGCTTTTTGTTTTATTTTACTTTTGCATTTTCTTAGTTTTTAGATTTCTTTGTTCTGCTGTGGTTTCTGTTTTTTGATAAAGCTTGCAGTTTGTCAGTGTCAAATGTCTAAGAAACTCTGTCCATCAACTAAAACTTGTTTGTGCAACAAGCATCAGTGATGTCAAACGCAGTCTGCTTCCGATCTTCCTGTCTGAATTCTGCTCTCTGTGTGTCCAAACACAGTTTGCGCCCCCTAAACTAGGCAGTGAACATGTTAAACTTTACAAACTGGACAACATGAGCATGTTACCATTGTCATTGTGAACATAATTCTGACATTAGCATTTAGCCCAAAGCAAAGCTAGTATGTCTAGACTCTTACTTCTGTTTATACTGACGAGCCATCAGCACGTTCTAAGTATGATAAAATGACTGTGAACCTTATAACCACTGACCCAGTTAGTCTGCCCCATCCATCACAGTTTCTCCTAACTAGTGAAGGACAATAAGACGTGTCAAAATCCCTCTCATAGGCACATCAGTCAACATCTATCAGCCTGCTGTCCGTCCTCTCAGAAGGAGGAACAATCACATTTTCCTCTTTAAGACATTTCTGTCTTGTGTTTGCAATTATATGACTGTTCAAGTGAATATATGACCTTATTGTAATTGGACCCTTTGTTGCTCTGTGTCTCAGGTTTGGGTGGAGAGCCAGCTCGTGAGATCACAAAGAACATCACAGCAGTCCTGGGAGAGGATGCATACCTGAGCTGCAGATATCTAGGCGAGAGTGAGATCCTGAGCGCCAAGTGGAAACGCAAGAGTAATTCTAAAGGAACGTTCAAGCTAGTAGCAGGATTTTTTTTTGGAAACAGGGCATTCGGCAATGATGGCTTCTCAGTCCCAGAATCCATGACAAACCTCACAGTCAGGAGGACTGTGTCTAGTGTGGATGTAGAGGGAGAGTACATCTGTGAGTTTGAAACAGAGGATGAAAATTATTCTGGCAGCATATTACTCACTGTAGTAGGTAAGCCAAGCCAATACACATTCTTATATTCAGGTTTCCAAATTTAAGATTAAAACATCTATATCTGAATGATTATAACTGCTACACCATCAGTCTGATCTTAATTTTAGAAAACATGGACATGTTTGTTTGTTCACTCACAGCTCAGCCTGATATCCAGATCAAGGTGAATGCAGAGACCATAAACGGCACTCACTACCAGTCTGTGTCGTGCTCAGCCGTTGGCGGCAGGCCTCTTCCTCAGATCAGCTGGTTAGTCAACGGCCCTCCTACCTCAGAAAACCCTTTCACAGTGCATTTGAGTGATACTGCTCACTCAAACGGCACCTCCACCCTAAGCAGCATCCTCCGCTTCCCCACCCACCTGCAGGAAGAGGACAGCGTAACCTGTGTGGTCAAACACCCGACCCTCCCAAACTCAAAAGTCACCACAGCACGGGTGGAAACATACAGTAAGCACAGCTGAGCGTGTGTGTTGTTGTGTTTGCACATCTGTGTTGTGGGAGGTGACATATTGTACTGCAGCACCAGTCAGAGTTTTGTAATCGTGCATCATGACTCAGCATTTCACAACACAATAGGTTTCTTCTGCACACTGGCTGTTCCTTCTCACTCTGCTCCACATACACAGTGACAGACCATAAATCACAATGCACAGTGCAATGCATTCATGCAGGGATGCACTCTTTCACTGATGTCAAGTACATGTTACACCATAATGCGGCAACAACCCACTAACTAATTAGTAAAAATGAACCTTAGTACATCATTAAATTTGGTGGCTGGATTTCTCCAGTTCATATTTTTTAGCAAAAATAAGAAGTGATAAAAAACATTAGATTTAAGAAATATTAATAATAGATGGGCTCTTTATCAGGTATTTTTTTTAACATTAAATCTATTTAATATTGTAATATCAACAATGGATGATAATTATATGTATATAAAAAATAGTGTCAGTCAGTTTTGAGAATCATGTCCTGACTCTGCAGTTTGACTCTACAGAGTATTTCAGTGTCTCTTCACAGGCCTGAATTTCTCTGTTTCAGTTTACTTTCACCAGTTTTTTTCATCCAAAGCAAACAATACTGAAAAAGCTCTGACTAATCCAGTGTAAACTGCCTGCTCAGCATCAAACAGCAGTTAGCAACAATCTAGTGATAACAGTAGAGCCATTAACAGCCAGATATTTCCCTCCAAAGATGGTGGAAATCAAAAACAGAGCTAAATGACAGATAATGTTGGGCTTCTTCAGGTGGACTGAAACACCACTCAGAATGATAATGATGATGAAAATGTAGCTACAGGTGCAGGCAAAGATACATCAGTCATGTTACATAGTCATACCAAAACATAAAAAACATACCAAAACCTTATGATGCTCTAATGATATTTGCCAATCAAAGTGAAAAAACAAAGGCAGAGTGTCTGAATTGCCTCCCACAGCAAAAAAGTGAAGCCAAAATACCCCATATGTGATAGCTGCCATCTTGTGCCTCATTGGTGCCAGAGTTTGAAAATTAGTGATTGGAGGATGGAGCCACAGTATCAAGGTCACGCCCCTTAGCTGGCCAACCCAACCAATGGTAAGGCTTGTCTTTCAATTTTGACAATATACCCCTTTCTTACGGAAAAATAATGAATTAAAATGAAACTTAATAGAAACACTTGAACATACACTATGATATTAAGAACTACCCAAAATAACATAAAACATCTTCAGGAAAATTTATTTGAGTGTTACTTTGTTTATTTTATTTAACCCATGTCCAATTTGCTAACATGGAGGGCAGGAATTATGACCTATACTACAGCCAGACACTAGGGGGCGATTGAGGTGTTTTAGCTTCACTTTTGAGGAGCTGCCATGACAATCCTTTACAATTAATGATATTTCTATTGCCTCAAGTACACACAAAGCAGAATTGATGACCTAAATAAACCAAGTAAATACTGGTCAATAATAAGTTCACGATTAATTTACGTCTTCATTTGTTAGGTCATGAATTTAAAATGGCCTCTGTAGTTCAACATCCAGATCACTGCATGAATGAAGTAAATGTTAACATAGCGGACTTTATATCATCCATCCAGCTCATTTCTCCATGATACATTCACACTTCCCTGAAGTTCTGGAGCTTGGGTAATTTTTCTAACTGTGGTAGTTAAATTCACACACACCCGTAGGTGTTAACAGACGGAATTTTAAGGCCAAAGTGTTTTTCCTAACTCTAATCATCTGTTCTTTTCCCCAACACCCGAGCTATTATGAGGTGTTAGCTCACTTCTCTTACTCGTTAGGGACTGCTAGCTAATGTATGACACCACAAATTTCTTTTGTATTTGATAATGGCCCGTGATCTCTGCTGATTCCCTGTATTAAAGCCTGTGGTTCTCTCAGCTTTGGTTGGAAAGCAGCTGGGCCAGACATCTGCTCTCAGCTGCAGCCCGGCCAACAGATGGGACAGGTGATAAGCCTAACTCAGCACTCTCCAAAAACCCAATCAGAAGCCCCTCACGGCGTGTGTTTAGCTAACATTCAGCTCATCCGGCCATGGCTTCCTATTTAAGAAAAACAGCCTGTGCCTCAAGTTGTTATCTGACTCTTTAATTTGCTGGAAAAAACATTAGACCATGTGAGAGAATAACTCTTCTCGCCTTTCTTCCTGCTTTGCAGCAAGGCCAAATGTGACCATTAAAGCAGAGATGGTACAACGAGAAGGAAGTGAGTTCTGGGTGGTCTCTTGCATTTCATCTGGAGGGAGACCCGACACTGACATCTCCTTGGCTTTGAACACTGATGGAGAGCTGGAGAGAGAGACCAGCACAGACTCAGACATACAAATAAGCTCGGTCTTCCTCCCTGCTGCAGTGTATGAGGGGCACAATGTCACCTGTGTGTTTGATCACCCCAAATTCCCAAACAAAGTGTCACAAGTCACAACACTGCCATCTTTTTGTGAGTATTAAATCAGTGTTTCACATCTGAAAAACTCTGGAGTTACTCATGAAGTTGGAGTATCAGAAAAATGTGATGTGCTCTCTTTTCTGCAGATTTGACAGGAATCCAGTTGTTAAACTCACAGCAGGGAAACAACAGTGATGACTTCGAAGACATTGAATCTTTGGAACTGCAGGAAGGACAGAGTGACACCGTCATCGGCCTGCAGGTCACTGGGAATGTGCCACGCTACAACCTCATCTGCAAAAAGTAAGAAATATGTGGTGCTGAAGGAGTTTTTTTACACAAAAAAATTCAGTTTTCAGGCAGAACACTTCTCAGCCTTTGAAAACAGTAACTTTGTACCAGTTTTAAGTTTATCTAAAGTTTTAGTTAAGTTTAAAGTTTATTATTTCTTATTTCTTATTTTTGGCTTTTGGCTTACAATTTTAGTAAAAATTTTAGTGGAAAGCCCATATTATCAACCAAGGACATAAAGTTTGAAAGACATGCTTTGAGTTTTTTTTTGTGTGTGTGTGTGTGTGTGTGTGTGAATATCACACTTGTTGAGCAGGTGGTATCTTGAATGGTAACAGTGTGTGAATGCCAACTTGTGCACCTTGAGTGATGAGTAAGACTAGAAAAGTGCTGTATGAATGCAGTCCAGTTACAGTTTTAAACGTCTTGTGCAGCGTTTTAGACAGAGTGTCTTGTCTCATGTCTTGATTTCAGGATGCTTCAATGCACCAGTTTGATTAGCAATCAATAATGAGTATGAATTTTCTTTATTTGGTGATTTCATTGTGTCATTTGTGGTCCTCCGTAAATGATTAACTGAAGGCATGAGACATGTAAAATCAAACAAATTTTAGCCTAATTTTTTTCCTCTTTTCAGTCTTTTTTGTAAAAGCACATTTTTTTCTTCTTCACGGGCAGAAAAACATTGAAAACTTTGTCAGAAAAATATTGGTTGGTTGACATTGGTATTATATTTTTTTCTCATATACGTATATATACTGTAGACTGAAACTACCTACATATCCTGAAGAGGATGTGGTCACACTCTCAGTGGCACCAAACCACAAGCGACAGACTGCAGGTGGCAGATTCAGACATGCTTCCTGATCGAAATAATCATTATTTTAAATGTAATATTTTAATATTTTTACTTGTGTTCCTCCAGAGATGATGGGCTCCTGCCTGAGGATGTTGAACTGGTTGGGACCAGCCTCACAGTTCAGGGTCTTGTGGGGAATCAGCATGCTGGCCTGTATGAATGTTTCCTTTCCTACCACCATCTTCAAGCATCACTGAGATTTAATGTCACAGTTAAGCCTCACCTTATAGAGCCTGGTAGGAGGAACTCTTTGCACTTACTTCTCAATAAACCTTCATGAATACATTTTGAATTTTCTGCAATGTCTGACATATTGATGTAGAAACTTCTCTCTGCACCCCTTCTCTTAGTTCCTCCCACAATAAAAGTTGATTTGCAGACTGATGATGGACAGAGGGTGATTGAGTGCTCAGCAGCTGATGCTGTTCCTGCAGCCAACATGTCCTGGCTTCTACCAGAGGGTGTGTCTGGAGTCTCATGGTTCAATTTCACTTCTCATAATGGAAGCCACTCCGTCAGGGGAGTTTTACGCCTCCCTGCCTGCTTGCCTCGGGAGCTCACTGCAGAATGTGTGATAAATCACCCTGCATTTGAGGAGCCAGAGAACAGAAGTATAAAACTACCTCTTTGCGGTATGTTCAACAAATCAGGCGATTTTTTTTTTTTTTGGTCT
>JAPZDY010000024.1:19225868-19248640 GCA_029783645.1 Ctenochaetus hawaiiensis
CAACAAATCAGGCGATTTTTTTTTTTTTTTGGTCTTTGCAGACATATTTGGCCATGCATGTGCACAATAGATTTTAAGAAATCCCTCACTTCCTGTGGTCTAACTTCTCATTTCCATGCAGCTCGCCCAAACATCACAATGAACTCGAGCACTGAGTGGGAAGATGGGAAATTGTACACAAAGGTGGACTGCTCTGTGGACAGTGATGCTCCTGCAGCAACTATAACCTGGCATGTTGGAAATGATAACAACAGCATGAGTGATCTGTCCAAGACTCAAGAAGTCCAGGCTGATGGTTCAGTATCGGCCCGTAGCTCTGTGCACTTCTTGTCCTCTTTGTACTCCAGCCAGAATTTGACCTGCATGGTGGACCATCCGAGCCTGGAGGCACCAGAAAAAAGAACAATACACCTTCTCGAGCACAGTATGTTATTTCTGTCTTTGATATATTTCCCTCTATGACACACACAAGCCGCACAGCTGCTCATCCCCTTCCTGTCACCCCCTGTTTTCTTTTTCAGAAGCCAATCTGCTGAGTGTGTCTGTGGAGAGACAGCAAGACTCTCCCCTCTGGCTGGCAGTGTGTGAGTGCAGCGGAGAGGGTGCCGGGACGAACTTCGCCTGGGTTCTTCCCGAAAATGCCAAAAGCCAAACATCCCTGCAGTCAGAGAATGATGGCCAAGTCCTGAAAGCCAGGCTGACATATCAGTTTCCTCTGGACCGTCATGAGGGGCAGGACCTGACCTGTGTGTATCAGTTCAAACATGGAGGCACAGTGAAGAGGACAGTTCATGTCCCCTCATACTGTAAGTTTAATAGAAACAATAATGAACACCTCAGCTATTCCGAATTCACATACAGTAAATGCATTGAAAGATCCAAAGATACAAGGTTTATCTTCAAGGTTCAACTGACTTTTCTGCAGATATCTCCATGCGAGTCCTAAACCACACAACTCCTCTGAAAAACCGCTATGGTGGTGAACCAATCATACACAGACTGACTCTCCAGCAAAATCATCGCAACCAGAGAGTGCTGCTGCGAGTTGAAGGCAACGTGCCAGAGTACAAGCTGGACTGTAAAAGGTGCTTGATCCTTTTTTATCTATCGCTTAAAGATCATGAGGAAGCACCTGCACACACCATGTGCTGTACAAAATGTTCCCCCCATTTAAGCAAATATACTGAGACAAGAATAATCAGCCACAAAATATAAACTTGATTGTTGCCACAACATGAATGTTACCCTGCATAATTATGACATTATAGTGCAAGTTGGTGATATTTTATATTTTTATTATTGCCAAAAATCCCATGAAAACACTAAAACCAACAATGAAATTATTCCGTTTACAAGATTTGTCGGTGTAGGCAAATCCTAATATTCCTGTGTGCCATCAGTTTTTAAAGCATTCACATTCACCAGTCAGTGGTGCACACACATTGCACATCCAGTCATGTTATAGTAACATTTTATAAAAACTACAGTGTCCAGCTGTTTTAGAAAGTTACCAAGCCTTTACAAAAAGAGGTCAAAGCTTCATATCTGTGTTGCAGTTTTAAAGAATAGATCAGATAGAATAGCACGATTGGCTTGGAATGGAGTGGAACAGACAGAAGTCAGGAACTCACAAATGGTTGCTTGTGGTCTTTTCAAGTAATTTGTTCACATAGGAAGAATGTAAAAATAAGTCCAACCCTCTTGTTCCTCATTGTAAAGTCACCTGTTTTTCAGGGGTGATGGCTCATTTGTCCAAATGGCAGGGGTTGCAATAGTCTTCCCTTGGGAGCTCACAGAGCAGGATGAAGGTCTGTACACCTGCCAAGCATCCTTCTATCACCACAGAGCCACAGTCAGCATTCAGGTGGATGTCATGAGCGAGGACAAACTGTTTGGTGAGTACTTAACATGTTTTATTTTCCATCAGCATTCAGAGAATAGAGAGCCTAACAGCTCAAAAAATCTGATCATATCACCACACTGAGGTTTGTTATCGGATCTACTATTTGACAGCTGTGTGTATGTGTGTGCATGTTTCAGCACAGGGGACGATGATCTCCATCTCTTTGGCCTCAGCCATCCTGCTCATCCTCGCCATCACTCTCTGGGTGTTCTGGTGAGTTAAATGCCTCTACAGGTGACAGGTTGCATCTCAGCAGGTGATATGTTCATGAGCAAATGAGGGCAATGCTGCTGGTGCCACAAAATATGAGACAAACAGGATGTGCAGATCGTTCACCCAACTCACCAAAACCTCAGAACCATGCAGCTATTCACAAACAGGAAGCAATGTGGCTGAAGCAGACAGGTGCCTCTGCCACCACAGACATGCTTGCAGACAGGTAGAAAATGTTCCCTCTACCAGCGACAACAGATTTATTTTCCAATTTCCTGCTCTGGCTTTCGGTTCTGTTACTTTTGGCCCTTTTGTGCAGTAGACTGCTGTTAGTTGGCCTATTTTCATCAATGCCACACTGCAAAAACAAAGGTAAAAGTTGGGAAAAGTTCAAATCTTCTGAAGTAAATAGTATAATGAAATTCAAGCCTCCATTCATCAATTAAAAAAAAAAAAAAAAACACAAAAAAATCTTTTAATCATACTGCTTTTGGAAAAAAAATCCGAGTCACTCCTCTTTTACGACTGGTGTGGGATATCTGTCACCATCCTAAAACTGTTTCTGGTTTCCGCCTGCAGAGGTTTGCACATTTCTACATTTACTGCCAAGCAAACTTCTCTCAAGAATGTTTGAGAGGATCAGATCAGGTCTCGCTGTGAATGGAGCTGCACTGTGCAGCACAACAGTGGTTCAGAAGCTTTTTTCAATAGGCCTTCCACTCTGGTCAGAACATTTGGTCAAGGTGCCATTGGTTGACGGAGCCTCAGTCCCATTATCCTTTGCCCCGGTGGGAGGGTCCTGTCAGGCTAATTTGGGAAGGTCAGTCAAACAGCGTACAACAGTGTACACAAGAAAACATGACTCCATGGGAGAAAAGCTATTTTAGGACATCGACCCCCCCCCCCGCGCACACAAGTGCCAGGGACACTATTTGACGGCAGCAGATCTTCTTCGGTTGATGTCACTGAGGTCATTACGTGCAGAGAGAGCTGCTGCTTCTGACATCAGAGATCAATGACGAGGACTCAGAGCACCATTCGTCTCCATTGATATCCCTGTCACATTCACACCTGCAACTCGCGTATTTTGAATGAACTCAGTCTGTCAGATTAAGTCACAGTGTCATCTTGTGGTAGTATTTGGCACTACCAGTTCCAAAATAATCTCAATTCACATAATTAATGAAAACAATACAATTAACGATGTATCTATTCTGTTTTGTTTAGCAGCAAAGTAAACAGCAAGACACAATATAAGGTGAGATAAATGTTGAGTCAAGACTATTTGCTTTTAGAAATATGTCAGAAATCTTGTTTTTTTCAATTTTGCTCAGTTATTCAGCAAATTTTACAACATGATTTGTCCCTCAAACTGTTTCTCTCCTCTCTCCCACTGCTGCATGCTCTCTCTGTAATCCAGAAGCGGGAGTCTCTCTCAACCTTGACAGCTTTGATGCAAGAGCCCGGCTCTCCTGTGGTCAAACAGCCACCGGTGACAGAAGATGACAGCAAGGAATATGCTCAGCTGGTCAGTTACTCCATCGTCATCGACGTCAAGAGCACAGTGTGAAGATAAAAAGTTCTTTTCAGGGCTTTGGAACATTCAGCTTGAAGCCTTAGTGGCACTGCAGCTTTTTTATGTTTTCAGTGCATTTTTTTTATTTGAGTGAAGTATTAGACTTTGTCCATCTGTCCATGTAGTGAAACATTAGTTCTCTTCAAGTTTTTTACTTTTGATTTGCAGGAGAGATTTTAAGGACATTACTTTTGCACTTTTTCATCGTACTTGAATTTTATAACATATGTAGACACATTGTATTTTCCATTTTTTGTCAATAAAATCAATAAAATAATTTCTTTTTAGTTTTCTGTTTTGTTTAATTTGCTACCAAATGGCTGCACTATAACAAACACATCTCCAGACATAGTAGACAGACCCATCTGTGACTTAAGCTTCACCCTGTGTTTGTGATGCCTTTGCCTAAATTAGCCAAGAGCCATCTGCTGTGACAACAAGAGTGACTCTATAAATAAGTTCTTCAACAGTAAATGATCCAGATGCAGATGCAGACAGACTTGTCATGAGCTCAACCAGCCACATCCTGATGCAGTACCGCTGCACCCTCTTGTGGCAAAAAATTAAACACAACTGAGTGACTCAGGCTTTAGTCATGACTGTTCAGTCAACGTTAACCCCTTACATTCCAGTTTTCATTAAGGTTTTCCTTCAGAATTGTCAGTTTATAAGGGCTTTGTTAGAACCACTGCACTCTACTACAAAAAATGATTGAAACGAACACCATAGCTCCTAAAAATTTTGTGCACAATATAGTCACAAGAAAGATTCGTTTAAAAAAATTATTATTTTTGCTTTTTTAAGAATTTTTTGACAGAACAATCTTAACATTTACATAAATGTTTTCTTATAAATCTAAACAGGTGGCCTGTACTTAATAAATATATATAATGTTTTAATGTTAGCAAAATACAACAAAGTGTTTTTCACTGAACATTTTACATTAGAGATAATGGAAAGAAACCTGCAAGCACCTTCATAGTAATGGCAAATGATGACAGAGGCCTTTACTACAGAAAAAAATGTGTACAAATTATGCAGATAACTCGGATCAAATTTGTTATTCATAAAAAAAAAGTCACAGAGGTTTTGAAATGCAGCAGCTATAAACAATACATTTAGATAAAAATGTACATCTGTTTCTGAAAAACAGAGGAACCCAGCTGAAAAATATCACAAACACTGCTCTCACAGATAAACCACATTTAAAATGTGCAAAAACACGTGACCTCATGTGGATCTGTATGGAAAACATGAGGAATTCATGTGGTTTTCTGTGTGAGGGTTCGAGTGAAGTCCTCTCACATGAACTCATCTCTTCTTGTAGACACAAGGTTTCAGCTGCAGTCCAAATTTCTTGATGTTTTCTGGAGCATCTCCAGTCTTCACGAATTCAAAGGAGTAGAAATGAGTGTTCTCTGTGTCCTGAAGAAAGAGAAAACAATATTTATCATTCAATCAGTCACTGGGCAGATTTATCATAAGCAGGCGAATTTTAGCAGCTTGACAACCATCCATCATGTCTTTAAAGTCTTATTATACCGAGTTGTTTACATCATGTTCATCTACCTTGAATTAATGTAGCTAAGTCTCTGTGGCCAACAATAAACCAGTTTACTGACTATTCTTTTCAGCCCGAGGTTTCCTGCTCACAGCCACATGCTATCAATTATGAAAGATACAGCTGCCAGCAACTAACTCCTCCGAGCAAACCGTGTTCTCAAAAAGGTCAAAGAAATTATAATATCTGTATATATAAATATTTTTACACAAATGTTGTTTATTTCTGTATATATAATTTAAGCTGTACATCTGGAGACAAAAGTTTAAAATTTCCATCCTCGCATGAATCATTTTTAAAATTTCATTAGGACTCTTATAACTGAGGTATGAACTTACCATTTTATTTAAAAATTTTAGAAACAGCTGTGACAGTAAGGCTGTGCCTGCAGCTGGGCAGTTTCTGTAAGGGCAAAAAGGCCACATGACAGGACTTCAAGGCCCTTACTTAAAAACTGCTTTTCAAAATGTCATTAGTTAAAGGTCCTGTGTGTGGGATTTGGGAGGATCTATTTGTATAAAATGGCAGAAATGGATTATTCATAGATATGTTTTCATCAGTGTGTAATCACTTAAAAATATGGACTGATGTGTTTTTATAACCTCAGAATGAGCCTTTAATATCTACAGAGGGAGTGGTTCCTCTTCTGCTGAGTTCCCCATGTTGCACTGTTATGTTTCTATAGTTGCTCAATATTGACAAACCAAACACTGGCTCTAAAGAGGGCCTTTCTTTTTTCATTTTTCTTTTTTTTTGCCAGTTTCATAGCAATTTGTTCTCCTGCATGCTTGCAAAGAGAGGGTGCTGGTTTGTTGCCTCACCTTTGATACCATCTTGAATCCCAGATTAGCCAGTGCAGTGATGAAGCTACGCACGTTCTCAAACCTACTTGCCACTTCAGCTATTTTAAGGACACCCCTGTAATAATAAAAAATATTGTGCAAGAGAGTTATATGGACATGTAGTATTTTAAAAAAAAGAGAAACAAAGCTACAATGTCTTTACCAAAACAATGCAACACGTTTTACCCCATCTTAAGGACCCGATTAGCCTCTGCAAGAAAATCTGCAAGGTTGGTTCCCATGAGAGAAAGGCAGAACACAGCGATGTCCACAGAGGCATCACGTAGTGGCACCTGCATGCAGAGAGAGAGTTTTATTTTCTACAAATCACACAGACTGAACCTGGACATAAAACTCACAGAAAAACCCCACACTCACTTTGGCCATGTCACACACTGTCACAAGCTCACAGGTGGCCGCGAGGTCGAAGCTGTGCACCTTGTTCTTCACACTGCGCGCTATTTTACAGTCACCGCAGCCAAAGTCTGCGACCACCAGAGAGGAAGGTCTGAAATTAAAGAAACAAAGTCAAGACACCTTTAATTGACATATAAGATATGACACTGCTGACATTAACAACAGCATCATGTCTCTGTAGTCAAATGAAGCATCACTAACTGCATCATTCCTCACTGACAAGGAGTCTTGGACTCTGGATCCACAACACAACCACCTGCCTACAGAAGAAATGTGAGGGATATTTTATTCTTTTGGAGGTGTAAACAGATGGCTTTGTTAATGGCTTGAGAGCAGACTGAAGCTAAATGAGGGATGTAACGATGCATTTTATTATACTGTTTTATTATACTAACACACCTGCTGAATTAGATGAGTCAGCCCACTGTCTGTTCACAATGTGTTTAGTCATGCAGGTGTTGAGCTGAAACAATGCAGAGTCTCCTGTATTCCACTGTGTCGTTAAGTGTTTCAGCGGTGATTCAGGAGGTAGAGCAGTTGTTCACTAATCAGAGGCCACTAGTCATTCACTAATGGTGATTTGATTTCTGGCTCCAGCTGTCTACATGTCTAATTGTCCTTGGGCATTATGAACTCCAAATATCTCCTAATGACACCCTGTACAATAGCTTCTGCATGGATATATGTGTGAATGGGTGAATGCTAACTTGTGCTGCAAAGTGCTTTGAGCAGTCAGTAAGTGTGGAAAAGTGCTTTATAAATCTCTCCCACTTAAAATTCTTTAAGGGGATACTACAGCTTAGAAAGAAACTAATTCAGGAAATTAATGGAAAATGAATTCACGGTTATTATTTTTGGTCTAAATAAAATGTACTTAATCATAGCTCCATTGTGAGTAAAACAACTAAGACTGAACTATGAGGTAGTATCACCATTATACTATAAGACACCAAGCACTTATTTAAACTCTCAAGTCTTTCATGTAAAATGACAACTAAAACTCTTCCTCTTTAGAGCTGGCTCAAGTGATGTGAATGACTTTGATTTTCAAGCTGTTGTTTCAGGGTCGTATTTATTATCAGGTGACCAAAGTTTACTCTGAGGTCACAAGAAAACACCTGAGCCAGCTCCGTTTGAAGAAGAAGGCCTTGAGATGCAGTAGAAAGCACCAAGAAGCGAATAAGAGGACCCTTGAACTTTGAAACGATCGATGTCCAAATTCGACATGTCTGCCTGAGCGTTTTCCTCATAAAACTATAAATCTGTGCAGAATGACATCAACTTAGAATATCTCACTTGTGTTGAATGAATGAGATGATCTCATCCACTGGATTGGCAGGCCACCTCTGAACCTGAGCCGTGTATCCCCGGTGGTAGATCCAGAAGGCCTGAGGGTCCTGCTTGAACATGTGCTTCGCCTCGCCGCTGGACGTGCTGTACAGAACTTCATTGATGTAGCGGAAACGGGCCGCCTCCAAACGCTGCTCCATGCGAGACCTGAGGGAGGCGGAGCGGTCCTGTTTCACTTCCTCCTCTGGTACCGCCGGCTGCTCTTTGGTCTCTGCAGGACTTTCCTCTCGGGCCACCTCCTGGCTGTGGAGCATTTTCCGGAGCTTTTCTCTTTTCAGACTCTGTTCTTTGCTCAGCTCAGGTTTCAGTCTTTTCACAGGTGACTGCTGCTGATCTGCTGTGATCTCCACTTCAGCTTCCTCTGTTTTCTGTTTTGATGCATCAGTTGCGCCGTTTTCAACTTTTGTGTTTTTCTTCTTATTTATCTGTTGCTTTTCTTGTCTGACTGTCTCTGTTCCTGTTGTACAGGATGTGTCAGCATCATCCTCAATCTTTTTCCTTTTCTGTGGTTTACGCTCCTTTTCCTTTCTCTCAGGCGGAGTCTGAAATTTTTTTTCACTGTTGTTGCTGTTGCTATATGAATCTGTTTTGACTTCTTCATTTGGCTTGTGTTTCTCTGCAGGTTCTGTTTTGTTTACTTCCTCCTCAGGTTTATTCTGTCTGTATTTATTTTTACATTTCCTCTTGTTCTTCATTTTGTTTTTCCACTGTTGTCTGCTCAGTTTCCCTGTGTTCTCTGGTTTGTCTCCCTCCAGCTTTGCAGATTTTACAATTTCTTTATCCTTTGTTTCGCTCACAGATGTAGCTTTTCTCTTTGAGGCCCCTTTAGGAAGAGATAATACATTTTTAATAGGATTTTATTTTGTTAAAATAAATAAATCATGTGACATTAAAATTACTCACCAAATGTGTTGTCTTTCCTCCTCTTTTTCACATTAAGTTTCTCTCCCTTAACAGTTTGATCCAAGTCACCATTCTCTTGCTGCTCTTCTGTTGTCTCTGCTTGCTTTCGTCTTTTTCTTCTTTTCTTCTTTTTCTTACTTTGTGATGGAGCCGCTTCTGTCTCACTGTCACTGTCCTGCTGATGGTCGTCACTCTTCCAGTCTGGTACTGATCCCAGAGTCTGCAGGGTCCGCAGCAGGCTCTTCTTTCCAACAGCTTTGGTCTAATGAGATAATTCAGAAGATGAAGTTTTTCTTTTAATTCATGTGTGAAGCCGCATGTTGGGCAACAATAACTGTATGAAATTAGGCAGAGAAGTGTCACTTTCTTTTAAAGGCTTCTCATGCTCAAAACAGCATTTTAAAATTGTAATGTGAATGATTCAGTTTTTTCAAAAAGGCAAAAGGTTTGTTGTTTTTTTACTTTTTTAAAACTATCTTTTCTTGTTCAGAATAACTGCAACAATTGAATAGTTTCCATGCTCAACTGTTCCCCAAACTGGTGTTTATGTTTTAATATGCAAGAGGTATTTTAATGTTGTACTAGTTCAGAGGGGATCTCATTTTACTTCTTCTTGTACTTATACTGGTTTGATCTTTAGCCACAGGTCATATTTTGTCAACTGATCAGGTTATTTGAATGTAACATCTTAATTTGATAATACATCATTAACTTTAGCTCTTAAACAAAATGTATTGAAGGTGAAAGTACAACATTTCTATCTGAAATGTAGTTTCGTTAAGTAAAGAGTGATATTAAATGGAAACACACAAGTACAAGCAAGGACCTTGAAATTGTATTAAAACAGAGCAAATTAGCACATTAACTTTTCACCTCAGTATGAATAAGGCCATGTATTTCACACTATGAAGGTGTTATCAGAATACAGTCTGATCTTAGTACAACTAAACAGCTGGACTCATGTGTTACCTTGACATTTGTGCCGCTGGTCGCCTTCTGCGTGGGTTTGAGGACAGTTTTGCTCAGGACTTGCGCGTCTTGTTCATCATTCCAGTCTTCATCTTCAATAAACATGTTTGAATTTGATGTCAATCACTGCTGGAGATGTGAATTACTCTACCAGTGTCACTTGTGTCTCGATCACCGAGCTATTTCTGCTAATTCACTCACTTAGAGGATCGTATCTGAAAATCGAGTTGTTCCTTTCGTCAAACTGCTGGTTTCGTTAATTGTATAAACAAATTTTATTAAACAAACACTAAGTTACATTTACTTGTTGAAGAATTTTCTTGTCAAAGGCAAAAGCCACGTTGGTCTGGCTCATGTGCTAGAGGGGAAGCAAAACAGAACTACAGGCGCATGTTGATGACGCAGAAAGCCCTGGCATGTAGGGACATGAAGTTCTCAAACATTTGTACAGCTCATGGTTCAACAGTTTCGAATTTATGATAATTTATTCAGTTATTAAGTTTTCATGGTGATACCTATTTTTTCCTCTTTTCACATGTAGCCTATTGTTTTGCTTAAAAAAAATTGAATTTTACAGTATCATTTTTTGGAACGTTTTTTCTTCAAAATGATTTTTTCTCGCATTCTGAGCCATAAATTTATACTGCTTTCAACTAAATTTCAAAATTAATTCCGGTTATATGTCAACAGTAGCCTAATTTGTGTAACATTTTGTACCTGGTGAAGATGGATTTTTCATTGCTGCCCACTGAGCAAAAAGGCATCCAAAAAGACATGATCCTACACCCAGAGACGCCCTCAGGGGAACCAGAATTCAAGTTTTTCACACCTCTTTCCTGGGCATTGTACAGATGTCTGTTCTGCATTAGTTATCAGCTGATTACGTTTCATTTGTAACGCCATTTTTTCTGTTTATCTGTCTTTCCTTTAAAGTTTAAAATTTCGAGTCCCAGACTTATACCTGTTACAGTATTTCAGTAGTTCTACACTTAAAAATGAAGATGTGTGTGCTTCTCCAATACCGTACATAGATTTAACCTGGGGTTTGTTGATGCTTTTGCTAAAACTATGACCTGAGGCAGTGCATATTTTGACTCCCGACAGTTCTCCCTACCGCCTATAGGGGGCGGGACAATCTCTTCCTATAGCCTCAACGTTACCACGTACGTACGGCGGCGGTGAGGGTGTGGACGTCCCACAGCATTCAATGTACTGGAAACAATATAACGCTGAATTAACTTCTGCTCTTTGTTTAACTGCATTACGCCGCAAAAAGACAGTTTTCAGGTAAGCTTGTCACCAAATGTATTGTAAGTTCGACCTGCTTAAACCACGATATAGTGTTTTTTTTAGTGTTAGCTCAGTTAAGACAGCGTCAAATGAGAGAAACGGAGACAGTCGTAGCTTCAGGGTACTTGGTTAGCCTGTTAGCCAAACCTGCCTGTGTCTCATTTTGTCAATAGAGGATGGCAGCTAATGTGTGAAGCTAATCTAGTCACTTACAGTTTAACGAGTGTAATGAAAGCAGACAGCGGTGCTGCGGGGAGCGGAAGAGATAACCAGATAGCTAAAATAATGAGCTTCTGTGTTAGCCTCATAGCATTTCAGCTAGTTATATTACTGTAACAGAGGAGTCATTACTGTGACACCAGCCTTAGGTTGTTGCAATGTTTACCTTAAATAACTGTAATAGGAGAAAATCCCATTTAATTACCCCTCACGTTCAGGTCCGATTTTCTTTAAAGTGGACACTCATGGTATGATGGTCTTATTGCAGTTATAGTTGGTATACCATCCTTTTTTCGGTTTGAGTGCCTAACTTGTTCAGACATTAAAATACATTCCTTCATTTCATGGTGATCACAATTAAAATTCAAAACCCTGATCTCACTTATCTCCTGTCCTGTCAGTCTGTTGTTTCTGGCAGTATCTTGTAGTTGTACCTTTTTAGTAAGTCAACAAGTCATGTTATCAGTTCAGATTGTGGGAAATATGGGCATTTCTCTCTGTTCATTCATTGTTTTTATAAAAATGTCTTTTACAGCTCAAAAATCATATTATCTTTCAAATTACTGACTATTTACTTAATCAATCATGTTTTACCTCTCTTTGAAATATTAAGGAAGTACAGAATTTAGCATGATACAGAATAGAACATTTTTTATCTTGGTTTACAGGGTGTTGTGTACAGACAAGTGATGTGAGTCACAGTGCCACGAACTGCACACTCACCCGGTTTTACTGAGATGGAGAAGATTACTCAGTAGTAGCTTTCAAATTTTTATGTTTGTACAACAGAATTGTCTGAGAGAGGATTTACCTGTCTGAAATAGAGGCCAGACTCACTAAAACAATGTCAAAGTGTTAACTTCCCCTCTTTGTCTCCCATTTTTCAGCACTTGTGTGATTGCCACTGAGCCTCTCTGATTGTGTCCCTCATTGTCCCAAATGAGGAACTGATGCTGGCCAGGACCCCGCTAAACCCATCGGGTTGCCTCTCTCATCGGTCACAGTTAAGTCCTGCATCTACTTACACGGGCGCACTATAAGAGAAGAAGAATACAGGAGCCAAAATGGATGATATCTTTACGCAGTGCCGAGAAGGCAATGCAGTAGCAGTTCGCCTCTGGTTGGACAATACAGAGAATGACCTCAATCAAGGGTGAGTTGAGGTTTTTTAATGAATGTATTCTATTCTTCTTAGTGATATGTTACTCACAGTGGGACCTAAAACGACACAATCTAACACTCCTAAGCAAACCTGGTAACTTTTAATGTATTTGGATAAATGTAAAAAATAATCACTTTTTTGCCATATTTAATAATGGTATTACATTAACCATATCACACTTATTAGCTTGTCATTTTTTAATCTCTATTTTTTTCAAAGGAGGTTTCCTATCTTGTGTCTTTATATGCCAGCCAATGATTCCTTTTGCACAGTTTTACTGAATCTGCTCGAGACTTGTCACAACATGAATCTGTGATGCTAGTTACAGCGAATCAGAATGTTAAGGAAATATCAGCTACACTACTTTAAATGTTGCATTCTCAGGTCCAGTTTCCGTTGCTGGCCAAAAGCCCGCCTTTTCAGTCCCTAGTGAGATTGTGGCCTGTGATTGAACCCATTTCCTTGTGGGCAGATGATTATGTCCACAATGCTAGTAGAGTAATCCAAAAGTGTGATGTTCACTGGACAGGAACCCTGCTGTAATTGTTAGTCACATGCAGTTGTTGCTGTAGCTAAATTTAGAAAGAAAAAAGAAAAAGAAAATTTTCCATTTCCAGTAGTTGTCTTAAACTTTAAAGTTCATTTTTCTATTAGACTGTTGCAAAGTTGGACATGAAGTGTTCTACCAGTAATTTGCCAGCACCATTTTTGTAAATAATGGTGAGCAAGTGATTTATGATTTTGTTAAGAGGTGTGACTCTGATAACATGCAGAGGTGAACAAGTCTTACCTAGTCATAATGTCACTGATAAAGAGATATGAAAGCACAGAATTGTGAGGCACAAAGAGGTGCATTTCAATTTCGGCTGCAAAGAGTCAATTGATATTCTGTCAGTGTTGAGTTTTTTTTGTTTGACATGTTTTTGCTGTAGGAGTAAAATACCTTTATACTTTGATTATAGCTTAGTAATTGAAAAGTATTTTAAAAGTTTAACAACCTTGGAGAAATTTTACAAAAAGTGAGAATGAAAAAGATGTCAAATGGTCCTTCCAGTTAGCAGTTTTGTGATCCTTTTCTTTTTAAACTTAAGAAATTTTACCAGAATTAAGAGACATTTTCTTCCCCTCTTTTAAATGTATACATTGAATGTAGATTTGCTCTGTTTTTCTTTTATTTACTTAAAATTTCCTGTTTTTTTAAACCTGTATGATTGCAATCATCCAGAGTGGATGTATTACCCTTGCATGTGACTGGTCCAGTGGTCCATTAGCTGATTGCATGTCAAGTTCCCTTTCATGGTTGATATATCTCCTCCCAGTTGATGAAACACACTCATTCTGCCTTTTCATTTTTTTTTTTTTTACAGGATGTGCCTTTATTCCAATAAAGCACACCAAATCCCAGCCAATCAGAATATGTCTTTCTCGATGATAGTGTGTTTACATTGATATAACGCCCGCACTAAGGGTAGTAGTGGAATGCTGAATCTCCTTACAAGGAATAACACTCAGGCCTCAAGGGAACCGACTACCACCTACCAAATACCACAAGAGAGGGGGAGGAGACTATTGTAGTGGAGCAGGACAAGAAGAGTTATGTGTGACAAGAAAGATAGAGAATCTTTGTGTGTGTGTGTGCATGTGTTGCCAAATAATGACGTTTTCAAAAGAGAAATGCACAGAAAGCTGTAGCAGAGCACATAATTTTCCCCTCCTCCACTTATGTGTGTGTCCGGTGTTCGTCTCCCAGTGGTAATAGATAGCTGCACTCATTTCCCCTCTGCATTTCCTCCAAGTTCAGAAGAGTTAATTGCAAAGTTTGAAGCAAATGACCCTAAATGTTTACAGCATTGTCATCATCTCCGGTCCTCTTTGAATATTTATAACGGTGGAACTTTGAAGTTGGTGCATAATTTAATTGCAAGTCATAGTTTTGAGTTTACAATAATATGTTGTTTTAATATGTCAGTTCATTAGGGCTGTGACGGACTGTTACTTAAAAATAATAATGATAATCTTTTCTCTACAAATGTGAGGACACTATAATGGACATTTTCATTTTTGTCCAGGTGATTTGTTAGGATTCCTTGGTTCATCTGAAACTCAAGGCACCCAAAGATATTCAGTATAGTGTCACATATCACAAAGAAAACCCGCAACTCCTCACATTTAAGTTTAAATTTCGAATGTGTGGTGTTTTTGATTACAAAAAGGCATAAAATGAACATTAACTTTGTTTACATGGACACCAGTATTGCGATATTAACCGTATTGAGGCAATACTCTGGATAAGACACTGCCATGTAAACAGCATTTTCTGACTACCTTATTTCAAATAAGATCAAGTAAGCATAACTAAATTAAGAGTTTTCCAGTTTTAGTGGCATTATTGTACACATGTAGACACTTCAATCCCACAATGCCGTCCTTTCAGAGTTTTTGCAGTGTTTTGCAATAAAAACACAGTTTAAGGCAATCGAACTGCTTGATGGTGCATACTCTGGCTTCGTGCAGCAGGTTTGCAGCTTGAAGTTTTTGGAAAATTAGAAAATAAAAACTCAAAAGGTGAAGCAATAGCAACATGTTTGACTGTTGCATTGTTGTTGTTTGACTTCCTGTTTCAGGTCGAATCTCGAGAGAACATTGGACATATGATGTGGGGGTGGGCGTACATTTCCCGAGTCATTAATCAGACTATTCTCTGTAACATGTGAGCGGGAATATGAATGGAATATTCTATAAGCAACTCATGTGAACACCTCGCTGTTTATATTGACCTAACAAGGTCAATAGTCAGATTATTGCATCCCATGTAAACATAGTCATTGTAAATTTTACTTGCTTTTTTTCTTATGATTGACTACTCAATTAATCAATCAGTCAGTTCAACTCTAAATTAGTTAGTTGGAACACTGAACACTGAATCTGCAACTATTTTAAAGAGAGATTATCATTTAAGTTACAACTTCTCAAATATGCAGACATGTTTACTCATCTCACATTTTAATAAATTAGAGGTACACACAATATTATCTTTTGAATTTTTGATGTCTGTGTTTTTTCACTATTCTTTACGTTTATAAACCAAATGATTAACTTAGAAAATTGTCAAGTCAATTTTATTTGTAAATTGCCAAATGATAACAGAAGTTATCTGAGGGCACTTTAAAATCAAGCCTGTACTCTTTATAATACTGTTTACAAAGACCCAATAGTTTTCACCGTGGTCAAGCACCTGGGGACAGTTGCACAAACCCCCTTTGAACAGGCAGAAACCTCGAGCAGATCCCATCAGTGCTTGGCAGCTATCTGCTTATTTAATATTTGACACATTAATTGATGGTGAAAATAACTTTTTGTTGCAGTTGTATCAAAATAGTTTGTATTACAAGTTAAAGAGGTGTGGGGCTCTGTGCCGACCTCCATTCCTCACAGTACCCCATCTGTGTTGTTTGGTCTCCAATAGAAGGCTGAGTTCAAAGCTCTTGTGTTTCCTTTGGCCTGTGAGAGTGTGATTGTGGCTTTGATAGCTGTCTCTTTTAAACCTCATCAAAATGTACATCCATAAGACGCCCTGTACATGGGGGAATAACACTTTGAGCAGAACATTTGCTTTTCATTCTTTGAGTCTCCCATGTTTTTAGGGGGTTGAGGCTCCTTGGTTTTCACAGTGTGAATACTGATTTTATATATAACCTCTGTGGTGGGGCCAGTAGTAGGCCAGTACCCTGCAGTGGTTAGTGTTGCAAGCAGACAGTGGTGTAGAGGCTTGTTGAAGCAGCTAGTGGTGATTTCAGAAGAAGTAATGTTGGCAGTTTTTGTGAATCAGCCAACAGAGATTGTCTTCTTTAACAATATCTGGCTCTGCTTAGCTGTATTATGAATTGATTATGGATGCAGTACTATTAAATAAGTTACAATACAAAAATGTAAATTATGCCAAATCAGTTGCTAAACTGTTGAGAATTTCTGCCCTTTAAGTTCTGTTTATTATGCTGTTCTTGTACTGTATGTTCACCCTTATTTTATAGAGCTTTAAATCTTGCATGAACTTTTCATAAAGTCTCAGAATAAAGAAAAAAAATCCTAGAAAAAAGTTTGTATCCAATTTAAGAACATAACTGCAGAAGTGACAGAAACACAAAGTCTCTGGAAACTTTTTTCTGCCTCTTTGGGCGTACTTGTCTTTTAGATGGTTCTGTGGATATGTTTTCCTTTATCTGAGGTTTGTAATATGGCCTGGTGGGGATGTCGGGGGGGAAGCATACAGGGTGCAGACAGGGGCTCTTCCTCTGGCTTTCTATCTGCCAAACTGAGCACTGTTGGCAGGTGGAAGTGCCTGAAATAAATTACCACAGCCCTGTGGAGGGAGTGAGCAGGAGAAAACCCTGGCACTCAAGTGTCTTTGGATTGTGGGGATGAAGCTAGCTTAGGGGGAAAATCTCTCCTATAAAAAGGGGCACTGAATAGAAATACACACAGGGAAACCAGACGCCTAAGCCTTACTCGATGTATAAAAAGTACATTTTCAGCAGTTACTTTTGTTTACAATGAATGATTATCAGCCATTTACCAATTAAAGCAGAATGATATTAGAAAAAAATATCAATGCAATATTTGTGTCTGTACAAAATGTCACATTCAAAAATAAAAAAACAAGAAAAAATAGAGGAAAAATATGCATAATTTCTCATTATATTAACACACTAGAACAAAAAAAATAAAATATTACTTGGTTTTACCAAGTTTTTTATTATCAAACTGCAATTGCAACCTTTTTTTATTAAATAAATTTTCATTTTGATAAAGGTCACTCATTTGCTGAGTTTAAGCAAAGTGTGCTTGCAAAGGCAGTAAGCAAAGTGTAATTTAATGAGGCTAAATTATGTTTTGTTTTTTTTAGAGAAGCATATACTAGTTTAGCTTTGCTTCTCATTTATGTTCACTGTAAAATGGATTATAAAATATGTAATTTGATTATTGTGTCTTCTGAAGTTGGTCTGTTGCACATGGGCAGACAGTACAGCTAAAACAACATATTCTGTATCCTCAGTTCATATTTACTGGCTGCAGAGCTGCTTTTAATTTGTCTATTAGTTGTAGAGCTGCAGCTTATCGTTTCCATCAGTGATCAAATTGCTGATTTCTTTGTCTTCATTATTTTATAAAATGTCAAATTTTGAATTATGAGGTCTTTAAATTGGTATTTTTCCCAACCTACAGACCAAAACTCAAGGACGGTCTTAAACCAGAGAGTGACCATGGTGTTTGAATGATGGAGGACTGAAACAGGGAATTAACTGAAAAATAATATTACATTTTATTTATTTATTTATTTATTGCAGTAATAGTAATCTTGGTAGAATGGTATATCATTCATTCATTCAGTTCATGTTTGCACTCTTGACTTTTAAAGAAACCAGCCATTAACTTTGTAACTCTGCTGGAGCTTAACACAGAAAACAAACAAAGTCACAGAAGTGAGTCTGTGGGGAGCTTTTCTCTCCTGATCTGAGACTAATTAGCTTGTAGACATTTTAGTCTTAGAGGAAACTGCACACAGAGCAGATCTGGTGTGACTGCAGCAGGTCACCCAGATGCACAGAGAGATGTGTGTTGTTGGACTGAGGGTCTCAGAGCAGAACTCTGCAGCATGTGTGAATACAAGCCAGTGAATTGATGTCGGGGCAGGCAAAAGGTTCAGATTCTTGCAGATTCATAATACTCCCTCAGTTCTCAGATCACGTTATTGTGCTGTCTGCCTACTTACAATTTCAGAGCAAGTACATAACTTTATTATCTGGAGGACTGTGCTGTATCTTGTGCACAATAGTAAAGCCCACATGGAAAAGAAACGTGTATGGAAAGTCAAACTCATTAATACAGTCTAGAGGTTTGAGTGAAGCTGGGAGGAAGATGATGGATTTGAATGAGAAGACAAGGGAGTGCAGAAACTCAGATGTGGGAGGAAACTTACACTAGAGGAGGTGACCGCAGCCAGACAGAGATGGCAGAGAAATGAAGAATGACACAATCACACACAGCAGCTGGAGTGTGTGCATATGCAGCACTGCTAAAGGAAATGTCCCTGGACCTTAAAAGGACTGCAGCAGATGTTCAGCTTCTGTATTTTTTTTCTCTTTTCCTGATTGACCCTCTGTCACTCACATGTTACTGTGAATTAATCTCTCGGTCCTATCTCTTTTCCCATCGAGGAGTACGCCTTTAGTCACTCTGCCATGTTATCAAGGCCTCTGTTCTACATGTGTCACAGCCAGTGTTACTGAGACAAAGAGGAGCGATGAGTGCCAGAGGGCCATTAGCTGTTGTCTCAATATGAGTTACATCAGCTTCCTCTTTTATAGAAAAGGATGATGTTAAATACTCTAAAGCAACTTCTTGCTTTAGTATCAGATAAATAAACACAGTTGCCAGTGAGGTGTTAGGCACAGCTAGTCTAAACCATTTCTGTATAATACTGCAGTAAACAGTAAGTAAACAGTACTGCAGTAAATCGGATCTTTGTGAAGGTTGTGACATCCAGTTTGTGTTAGAAGTGCTGCAGAAAGATGTTGATTCAACTCAATGATAAATTTGCTGTTTTTTGCAGTGCTTTTGTTATTTGTTGCATTTTACTGAGACACATTTATAAAATGTAGTCTACCCTAATAAAAAAAGAGATCAAATTATAAACACCTCTCAGTGTAATGAGGTACAGGATATGTTAACGGCACAACAACTGACACACAAGATGATAATCAACACCTCACTGAAACAATTTAAACAGAAGCTTAACACCAAATACTTTATAAAGTTAAGTTTCATTACAGGACTATGCGACCATAATTTAGCTTCATTAGTTTTAGATGGGTGTACCTAATAAACTTTCAGCTGGAAGAGATTGAACTGAGTATGTTATGCACAAGGCCTGCAACTGCTCTAGCTGATATGTATTTTTATGTCGACCACCCAGCTTTCGCTGGAATGCACACTTGTTGTCTTTGCTTGAAAAGTGATACTTTGATTGTCAACGCAAAACACATACACTCTAAAAAAAAATCCGGTCTGTACCTCTTGGCTTTGTGCCATGTATACCACAGAGCTGTTTGCAGGGAAAAACTTGATGTGAGGGGCTGAAGTTGCTGGTGTATGTTCTTCCTCTATAACTTTCCTGCCTGTCCTGCTGTTATTCTAAATCTTTGCTGTGCTGAAGATTTTTGTGAAACCCATGCTGACTTTAAACGTCCCTCCCTCACTGCAGAGATGACCACGGCTTCAGCCCTCTCCACTGGGCATGCAGGGAGGGCCGCACCAGTGTGGTGGACATGCTCATCATGAGAGGGGCTCGTATTAATGTCATGAACCGTGGAGATGACACACCCCTGCACCTGGCTGCCAGCCATGGACATCGCGATATTGTGGGAAAGGTAAGGTTCATGTGAAAACTGGGACATGCAGACAGTGATGCTCAAAAAGGTTTTTTTTACTCGTTTCTTTCACCTTCCTGCTCCAACTCCACAGTGTAAATTTTCTAATGGCTATCGCTTTGATTCTTTCTGAATCATCTTGCTGTCATTGAATCCAAATAAACGTATTTATACAAAATTCTGTGAATCCTGTAAACAGGATTAGCATATTATCACATTCTGTTTTTATGTATATTCTACACAGCGTCACTGCATTTCTGAAGTTGAGGTTGTATCTCTTTAAGTTTGCTTAATAAACCCCGGATATTATGAAACCTGAAATGATGTCATCCTAAGAGCAATCATAAAAAGATGTCTTGTCTGTTCTTGCTGTTCCACCATCAGCAGTTTTAAAATGGATGGAAAGCAAATTGCCACTGTAGAGGAAAAAATAATGTTTCTGCAAAACTTCTTATAAAACCTGCTTACTCTTGCAGTTGTTAAGTGTAGAACAAGCAATTTATGATGTCATTTGGCACAAGATGTGTTTATAAATCCTTTGTTTTAGAGACAGTCAATTAACTTTTTATTAAATTCTCATATATGTGTTCTAAAGAGTATAGACAGCACATCAGCTGCAGGTTAAATCAATTATGTATATTTTCTGTCCAGTTTTATCCTCCAAAATAAGTTTGAATAATTGACCATTTGATTGCACAGTTTTTGCAGTCAGTCACTGCAGAGCAAGCAGCAAAACAAGAGCTCATTTATTTGTTGTGCCTGTCTGCACAAGGTCTGATGCCCTATGAATAACACTCACAAGATTTCACCTCGTCCTTTTAAGTTGCATTACATGATTCTACTGTGTGTACTGTATAAAGGTTCTGTAATCCATTGCTTTACTTTGAACATATAATATGTAATGTGATATGTGTGGTATATTGCTGAGAAAAACAGCAGGGTTGTTTGGTAAAACAGCAAATCACAAAGTGACCTGTCAGATTTTTTTATTTGTCTAAAGACATTCATTTTTATCTCTAAAGAAATAATACAAGGACATTTTGTAACAAAGTGTAATGGATTCCAAAATGTGCAGCTTTTGCTCGAGGGTGTCTGATTTAGAGTAGATGCCAGGCAGCTACTGAGTTTAATGTTAGACATGTCCTAATAGATTTGGTATGTGTCCACAGGCAAGATGAACCTACTTAATTTTTTTGTCCACAACATTAACACTCATCTGTGTGTACAACCCAAACAAGATCTGACCAGCTTTGTTTTGCATGTAATCTTTTGTTTTTGGCTTCTATTTCAGCTGATCCAGTGCAAAGCAGACACAAATGCAGCCAATGAACATGGGAACACACCACTGCATTATGCCTGCTTCTGGGGCCAAGACCAGGTGGCTGAGGTTAGTGTGCCCCCTGGTGGTTTAAAAGTTCAAACCAATCTGTTTTTCTGAAGTTGACTTAATGATAAAAATTTGAAACATGCCATCATTAATTTGTGCTGTGCCTCAGGACCTGGTGACTAATGGGGCCCAGGTGAGCATCTGCAACAAATATGGGGAAACTCCCCTGGACAAAGCCAAACCTCACCTTCGTGAACTCCTCAAAGGTATTCTGAGCCCCCATCTGCACTTACCTCATTCCAGCAGATTTAGATGCATTTTTGATTGTTTCAGTGTTCAGTTTCTAACTGAATTCTCTCTGTCTCACTACCACACAGACAAAGCTGAGAAAATGGGACAGAACTTGACTAAAATTCCCTTCAAGGACACATTCTGGAAAGGCACCACCAGAACTCGACCCCGTGAGTCCCACAAACCCATAAACCAATTTACAAGCTGACCGGTTTCCATTAGTTGGTTTGGTGCTCCATGAAAGGGGAAAATGTTCCAGATATGTTCTATAATGTTCCTCTGTCCAGTCTTAATGTGATGTTTGTAATTGCCACTCCTTTTCCTTCCACATAGTGTTGCGCTAAATTTCACCTGAATAATGTAGCTTTTGTCTAAGTTTTAACATGATTCTGTCTCGTTCTTGTGTTTTTCAGGCAATGGCACTTTGAACAAACATGCAGGCATTGACTACAAGCAGCTCTCCCTCCTGGCTAAAATAAATGAAAACCAGTCTGGAGAGGTACGTTCATATAAACATTTTGTCATTTTTACTCTGCTATTTTTATTTTAGAGTTGCTGATAATTATTTGAAGGTTACTCTTTTAACCTTTTCTATATGTTTGTCTGATCGGTAGCTTTGGCAAGGCCGCTGGCAAGGAAATGAAATTGTTGTTAAGGTTCTTAAAGTTAGAGACTGGACAACAAGGAAAAGCCGAGACTTCAATGAGGAGTATCCCAAACTCAGGTTAGTATTTAATCCTGCTTTTTTTTTAGCCCTTATGTGCTGTGCTGTTGTGGTCACTCATTTGTCTGTTTGCATTGTGTCGAACCAAACTTTTTGTATTATTTCTTTTTGGGTGTGTTGCATCTCACACAAGCTGTCTGTTTATGTCAAATCCTCTGTGGATTTTGTCTGTCTCTTTTTGTCTGTCTGTCTCTCTCCTCTGTCCCTCCCTCCCTCCCTCCCTCCCTCCTTCTTGGGCTTCATCCCAGGATATTTTCCCACCCGAATGTCCTACCCATGTTGGGAGCATGTCAGTCTCCTCCCGCCCCTCACCCTATCATCATCACACACTGGATGCCTTATGGCTCCCTCTACAACGTGCTGCATGAAGGCACCAGTGAGTACTTTTACTCCAGTCACAAAATCCATTCTTGTCACCATTTTTGGGGACTTTCAGGGATTGTGATTTATAGCTCTTAAGCATTTGTTTTAATGTTTCCATCACTTTTTATTAGGGATGGCTCGATACCACTTTTCCACATCCGATACTGCAGCCTTGAGGATCGGCCGATACCGATCCGATACCGATCCAATTCTTTTTGTCACTTTAAAAGTTGTT
>JAPZDY010000024.1:19271544-19283761 GCA_029783645.1 Ctenochaetus hawaiiensis
TTTATCTATTGTGAAGCACTTTGGCGCAACTTTGTTGTATTTAAATGTGCTATATAAATAAAGGTGGTATGGTATGGGTATGGTATGAACTGTTAATTGTAATAATCCCACATACACCTTTCTGCCACTTTATAATTCAGTAAAGCATGTGTGTTCATCCACAGTTAAAAATAGTCCCTATGTGCTCAATTTACCAGTGCTGAAGTTAGCTAAAAATTAGCGACCACTGTTTAAGAAAATCACTAAGTTTTTTTTTTCCTCAACTCAACTTCTATAAATACAATGAAAAAAAAAAGTTAAACAAAGATGTGGTTGTTTAATGTATTTTTCTAACTTTAATAACTGAGAGTTATTTTTTCATTTTAAAAATCATTCTAATTTATATTTAAAGTTAAACTTGTATTCTGAGATTAAAAATTAAATTACATAGTAAATGGATAAATTTTATTATATTTCACCAGATTGTTTTTATTTTTTGTTTTTTATGAGATTTGATGACACTAAGGGAGAGGTAGACAAGACTTACCCTTTGGACACTATGTGCTCTTAATATTAGTACTTAATTTCAGTTGAAGACAGTATCATATTAGGCTCTTGTAAATAGGCATACAATGTTTTATTTTTGCTTGAACTGAATAGTAAAGTGATAATAAACAATCATTTAAATCCTATTTGCTAAAGTACTCTTATTTTAACATGGGGTACTGTTAGTATCATTTTACATAAAAGCGATTAAAAGACAGTGTTAGATATCAAATCTCTGGGATTAAAAACAACAAACAGACTGTTTTCTGAACTTCAGTTTTTTTGTTTGTTTGTTTGTTTGTTTCCACTTGTACAAAATACCACCAGCCTTCCTCTCCATTCTTTTTCAAAGTCAAATTACTCCTTCAAGGCCTGCCAGTAATATGGGTTAATTGTTCTGGATGGCTGGATCACTTCCAAGCAGTTCATCCAATTTCCATTTAAATTGAGCTATCGGAGCGTGACACTGGCGACGCTTGGCTCGGCACTGTTGCAGACAGGCGACACCGGCGCACCGCTGGCTGGGGTGCAGAGAAACCTGTTTACAGGTCATACAGGAGCCTCTCAAGTGACTGGTAGCAAATGAAATGCAAGCACACACCTTGTTGGTTCCTTCAATAGGGCTTTAAGAGGAAGCCAAGAAAAAAAACCTCCTGCAGTCAAACTGGTCAAGCGTTTATACACTGCTGTATAGTCAATCTCAGACTGGCTTCTCCTATGTGATCAAACAGTCTGAACAATAGAATGAGATGTTCAGAAAAAATCTTTCTTACCCTGCTGTCTGGGGATTTTTGTTGTTTGTCTTCCTCTTCCTCCTGTTCTGTTGAAAAAAAAATCTAAATTTTGGTACCAAGATGCCTCTTTTTGTTGCTGCCTTTTCTGGATTCAAGTCATATCAGTTCTCAAATTATTGGACAGCGTGTAAGTCAACAGGACACCCTGCTGCTCCTAATTTTAGCTCTTGATTTAAAGCTTTGGTTTCATTTTCTTTTATAACATGTACACTCTAATGAGCCATGATTATTTCCTCCCACTGCTATTGTTATACCTATCTTTTTATTTTTTTACTCTTAAAATCAAGGTGGTGCACTTTTACCATTTGAATAAATCATCGTTCACTATACAATTCATGCTGATGAACACTGAAAACAAACTTTCTTTTGTAAATAAGACCCAGATTTCATTAAACACCACAGGACTCTGCTGCTGCTCAACTCTGTTTTTCCTCTGTGCTTGAAGTCAGCACTCCCCCTTCTGATTGCACATTTACATGAGAGTCTCAAGCACATAGCATTTTATCTAGTATGCAAACTTTACTGTGTTATTTCCTTCATAAAGAAGAAGAAGAAGAAGAAGAAGAAGAAGAAGAAGAAGAAGAATTTTTGAACAGCCACTCAATGCTGACTATAAAACAAAACAAGGGAACAAGTCGAGGGAAGTGCAGTCATTTCTCCGTTTTTACAACTGTTAATTTATGGCTAAAGAGAAGAGATACCAAAACACACGCAAACATACATTTAAACAGTAATACTCAGCCCCAGTTTGTGCCTCTTTAACATTACATCCAAGTCACCCTGCTGAGCATTTGAACTTCCTGTAAAAATATGTACATGTGGTGTTCTTTAAAAAAACAAATCATTTCACAAAACTTACACTGGTCTGACTTCATTATCAGAATCCTCAACCAATCTTCAAATCATCTGGATGAAAAATTATTCTGGCCTCTTGCATAATAAAAAAAGTTCATAAGTCTTTTTTCTATTTGCACCTTTTTTTCTGTATATGGTAGTTGGAAGTGACATGCAGTATCTCCTTGCTGAATTAGTACAATGATTGATTGTTTTACAGAAAGGACAAGGACACAATAATTGCGGTCATGGATTTAGAACTGAGTAAAAAATCTTTTATCATGCAGACTTTAACAGAGTAATTTTTCATCAAGTATATTTTCAAGAGTCTTAAAAAAACTTTCACTTTACTAATGTAAACTCTCACTGTCTTTCTCAGGGGTCATTCTGATTGATGGTAACATGAGATAAATGCATTTTTCTGGGGTTTTTTTTATAAAGAAAAAAGAGAATTTAAGATTTGGTTGAAAAAGTTCCAAATATAAGTGACCCCCCCCACACCCCCATTCTCCTCTACAGACACACATACATCATGAAGGCGGCCCCTGTGATGTGTTTGTGGATCAGCTCGGATGGGTTGCATCACTCATTCCCCCACAGTCAAGCAGGTCCAACTTCTCATAAAATCCACACCATCCTGTATCATCGATTCATTGCCTCCTAGAAATGGGCCCCATGTCACACACATTGTTTCTAGATTGAAAAGGAATTTGCCGATATCTGCTGTAAATCATAAACTTCCATTAACCAGAAGGATCCATTCTGCCACAAAACACCAGCTCTCTCCCTCTCTCTCTGTCCTTGGTCAAACTACTGTCTTGGTTTTATTTTCTCTGTTTTGTTTTTTTTTTGCAGTGTTAGCAAGTGAAACCCTCCATCACTGTCTCCACCATCAGAGGCAAGACTGTGTTTTGTGAACACAATATTATAAGGTACACCATTAAAACGTTTAAGTGAGAGGAGGGACACCACGACCCAACACGCTCACACTATCAGTAAGGTCAGGATGAGAAAATGGAGGTCACATAACGCACCAACACATATTATTCCAAGACACTAAATGACACTGAGAAGAAGGGAGGGTAAAATCCATTTAGGCCCATATTTGTTCTCTATCATGTCAGTGTGGGTTTCCTTTGATTGAGTTACAGGGGGAGTTCACCTGAAGCAAACATAAACATTTTCTCACTTAAACATAGTTGTATTTAGTCATGAGGACAGTTTAGTTTTTGTTTTCAGAGGTTTTAATATTTGCACGGTCCACCAACCTTGAGATAGAGAAAGGTATTCAAAGTCTCACATTCCAATTTATTAGAAAAATAACCAAAGAGTTAGAAAACAAATCATATGAAAAATACAGATTCTGCTTTCAGAGAGCAGACTGCATTAAACTGAAAATAAGTGCAACATTCAAGAAATCATTACCGCTGCTATATTTTTCCATTAAATTTGAAGCTTCAGCTGGCCAATGGTCAGCTGCTTGTTAGCTATTAAACAAATTGTTTTTTATTTGTTTTTTGGCATTGTTGGTGGACTGATCTTTTTTAAAACTATAAATAGCTTCAGAGAGGAATTTTAGAAGCAGAGAAACAGTTTTGTATTTGTGTTTGAATATACAAAATGTGCCACGAATACAAAAATAACTGCAAATATGTTTACACACTACATACACACTACATTGTGTGTCTGTGTGTGAATTCATTCACCACGAATCAGCCTCTGAAAGGCTAATTTTGAGCCACACTCAGGTCTCCCACATTAGCAGTTCTCCTTGAGCTGCCCTTGACTTGAATGCACTGAGCCTGAGGCGCTTGGCTGAGGGCTGGGCTCCCCCCCGGGCTCCCCTCCCCCAAGGACACTCGGCAGGTTGCCTGCCTGTCTGCCTGCAAAAAAAAAAAATACATGTCCAGATACGTCTATTGTTCTGTGCTCTGATCTTCATACAGGTTGCTAAAACAAAGCCCTCATATTAATATTTATAGCCCCTCTGATGGGACGGGATCAATGGAGAGAGGGGAAAGAGAAGACAGAGTGTGCCTGAATAATCATCATCCATCTACCTCCAGCTCTCTCTCTCCTCTCTCCATCTCTCTGAAGTAGAAGTGATGTTTTAGAGAGGAATCCAATGTGTGAGAGAGAGAGATGGAAATTTCGTACGACAGGAGAAAAGAATGGCTGTATCCGAGCTCGCACATGAGTGTTTATTTTTGCTTTTGCAGCGTGCTGGCCGCCACCTTGACAGCGATGTTACTGAGTTATTTTTATTGTGGTTTTATTTAAATAGCTAAATAAAGCAATACAGCTCACTCTGTATTCCTGTTTGCCTTCATAGA
Source organism: Ctenochaetus hawaiiensis (assembly GCA_029783645.1). NCBI lineage: Eukaryota > Metazoa > Chordata > Actinopteri > Acanthuriformes > Acanthuridae > Ctenochaetus > Ctenochaetus hawaiiensis. The sequence continues at coordinate 19,276,031 of JAPZDY010000024.1, forward strand.
TATAAGCATATCCATCTCTGCTGACTTCTGTTAAAATCCTCAGCATTTTTACTTGATTCTGTTGACTTTCATTTGCCATTAATTCTTTTTCCCCCCAGCTGAAGATGTGTGGGAGAGTGAGTGGATTTGTAACAGACTCCCAGTGTCTTCATTGGCAAGCCTAACATGGTGGATCTCCAAGATGAAAGTCTGACAGCCTGAGTCAGTCTGCTCTGCATCTTCAGTGGGCGGGCACGCTGCCCAGTGCTCAGTAAGCGAATTAGGTGGGCAGCGGGCCCAACACGGCCCCTCTTGACTGACAGTGGCCCTGCCGAGCGGTCTTTAGCTGCACAAGGAGAAAGTTATTAATCAGATGTGTTTGCTTCTTCCAGCCTTTCAGAGGTGAAGGAGGAGGAGGAGGAGGGGGGAGAACCTGGCTTTGTGATGAATGCCCTCACTTCTGCGTGCTTCAAAAGTACAGTTTATCCATGAGGAATGGAGCAGCTTGTATACGAGCTGAGGGGGAAATTGCCTTTTCCTTTGACCTGCAGCCAAGGGTGAGGAAGTGAATGGAAAGCGCTATGAGAGTGTCTGCCCTCTGAGGTGATGAATACGGTGCAAATTAGAAGAAGAGGCCTTTCAATCTCCAGCGCTTCGGCTTTTTTTCCGTTCTTATGGCTCTAAATTGTTTTCTGTCTTTGCTCTACAGCCCGTTCCTGCCTGCCCCATTTTTTCTTAATCTCTCTTTTCTTTTTTCTTCAGTTTTATATTTATCTTCTCCCCCTTCTTCCACCCCCACCCCCATGCTGCACTGCAGCAGGGTTCTGGGGGTGTGCGGGTTGACAGGTTGAGCTCTGGGAGGTCGGGAGGGCAAGGGCAGTATTTGCAGATTGTTGGACATAAAGCTGAGACAGCACGGCCTTCAGTGAGAACACAGGGTGCAGCAGGAATCGCGAGGCCATGCAGAGTCACAGAGAACCGTGACCTTGAGCCGTGAGCAGAGAAAAAATCAACACAAATCCATCCAGTCCGGACATGAGCTCTCAGGCCTTAGCCCGCTGCGTATGTGTGCACTCATTGGCATATGGTGTTTTGCTGAAAATGGATTAGATGCAGCCCCTCATGAATTATTGTGAAAGCCCGGGATGCTGCAGCGCATCACTGAGAGAAAAACAAATTAATGTTTTTATCATGTCTGCCTTAATTTGATATTCATGAATGCAGTATTTCATATGCAACAAAAGGTTTGGTCCAATGCTAAAGATTTAAATTTTTGATTATTAATTACTGTTTCAACAATCCACTGGATAAATACTCTTGTGGATTTATTTTGTGTGTGTGTTTGTGATTAATTTGAGCACATGAGATCCATAATCTCTTGTTTTATCCAGCAGCTATGCAGCATGTGTGTGCAGTTTATATAACTGCTCAGAATAATACTGCAAACCCAAAAACTACACAAAGTATCCAACAGAAAGCCTGTGGGACATGAATCTTTGAATCATACGTGAGTGGAATAACAACACTGTTCTATCTGAGAGCAGACTGATGGAGTCCTTTAAAAATACATGTGATTTCAACTGGACTCAATCTTTATTTGAAACCAGTCCTGTAGGATTGACACTATCAACAGCCTGGGAAGAGGAGCTGAATCTCTGACACTTAATCACTTTGTTATTAAAATTATTCTAAACAGAACTAGATGTTTACGGGACTACCTAAGCTGTGTTTATACTGTACGTGTACATATTAAATGGCCCTTTTAATAATATATGAAGCTTAGCCTAGCTTGCATCTAAAATCTTAACATCTTCAATCCTCCACAGAGCCTTTGGCAGGTAAAACTGGACACTGGCTGATGGTTAACACCCACGGACTTCATTCTAAATTCTGGTCAAAACACCATGTTTCACACCTATTACACAATAGCTTACATCAGAATGAATTTTGCATTAATAAACAATAAAACACATTTAAATTTTTCTGTCCAACACTACAGCTGTACATCTGACTTATTTCAATGACTGACTATTGTTATATTGTCCGACAGACTGGAAAAGCTATGATTTAAGTAAAAGGACATGTTGGTTTTGTTTAATTCCAGTAAGTCAAAGTTCCTCCACAGGTACTGAATAAACTCCTAAAAACTTCTCTCTGTTCAATAGAATAACATATTTAGTTTTTTTCCATTACAAGAGTCATTCATACTATATTGGCTTTGATGTTACTCAACATCTCTCCCTTCATGTAGCACACGTGGATCTACATAGTCCCGCCTCTGTCTCCACCCACCTGTTGGCCATTTGCTTGCAGCTTCGACTGTGCTCATTAAACACACAGACCTGATTATCAGCTCCGCTATCTGACAAACTGTTCTCAGAACTGCTTGCTGTAACTTTCTTCATCAGCCACCCAAACTAATGTAACATTCCCTGTCAGCATTTGAGATGAATCACAGGGAAACCTGGCAGGCAGACGTTAGCTGACATTAAACATTACCCTGCAGATTTGTTTTGAATCAGTCAACAGATCAGAAAACCTGAAACATCAGAAATACGAGCTCACTGGTGGGTTGAAATGTTGAAACACATCTCGACATTGCTTTGAGAAAAAGGGCTACACATCTCTGCAATCATTTTGAAAATATTTAAACTAAGCTTGCAAATATTGATAAATAGCTACACCTGGCCTCTCCTCTGATACCCCTCATTTCACTGCTGCCTCACCCTGGCTGTCTGAAGCTGTGCTTGTTTGTTAGACTGTCATTGGTGCGCTGCAGTTCCAAGGTGGAAAAGTGTTTGCATGACATTTATTGCTTACTTAGTTCATATATGTCTTGCAGTATACAAAGCACAGGATACACCTTTTGCTAATATTAAGTGTTACCTGCATCTTGAGAAGCACAATTTTTTTAACACGTCCAACATCAGCAGAGAACCTTCTCAACTTCTGCTTAATTTTGAAAGCTCAAAAATGCAGACAGATCAAACACAAAACACACACACAAAGACAGAACATTCAGTCTGACACATAAAACATGATAATTTGCTTAAAACATTAAAAAAAACCCATAAACCCCTCAAGACTTGGTTTGTATTTTCTAGCTGTGTGTCACCTTTTTAAGCACTGAGCTAAAAAAAAAAAAAACACAGCAAAGGATACACCTTTGCATTTTGCTCACAGCTCCTCGGACGAACCCCTCAAACCTCCAGATGCATTTAAGGAATTAAGACATCCATCAAGATTGTGGACTGAGATTGATTTCCTGGTCAGTGGCAGGAGAACAGATGAGAAATGAGACAAGGAGGCACAAAATAGAGAAATAAGAAAAGCACCACAACTACCAAGTGTGGTGTCTTTTAAACAGGAAACAGGCAGAAATTAGGGGCTGTAAATATAATGACCCTAAGCCAGCACTGACTCAAATCAGAATCAGATTTTTTTTAACACTTCCTTAGCAACATTTTAGAAACACATAATTATACAGAAATATGGCTGATAATTTTCTGAAACCTTAAAATTTTCCAATTAAATTTAGGGTTGTCCCAGGGTTGATAAAAATTGTTCCTTTAAAGTCACATTTAAGTTTAAAAAATGGGCTCAAGAGGTTAAAAACACAATGATTCATGGTCACACATCACGGTCACACGCAAGGTGTATGAACTCTGTTCTTGATTTCTACTGGCCTCAACAGATGTTGTGTATCTTAATTAGAAAATGTTTTTGTTAACTCTGTCTGACCCTCACCAGACAAAATACACTGCAGTTAGCCAGAAGCTTCTTGTGCGCTCAGTGTGTGTCCATGCCACTTATTTGAGAAGTTTCTCTCTTACAGTGGCACTTTGTACAAACAAAGGCGTGTGTATAATGAGATGCTCCATATACATATAAAAGACAAGGCAGACTTCACTTGAAGGATAGTTGCTTGCAAAAACATCAACCAGCTCTTGATTATGGAACATATTGTTTCCCTCTGTTGAAAGGAGCCTGTGGAGAGGCTTGCATCCGGATTTGTCCTCCAAAAGTGAGTTTGTCTTTTAAACTATCTTAGGAAAGTTTTACAGGAAAGAAACACTGACACATGTGTGCTTGTCTCGATACCTGCACAGTCCAGTTTTCACACCAGCAGAGTGTGTGAGGTTAAGTGGAACATTAAAACATTTCCCCCCTGAATTCTTAATCAGGTTTTGTTGTGACCAGACTTCTATTTTGGTAAAGATTTCTTTTCTACTTTCTACTTTATGTATCTCATTGTAAAACCTTTAAATGGAGGTTAAACATGATCTTAAACTCACCTTGAACAAGGGCCTCATGCTTAAAATACCTTTCAGACACCCACTAGGTTTTATAATCCTTTAAAAGAAGCAATTAAAGAGATTCATCTTTAAAATAAAAACATCACTTCATATCGTGTCGCTTAATCTCCTCATTTTCACCTCGGCAGCTATTTATTAAAGCCGCTCGATTATTATCAGAAATTGATCACTTTTTAGTGCTCTGGAGCAAAACAGCTGCTGGGTGAGTGCACCCATGTGTCTTTTTCCTTCTAATGCCACTGTAGGGCTCCAGTTAAATGAAACCACCTCCATGCTGTGTCTATTTAAATATGTGTTTTTGAGCTCTGGCACATGGAGCAGATTTCCCACAGTATATTTTATCCCAGCAGATCTACAGCGCCTGTAGCTGCTCACTAAAGGATAGGCCATATTAAGACTGTATACTATCATAAGTCTCTAGTCTGGACTAGGGGTGAACCAGCAGTAATGATGGATTAATTGTCTTACAGAGCAGCTTCCAGTGATCACAGAATAAGTGTTTATCATGCTGGGATATTGTGGGGGACAGTGTTTTTCCCTCCTCTGTCTGGGTTTCTTTTACTACACTGGTAGCAGTGAGAGATGATGTACAGTCAGACTTTCTGCTGGGCATCTACTTCCCTGGGAGATGTCGCTCATTTTCTGAATTGCATATGAATGCATGCAGGGAAACGATTGGAGGCTGATTATGATTTATGGTTGACTAGGAAGCTGCAGCTGTGATTTTTCCAAGACTGTGCATGTACAATGGGAAATGTATAAATATGCAGCACATTTCCACTTTGCCTAACACCTCTATGATGACTGCAAAGAGCTTTCACTTTCTTCACAACATCAGCTTACATTGTAAACAGTTTTGTACAACTTTTCACTCAGAATCACTCATATCTGTCCTTATTTCTAGTAAATATGAGGCTACAGTCAGCAGACCATAAGCTTAACTTCACACAAGGACTGTTACTGTTGTTTAGTGAGCAGGTGCCTGTAGATGTATTATTTCAGATGCAACAAATACATACACGAGTTGTATTGATCCTTTCATCTTATTCTTGCCAAGAAAGCAGGTAGATTTATTTCCCAAAAAGTCAATTTTATACAAGTGTAATGTCAAGTACATCACTAATGTTGTTTCAGGCTCATATTGATCCCTCGATCTATGGCGGTAAAACAGACAAAACAAAGGAAATGGTGGACATTCAGTTGTGCTGACATATGTACAAATAATACGGCTCCAAGAAGTGCTCAATACATCACCAAAATGAATTTTTTCTCATCATTTGCTGAGATTTCCGGCCATTCATCTATGTGAGTTATGGCCCCTCTTTAGAAGTGAATCTGTGCTACCTCAACCTTCCCCTCACTTGTATATCTTAAACCTACTGAGCTTGTGCTTTTAGTTTTGCCCATCTGAGCATGTAGCATAGTGACACATCCACTGGGACAACAGACATGAGGTTAAAGCAATTCACCATGGAAGAAACTGGAGCCTGCTTTGGCACTGGTGGAGAATGGGCAGAGACGAGTGCAGATACCAGATGGCAGTGAATGTGTAATTACAAGTCTCTGGTGCAAAATGAGGCACTGGTGGAATGAAATCTTGCTTCAAATATCCTGCTTACAAAAGTCTTTGTTTACTTGGCAGAAGGTTCAGCAGTCACCCTTTAAGTAGTTTCTTTGAGGTGCAACTTTCTTGTTTTCACTGTGTGCTGAAGAGTTCAAATGCTGAACAAAGGCCATTTAGCAGCATTAAACTGCAGCACTGTTGTTGGTGTCTGCCAGTGTCTTTGTGGAATGGTAATTACCAGCCAAATCAAAAACAGGATGAAGATGGACAAAGACAGTTGTACTGAATTTAAATTGGACGAGCCTATAATGGCTCCCAAATGGAGGGCCGCCTCTGTGCTCACCCCAGAGGGACTCACCTGTGATTTAGCCTCCCTACTTCTGCATGTGACGGAGGTGGCATTATGGCATCGCCCGCCCTCTCCCATGTGACCCCGAATGCTCCCTTTTCCGTAGGAGACTGCATAATTGTCTAATTAAATGGAGACACAACAGCCCCAGCATACCTCATTAAAGACATCGCTCCATCAGCTCCTGCCTCTCTATTTCTTTTAAAAAGCCCTCCTCATCCTGGCAGGAAAGGTCAAAAAAAAAAAAAAACTATTGGAAATGGTTGCCTGCCCTCTGGCATCCCTCCTATGGAGACTATTTAAACAGTTTTCTCATGACTATGTAAAACAAAGGCTGCTATAAATTCCTTTCTATCATTTTTAAGTGTCCAAAGAAAATGCTTTGGGGTCAGAAAAAGAAGCAGAGGCCATGAGGAGGCAATGACAAATACTATGCAGGTGAATCTGGAAATGGTGTTAAGTGGTGTGCTGCTACCCTGCAAATAATATGAATGCAGTCATCTTTTTTGTATTAATGAGGCATCCACTATTGAATAATTTCAGCAGATAAATGAGCCAGTTTTGAGCCGCTTATAAATGAGGCTAGCTGAGCAAAAGATTCCCATGTGAATTCTCTCAGTGCTCAGAATGTGGCGAAATAATTAACTTGGAGATTACACCGTTTCCGATGCATTAGAAAATAATTTGGATATGCATGTATGTGTGTATTTATATTCTAGTTCTTTTTAACAGGTTATTTTAGCATTTCATACATGGTTTCTGGTGTTTGTTTCATCAGTATGTATGCTGTTGAAGATGTATTGCATTGTTGCCACATAAATAAATTGTTGCATGCTGTAATTTTGTTAAAAGAAGAACCCATTTAGATGATGGCAGAGAAAAAAAACATGAGCAGCTGCATCCGATGCTTTGGCATAATCAGCAGTTGTACACTGCTGTCTCTAAACATGTAAATGTTTGTGTAATTCCGTTGTGCAGGTGTGTGAGAGAGCATAAAAAGGCATATGCATCAGTATAAATATCTCTAGTATCTTCATGGTTGTGGTCATAAATATTTAGCCAAACCAAATTTATACATCTCTCTTCATCCAGCTGATGCTTAATGTAACCTTTCCAAGTCTACAAACACATCTCCCCCTTCCTCCCCCTTTGCCCCCGCCCTACAGATATTATATGTTGGATAGGCTGGATGTTGGGGGTTAACGTATGTCCCATCTGAAATGTCAGCAGCCCCTCTGGTGGCCAGCATGCTGTTGACAAAGCACCAAACCACTTTGTTTGGGATGCAAGACTCTATTATGAATGTTGTTTAATCTCCTGGCAGCACATGATCATGGCTGCTCTGAATGTGTACTCACACAGGGTCAGTTTGTTCACCCAGGTGTCTCACGTGCCTGACAGACAGATAAAAAGCAGGTTTTTTTGTCAGTCCTGCATGCAGAATGACTGTCATAAGGATCAAATACTCAGCCTGACATCCAATCTGCTTATAATGTTGAATTCTATGGATTTTGTGTCAAGGT
>JAPZDY010000024.1:19287528-19319124 GCA_029783645.1 Ctenochaetus hawaiiensis
GTGCATGTTTTACCATATAACAAAGATTGTTGGAAGTTTGTGGAACAACTTTTAAACTAAAGAGGCTAAAAACTAAGCTAAAACTAAACTAACTAAGTTGAACTGCTGAAACAGCACTCTCATATCACATTCACTGCACTGTACTGCACATCTGAAACCTGCAACAGAAAGACAGAGACCTTTTGCTTTAGACAGCCGATGAGCGAACCATGCAGATCTCAGGTCTCAGCTTTTAACTCCAGTTGAATTCTTGTAGTTAGTAGTTGACACTTTAAATTATTATATGTTTTTGGTTTCTATAAAAATATAAACACAAATAGACGACGGGAAACAGAGATTCAATTATTTGCTGTGAGATGTGGACTGTAAATCAAAAGAGGGTCTGTTTTCTTAAACTTAAAGGGGAAATCTATCTTTTTTAGGTATATTAGTTCTATCGCAGTGTTTTTTTTTTGGGTAGAAAAAATCTGCCTTAAAAAGTACAAAATTAGGGTGTTAAAACTTTTTTAAAAATCTGTTAAGCTGTTTCCCAATTGGCCTGTGAACTTGAAACTTTCTTTTGTCAGCTTTGCTGCTTCTGTAGTAGCTGTTCACTGGCTTTCTAGGACACAGTCGTGGAGACTGTGGCTGTAGAGATTTAAGAAATATGTATGAAAATACGATAACAATGTAATATACTAAGCAAACGACCGCAGAAGCTTTGTCACAGAAATATGAATATTGTAAAAGATGTGCTGTAGAAGTAAGCTGGGCCATTTGTATGTTGATTTCTTTGGAATGGAAGAAAATATCCCACATTTTATCAGGATGAGAGCCTGTGGAAGCAGAAAGCAGCCTCATAACTACTGTGTTTCAGGCAGAAAGGCTCTGTCTTTGCATCCAGACATTAGCATTTATCCTGCTGTCTGTGATATTGATTTGCCAAGTGAGGCCTCATGCTGATGACCACAGTCTTTTTTTGAGCAGTGAGAGCTGTGAAGGCTTTCGAAAAGCCTCGGTGCTGTGCTTTCAGTCAGTCCAATACCCGGATGCTGGTTCATAGTTAGTATGAGTGATGTGAAAAGTCTTGTGAGGATGCAGTGGAAACAGGAGATATTTCATTCTCATTCAAGGGGAAATTGTGTTTAACAGCTTGTATATGTAACAAGAAATTTATCTGATGTATGTTTTTATCCCTTTTGCTTTGGTTTAAATGTTATTTTATCTATAGAGTACATCACAAATTATTTAAAACAAATACTTTTATCATGGAATGCAGTTTGAATCGCTGGTATTTCAGATTGCAGTTGTACGATCAATAGTTCTCTCATGCTACTTCAAACATTGATCCTCTCCTTTGAGATTTAATTAGTTCCTGAATATACTCAGTGTAACATGAATATTGTGGTATAGCTATTGAACGACTGGATGATCTATACTGCATTTGTTCGGGGATCAATTATGAATGTTGTAATTTGCTATTGATGTAATTGATCCTTTTGTCCAATTATACTGGAGACAGGCGTCAGCCCTTTTTACTTTGCAGCTCAATGAGCGGCCCATCACTGAGGCATCCTCAGGAGGGACAATAAGCCGCCTGCTCTCTGTCTTCTGCCACGTGGGCTCACCTCTCGTTTACTGCCTCCACTGTTTGGATGTATTCTTAAACTTAAATGTGATAAATGTTTTCTGTGAGGAACAAAAGTATTCATTACTGAATTGAGCTGGATTAGGAGTTTAAAAAAGACAAGGACAGTTAACTTTTTAATGCATAGATTGATTCTTTTTTTATTTTACACTTTGATTGTATTTAAAATCTTTCAATAGCTTATTTTTATTTGTTTGTTTGTTTGTTTAGCACTTTTTTTCAAAAACATTTTTACATTTTTACCCCGGTTTTTCAAAAGTCCAGAATTGCCTGCATGCATACCTGTAATAGTTGTAAAAAATGAAAGATTCTAGTATAACTTTTGTCCTCACCCAATGCTACATCACCTGTCAGTTCTCTGTAAAGCTTGAACAATATGCTGTGTACATAAAATATCTGCCTAGCTGCAATCTGCAGAGGAGTCATTCAGAAAAACATAATCTATTGACTGAAACTGTATGTTTCCTTTAACAATGCTTCCATTGCAAACAAACAGGAAAATATTAACACAATTTAAATTAAACTTAGCTGAACAACCACCAGAGGACTGTAAAATTTAATGCAAATTCACTAGTTTAATTACATCCAGTGTAACTACTCCCCAAACACGGCCAGTAAAGCAGCCGCTCACTGAGAGAACCAGCGTCCTGGTCTCCCATAGTTAATTAAATCACACTGATGGGAAAACAATGCAAAATTACAAACAAATTGAACTGAACCATTTGAATAAATTAAATAGAACCGGGCAGATAAACTTCAGGTAAAACCTGCTTCTTCATTATCTGCTCAGTGGGCACGTTAACCACAAGAACAACTGCAGTGATACTTAATGAAAACAAACTGTTTTCTCAAAGATTTATGTGAATTTTACTTTGGAGATAAGTGGATGCTTGCAGAGATGCTTCAGTTTAAATTTAAATTTAACAACTTTAAGTCTGTTTTAAAAATCTGGACTTCTTGCATCGCTTGTCAAACATCTCTCCAATCTACTCAGTGTGTGATCTAATTAGTTCATTTTCTTGCAAGCACTGTATTTCTTTTGATAAAGCACATCTGTCTGCCTCATATGGACAGCTGCTCGCTACACAATAAAAGGCTCATTCTGCTCAGGATACATCTGCACCTCCACTACAAGTTGTCCTCTGCATAAGGAGATGCACTAAGGTTCAGTGTTCTGCAGAGCTGACTGCATTTAAACATGTGTCATATGGGGAATTGGTTTTACTGTCAGAGTAGACTCAAAACTGGCTCCTTCTGCCCACTCAGGTGTTCATTTTACATCCTCTCTGGCTAAGTCTGTTTCCACTAAGTCTCTTTCTGCTTAATGTAGTCTCAATGAAACAGCTTGATCGACCTTTTTTCCCCTTTTCCATCAGTTGTCAATGTTTTGCAGCAGCACTCTTCTCCACAGTCACATCTGCTGGCTGTCCAGTCATTGTGGTCATAGAGGTGGAGCTCCCTCTGTAGATGGATTTTACTGGGACAAGGAAAAATACAACTTTTTTCCCCTTTTATGAACAGTGAGTTAAAAAAATTGAAAATAAAATTATTTCAATCGGTAAATATTTTTTAAACAGATTAATACAATACAGTCCTAAATTGTATTCAGCTCTTTTGCTAGCAAAAGCATTTAGATAACTTCTCATGGTGAGGAATTTGAATCTGTAGCTCAACACATCTTATTGATCTCTTGAGCAGTAAAGAGGTCATTGAAGAGATGTTTATTACAATAGAAAAGATCGAAGAGCAGCTGTGTGGTAGTTTTGACACATCCTTTGAAAAGCATGCATCATTTCCAGAGAAGCTTATTGAGTATAAAATTATTGGAAGCGTACATTTATCAGAGTTCAGACAGTTTCAGTAATACATTGATTCTGGTGTTTTATGGCAGACACCTGCTTTGAGGGGCCTGAAAATGTTTTCTTAACCAGCTTGTCACTGGTGGTCATGAGGTCCTACGTGAACACCAAAGATTTTCTTATTTTCTATATCACTTGATGTTGCGTGCTTCTGTGCACCAATCAGGATTTAGCAACATGTGACAGTTGCAGAGTTGATTTTGCTAACCTATGTCAGTCAAATCTGAGCAAACCATGCAAACAAATTTTCAGAGATTTTAGTTTTAAGAAGACAGTTAATAACTGACATTAAACATGTCCCTTTGGAAAAAAATCTTCTGATATTGTGGCAACAAACAAGAAAAAGTCCCATCTCTGTATCTGTGCTAATATTAATGGCTTTTTAAATGTCCAGTATGTAAAGTTTAGGGGGATCTGAAGACTAGGTGCTAAACTTATATATGGACCATGAAATTTTATCTGCAGATGACTTACACAGAGATTATTCACAAAAACCCGCCCACTTGCACTTGGCCATACAGTTGGAGAAAAGGTCCGCAGTGACCATTTGGTACCAGGCAACAGGTCTGTGTTTATTTTCTTAAAGCACTTTGTTAACACTTGTGTTCAGTGTGGTCACAGTGTCTCCCAAACAAACCTCCAGAGGTGCTTTTGGCAGATTAAATCTCAATCTATCCTCAGTGTGTCTTTGGTGCATTTACATCTGTACTTGCATGCTGTTAATCACTATCTGATTGCAATCTGATTACCTGTAACACATTCAACCCAAGGTGTGAAGGGGAAATCTGAGACATATGTAACAAGAGATAATACGTAGGGTTAGGGTTAGGGTTAGCAGCAGAAAGGTCTTACGTGTTTATGCAGTCTGGGAATGTGAAGACTGATCAAGTGTTTCACAGAGGCACACAAAGTCCAAGTGGTCATGAGCACCTCGTAATATCTGCTTTTCCTTTTTTAAGCTTGTGAGTTAGTTCCAGCAAACTGTAAACACATGGCACGGACTTCATGGGTATTTTATGTTCCCGCAAACACTTCCTCTGTCAGTAATTGCACTGAAATGTCACTCCTATTATCACAGGATTGATCGCGTTTGAGTTACTTTTGCCTTTGAGTCTTTGAAAGACTGCACAATTGTTGTAATTTCAGCCACTGAAAAACCCTCTTTCTTAAGCCTCCCCTCTTGTTAAGTTGCACTTTATGCGGTAGATTGATGCTCATAGCGGTGAGTGCTTCTTGGGCTGGCGTCCACACAAAGCCCCCAACAGAGTCTTTGATGTTTTCCTCAGCGGATCAAAGATGTTAGAGCGCGGACCTGCCAGGTGCTCCGCTCTTTCATCTCACTTACTTATCTGTCTGCTGCTTCCCATTCGCTGTGAGGGGACAGAACAATGTGTCCCATTCAGACGAACACTATAATTCACACCGGTAAGACTCACTCCATTTTGGGATTCTCCATTCGAAAGGCAGTGAATTATTTAACTGTGGCATGTTGTGTGTAAGAAAAAAAAATGCAGAATGTTTTAACGGGTTTATTGTGCTCCCTTTCTTATCGCTTTGAAGACCATTCAGTACATAAAAGTAACAACAGCTAGAGCCACACAGTCCAGAGTTATAAGTGAAAACTTTAAGGCCACGGTTTCTTGAAGCTCATAAATATTAGAATGTCTGTCACTGCCTTTGTTTGCTCGCTCTTTCTTGCACCAATGAGTGTAAATGTTAGTGTTGGGTGATTTTCTCACACAGCCTGAATCCCAAATGACTGACCAGGAAATGAACAACTTTGCCAAGTTCACTCACAGTTTCAGCACCAGTCGTATGCAAGAATTTGGCATTTTTAACTCATCATCATAACCAGTCACCCTTTGATTCTCCCATTAACCCCAAAATGTTTAGTTAAAATCCAACCCCTCCCTTTTTTCCCATATTTGCGTTCCAAAACCCGGTAACTCCCAAAGGACACCTCTAAGTCCTTCCACAGAGAATTTCTACATTATTGATTACAAATGAGATAATAAAAGCCTGCATCATTTCATAGGCTCTAGGGTAAAGATAACCTGTCTCCATTTACATATCATGTTGCAGTTTATCCTTTTGTATACATGTCGGCTCGCTTCATCATCGTCCTCCCCCCCACATGACTTATGGCTCACGTATGGATGGATCCCTGGTTGCCTCTGCTTAGATCATTGATGCTTTGATCTCAATGTAAGCGGATGACGTCCTCATGCATAGTCAGAGTATTGATTTTCCCCTCCTCTTCCTGGTAAATTGATCGGGAAACTAATTGTGCCCTTTTCTCTCTCAGCAGCATCTCACCGCGGATTCATTTCACCTTTTCCAAACTACCAGTCTTGTTAAAGAGAATATAAGCAGTCTAACAATTTAGCAGGCAAAAGAGGCTATTTAAATTGCAATTAATGTCACACGTTTCAGTTTAAGTGTTCCTGCCTGGAGTTGTGGCTATTGTAATTGGGTAAGTAAACATTAGTGGATTTTGCATTTCCCACTTTAAAAAATGAGCAAGACAGTGTGCTGCTAAGTGCACCATCAGTTTATTTGAAGTCTCTGTGCTTCGATGCAGCTTTTCTTTGCAATGCCTAGGTAATCCTGTTGGACTGAGAAATGGTCTCATCTTTGAGGCAAAATCTTGATAATCCATTCTCTTGACCACAGCAGGAGCTGAATGTTTTTCCAGCTGGTTGCTCAACCATGCACACAATATGTCAAACAAACAGAATAATGTAAGTGCTTCAGTCCAGGGCTGAGTCTTTCCTGAATATAGATGTTTGAGAGCTCCTATAGTACAGTGACATGCTGAGAAAGAAGGTTTCTTGGAGTATATTTGCAAAGCATCAATATCTTACATAAGCTTTTGATTTTTTGATCAGAAACTAGATTAAAGTGAAAGGAGGGCTTTGGAAAAATGATAGCACTCTAAGGTAGAAAATAACATAAAAAAGCAAAGGGTACATTGAAATCTGTGACAAAACACAACTCTAACAAGTCTAAAAATTTCAATCAAACAACATGGACAGAAGTTTCCTGTCCTGATGCTTTTATTGGCAGAATGATGACATTTTTTCACTTCCTTCCAAAATGAGTACAAACTGTTGCAAAACAACAAACAAACAACTCTTATAATCTAAGTCAGCTGTGGTTAAAGTTTGGTTCATTTGGGCCTGAAATCAACTTGTTAAGGCTCAGGAAAAAAAATCTCAGTTTGAGTTTCATAACCTCTTTTTAAAAAAGAAGCCTCTTCTTTGTCATGGTTTAAAAAAACATGTTTTAAAACCTAAAATTTTAACTTTTTTGGCCACTTGGGGTAATGGAAACATTGATCATAAGACCTCTAGGCTTTTGTGGTCATGGTTAAAGGAAACGGATGTTGCCTGTCTCCCATGTTCAAGTCCAACATTTGTTGTTTATTTATTATATTAAACTTTTATTTTATCAGAAATTGCCTTTAGATTAAATCCTTCTGTGCTCCACACAGACAAGGGGTATAATTTTTGTGGTCACTTTATTGTAAACACATGGTGCTTTGGAGGCAACTGGCGTCTTCCTTGGAAAAACTGTCTCCAGAAATCAGTTGAATCTTAGGAATTATATCACTGAACTGCCAACTAGTTTGGAATATGAAGCTGTCAGGCTTAGAGAAAATATATGCAGTGTTGACAATGATTGATGGACATCTTATGTGTAAGAAATCTCAATAATACAGAAAAAAGACAAGAAAATGAGGTGTGTTGTGAACCATTTGTTTTTGAGGACAGGCCGTCTTTCGTGTCCCATCAATGCCTATGAATCCCCTTCGCCTTGAACAAACAGATCCAGAGCTCATTTCACCACAGCAGAGGGTGATGGAGAGGGGTCTGTCTGTATTTTGGCAGGCCTTTGATGGAGTCATTGACTGTGAGAGGGATCAGGGATGAGGAGCATGGATTCAAATGGAGAAGAGGGCAGAACAAAGAAGACCCTTCCTAACCCAAGACACACAATACCATATTACTAAGGCCACTCTGACTGCAGCTATAGAAGTCTGTAGACGTGCTGAGAATCTCTTGAACAATCATATGAAGCAGCATAATGATGCATAGATAAAGAGATTTATGGATGATTATACAACAGCTAGAATAATGGCAGATCTGTGACTGCATGCTACATAACACTGAATGCATGCGGCAGGAAGTGGATCTAATGTATGTGCTCAGGTATCCAAGGTAACAAATCCCAGTCCAGGGATCTCTCAGAGCCGGGGTCAGGCACAAGGATTGCCAGTCCCATTCTTGAAAAGGGCAAATCAGACGCCTGTTATTGCTGTTTCATACAAGTGCATGCTGTTACACTTAAAGGTACAGATACAGAGATGTCTCTTATTGTAAAACACTGAGCAAATATTATAGGTGTCGTTGTTTGACTACAGTGTAGTCTTTTCCTGCAACAGTAGTTTTTTTATTATTATGTTTAGTGTGTTATTTATTGCACATAAAAAATATTTTGATATAAATATTACTTCATAGTTTTAACTTCACTTCATTTTATCACATCATCTCATAAATTCACATTCACATTTACATCATTCAGTACCTTCAGTCAGCCAAAAATATAAAATAATAAATCCGGCTTTGCTTTTCTCTTGTTAATTTTTTTATTTTTCTTTAATTTTATTTAAATAGCTCCTTTTGTCTCTGTTTCTGTAAAAATACATCCAAACTTAACATGTTTAATATCCTTTGAGAAGACGCTTTTCCCAGCTGTGATGTTTCCAGAGGAGGCTCTTACTGAGAGCTTGTTGCCTTTGAGCGTGGTCATTCACAACGGGTGGTCAGATAACAATTCAGTCCAGCTGGTTTAACTAGAAACACACTCCTTCCTTAAATGTAATACTGTAGTGGTCAGCAATGTGGTTTAATGTACTGAACTAATACATTATGCTTACTAATAGTAATGCTTATGGAGGATCCTTTTTCAGTAAGTAAGATGAGTGTTTCATCATCAAAATAATGGGACTTGATGTTGATACAGTATTTTGTCTTTTCCACATAATTTCTCATCATGGATCTGACATCTGGAGATGATGTTGTCTTAATAACTTTTATTTGATTACAGACTGTGGAAGACACAGCATATTTCATAGGCCTAGTTAGGAGCAGACAGTCAAACTTTGAACATATCAACTGCAAAAACTGGTAGAACTGCATAAGCTGACTTTCAAAGTAAAGCGCAGATAGATTCATGGGGAGTAATAATTGCCATGACAATAAATCTGTAGTTTTGAGTGCACAATCCAGCAGAGCTCTGCTTTATCTCGACAGGTTCTGTTGGGATTAATAGCCCCTTGTCCTCAATATATCAGCAATCTGCAGGGTGACTGGATTTTAGCTGCTCGGAGAGCCAAAAAACACAGCAAATGATAAGAACCTAAAATGGAAATGTAAGTCATTTAGCTTGAAAAAAGAGCCTATTTTTATGCTTCATAAAACAACCATTTGACCCACGATTAAAAACTTCTGCAGAGCAGAGCAGAAGTTTTTCCCAAGATATTACGTCTAAAGCATGAAAATGTCTCTTAAATGGATTTCTTCTCACTTACCATATTTTCGAAAATTTCCTGGGTGTTTTATTTTATGCTCAATTTGTGATGCTATTTACAGAGTGTTACCATAGAGCTCTGAAAAAACATATATGAATACAAATATAATCTTTGGATGTTAGACTCATATATGTTTTTTTCAGAGATCACCATGGTAACATGTTGCTCACTGATTCATATCGCTGTCATTTATTATTTAAATTACACCTTCAGAGGACTGAGAGTTATGCAAAGAATCAAACAAAGGCTTGACGTTAAAAAAGTGACAATTTAACAAAGAAAAAACATTTATATACAAGCATAGAGCGATGAGTGTAAACAGATGGAGCATATGGTGAACGGGGAGGCAGACGCAGACATTAGTGAAGGTTAAAAACTTTGCATAAACATGTGCAGTGCATGCTCAGTGATAGAAGTGGGTTAAAGCTGGCGAGCATCCATCACTGTAAGCAGAATTATCTTGGCTAAGTATTTCATCAACATATTTGGCAGAAGTATCAAGCATGGATTTGAATTTAAAGCGTTTTGAATACAGTCAGAAAGCCTGCATAATTGTGTGGGGCTGGTTACTCAGTCTGATGAGCAATCATCGAGCTGCATGAAGATATCGGCTTATGTTTTATACAGTGCTGGTCACTGACCCCCTGTGTTGCGGGAACATCAACCGAAGTTGCTATTGGCAACAGTTTCTCTGACATTTTTTGCTGAATACTGAGGTTGAATTCAGAGAGTAAAGACACAAACGACGAAACCTTTTTTCAGCAGACAGATAAAGGTAGTTGTTTTGTGTCTGACCCGAAAAAAAAACTGAGCTATTTTATAACAACGGAATATTATTATGAAAATTATTATGTTGAATAGTGGTCATTTGAAGAGTATTACATTTTGTGGTCAACAAAGCTCTTCCCAATTTGGACTTTGCTTAGCAGGCAAACTCAGAGAAATCTGTTATCTTTTTTCAAGGTAACCCTGCAGTTGCATTATGTGAATAAATCCTTGAGGAATTACCTCATATGTGAACATCTCTGCCTGAGTAATTCAGATTTTCATCTGCAGTGATGGCCGTTTAACAATTAACGAAACAAATCCCATGATCCCCCTGCTACATGCCCAAAGATGCCTGTTATCCACCGGCAGAGACACAACGCTTAGTTTCCACGAATATGGTCAATTAATGTTTTATGTTGTTTTGAAAAAAAAATGAGTAATATTCAACATAACTGCAATAACATTATATTTATTATTTCTGCCAAACAAGTTTGGATAGATTGAAATTTTGTTTGTCTTGAATTTTAAACAAGACTGAATCACATACTGTGAACGTAGCTATTATGACCAGTTTGAGTAAAAAGCTAAAAGAGTAACTTTTTCCTTACATTGGTCACATCTACAGTCAGTGTTTAACTGACATATGGAGAGTTCGAACTAAGACAAATAAGTCTAAAATGTTGTGACTCAGTGTCTTAACAAATAAAGATAGTAATTAATTACAATATTAACTTCAGCAGGAAGCTAGTATATATAGTGTGTATCTAAATGTTACCCAGTGACACTGGAGGAATGGAGATCTGCATCTTTCATCCTAACAACCTATTTTCTTTTTCTAAAATATTGAAATTGCACATGTTTTCAGGTGCTCGAGTCATTAGTTCAAAGTTTGGGTGGTTTCAAAGTTTTATGTGTTTGTGGAACATATAAAAGTCCTACAGTGAGGCCAGTGTGCCTCTTGATGATGTGATTATAATGTCTGTGCAAGCAGCTTTGCAATGGGGAAAGTAATAGCAGATTATATATACTTACAGTCGCTCAGTTCCAACTCAAGAATTAAAATGCCAAAAGTTTTATGCCCAAACTAATGAATCTTTACACTTCATCTCTCATTTCTCTCTATGAATTGTTTCCACATTAAAATAAAGGGGAAATTTGTTGTTTTAAGATAAAATAAGATATTCCTTTATTAATCCCACAATGGGGAAATTTGCAAAAAAGACTTAAAAGGGGGAAAAGGCTCAGTAGTGAGCAGGAGCTGCTACAACAGGCTGCCATCCTCGCGGCGCCATTACAATAGAATAGGTTTTCCTCTGAATACATTTTCCTCTGCTTTTCCCTCGAATGCATCCGAGGTTCAAAGTCTTGGCACTGGACTACATGTCAAATGTTTTATTTGAGAAAAAACATTGTGGTGGTGTGAGCTGGCCAGATCAGAGCTCTGGTAATAACTACTTTCTTGGGAAGAGGGGGGTTTTTTTGGAGCTCAGGAAGCCGTGAGGAATTCACAAAATTGACCTGCAGCCAGTTTGCATCTTTTACTGACAATCAGAGGAGTTTTTCTTGTTTTTCTTCCTGAGAGCCACTGAGTGAAGAAACTTTTGTAATCATCCATATCTATTATTGGGCATGTGACAGGGGTATTTACATTGCAATGGTGGCTCCATTGCTCTGACTAATGAAGCCACCATCTGGACCAACTCCCTGATTCTACCTCAAGGAAAACAGGATGCAAGATCACAGACGTGCCACGAGAGTCACTTCCCATTGGAGGGGACAGGTGGAGGTGAGAGACAGAGGGAGTTTAGTGGGATGTGATACTGCTGCAGGTGGAATATCATTGTATCCACAGGTGCTTTTATTTACCCATAAAACATTTAAGAAAAAAAATATGTGGCAATGATCAAAAATCTGCAGACAGACTTGTGTCGTTTATTTGACTTAAGTGGTAAATATAACAGTAGGCATCAGAGTTAAAAATAATAAATGCAGAAATAGAGGTGTAATAATGTTTCTCAGTCCTTGTTTTCTGGCTTCAGTTCTCCTCTGCTCTCCTTCTCCTGCTTTAACCTTTCACACTCCATAAGGTGCTATAACATTTGGCTCTGGTTCTGATAGCAGTCTTTCTGCCAGCATGGCTGTTTTAATGATTTTGTGCTTAATCCGTGTGAATGTTTGGCAAACTATTCTCCAAATAGAAAAGGTCACACGAATTCAGTGTTATTGGAAAGGGATCAAGGCGTTAAGGAAATATCACCTCCCTCAGTTGCTCTTCTGTTCATTTGTTCTGACCAAGAATGAGGCAGCTCTGCTCTCTGGACCTTCGCTGACTCACTGAAACTACAGCCACAGAAGTTTAGTGATCATATTAAGCTTTTTGGCTGTGTTTTTGTTTGTTTTTGGCTTTATGGGTCACAAAAAAATCGATGGAGTCATTTTTCACATTTAACTTAAGGCACAACATGTAGAACCTTACTTTCAGAGGAAGCAACAACATTTTTATCTTTAGGTCATTTAAAAGAGAATAAATGAGAGAAAATTTAAAAGATGACAAAGTTGGTTTATTTCTTTAATTTTATAGCATAACACAAAAAGGTAAAGCCACATTCAGATATTTGCATTTATTGCAAAATCTCAAAATCCCACCATGTATATTTGTCTGACTTACAGTTGAGTGACTTGTTCTCAAGCATCACATTTGGACAGAGCTGGTGTGGCTGTTTCTTTTCAGGTGCTTATTTAACTTAATGGTAACAATCTTCCAATCTTCTAATTATGTTTGCTCTGGAGTTACACATCAAAGACTGAGATATCTGTTATCGCACAGTTCTTTTAGGGTATATGCAATAAAGATTACACTAAAATTTTAACAACAAAATTGACATAAATGTCTTTTTTTTATTCAGACTTTTTATTACCCCAAACAAACAGTAATTTAAAGACTAAAATATGACTAAAACTTCATCTGGTTCTAATGTTCACACTGTTGAAAAGTGATGATATTTAAGCTTTTGCGATGCTTGTGATAATATATACAATACGTTTGGAGGACAAGGTGTCGCAATCAAGCAGCACTTGAGATGAACAAGGCTGTGCTGCCTTCATGCACCAGCGGACAAAGGAACTGTACTGTCTGTGCTTGCTCTACCATCCCATAATGCTTCTATGTGATCAGTGGGACCCTTGGCTTTGCTCCCATCCCTCTGCCTTCCTCAGTAATCAGCAGTGTGATGTGATCAGAGACGCCTGGCTGTCCTGTCCTCGTCTCATGTCCAACAGCACCAAAGTATTCCTTCTGTCATTTCTGACAGTCTTGTGATGGCTGTGCAGAGACAAGGGCTTTGTCCCAGCATGATATTTATCTTTGAAATTGAGGAGTTAGACCTACAAGAGACCACTTCATGATCCTCATACCCTCTGGCTTTCCTGAGGAACGTCTTTTAAGATGAAGAGGATGAAAGATTAAGTGCCTCAGCTCTGTTAGCCCCAAGATTTCACAGCCTGCTCTCAATTTATTTTCAAGTTATTTCAATATGCACATGCGTGTATGCAAGTATGCACTTTTACTCATGGGGGATAACCTTAAAGACATATCACATTAACAAATGCATAACATAGATGACAAATAAACACTGCTATGAAGCAAGACTCATCATTGATACATGACAGACCCTTCACTGTGACTCTGAATCAGTTTCAGTGCTTTGGTAGAAGTGTGTTTGCAGAGGAGTGGGATCCCTCCCTCAAAAGCAGCTCTTAAAAATGCTGTCAATCACAGCAGCACAGTGTACTTTGGACTTGACAGAGCTTCCTCTGACACAGTCACCAGGGAGCATTTGTCTGGCGTTCGCAGACAGTTCAAGGTTAATTGATGTACATCATGAAATATTGATAACAAAATGATCACTTACTGCACAGAGTGAGCACGAGCTCACGCTATGCATTTAAACCAAGCTTTTGGTGGGTATGTGTTGCATTTGAATAGGGCGTGAGATAAGGATATAACTGCAGAGGCCCCTCAAGTTAGTCATTTGCACATTTGGAAGTGGGTTAATGAGTGCTGGTTAATGGGAAAACTTTTCTCTTCCCTCAAGAACCACTGTGTAATTATTTGATTTATGAGTGGCTGGAGGAGGAACGCAGCAGATGATCACCCTCACCACCTCAGAGGGGCTTCATCCATGGGTTTGTTAGGCAGGAGAGCCGCCTCCGTGTGCTTAGTCGTCTATCACATCATTACAGCACCACCCTGAAGAAACATGCGGCAGTGGTATTATGTAAAAGATCTGTTTGTTTAATAGCCTACAAGACCATTCAGAGCAGACACTAAAAAATTACACAAAAAACAGATTATTGTCAAGAGGTTTAAACAAAACAAATCAAAACTATATTCTGAGCATTATTCTTAATATGCACTACAGGGATTCTTTGTTATTTGGCCATATAATCCACATGACTGTATTAAGAATACTATTAATCACGTTGAGAGGCATTGTGATAGCTTTGTCTCTGTCCTTGTCGGAGTTGTTGGATGGGTAATCTTCTTGTTACTGTAATCCAGCTTTTGGAGCCGACAGAAATGCCTTTTGGTTCTTTCTTGTGCTGACAGTGTCTGGAACAGCGAGGAGGATTAGCTGTTGCTACAAGTCTGAAAAGCGCAACAGAAGACCAAAGCAAAAATGGCTATTTTTACTCTCCAGCTCATATCAGAATATTTGTACAAGAAAATACATTACATCGTACTTCTAGCTTCACAAGCGTAATTACGATGCGGAGGTAAAGGGTTGCGGTGCAGTTTTTCAGTGAGAGCTGCTCTGTGCTGAGTGAATGACTGCATGCTGTGATCACTTAGTGGAATGAAAAAAAAGCTGCCGTGTGCAGAGAGACAGAAAGAAATCAAGATCCTTCCTGTGCAGATGAAATGGTTTGTCTTAAGTGCTGTTTAATGAGGGGCTGCCAATCAAACAAATGGAATAATTGCACCGATTTAATTAAAATTATTCAGTGCTAATTTTCTGGAGGACTCTTTGTTTTTATCCCCTCCCTGTAAAAATTGATTTCCAATAATATCCAGACGGTCACATGAATTAAGGCGATAAACCAAAAATATATTAAAGGAATACAAATTCTTCCTACA
Source organism: Ctenochaetus hawaiiensis (assembly GCA_029783645.1). Classification (NCBI taxonomy): domain Eukaryota; kingdom Metazoa; phylum Chordata; class Actinopteri; order Acanthuriformes; family Acanthuridae; genus Ctenochaetus; species Ctenochaetus hawaiiensis. Next base: position 19,302,513 of record JAPZDY010000024.1, read on the forward strand.
GCACAAACACATTGACTGAAAACATTTGTAAATGTCGAAAATCTGCATTGACACATTAACCCAATAGCAGACAACAACCTAAACACTTACATCAATAATACTATCTAAGCCTAATTCTAAAAAGAGGAAATGAACATTACACATTACAAAACATGGTTGGCATTTTGAGTTACATCCTGAAATTAAACGAAAGGACAGCCATTTTTTCACATCTATCTGCCTGTGTAAAGCAAAAACTTGTTAGGGTAAAAAGTGTTGTTTTTTTTATACATTTTAGAGTAAAAACCTGTATCCTCTGTTGAAAGAGTATCATTTTTTAACATATTTAGTTGGTATCATGCAGAGTCAAACACATTTCACTGCATTATAGGGCCTCATGTCACATGTAGCACAGCACTCAAGCTTAGAGGTCCTATCCTGGACTTTGGCTTTTTATAACAGAGAAAGGACAGGAGAGAAAACAATTGTGTTAAAAAAAATAAAGTTATTTAAAGGCATGATGTAGATTTTTTTCAGTTTTAATGTTTTTTAGCGTTTTTTTTATATAAAACTGACAAACCTGTGTAAGAATTGTTGCAGTCTGTAGTGCATGAAGGGGTTTGTCGGTGTGATTGTAAGAGAGAGATTTAAAAATGATTAGTTGAAATTGAAGCAGCTGAAATGTCCTGACTTTTGCCTCCAAGCATACGTCAAGATTCAGAAACATAATTCCCAGAACACATCTTGGTCACATCGTACATTAGACTTTAAATATCTGGTGGGTATGCTTGTGTCTTATCACACACCATGCTTGTAATCTAGGCTTTATTTTAAAAGATGAAATGGTCCAAACTAAGGTAAACTTCTCAAAATGTGGGGGCCATACTGATCCACAGAGGACATTTAACCACTGTTTCACAGCCTGAAGTAATCCTGATCTTCATGCACCCCTGTGAGCTTCACTGTCTCTGATCTTTAGGTATCAGCAGGTTGTGCTGTCTGACATATTGCTGTTTTGGATTCTACCAGTGGGTACAGCCTAAGCCACAAACGTTTGAATCATACACAAAGTGGCTTTAATCAAGATCATAACTGAAACTTTAGTACATTAATTGCTGCCTGAACCTGTACTCTGCCTCTGCCCAAATGTAAGCCAAACTGCAACATAAACCAACTCCATTATATATTTTTTTTATATCAGTAGACTTGTAATTGACCAGACTTTGCCTCAGCTTCAAAGAGACACCCCATGGCTTTGTGTTTTCCTCTGTCAGACACTTTCCAAGGTTGCCCTGAGTTTCTGTTTGCCCTCTGCCATAGTGGGTGATGGACCGCTGACCCTCGTGCAGCTTTTTGTCACAGCATGGGTGAAAAAAATATTTGGGGGTCTTAAAAACAGTCCTATTTCTTTTACTCTGCTCTAAGGCTTTTAGATTCCTGAGATTTCTTCCTTTTTACTCAGAAAACCTGAGAATCTGTTTGCATGAAACACTGACTCATCATGGGTCAGACAGAGAGAGAAATGTTGTTTCCCTAAACTCTGTTTTATTCAAAGTTTCCTAAAAGAAAAAAGTTGTCGGATGTGACAGCTGTTTGCCTATAAACCATAATCACAAATGAGCCTCATCAAAGCTGTTTTTCAGGTAAGTTTTTATTTCATCGAGCAACTGAAATGTAAATAAACCAAATTTCCACCTGACCTGGCTTGTGTTTTTGACAATCACGACTGTTCATCTAAAATGTGGCAGGTTTGTATGATGACTGATGAGTGTTACCAATCAACAGGTTCATCTGGCATTAATCAATAGGCTCTCAAAACTTAGATCACACTGTTACTGCTTTGCCTATTTTCCCTCCTCAGCTCTTTAAAGAAATACATTTTTTCTGTTCATCTGTAATTTAAGAGCATTTGAGACCAGGCTAGCATTTGCCAAACATCGCCCCTAACTGCATGTGTTGCTCAGCTTGTTATATTTTATCCAAATGTTGTCCAGTGGCATTTTGGTTGGCACCTATCGATAACTCTTGGAAATTGAAAATACAGGCAAAGCGGTTTGGACTGGCATGCCAACCTAGACCAGATCATTAAAAGGAGACCGAAAGCACCCAGAAGCACATGGACAATTGCAGGTCTTTAAATTCAACACCGTTTCAAGTGGATAGAGCTACTCTATCTCTCTGTCTTACTGTCACACTTTCTCCTGTGCAATCAGTTTTTTAAGGACTAGGAGACATTGCAGAGAAGGACAGACAAAGACTGAAACATGTTGGTTTATCTCTCCTTTAACAGGGAATGGAGTCTTCTATTTCTCTCTCTGGCTCCCTCCTCTCTCTTCATCTCTTTGCCTCTCTGTCTCCTCCTCCTCCCTCTCTCTGGCTTGACTCCAGATGAGTTAGTGCTCCAGGCACTCAGTCTCAGGGTGTTTGAGCTTCACAAAAAATAGGAGTTATTTGAGAGAGGTTGACGGCCAAAGAAAAAAAAAAAAACAAGCTGAAAGAAGAATACGTGAGAGATCCCAAATAATTTTTTCGATCATGCTGTGACAAAGAGCTGCATGAAGGTCTGTGGTGTAGGATCTTCTAAGACACGGGGCAAACAGTAACCTTAGGCAGCATCTGACAATAGAAAATACAAACCCACAGGGTGTCCATTTTAAGGTGCAGGACTGTGAGGGTGAATACAATTCAGGGATTCTCAAACAAGTTATCTGGTGAAGTCTATACCCAGTGTATTTCGAACATGCCTGGAACTGTGTTGCAGTGTATTAGTGTGTGACCTGTGAATCGAGGGACTGAATTCAGATGCAGTATTGACATTTCAAAGGTTCAGCATTTGACAAGTGCTCATGGACTTCTGGGCAACGGGGAGAATGAGCCTCTGAGGTGAAGGTTTCTGCCTGATTTAAAATGAATTTATTTGTACAACTTGTCTGCCGAGATGGTCATGTATTTATAGCACTGGAACAGGATGCACCTATAATAACCAAAAAGATCAAATTACAGGTTTGGATCAGCTTTTCATGGTGTAAATTATTAGCACAAAGTCAAGTGTCAAATGCGCTAGTGCACAAGCCCTCCCTAAAAACATCAGGCAGCATAACAAGTATGATAATTTGAAAAAGACAAAAAAGCATACTGGTTGTCTTGTAGTTTTCTTTCTTAAAATATATAATAAAGTATTAAGTATAATTCGTAATATTTTTACATTGAAATGTCTAAAAATGACTTTTTGTGTGACATTTTACGGTGAGTTATGTAATGTTGTTATCCCAAAATGTTTCCAACAATATTTAAACTCAGAGAAAGCAGCATTTTGTTCAAGGTAACTCTCACGCTTGATATACAGCACATCTGAAATACTGACTTGAGTTTTCATTTGTAAGAGGTGTAGGCAGTTGCATTAGGAGCTTAGGAAGTGTTTGATAAAAGAAGTTTGGTAAAAGAAGTGGAACAAGTGTGTGCTCTTATTTGTTAAATTAATAGTTAGTAAATTGAGGAACAATCACAAGAAGTTTTTAAACCACATCCTGTCATTCACATCAGCGCTTAAATTAAATCATGCAGTCAGTTACTTTGATGGGCTTAGAGACGACTCCTTCAGGATTTTGTACGAGAGCCAACTTCCAATGAACTTTATAAAAGTCAGCTCATTATTCATGATCAGTATCATTTTAGTTCCTCACTCGGTGTTCAACAGTCCAGGAAAACTCATGCACTTTATGCATTTAAATTGCTACCTACCCCTACCCCTAAACCTAGCTGTGGGACAATGATACTGATCGATTTTGAAACATTTGCTCATTCAGATTGCTTGATGCTTTGCAGAACCATCCAACAACAGAGATTACATATGAACTGAATAGCCTTGTTGTGCTATAACAGAGAATCACAGATATATACTGGATCTCTGTCATCTTTGGGGAGCTTTTGCTCACCACCACCATTTAAAATCACCCTGGTAAAACCTTTGATCTGAGCTCTGGTGGGAGTTTTCAAGACTTTTGTGATAAAAACTTAGCAATTTGTGGAGCAGACAGAGAGAGGCCATGTGTCTTGTCTCCAAGTGCTATGTGTGGACAGACCTAATCAGGATCAGGCCACCCCACAAAACAATACAGAGAAAGACATCAAGTTCCCCTCTGGAGTTTGTTACAAATGTGAACATTCAGTCAGTGGAGAATATAAGTAGTGCAGAAGTTCCAGGGAAGCCATCAGTGAAAACCCACTCGCTCAGTCTGACTGCTGTGGAGACATGCGGCACTGAGACGGATCAGTTATTGCCTCAGGAGTAGTAGTTATTGCATATTTATTAAACAAATAATTAACATGAATGTGTGAGTGTGTGTGCATGTCTGCCACTATGCTTTTTCATTAAACTGCTGCGTCTCTTCACTCCCTGGCAGCAATCCAAGGTGTTCCAGGCACCGATCTGGTGGTGTGAGGTGGCGGACGAATGAGGGAGAGAGGAGGGTGGAGTGTGTGTGTGTGTAGGTGTGTGTGTGTGGATTTATTAGCCACAATTAACATCAAGCCATTGTATAAGGCTCCTGTGGACAATATCAAAGGGCTTGCTGAGCAGAACAAGCAGTCCGGTTTCATTAAAAAAGGCCTTGGTGGTGTCGGAGGGAGACAAAGGTGACACCCATCAAAAGTCAGGGATATCTTAAATGAGCCTCAAGCTCCTCGCACACTTCTTGTGTCTTGGTTCGGGTGGTGTTGCAGGGTGTGAGGCCTGCAGGCTCTCTGCCTCTCTGTTGGAGGAAGTCAGTCTTTTGTGCTGCACAGAGACTGCAGAGCTGCACTGGGTCATGAATCCTCCTCATGATGGGATATGAATATGTATGCAGGTTAACTGATGTGCTAGACTCTAATTGCGATGGGAGGGAAGGAGCCTGAAGTGCAATGCTTCTTGCCTTGGCGTATAACATATTATTCCATGCAACATATGAGTGGGACACTTAAGGGGGTCTTTTTCCTTTTCCAGTTGTTTATATCACTCTTGTTCATGCATTTTCTTCCCCTTCTTCAGCCTATTTAAATGCATCTTTGATAGCACAGACTAATTTTGCCAACATTGATCTAATTATATTTGTTGTAGCTTTTGTTGTCCCTCAATTTATGCCTCCATGCCTCTGCCAATTAGGTTTTAACCAAATGTGATTATGAAGAATAAATGCTAGCGTTCGGCTTCACTAGAGGGTGGCACATCAGTTTACCTAAGGCAAAGCTTTCAAACTTGGGGGGAGAAAAAGCGAATGAAGCTAATTTTAAGGGATGTGCTTTTAATTTTGAGGGTTTGCATAAACACAGTGGAGCATTTCAGATTAACAACCCCCCACCCCCACCCAAAAAAAAAAAAATGTGGCAACCATGAAATCGCTTTAATTAGGTCAGTCAACAACCCATTAGTGTCTTCAGACACACTGGACCCTAATGGTGAGGGAAAAAAAACATTCAATTAATTTAAACTGTAAGAAGTGCAACTGTGAATTCCTTTGGATGTTTTCACATATTCACTTATATCACTTTATTTCAAAATTCAAGTTAATTTAAACAAAATCAAGGACATTTTCAGTCCTCGGCAGCAGAGGGCTGGTGCTTAAACAGACATCTCGTGAAGGTCAGGTTGTTATTGATGATCGGAGAGAATGACAGCTGCCACTTTTTGAACAAAGGTCAGTCCGCCAGTTCACACCATCAGATCTCTGCTCTTCTATATCACCAGTAATAATTGCACACATGGATGCACATTGATATGCATGCCTGCACACCAAATGTTTCAAGTATTTTGTGTGTGAGAAATGTTCATTAAGCCAATCTGTGTGAGAGCAGTTTCCCCAGTTAAGAAAATAATGCTGTCTAAATTGTATTGTTCATGGACATCATAGTTACACAGAGCATGTTTTAACATCTGTAACACGTCTTTACTTCCACTATTATGTCCAAAGCTGACATTTTTTCATTGATGTTGCTCAGCAAATTGCAATTTCATTCCCTACATTTGTACACATAATGGAGGCCTATTACGACATTTAACTTCAGCAACCCAATCTTCATTTTCGTTTCCAAATGTTTGCCATCACATCATTACTGCCAACATGAAAAAGAAATTGTGTTGACACATTTTCTGTATCTCTGTGAGTCAATACAGAAGACACTCTCACAGCAAGAAGATGAAAATGTCAGAATTAATCACAGAAATGAATCATGTAATGTCAGCAAAGTATGACGATAGCTGTGAGGCCTTCACAATGGCTCTTTGGGATCTTTGACTTTAGGGTTCACACTGGTACGCTCAAAAACCAATCACATCATAGATCCACCCCATTGATTATGCCAGTGGTGAATGATTTTGACTGATTTCACCTTTGACTCTGCACTTCAAGCCTAAAGCCCTTCTGGTGGCTAATATGGAAGTCCAAAGCTGACATTTCCATCATAGACAGTAAACAATAATAAATTTATGAATCCAGTTGCATAGTATTTTTAGAAACATTTGTCATTAATGTCAAGATTAAAGCAAAATTCTTTTGTTTTTACCCTTTTTAGATACTTGATAATTGCAATATTTTAGATTTGAAGCTGTAGCTAAATTGCCCAAGAGTTTGGACTATTTGGTGCAAAAATTACCAAAGTCTTATTTTATTACATTTTTCTCTTTTTTTGTTCATTCCCTCATAATTTGCAGTATCGATCAATTTATTTCTTCCTTATTAGCTGAATTTTCACAATTGCTCCTCTGTGTACCGTTCAAGTAATGAAGGACATGAATGTAATTTCACATTTTTTCTCAAGTGATGAAGATATCATGAGAAATCGACCACTGCAATTTCACAAACACTGAAGAATACTAAGTAGCACTTTAACTTATATTAAATTATAATTATATCTGCTATGTTTGTAATAAAAGTGTACAGATGCCTTCATTTAAAAGAAAGAGTTGTTGCCAGCGCTGAGAGACTTTATTAAACATTACGTGATTAGAACTACATGTATCCAGGCTCTATTCGCCCATCATTTGTGTTTGGCCAGAGGGCATCTGCTGGACCCACAGGGACCATCAAAGGTTTTAGTCACAGCAGGGAATAATGTGAGAGCAATAAAACTACAGTGGATACTGTTTGTTCTTCAGTGACTCCTGAGATCCTGCTCCTCAATTTAATTGAAATCATCCGTCTATCGTTCAAGACGACAGTTTTAATTTACAGAGATAAGCAAGCTCAGCCTTGACCTTGCTCCGCTCTGACATGGATCGCTGCTCCTGCATCTTCCCAGGTGCCTTCAATCAGCTCAGGGGTTTTTTTGGACTATGCTGCTTCTTTTTTTTTGGTGATGTGGAAGTAATTCTTATTCTATCTCGCGGCTTGGTTTTTACCTTTTGACATCTGCAGCGTGAGAAAAGAAAATCTATGTAAACAGTACTTCAGTCAACAGATCAACACCTCTTTCTGTTCCGACTGACCAACGATATTGATTACATAATGCTTTGTTCACTCGGCTGCTTCCCTCCCTTTGTTGCCATTATCAGACGGTGTGCACAAAGAAAGTCGCTCCTGCCATGCACTGTGAAAGAGAGAGGGCCACGAGTGCAATCATAAGGAGCATAAGCAGCAGCTACCATGATGGCTTTTTGTTGTGGAGCTCACGGCTTTGAGTCTGTTAAATCCTGCTTTTAAGCGCCTTTAGTGGAGTGTGAAATACAGTGCATTGGACTCAATTATATGGGTTTCATTTGCCAGCGAGGCTATGTGGTTTTCTAACATATAGATGTAGAAACTCCAGTCCTCTGGTGAAGTCACATTTACGCACTTTCCTCCTGTAATTGATATTAATTACTTGTCAGCTGCATTCAATTCTCCATGCCTGACAGCTCTGTGGACTCACTGGAAACTTTGCTGCCCTAACTGTGCTGTCAGTAAGTGGCTTACTGGCAGCTGATTAATTTCTGAGCACAGGCTAAAAAATTCAGTACCCACCAAGCAATCGATAACATTCATATTGATGTACATTTCACCAGGTAGAACTTTAAACTATTCTGCTCTTTAGACAAACACCAGGGTAATGATCCATGTGTAAATCTCTTAGATTCATTTTTAGAGGGGGGATTTAAAGTGAGTGAATGGCTTGAGCTCCCTGAATACTTCATAAAGACAGCACAGGAATAAAATGGCATTAATAAAGGGTTTTGATTAAATACTCATTTTCCCTGGAGTCCTAGATGAGTGTGTGTTCCTATGAGAGGGCAAAGGAGAAGGAGACACGGGCAGTTTTGCTGCATAAACGCTCAAATGAAATGGAGAAAAAAAAAACAGAAAAAAAACCCATATTGCAGATGAGAGGAGGATGTGTACTCAGGATGGGGGTCCCTTGGCCTCGCCTCAGGCAAAGATGCTACATTAAAGCTGGCACACTCTCAGGGTCATTATTAAACACCCCCTCTGTAAATATGCACCTGTCAGTGTATTTTCACTGAAGAGTTAGTCTGAGAGTGATGTTTTACCCCTCCTTGCCACTGGCAGGTGAGGGAGAGAAAGAGAGGCGGGGGCAAAAAAAGGGATGAGAAAAGATAAACAGCATTAGCATTACTAAAGTGAGCAGCTTTGGCGGAGGGGGGCTTCTTTGAAGACTTACAGCTTAATCCTATCTGCTGAACCACCATCTATGCCTCAGCTTTTGTTTCTCAGACTCTAAGACCTGCTCCTGCAGGAGCAGCAGACAGAGGGTCAGTGGATTCATCTTGTAGAGTGCAGGGGAATAGGAGGATTTTGTTGATAGCATTACAGAATATTTATAGCTGAATATGCTTTGTTTGCACATTGACCCTTGATAATAACTGTAATCTTGAGCATATTTTGCAGTCATGTAAGAAAAATATGTGAGGGATGTCAGACATTGTTTTTTCTCTGTAATGCCTCCTGCATTGTTCCTCTGTATATTCTACTAGCAGTTCCAAAAGGATAGATTACTTTGTAAAAACAGTGGGTATTGAAATTACGGTAAAAATGTATTTTACAGAGTGCCATACTGATGTGTTTATTTAAAGTCAGTTTCAATTTATTACACATCCAGCTAAAACGTATGCAGTCTTAAGTGTTTTCTGAAAAATATTATATAAACTTCCATCATTTAACCACAACACCATGCATTTATTTTCCCCAAACAGCCACATATTGCACTCAAGCTGAAGAATTTTCAATTGGCACAGACACATCTTTGCATCAATTTGTGCTGCCCTGGGTGAATTTACGTCTAATCACATCTTTCCATTGACTTTGTATTGAGCTGCATCGCCTCTAAAATTAGCTTTGTGTTCTGCTGGATCACTGAGTAACACCTTGTTTATTGAGCCAATTGTGTTTATTAGGAGCACTTCTCACTCCAACTCGATATAATTCAAAACTACAATCAAGTTAAATCAACACTTTACACAGAGATTGAACTTTGTAGTAGGATTCACTGCTGTGCTGTTGTAACGAAGTTTAGTTGTATCTGATAACCTGAGTATTATATAAAGAAGGCAGAGCACTGTTCACTGCAGACTGCGACTGGAAGTGCATTATTTGGTAAATGTTATCAAGCTGATATTTGTAATCATAATTTAAATAGTGTGGTAAATGTAGTTATTTGTGTTAAGGATCCATTGTTTTTACTCCATGACAAAATTCCCAGAGATCAGATTACAGTCCCTCAAAAGCACAATCAAAGCCAAAATTGATAATAAAAATGCTGATCTCACTTTTTTGCATTAGCTCATGAGGTCATTTGGGAGTTTTTGTGCACTAAGAGAATCTGGGAGGTTAAAGGAAAAGCATTGTTGGACTTGTGGAGGTGGTCCAACGGAGTATGAAAAAAGAAGCAATTAGCAATTTGAGTTTGTTCAAAGGAATAGGGAAGGAAAGACATGAAAGGCCTCCCTCTCTCTCTCTGAACATCAAGTGCTCTGACTGACTAACAGAGGCATGAAGGTCCATATGGAATAGGAGCCCAGTGAACATGGTAGGCCTTTGTGGAAGCACCAGCGCCAGTTTAGCCACAGTAATGAGAAAAGGCCACTCCTATGGACTCACAGTGCAGTGTTGTAGACGCATGACACTGGCACCGTTTATACCTCTCCTATTCAATTATGGTCCCATCTGGTCATCGCTGTTTCTGCTGCCACAGCAGTGAGGCGAGAATTCACTTTTGAGGTCTTCAAAGCCGGTTTGAACGCTCAAAAATCCCCCCTATAGCAACTGCAGCTCAAAGGACAGCGAGTACAGTGACTGCCAATTAGGAGTTCCAACGAGACCCATTAGATCCCAGAGAAAAATAGACATTTCAAAGAGGGACACAGAAGAAAGAGCTGCTTTATGACGGGGCCTAAAACATTTTATGCCACTGGACTGTAATATGATGATATCTCTGCCTTTGGCGTTAGTATTTGAAGGACAAACTATTATTTTAAAGCGAGTTACTCACCTGCAAGTTGTCAGATGTTGGAGCTGAGTGCCATTTCATGATACTTTTCCAATAAACTCATCGAGAGTGCCCTTCAACAACGGTCATCACAATCACAGCAGCAGTGGTCGAGATTGAGAGAAGCGAAGGGACAAAAAGCTGAAGCTTGATGTGCCCCAATCAAACACATAAAAGATTTAACATCACCCCAAGGTGTTTTTACAACACGGTTGTACTTTAAAGGTGCATTAAGTAAGATTTTACTGGCTCATGGCACAAATGGCTGCAATAAATCATCAGGGATTTGATATAGTTGTCAGCAGTTACTCAGCGGTTACTTAAATCACTGCAAAGATTTTTGGATTTCAGAAAGTCACTTTCAGACTTGACATACTTCTTCTTTCGACAGCTCAGAGAAGATATTGCAGAGAGAAAAGGGCTGCAAGTCAACCACAAGGAAACTTATCCTTGAGCAACATAAGAAGATAACATCTAGATTGTAAAACATGCTTTTTCTGAAATCCTGTCCTTTGACTGGATTCTGTAATAGTGTTAAATACTACTACTAAAACTACTACTACTACTAATAATAATAATAATAAAAAGTTGCACTACTTTTTTGGTAGATTGGATTAGGCATTAGTTAGGACCAAGCAAATGGTTTGACATTTTTTGACTTTCATCTGATGGAGCCTTTATACAAAATTCTGCAGCAGATTTGCAATAAAGATGAGTAAAAAAGAAGTTGTTTTAGTAGGAATGAGTGTTTTCATGCTACTCTTCTAAGACCGTTCTTCTAACATGAGGAAAGAGTCCTGTTTGTAACTGCATGTGACCAAAACAACAATGTAACACTGACAAAGAAACAGCTGCAACAAATACAGCAACAATTTAATAAAATCAGGAGCTAAAAAAATAAAAAAATAAATAAAACAAATACTTTCTAACAAACAAAACAAAACAAAACTTTCTGCTGTGGAAAATGGTGGGTAATAACAGTGATTTGTTGTTAATTGTCTAAAATGAGAGCAAAGCCCAGCGTGGTCTTTTGATATGCTTTTTACTAAGCAGTTTGTACATTATGTCTCTTGGCTTGACTGTGACTTGGCGTAGTGACGGATGGATTTGGCAGCTGTCACTGAACACAGATCAGCACTTCTGAACGCCAGAATCTTTAGGTCTTTTTAAACAACGTACAATTTCCTGAACACGTGAGCCTTTTGTAGAAAAAATAGTTTGCCAACCAGCCTGAAAGAGTTTACCAGTTCCTGTGGGTCATCGAAAAGCTCTCTGTCAGACAAATTAATGGACACTTCTAAATCTAATTCAATCTATCAATCTAATTTCAGTCCTTACCTTCAGAGGTCCTATCAGTCTTCCCAATTGCATTGTGAACTGTTCCACGCTCTGGGTTTTCAGTCTAGACTTTCTTTTTTTAAGAAAATAACTCTATGATGGACTAAATGTTTATATTTGGTGATGACAATTAATGGCCAATCAGCCTTTTTTAACTGGACTCATAAATCATCTGTTTTAATGATATTGTGCCAGAATGATTTGTTCTTTAACTTATTCATCGATCTTTTGAAGGTTAATTTTATTTTATTTTCCAGTTGATTGATCATCTTAATCATTTTCAAGAAATGCAGTTAAAACTCTCACTAATTCCAGCCTCCCAAATATAAAGATTTGCTTCATCACCTTTTTTCATTTAATGCTAAGTCTAGTACTACTGGATTTTCAGATGTAAATCATAGGAGATAAAAAAATGAGAACATGCTAAAGGGTCTGGGAAATATTTTCAACATTTCATAAACTAAATGATCACTTAAATACAAAAACAAAAAACTACATAAGAAAAATATAAAATAATTGCTTATTGCAGCATCCACAGGAAATATACTACATGTACTTCCTTCTTATTATTATATAGAAAATACACACGAATAAGCCATATAACATGGTTAGTAACATGAACAAACCAATCATTTTATATATCAGCTCCTTTAGCTGATATATAGATAGATCATTAATGTAACATGACACATACAAATACATTAATCTCATCCCATATTTGTTACTTTTTCATGTTTTGCTGCAGAAAACAGTATAAATTGATTTTAGATTGCAACAATACAACAATATTACACACTCATAGTGACTGTTTGTTAGATTACACGAAAAAAACATGGCAGAGGGGCTAAAAGTTGGCCTTGTTAATGTGAAACATTTTTATCTAAGATGCTGATAAGTTTTACCATGTAAATGAGCACAGTGGTCCCCCCCCCATTTGATTTCTGTCAGCTCCTTTTCTATCTGTTTTTTAGCAGCACTATTCACCTTTCATTACCAAGGCAATCATGTGAAAATCTTTGTCTTATCTGTCGATAATCCACTCACAATTAGTCTCAACCATGAACACATACAGGTTTTTATCTGCTGTCTTACAACTCCTGACCCCTGATCCAGTGTTGCCACTGTGTCCTTGAATCAACCTTTATTGGATTCAGCCCACTTGACTGTCACGTTTCTGACAGAAGTGAGAAAACATCTTCACAATGTGTTGCCATTGAATTCCTATACCTCCTGCATTGGTCGATCCCTATGACAGATGACTAGTCTTGGTTGTTCACCTGTGATCTGCTGGTGGCGGAGACCATGGAGAAGGTTGGGGATGGAGGCAGGTATGAAGGCAGTGCCACTGGGTCAGATGGTGATTTAGGGATCGGAGAAGGAGAAGGAGAATCCATTCAGGTTTTTATTATTACCTTAACTGTGGGAAAGTGTGATTTTGCTTCGATGCAAAATCTTTGTTCTCCCAGAAACACCTTTCCCGAGTGTTAGAAGAACTGTAATTGCCGATTACAAGGTTAGAAGGTTTAGCAGCTTATATGAAAGGATCTAAAGACACACTACAAATATAATGCCAAGAGTACCCATAATTAGGTTATTATATCTCAAAGTAAGCATAGAAAAATATGTATCATATTGTGCTATTAATATGCACTTGGTGATAAATAAGCTCCTTATTTCCATTTTCACCTTGGTTAAGCTTGAAGTGTGAAAGCATGCCTAAATTGATTTTCAAAGAAAGATGCTCATTGGCTGTTTAAAAAAAGTGTGTTGCACAGAAAGCAGATTGAATGTCTTCTCTCAGTCCAGGAGGAATGCACTTCACGTTGATACACAGAGGTGTTGTGATAAATGATATGTTATTAATGAGAAGCAGCACATTGGGAAAGAGATTACGGATGGATTTGCCAAAAGCGCCATCACACTCTGATCCTTTTGGAAAGCCCAGCACTGTATATTTTTCAATGTTTTAATGGTTTTTAAAATGTATTTTCATGATGATTTGACATTAAAGAAAAGGTTGAATCCCTGCACATCGTCAGAATTAACTTTAGTAGAGATACAAGGCTGTAGTTATGGACCTTCACAGGCATCAATTTTACACATTTTTTAAACTGAGCCACAGGCCACAACAATCAATCAAAAAAGAAAACCAAATCTCAAACATGTAAACAAATACCACAACAACATTTCAGAAGAATATCCTTGACAAGAAAATGACGGCAATGAAAAATAAAAGATTTTTCTCAACGCAGATCTGAAAACAATTTGTCCAAGTCTTAAACTCCAACTGGGTGCTTAGTCATGACACTGAAGAAATACAAATATTTTGTGTTGAAGGAATATCTACACACTTTATAGAATTTGTGGCCAGAAAGAGAAAGTGTGTAGTTTGTAGTTTGTCACTTTTGTCACTCATGCTTGCACCTAATCACCCCAACTTTATCTCTGTATCTCTGCTATTCCTGTTGTATCAGGGCAGAATGACTAAAACATCTTTTTGAAAATGGAGTAAAACATTTTTGCAGCAAATATCAAGTAAATAGACAAACAATAAAAACAGGAAAATAGTCTCCTGGAAAAAAAAAAGTACCAAAATTTCAAACAGGTTAAATGATCGAATAGATTTTCTTTCATGTAATTTTCCTAACCAGCTGTTGTGCATTATACAGCACTTATGAACCAAACTGTGTAGTTAATTCAGGTCTAATGCTGTGAAAACAACAACAGAACAACAGAGGCAATCTTCACCATTGACCACCTGACTTTTATATCTGCACAACAAGCATGATGTAAATCATTAGGTCAACTCAAGTTCTCCTCAAAGACAGACTCAGTGATTGATGGGAGTAATGTGTTGTTATGGTCATATTCTGCATCCAATTAGTACTGATCTATTGTTGCTGTGTGGTGTTTTAATGACCGCGGTGGGCGGGAGATGATTGGCCCTAATATCATTTGTCTCCCTAATCATGTGTTTATCACAGCGAGGTCTGCGGAGGGACTCTAGTGAGGCATGTGTAAACCCTTGTACCACTCCTCGTCCTGGATAAACCTGCAGCACCCAGTCGAAGAGGAAAGTCATCATTAACATGCAGAGAGGTTAGGAGTATCCGACTGCAGGGGCAGGAAGCCTGGCATGAATCATCATTAAAAGATGACATGGCACGGGGTCACATTTCCTGGTTAGTGCAGAGGTGGTTACAGCTCAGGCTGAGTGGATTGCCTGCTATAAGACTGGCACCATGCAGTCCAATAGAGATAAACTATTCTGCAAATAACTTCTGGGGGGCTCACTTTTGTGATATTGAACCACTCCATTCACTGTTAATTGCCTGAGTGTAAGGTTAATTGGCTTGTATTGGAGCCGGGAAATCCAATTAGCTTGGTTGTTATTCCATCTCCATCCACTCATTGATCCTCTTGTTTTGATCACAAAATAATAGTTTTTACAAACAAGATCAAGACAGACACAGTGGCTGTGGCAGCTGTATTACTTGGCAGAGGCAAACCTTGACATTATAGAAGCGGAGCACGTTTTGTTGCCTTAGCACCTTGATTTAATTCACTCTTAATGTGTTCAAATCTCGGGCGAAGACCAATTTTAGTCTGTTAAAAGTTCTAACTAAAGAAAAAGACTATGAGTTGGCAGCAAAGTGGGGAAAAAGGGGAGCAGGAGTGACTGGGATGCGAGTGGATTCTCTGAACCAGAAAATCACAGTTTCTCATGTCTCCAGAGTCATCCTCCTTTTTCTTTCCTCTGCAGAAGATTCAGGCCTCCTGGCGATGCAGGTAAAGTAATAACAGACACAATCTGAAGGCTGTAATGTGGCTCTAATTCCAACAGAGACTCTTAATAATGACTGGACCTACTTCCCAGAATATACTGCAAATATAATCATAGGGACTACATGAACAGTAAGTCATGGAGCATAAATTGCTTTCTATTTCTTTATTGTGATGGATAAAACGACGGTTTCACAAGAAAAATCAATCAAAAGCATTTCTATACCCTAACATATAAAAATGTCTGCACAAAATTGTGTATTTTAAGCAATTTGAAAAAGGTGGACAGTTCTACTGAGATGTCTATATTTAAGAGCACAGGCATCACAGAGGCCATGACAGATGGATCCACATGTGGAACAAAGGCGATATGAACTGATGGATGGAGAGATGAATGGACAGATAGATGAATAGAGGGCTGGAGAAAAGTAGACAGCAATGATAAATGGGCAGAAGATGAATGCTGTAGCCCTTCACATACAAAGAATACCTGACCATCGAAGCCTTTGAGATGACAACAGATTCTCTCCAAAGATATGGGGGTCAACGTTGCACCATATGGACAGCTGTAATTCCAGTATGGTAATGTCTGAGGGTGGATTATTGCACCATTTGGAAGATTTTATTGTTGCAAATGTTCGGTGGTTTTCTGGTCCAATGCAGAGGGGCCAGGACGGGTGCGCTGTGTGCAGGAAATGTCAATGGCGATTAGCATAAGAAGAGGGAAGGGCAGGTCACTCGATGCATATTCCACAGCCCATTGGCTCAAGAGCATTAATAATAAAACAACACAATGAGGGGCTCGTTTACTAGTTCACCGCAAAATCCATCGCAAATCAATTGTATTTCCTTGTGTGTGGGGGAAATATTTATTCTGTACACCTTGCTGTGTTGCAATTAAAGATCTTTTGTGTCTATTTATGCCTGCCTGCGTCTCTCTCTGTACACAAGAGTCCAAACCGCTGACCTCAGAGAGACGCTGCGAGTATTCTGAAACAGATCTCCCTTCCTGTGGGGGGGGGGCGGGGGGGCGGGGGGGGGGGGGGGGGGGGGGGGG
>JAPZDY010000024.1:19336962-19347953 GCA_029783645.1 Ctenochaetus hawaiiensis
ATTGGGCGGGGCAGAGCAGGATTCCTCTGCTGCTCCTGGAACAAGGTGGCAAAGGTTGACCTGGAAACTCCCCTGAAAAAATTAAAACTTTGCCCTCCAAATGCGCCAGTGGCACATGGCAGAAAAGTGTATGATCGGGCCCTTGGTGTTTGTAAGTAGAGGAGCAAATCAGAGGACTTTGTTATGGAGTGAGAGGAAGGGTTAAAAGAATCAAGAAAATGCTGTCACTTCTTGCATTTTTCTGTCTTAAGACTGTCTAAAACAAGGGTGCTTTCTTTTAAAAACCACAATATGTCCCCTAACCAAGAACATTTTTTTCAGCCAAAACCATGATTCAATTCTGTTGCAAAACCTTATCAGCCCTTTACAATGGACTGGTAATGAAAAACAGTGACAAATTAAAAACACTGCCTAGAGAGTTAGAGAGTCGGACCGGAAAGTTACAAACAACATATTTTGTCACTTAGTTTGGATTTCTCGTTTCTTCCTAAACAGCATCAACTGAGACAGTATCTTCAATAGAAAATACTAGTGACATTATCTTCTCATATTATTCAGAATAATGGAGAGTCGAGGTGTCAGTTGTTATATTTGTACAGTAATCTTATTTTGAACAAAATCAACAGCCATCTCTGCAGTTTGGATGAACTCACAGTTTAAAAGCGTGCATCACATGAAGAGCACAGCAAAGGACAGGTCAGCTTTCCTCACCTCATAATTTAGCTCTCAGTCTGTCCCCTGGAGGCAGTTCATGAGGCTCTATTCAAGAGACATGCAGGGATGCTCACCCCTCCACCCCTGCAGCTTTTTTCTCCGAGGTTCTGGCTCAGCGCACGTTATTACTCTACAGGGGAGGAGGTGTTCATCAGCTACAGACTCCATCTTAGATTGTTGTCAGCTCTATGGAAGGATATGGCCCATATCATTGTGCAGTGTGTTCCACTGTATCTCTGTCACTATCAGTCACTGATGGGTAGAGCTGTTTAGTTGCTGAAATCAGGTGGGAGCTGCCATGATGGATTCACCAAGGACTGTAAAAACTTTTTTTTTAAATTATTGTAAACAGGTATAATGGGAAAGTTTAACACATTGATCAAAAACACTTTTATGTCTGTACAGTAATGATGAAACCACAGCCAGCAGAGAGCTAGCTTAGCTGAGCAAAAAGAGTTAAAACAAAGGGGAAACAGCTTACCTGGCTCCGTCCAAAGAATATCAAAATCCAAGATCAGAAAAACAAAGTGTGAAAAACAGCAAAGCGCCACTTGAGGGTGTGTTATGTACCTGTCTGTCTTTTGGCTGGAACAGAGTCTCTAATGGTTTTCTAACAACTGGTTATCTGGCAAATAACACCTTGTGAATTGACAACTGTCATTTTTACATTTTGGGTTAGAACAGATTAAGCGAACAAAATAAAATTTGTTGATTTGTGATCTTCAGAGGTGGTGGTAGGCAGACTTTGTTAAGTTGGACAGAGACAGCCTAGCTGCCTCCTCCAGCTATCATCCTCTGTGCTAAGCCCAGCCAGCTGCTTGCCGTAGCCTTGTGTTTAGCACACAGACGTGCGGATGGTATTAATCTTCTCAACAAACTATCAGCAAGAAAGCAAATAAATCAAGTTTATTCTCCAAAATGTAAAAGTTCCCTTTTAAAAAAGCCAAAACGCAACGCTTACAGCAGTTATTTCCCATGGATCCACTGTCCTCCTGGTAAGCCCTGATCAGTCAAGTTCAACTCCTTTATTCACTGTGAAGTCACTCTGGTGACGCGCGACCTGGGTGACTTTTCCATGGGCCGTTATCAATCACCTTCATCTAAAGTGAATTAATTCCAGATTAGTGAGTGAGGCTGTAATTAGATTTCATGAGCAGGGAGTTAAGGGGCTAAAGCAGAGCTTTGTGGTGCAGTATGTTATGAAGGCATTTGAATTAGAGAGTAGATAAGCTTGAGTGGGACCTTCATTTCTTAGGCTGGTGAAGATGGGTGAAGGAGGTTGTTGGGTGAAATTTGTATTGATTCCTTAGGGAGGAGGAAGAGAGCCAGGTGATAAACTTGGCCTGCTTAAGTTGACAATCGATACAGATTTCAACCCTTCCTGAGGAAATAAGCATCAATTACCTGTAACGCAGGAGAAGAACTGCAGCGGATAATTAAATCTCACCCAACAGGTCAGTGGGTGGACTGACTGTGTCTCCAACCTGACAAGGTGGCTAATGCAATTCAGCATGCTCAGAAAGCAGCCAAATGTGCTTGTTACCGCAGCCACGTACCACTGAGCCAGGTCGTTTTCCCTTCAATCAGCTTGACCTTTTCCTCTGTGACTTTAAGTGGCTCTGTGAGTTCACGACATTGCTCAAACAGGCAGAGAAGCATAAGCACAGTTTAGAGTTTTTGTGGGTGAGTGTGTACGCTGGGTTGATGAGGAAGTTTATGGTGTGTTGGCTTTGTTCGAGTAGCATTGCAATCTGATGTTGTCCCCAGATGGCACTTCTGGAGAAATTAATGAGCTATCCAGCGCTGTGATAAATATAATCCTTATCAGCACAGCAAGAGTAAGAGTCCTCTGCTGAGACACGGGATGTGGCTGAATAGAGTTTTTGCTTTGGAAAGTTCCTACGGAAATGTAATGACCTGGAAGTATCTAATTCACAGCCATGATAAGAGCTGGTAGAATTCTATAATTGCTAAAGAAAGGTGCTTCAGTGCTTCATTTCTTATCCCCTGAAGGTAATATAAGTATCATCGGTGAAGGTAAAAAGATATAAAACAGTTCAACAATTCTTTGCAGCAACAACATTTAAAGACACTGTACTGCTGTGTACTTTATGTCTAAGTTTAAGCTGAGCTGTGAAAGTACAAGACGGTATGCCAGTTCAGTGAATGTTGACCAAAAAACATAAAACTCTTACAAAAGTGAGAGTGAGACTCAGTTCCTGAAAACCAGGATTTCAAACCTCTGGACCTTATTGGACCCATACATGACAAACCTGGTATTTTAATTAACCATCAATTATGATCGGGTTAAATGATTTGAGACATATTTGACCACATTTTGTAGCCACATTCGAACAAAGTAACAATAGTTAAATTGTACTGTACATGGTGCTAAAATGTTAAATTTAGCACCTTTAAAGTTAAGTACCATTTAGCATTGGCTATTACATTACCACTTAGCTTAGCTTAGCTTAGCTTAATAAAATAAAAGCAGGCAGATTCTCTTTGCATTGCAGTTGTCCTTATAAATTCTGCTACACAGTTTTCCTGGACCTCATGATGTTTTCCATCTGGGTCAAGGGAAAATGTTGAGGAAAAAACACAGGACATATTTTTTTAACTTTTTCATGCAGTTCATTTCAAAGACTGATGTAGTTTAAGTAAGAGGGAAAAAAAAGGTTCAAATACTGTACAAATACAGCAGGTAGTGAGATAGCTAGTAATTGCACTGTGGGTCCAGAAATCCTCCGAATAAACTGGGTGACCTTAATTATGCATGTCTTTGATGTTATTTCAACATTTCAAGTCAGTCCATCAGAATTCAAACAATGCCGTTCAGGATTAACACATATCTCCTCCGTTAACAAGCTGCTTTAAGCTTTTCTCTGCAGTTTCCTTCATTAATCCAGCACTTCTTTGCTTTTTTAATAAGACCTTTGTATGAGTGCTGCAGATAATTTTTTAAATTCTACACGTATAAGTTAACACTCAAGTTTTCTCTTTAAACAGCTTTAATGTTAATGGAATCATATTTTATCACTTTAACTGATAGTGTCACATGTATTTTCTAAAGCAGATCGTTTTAGCCTTTAATAAGAGTGATATGATTTTTACACTAAGGGGAATATTTAAACACATAACTGTGTGATTTCTGTAGGATTGTTCTATCAAAGTTTTTGCATCTCTCTAGCATCATTTTCCCAAAATCCCACCTGACACACAGTATTTTGAAAACCTTGAAAACAGTTCTTTGAATCTGAACAGCACTCAGTGAACATTGTGATTTACTGGCAGATCACTGAGGTTTGTGAAGGTAAAAGTATCAATTACAGGGGATAAATTTGTACCAATAACTTTCATTTACTTTATCAAACCATTAAGAATTTCCCTTTTACTTTGATTTAGTTTTTAGCTATTTTCATAACAGTTACATGATTATACACTTTGCATTTTTCCCTCATAAGTAGATTTTAATTTCATCATTTTTGACAAACAGTCATCATACTTGTGAAAACAAGTTGTAAATTGTTTACCTGCAAGAGTGTTATTGGTTGTTTGTGATGTTTTTATTTTTCTCTTATCAAAACTGAACTTGATCCAGACATCACAGCACCTGCCTGAGTGTGTGTGTATGCAGTGTAAACAGCGTTTGAGTGGACTCTTCAGAACCATTAGCTGAGGTTACACCATAATTGCAGGCTGAATACTGGCCTTTAACGTGGATGACTCCAGCCTCAGCGGGATAAACATGACCCCACCGGCTTTATCTTTTTTTTTTTCTAAAAGCACCTGTCTGGCTTCTGTAAAACATTTTTCGAGTGAGCTAATTAGCCTCTCTGACAACAGCATAATAGGGAAATAGACAAAAGGAATTCTTTTTACAGTACTGGTCCAATCATAAAGCAAATTAAAGTAAGAGTGCACCACTTAAGCACCTCTGTTTGGAGTAAAACCGCACCAGTGGAGCCATCTGGCAAGTAACTGCACGACCGTTGCCACAGAAACCAGTGCCAACCACCAATCTCATATCTGAACATTTCCAGAAAAAACGAAGACAGCAACCATCCCCATTATTGCCAAAAAACACACCTCTATCTGTCGTGTTTTGTGACCACCAGAGCGTGAGCGGAGACAGCATTTCTCAGGAGAATTGCCAAATTAAAGAATTAAAAAAAGGATGAGATATTGTTGTTCTCAGTCAATAAAACCCCTGTAGACTGAGAGAGTGAGCGGTGGAGACAGAGGAGGGAGAGACAGCTGGGTGTAAAAGAGGAGTTTTGTGGCCCTGTTCAGCTTTCCCCTTCAGGCCCAGCAGCTTTATGCACTGAATCTTTTCATGTACAAGTGCCTGAGTCCTTCACCGGGAGCCGAGCCTAAAAAGAGCCCTCACAGCCTGCAGCCGCTGGAGAGGTGACACAATCAATAGCCTCTCCTCCCGGCCTTTTTATGCTGGCTGTGGATGGCTGTATGGCACCCCTTTAAAACTCAGTGCGACTTTAAACACATTCAGACAACTAAAATGAGGGGAGAAAAAAAGACAGCAAACACATGGATTCAAGTGGAGTCTTTTGTTTGTGTCACCTGGAATCTGTGCCCCGCAGTTCACAAAATTAGAAAATCTTCCAATGCTGAAATTTGTCCTTGTTTCATTAATTTCTTAATACGAATGTGATAATGTTGTAACATGTGAATTAATCTGTCAGACTTTTCACGACAAGTTGGTCACAGACTCTTTAAAATCTGTGTATCACTGGGATGGAGCTGTTGAATTGACAATTTTGGAGAAATTCAAAGATTCAGTTAAAGTAAGTATTGGAAATATTGAAGAGACCAGGATGATTTTCCTTTTGTCCCTCTTTACAATCTTCCTGCTCAAAAGATCTTGTTACTAACACTGCTTGCTACTTGGTCACCTGTCAGCATGGAGGATGCTAGCTGGTGTGAATGCTGAAAGAAATAACCTTGAACCACATTAATGTCAGACCACCAATAGTTATCATATGCTCTGTGTTCCCCTGTTGCTGATTAGCTGGAATCTTGTTGTGTGGCTCAACCCAAGCCATTTTGTTTGTTAATCATTTAAAAGTATGTACAAACACTGGTTTTTTAAATTATTTTTGTTAGTTTTGTCGAGCATGCACAGAATGGACAGCTAGTATACTGTAAGGAGATATTCTACAACTTTGACAGAAAGTGCACTAAATTAAAACACACATTTTTAACTCTTGGTCTTTAGCTAGTGCAGTGACAGTACAATCATCCTAGAATAATAGGTATAATAATAGATAATAAGGATCCTTTTCATTGTTTTCAGTCATTTGAGATTTGAATGTCTCCCTAATCAGTACGCTGTTATATTGCGGCATCTTCTGAATTGCTCGATGACGCCAGTTGGTGAATTAGTACCACCAGCTGTTGATCTTGATGAACTGACTGAATCACATTGTAGTACTGGATGAAAAAGTGCAGTTTGGTTTAAATTCAAGCTACATTTGACCAGAATGAAACATTGGAGGAAAGATTCACATTAAACCTGAGGTGTGATCATCTCGGTGTTTGGTCAATATGTCTCATATGAAAGATGACACTGTGCAGTGAGGTAGGTCTGTATTTCATCTGAAGTTTATACAGTCTGACTGTGGAACAGTAAATGTCTCCCTGCAAACACTAACTAATCCATACTCCTCGATAAAACCCTTTATAAATCTAATTAGAATGATAAACCATCTTACAACAAACTGGCACCTGTCACCTAAAGGAGTTCTTTCAGCACCAGACACAGTTGTAAGTGAACTCCTACACTTACAGAAGAGTTTGAGCCCCTGTGCTCGACACAATAGATCAGTCAAGTAAAGCCTAATGTAAAATCAAGATTGGAGCCCACAACTGCAAAAATTTCTATTTAACTCCTGACTGCTCTTTGTATGTTTCTGACCACAGGCTATTTGTCACCGTGCTGTTCTGCTCTGCACAAAAATCAAACTATGAATGAGATTACCTTATCTCCAGCCTCCAGCATGAAAGCCAAATCTTTCCACTTTTGCTCCTCCTAGATAGGTTGTCTTTGACTCTAAGTCACTGTCACGTATGGCTTCACATTTCAAAGGACATCTATGTGAACTACAGCTGTCCTCTAATCCACTAAATGTCCTTTCCTCTCAACATTACTCCAACAATCTAGCTGTGTTGAGTGAATTGGGTGTTATCTTTTAATCTGAAGAACTAGCTCAGATCAAGTTAGGGCTTAAAGTAGCAGGAATTTTTGTTTGCAACAAGTTGGATTTGCTGTGGGGAGGGAGGAAGCTAAGCAAAACTAAGGCAGAGTATGAGTTATTTTATCGTTTCCATAACCTAGATTGTTTTTATTTAGCATGTGCACATAGAGAGAATGCAAATTACAATGCCAGGCCTGCAAAGTGAGTTTTTATTGTTAAGAGCCTTGCAGGTTTTGACTTAATGATGCGTGTGTCTGTGGGTTTGTACATAACTGTTTGACTTACAGCAGGAAATAATTGGTATGTTCTTCGATTGTTTCACTATGGAGCACACAGCTTGCATGGTTCTTTATTGTCATTTGAACTTCATTATAGTCATATAGAGGTCTCTCTTGGCTTGATGTTAACAGAAGTGTCTTTTATTGTTCTTTTGTGTTTACATGTAACACAGTTTTATGAATGGTTATGTTGCTAAAAGAAAGTTTACTTTGTTTTCCCATTGATCATAACGCGGTCTTTAAACTCACATAACCACAGGGAGACATATTACCTTACTGCATTCTGCAACAGTTGTGTTGAAAAAAGATAAGAAGCTTAAAAGTATTTCACTTCTTTCTGTCACTTACTTCCAAAACAAATGCAGGTGCCAGCCTGATAGAGATCTTTACAACAGGCCAGGGTGATGCGCATACTGCTTTTGTCCACAGGGCCACCAGAATCAACAAAAAATAAAAGGCCTCGTACTTAAAGTTACTGTGAGGGCAACTGATGACTGATGACATAAACAGGTTTTTTAGCAAAAACAACATTTGTTAAGATTCCAGTGATAAAGGTCCCCAGCAGCTGATGTAATTCTCACTCTGTTTGTGAGGAATAAAGGAGAAAGTGGTGCCGTTTTGTCATAAAGCTACAAAGTCTGCAGAGGGTGGAGGTTCGGGTGGATGAAGGGCTTAAGAAAATGTCAAATTGTGACATGGAAGACATGTTTGCTGTTTTCTTTCGACAGTCAACACAGATTTTATTAAAACATTGTTAGAGGAAGTCATGGACGTATTTGTTTTCTTCATTTTGTGGTCTTTGTGATTTGTGAGTGTGGCTGTTGCAGGCTGATTTTTGTGAGTTGTGTGAATGTGCTGTGAATTCTCGATATGTTTATTTGAAATGTGATAGAGCAGCTAATCTGGGTTCCAAATCAACAACAAACAAACAAGTGGAACAATCAAAGCATGCCCTTTACCAAACATCTGGTCATGCAGTCTGATTGACCTGGCAGTCACTCAGTTAGGTGTCGCTGTGGATGTGATATTGCTTATCAAGTGGATTCTGATCATTGATCATAGTTTGGGTGTGTGCAGCTGCCTCAGTTTCAGTCCCACACTTCAAATTCAAGACAGATAGACATAGTAAACAGAAACTATCAACTATAAAAAGTCAAGAGGTTATATAATAACTAATGTATAACCTGCTGAAGGCAACGGATGCTTTTTCATTCTGATCACTGTCCAGGGATATTTACTGAGGGGAGAAAAACATTACGGAAACTTGGCAAGAGAGGATCAAAATAAAGATGGGCTTCCTGTGGAACATCTATCTTTTTAGTTTGGTTTTGCTCGAGGTCCACTTGCTCTGCGGGCTATGACTCAGCAGACAGAAGTTCAGATTCGTTTAAACCAGAAACTCCACCATCCATGAGCCTAGCCTTAGTCTAGATTCAGGCAGCAACACACTAACAGCAGCATCCTTTTTTTGTCTCTGGTGAGTTGCAGCTAACAAGGACAGAAATATTCACGTGTGTGACCTCAGTTTTGAACTGCATGTTTCTCCTCCCAGAATGCAATGAAGTAGAGCAAACCTATCATCCCCACAACAACAATCCCCCTGCCCCACAGCCACTGACAACACCCTCTCTCAAATTATGAAAAGCAAAAGATGAGAGGAGAGGAGTGTCTTTAGCAAATGTCAGTGTGCTGCAGTCCTGCCTGCTTCTTTCCTCTCCTGTGGTAAGCCCATGATCCTCCGTCCAGTAAAGATATTGGAAAAATACAAATGCAAATCCTCCACCTCACAACAATTCCACCTGGGAGAGTCTCGAGCTGTCAGTTAATGAATGGCAAAGAGTGTGTGTGTGTGTGTGTGTGAGAGAGAGAGAGAGAGAGAGAGAGAGAGAGAGCAAGGGAAAGAGAAACAACATGAAGAAAGGAACAGTGAGCCAGAGAATATGTACGTGTGTGCAGAGGCTTATACTTAGAATGTGTGACCCATGAGGACATGGGGTTTGATTGACCATAACCTTTGGGTATATATGTGTTTGTGTGTGTGTGATGGTGTGCATGTCTGTGTGCGTGCCTGTGTGCGTGTGCATGTGTGTGTGTGTTTTCCCAGCACATGATCCCACCCAGCTCCCATTGTGAGCTCAGGTGTTCCATGAATGTGATTTATTTCCAAACAGGGAGATCCAAATGAAGATGAGGCAGGGACCACTGTGACTGTCTGGAGAGATGGAGAGAAAGGAGAGAGAGGGAGGGAAAAAGCCAAGTGGACACGTAGTAAATAGGATAGGAAGCCAATCTGTGTTTGCTTGTGCAGAAAGCAAATTCATTGTGCTCCCTGGTAGCAAATGCACAGCATAAAATGACATGCATCCATGCGTGTGAAATGAGTAGAAGATCAGTTTTGAGTTTCATGACTGCATAAAGATAAGATAAACAGCAGCATTTTATAAGGAACTGTGACATTCAGAAAATGTTTGCTTTAATAACTTCATTATATATTTTCTATCAAACTGTATTTAGTAAATGTAGAACATATTATGCGCCTTTCTCTTTTAAACTTAAGGTTACAGTGGCTGTACAGGCTCAACACACTGCTACTTAGGAAAATAGACAAAACAAAAGATAATGAAAAAAAACACAACCACTTTGAAAACTGACATCACCTGTAGGAAAAAAAAACAAGCAGACACAAAACAAAGCAGGTTAGACATTTCCTTCTGTTTTTTTTTTTTTTTTTTGTCCATTTAGTTGTGTTTTCTGAAGCCGCATTGCATTGAATTCTCTTCATCACTGCAGACATTTTCCTTGGCAGCTACATTTCCTCCACATGTTTGAAAAAAGCAAATTAGTGTTTCACTACACAGGAAACGGGAATAGATGGATACACAATCGTTCTCTTTGATAATGCAATGAATGGCATTTCTATCACATGCTTCAGCTGGCATATAAGCATAAGGCTGCTCTCTTTGCTGAATGTTGATGCGAAGGCTATAGAGTCAAAGGCTATATGAGAGTCTCAGAGGTAAGAACCTGTAACACGGCTCTCCTTCCTAACACCAATGACCTCCAGTTTCCACGGGGAATCAGGCAGAGCTGAGGGGGAAAATGAGAAAGAGAAGAGCAGGGCTACAGTGGTGTGAGACACAGGCATATCTGTGCGTGTGTGTGTGTGTGTGAGAGAGAGAGAGAGTGGCTGGAATGTGAATGAGCATGACACAGGGTGTGAGAAATGGGGGTGTTTCACACAATGACTACAAATGTGCCCATTCATTATTGCTCCACTTTTCCCATTAGCCCAGTGAATGCTGGACCTGTTTACCTCTGTGATGCCTCCTCAGCCTTCACATCTGTGGACAGATGTGTCCATAGTGCAATCGATGAGCTCTTCGGTCTGTACAACCCGACCTGTCAAACATGCTGATGTGAACATGACATGAGTGCATGTTTGAGTGCCTAAGGCAGTGTGTGTACCATACTGCACATTTTGGCTGTGAAAGTTGCTGTTTTGGAGCAGAATGTAGCATTTGTTCCTTGCAGATGATGGATTTACATTTAACCTTTAAACATAAACACCTCCGAGCTGCTGAATTCACACTTCACTCACCTCTGTCACATGTAATTAGATTGCTGTAATAATGTGATTAATGGTTTATGGCTCAACACGAGTAATGAAAAATATGGGAGAGATTTATTATTAATTTGAGTATGCATTACAAATTCATATGTACTAGATGGCCGTTTAATTAAATACCAGTCAGCGTATATTCGTGCTAAGGTGAAAAGTCAA
The DNA here is from genome assembly GCA_029783645.1 of Ctenochaetus hawaiiensis. Lineage (NCBI taxonomy): Eukaryota > Metazoa > Chordata > Actinopteri > Acanthuriformes > Acanthuridae > Ctenochaetus > Ctenochaetus hawaiiensis. Next base: position 19,347,951 of record JAPZDY010000024.1, read on the forward strand.
GTG
>JAPZDY010000024.1:19348053-19362668 GCA_029783645.1 Ctenochaetus hawaiiensis
TGAAATAGGCACTGGCCGGGTTTGAATCGAGATGGAAATTAATTCTCTCAGCCCCTGTAAATGAGATGTACTCTATCACAGATATGACAGAGGAATTATGGGGAATGAATTCTGTGTCATCCTGATGATCCTCCTTTCATACACTATAATGTGATCCAGAATGAAGAAGTTGAACTGTATGAAATTCAGTCCTTCTCGCTCACTCCTTCTCATTCTCGCTCTCCCTCATGTGCAGAACTATTGACCTTGGGACTGGTTGTAAAAGAGCTGACGGCACACATGACTTTTTTCCTTTCATTCACTTCCTGTCAGCCACACAGGAACATTTCTTCTTTTTTTGTTCCTTGAGTCCATTGATTTCAGCCTAAACACAAAGTAAGCAAAAAAGAATATGGATAGAATTTTAAGAATTGGAAATATAACCATGATAGTATGCAGTTCATATGGGGAGAAATTTGACTAATAACAGCATTAATGACCGTGTCCAAACTGCATCTACTGGACTTTTAAGTTTAGTGTTGCATCAAAAGTAAGACTTGTGTTAAGTTGAGTTTTCGTTTTTTTTTCTCTGAGGCATAAAAACAGCTAAACACAAATGTTTGCATCAGTACAGGTCAAACTGTCTATTTATATCCAGTTATTAACACTGGGTACAGCTGTTTGTGTTCCTATGAGACAAGACCTCTTACAGTGACTGTTCTCAGTCGGAAGCAAAAATAGAAGTAGCTTCAACATTATTCAAGCAGTTTTAATTACAAAATATAAATCAAAGAGGCAGTTGATCAAATGGCGCGAATCATTTTGCAACAATCATATGTTTTGAAAGGCATTTATGCAGAAAGACTGCTATTTTTCTCAAAGCCTAACAAATGCTTGCAGTGCACGATGGCATACGATGTTACTTTGAATCTAAACATACTGAGACATATATGAGCCTAACTACTCTGTTATTTCATAAGATACTGCTGACAGTTACAAAGCAATTTGTGAGGGTGGTGAAAAACATCAAGTCCCTATTAGGTTGGTTCACTGTAATGAAGTGCTGGGTGGGCAGGTCTGTGTCTTGCTGAGTTAAGATAAAGAGGCTGTGGAGCAGAGGATGTAATTAGCTATATTTACCGCCGGCAGCACGAGGCCTGAAGCACAGAAAGACTGACTTTGTCACAACTCAGTAATTATACCTGCCCCCTCATTGGGTTTATCTGACCACAAGGAAACCGAAGGGTGAACACAAAATACAGCAACGAGCGAAACGATGAATGCACACCGCTGTGCCTTTGTTCAAAAAGCAGCAAAATTATTCTGTACTGATTTATAAGGAAGCAATACAGTAATGCATCATCTAAAAGGCTGCTGTTAGAGCTCAAAAATGTGGATGTTAAAAGTGACTGAATGATGGTGGATGTGGTCAGTTTCATGCCTGTTGGGTGCTAATAGCTGGAAGTTTACATCTCTCTAGCTTTTTAAAGGTACTGTAATTTTTAAAATGTAAACCTTATGCAGCTCCTGCAGTAAAATCCACTGCTCTAGGTGGAAACTTCCAGACACATCCAGGAGCCAATCGATGAACTGCGTTAGGATTTCTTCCTTATGTGCATTTGAGGTTTGACAGGCTAATGAGTAAGCTAAACTGACTGAGCCAGAATAAAGTGATTGTACAGTGAAATGTAGTTTATAGTCCTTTAAGCGGCTGCTACAGGAAATTGTTTGAATGCATCAATAATATAAAAATCCATGTGTTTTTTTTACATTTGAGTGTGAGATTTTTATCAGCTGTGTCCAAAGATACTTTGTTAATTCACATCAATAAACTGTGTCTTGTTTTCATTATCTTGATTGAGTTACCTCTGGTGGCACAAAATTACATGTAATTTCTTCTTTTTCTCTTCCATTCTCCTTTAAACTTGAAATAACCAGCAGCGATGCGCTCTGAGTGCAGGCTAGTGCTTGGTAGGGTTGAGTATGTACAGGGAGTCAGGGAGGCATTTGATTGGTTAATTAGCGGATGGCGAGGCAGTGATTGGTTGGTATTTTTACAGGATTACAGCTGCTACAGATGACAAATCTTTTTCGGTCCTGTTTAGAGCTCATAAGTTATTCACTGCTGTTGGGATGTAAAGACCATTTCAACCAATATAACAACTAGCGTATACTGGATAAAATTACCAAGCCCAGCTTTAAGCAAAGAACAGCTAAAGAAAAAATAAAATAAAAATGTTTTTTCTTGTGCTTCAATTCACTGTTGACTCTTTAATTTTAAACCACAATCTTTCTTGAACTTTACCCTTTCTTTGAATGCCTGCCTATAACCATAAATAAATAATAAGGTTTTTAATACTGCTTTAGTTTCTATGTGCAGATATTGTATTGCAAGAACAGATATTACAGGGAAAATAAATAATGTACAATATCAACCAACATTATCTAGATGTTATGAATAGAAATATTTTATACACTTTTTTTAAAGAAAAAAAGTATAGAAATGCAGTTTGAAGAGACAGGTGTGGATCCTGACTGGGAATGCCAGAACTGAGTTAGAGGCAATGTACTTAGCCAGGAAATCTGAGCACACAGATGGACACTGCAGAAGTGGATTATGCTGAAGGAGCCAGTTGAGAAGCATCTCAGGATATTTTGATAGTTTATTTCACTGTGGACTCTAATGCGTACTCACCACAGCCTCTGTTTCACATGATGAACAGATCCTAAAACTTTTTTTACAGCCACACTTTAAAAGTCCGCACCCACAAATCAGTTTATGGTGAGGGTCTTATAGCTCCCTTTGGACCTTGTTGGTAGTGGTGTGCTGCAGATTTATTCATCTGCGCAGAAAGGAAGGGCAGAGCTGGAATATAATCAGAGATGGAGGAAAGCATCCAGTGAATATTTGAGCTGTGACTCCACTGCAGTATGTCAGCACATTACATGGCAAAACCCTCCATTCTAAATTTTAGTAGAAATGAGATTGAAGATTGTGCCAAAGTCAAAAGGGCCCCCCATTATGTGGGCCTGTGTTTAAGTGTTTCTCTAAATATATCCAGCAATGGTGCTTTTTCTGACATTTCTAGCTGTCTGACAGATAATATCCATCTTTCTGCCTCCAAATAAGGGATTCTTTGGCAAAGTTATGCTAATTATTCACCCAAGACAAAGGAGTACAGAGCCACAATGATGAATGCTTTGTTGGAGCAGGTGGGCTTGCTCTTTTAAAGATAACCCTTTGTATGTAGAGGAGAATGTGTTATCCATTCAAATAACCTTATCTAGATACACAGGAGGTGTTCTCAGCTCTGCACTGTTGTAATGAGGAGACAGAGAAAGATGAAATAATAAAATGAGACATGCAGCCCTTCATTACCATATAGATAACCCATACAGTACATGTGAGTTTGCGATCAATACGTGTGTGAGTTTACTCCCGCTTGTGATTAAGTGAGAAAAGAGAGTTGTTTTGCTTGTTTAGGGGAAAACAGGGAAGTGGAAGACAACAGAGTTATACAGAATGATCAGGAATACTTTAATGCAAAAGTGCCAGCAGTTTTCAGGCCGATGATAGAAGCTCACCGTGTGTTTTGCTCTTCTAAAGTGTGACTGTATTGCATGACTGTGTTGCATCTGCCAAGACATTCATTTATTTTGAGAGGCACTTTCAAAAGGGGTGATTGGATAACCTTTCCATTGCACACCTTTGGGCTAGATTGTAGTGCATGTTTATAGGAGTAGATCTGCTGCTCAGACCAGGACCCATAAAACGCTCAATCCTTTATACTGACACATCTGGTTGCAGAGAGCTTGTCAAACGTTGCTCCAATCCATAAAATATGCTCAGAGGGGTTTTTACGCTGGAGTCAGCATGGATGTATGACTGCTATTTACAGTATGATGACCTTCTGAAGAGACAGTCACACTGTAACAGAACAAAAAGCTGTTTTTTATTCCTGTAGTCTGTGATATTGTGATATGAGTACTTACTTTACCTTTATTTGGCATTTTATTTTCTCAAAATGACTCTTAATGTTGAGCCTTCATGGAGAAGGGTTGTGTTTATTCCAGTATTTAAAAATTACTGTGTAAGGTTTTCATGTAAATGTGTGGTGCTGCCTCCGTTCAAACAGCACATGTACTAATAATTCACTTGAAAGGTCATGCAGTCCTTTTTAACATACATCCTTTCATACATATTCCAATTACCTGTAATGGAAGGCACCTCCTGCTAAGTGGATAGGCTTTGTTGCTTTATTGAGACCAATACTGTGATTAATTTGACTTTCTCATTTCTTGCTCATAGGTGAAGTCACAATTGACAACCCTGCTGTTACACAAAGAGAGATGTTATCAGGATCATAATAATCAGGAGCTCCTCTTTTAGTGTCCCTTCTTTTTCTAAATCAAGTCAGCAAGTCCAGTATGTTTAAACAGTGGAGGATAATTGTGTGCTTTATTACTAACAAAGAGCTGTGATTATCATGACTGATGTATTTGGCATCTATATATAAATGGTTTAAATAATTATTTATTTCTAAGAGGACAGAGAGTGATTTAAAGTTTTCCATTAAAGTTCTGTTATCACACACAGGATGCAACATTATTCTTTGGTAAATAGGAGTTTTTATGCACTCTGAGCAAACACTGCCCTGCTTGGAAAGCATGGGCTCATAATGGTTCTGTTTATACTACCCACCACTTTCTGGAGTCCTTTTGGAACAACATTTACAGCACTGGCATATTGTGACTTGGCTGACAAGTCCACCTGGTAACCATTTTGTACGTACCTGCAACAAATTGGAGGGATGCAGATGCCAGCTCAGAACCCATGTGCACATCCTCTGATGATAAAATTTGCATCACACAAATGCATGTTGTAAATTGTATTTTTGGCTAAACAAATTGCTCAATCCAGAGCTCAATTAAGCTTAAACACAAGCTACAGAAACTGAGTCAAAGAAAAAAAAAAATAGAAGTCTCTTGAAATGTGAGAGTTTTAAACACAGAGACCTTCCAAGTGAGGTTATTTATCCATCCAATCCACCGGGTTGATTAGTAGACAATGGGATGCAGCTCAATTTACTTCTAATTAGGGTTCTAATGTGTGTTATTAAATACATCGCCATGTCCCAATTAGAAAACACTGGGGCCATACATCATTTTAATTGATATCTAGCTTGAGCCACATGGGCTCCCCATATTCCACCAGAGCTCCCAAAATGATCTTTGCTTGTCGAGAGGAGAAGTAAGTGTGGAGTCTTTTTATTGGAGCACACTCATTGACTTTATGATGTGTGTGAGAGTGTGCATGTGTATGTGTGTGTATTCTTGATTGTATATATCTGGATTTGCGCTTTTTTTTTTTTTTGAGCAATGGGACTTTTGAGAAAAGCAGTGTGGTTCCTCATTATAAAGCACACATTTCCCATGATACCAATGCTTTCTGTTTATTGAATGGTAATGTGTTAGGGGATGCAAATGCAGTCCGCTCCATGCATTTGGTTCAAGCAATCACACTTAATAAGCTATAGTTGAGTGCAGCCAGACAATATGGATGTTTTTGTTTCAGGTTGGATCAGTGAAGCAAAATTAAAATAAATTTACTGGATTTGATGAGACGTTCAGACTTTAGCTGTAAAATAACAACCATGGATAGTTGCATAAGATAAAGAATAATGTAACACTATAAACAATATTTAAAGGTAGTAATGGATCATACAGTATTACTCCATGTATATCAAAAGGATCGTTTGTAGCAACAAATCCAAAGGGAATGATAACTGTCACTCTGCAGTTCTCTCAGCTCTGCGAGTGTTCAGCTTCTTTCAGCTCAATGTTTTGGTTTTATGGTTTATAACTTTTCTGTTTGCGTTTCTCAGTAATGCTCATGAATTTTTTGGCCACAGGATGCAGCCTTTTAGCACAAAAGCTCTAAAAAAAACTTCCTGTCTTGATCCTTACGGTCAACGAGGTAAGGCATTAGCTGTTAAGTATTAAGCAGCTAAAAGATCATATATTTTTTCTTAGGACTCAAATAGGGTGAATATTGGGTTAATAAGGTAGCAAGAACAGAAGAAAAGTGACACAGAAAATTAGTGTTGCCTAATAACTGCTAGATGTAACAAATCTGTAACGTTAGACATGTGAATGTCATGTTTACTGCTAGTTTCTGATGCCTCAGTTAGTTAGCAGGTTATTTTGGCCAGCTGGGGGCAGCACAATAAGTTGTAAATGTGACATGTTATGATCTCATAAAGTTGAGTGACATTTTACACATTCACCTATATTTGGAGTCATGTTTCTTGCCACTAAAAGAAATATGTGACTCTTTAGCTGCTCTGTGTTTCTTTAGGTTAATCAGTTAGTCACTAGCTTAGTCTGAATGTGCACCTTTCTTTGGCCACAGAGCTTATTTTCATCATTTATGTAAAATCAGGTGTCAAAACCCCATTGGCTTACTTGTTGAAGGAACCAGGGCGCTGTGATCCTACAGGGTGGTTGACAGAGATGTATTGTACCCACAGTAATGGTTTTGAAAAAAAACTTGTTTTTTCAAAAGTATTCATCTTTCTTCTTTTATTTATTTTTGAGTAATGTCTTGCAGTAAACAGTTTTTAATTTTCAAGTCCGTCTTTGAAGGGAGGACAGAGATGGAGTGCCTCTGATGCAAGATAACAAAATTGAGAAGATATAAACTGTACAAATGAGAGTAAGGCACTCTGAAAACCCATCAGCACCTTTGCACCCCTCTCAACCAAGTTAGATTGCATTGTCTGGTCATCAGGGTTGAAGCAGATAAAGTGACCATCAATCAATAACCATTTCTTATCCCTACCCTTCATCTTCTCTCTATCAAAGGGCAAAAGCTCCTTTCACAAGTGATTCTGCCACAGATAACCACCTGTTCAAGCCTTGAATGCTTCAATTTTCTCCTGCACTCAGTATTACTGCTAACCTCCTCTGACTGTACATTATGTCTGCTGGCCAAACACTCAACCAGGAGGAGGACGAAGGGTTTATGTTTATTATTTACTCTCTTTGGTTTTCTTTTCTTCCTCTGCTTTGAAATCTTTTCTCCTGCATCTGTTTGCATCTGTGTGAAGTTCAAAGTCTACCCAGCATATTAGAGAGATGTGAGAATGCAAATGCTGTCAAGCTTAGTTGGCAACATTATTAACATGGAAGATCACAGTGATGCAGAGCTAACATGTCTCTTTTGTTTGAAGAGGAGAAGCTGAGCAGTGAGGAACAGCAAATAAATCATGTTCAGAATAATGAGAGACATAACATTCGTCTCCTTCCAGCATGGCTGTAGACTGCTAATGAATTTGTCTGAAAACTTCTACCAAACAGACTAATTAGTCTGACAAAAATATTTAGACTCAGAGATGGAGTTGGATCAAGCCTCCATCAGGCCACGAGGGAATGTCCTGTTTTCACATCCATTATGTTTTATTTACCTAACAAGCTGTGCTTTGTTCATCATAATTAAAAAGCCTAAACTGACCTTTACTCATCCTCTCAAAGTACCGTCACAACGAGAGCCTCTTTCAACGTTCATGTGGCTCTCCACATCTGACCATTTGCTTTTGCGTGAAAATACTGACAGAAAAAACCCTCACTAACCTTCAGCACACAAACCAACAGTTGCTGCATGACAAGTGAAGTCTGGGTAGGATTTTTTTCTCATGATCACCCTGATGACCCCGACATTTTCTGAATATTTCTCTGCAAAGAAAAGGTCAATAAATGAGATGTTGTAATTTTTAAAGTCTTTATGTGTGGCTCAGACCACATGCAGGAAAAATAAGGTTGTATTTAATCCTTATGATTAGTTGATATTCACCAGGGGTGTTGATGATAACCAGGATATTAAAAATTATTCAAATATTGATAGTTGATTCTTAAACACATATGATAATACCATGTTTTAGTAGAATGCGTCTTACATAATTTATGATTTTAACCATTCTTGCTCTTTCGCTGTAGGGGGCAGTTATTCACCTTGCCTTTCACCATAAAGCAGAAAATTGAAAGTGTAATTTTCAATTATTTTCAATACAATTGTAGTGTAATTGTACATTTTTTGTTCAGTTATGCTTGCAGACTCTACACCTCCTACTCTCCACAAATAAGGTGTAATTCCTTTGCCAAAAGAGACAATTCTTACAAATATAAAGCTGAGATAAATTTAACCAACAGCGTTTTTTAAATAAAATTCATTGAGAATATGGCATAAACATCTTTATTGAGATTTCTTTGCGCCACTATAATCATGATGTTACACTTTGATATTGTGACAAGCCTGAAATTGACCATAATAAATTTACAATTTAGTTTTTCTTTCTTTTTTTTTTGCATTTGACCTATATACCTAGTATGAAATAATTCTAAAGTATATATCATTTTTATTACAAAAACAATATAATAATAATAATTATTGCTTGACATACTGTATGTATAAAAAAAACAAACAAAATTTTTAAAATTCCAATAACAAAAATAGAAAAATCTTGTTTACTGTACAAATAGATCTCTCAACATTGTTTAACCATCTTGGTGTTTATTATATTTTCCTGTTTATAAGTAAGTTTAAAGCTGTTAATAAGGCTGCAGGCAGGGTCTTCAGACAGAAGATCAGAGCTAAATATCTGTGTTATTTGTCAACAATTTTCAAAATATCAGGCACATAATCAATGTAATGAGGGAGCAGTCAGCAGCCAAAGTGAGCAGCACATGTATATTTTATCAACTGTACAAAATGTGCAGCCTGTGTGTGTGTGTTTAATCTAAACATCACATGATGCAGTTGACTTGGATATGAGTCCCTTCTTCAGTCCTTCCATTGACTATCAGTTAAACACTTATTCCCCCCGATTTCAGCCTCCTAGATCAATAGTTGGTGTCTGGGGAGTGTGTTCTCCCAGAGGAGCAGACACTGAGACAAGTGCTTTGTGTGTCTCCCACTAAACTATGGAGTAAAGCCCTGCTATCAGTCTGTATCCATCATGCACAGTATAAGACTGGCAAAAGCCCACTGAACATTTTTACTCGCATCAGGATTATTTGCTTAGCAATATCAAACTGGATATCAGGCTCAATTTATCTCTATATCCCATGGCAGTATCATACATGGTAATTTTCTCCTCGCTGTGACGAGAAAACCAAATTGTAATTGAAAGTGAGAATAAATGTTTTAACAGGTAAATCCCCCAGTGAGATGTGTTTTGATAATATTTTCTGCCTTGACTTTTGGGAGAGGCGTGAAACCTGCTGTCTATAGATCCACATTCAGGTGGCACATTAATCCAGCCCTCTGCAGTGTGGTACCTCTCTCTCCCCCGTGTGCCTCCACACACACACCAGTGGCTTCCAAAATGGGAATTTGAGGGGGGCGGGGGCAGCGGCGTATTACTATGAAGCTGGGGCCCCTAGAGCTAAGTGGAAGAGAGGGCTCATGTGTTAGATTACTAATGCCCTCAACCTGTCAAAAAAAAAAAAAAAAGTACCTGCTTGGGGCTTGACGTTAATTTGTTTGGACATGGTTTATAATTTAATTCCATGGCAGAATTAACTTCCAATACAAGGAGCTATTTGCTGAGGGAGATGGCAGTTGGTAGGGTATCCCTCTGTGCTGCTGCGGCCATCCCAGGTGAATGTTAAAACTTTGATGCTCGCCTATAAAATACCAAATAACTATGGATTTTGTGCACTGTGGAAGCCATAATAAAAATCCAATCTAAACTTTTGAAGAGATTCTTTCACAATATATGTGAGCACAATCCCTTCATGCCTTTTGCTTTCCTGTGTTTGCTTCCAATGGTATGAAGACTGCGAAACTGCTTCATGGTGAGACTTGGCTGTAACTTGCAGTAACTGAAAAAATGCTGTCCATGAAATAAGTGGACCTTTTTCATAACAGACTTTTTGTCCTGTTAAAGCGGGAAAAAATACAGGTGTAACATTAATGATGGCTCATCTCCAGTTAGTAAGCTATGTGAGTGAGCCAGCATGGACAATACCAGGGCCCTGGCACTCGCACAACTAAATGGAATGCAGCCATTATTAATGTTATTTGCTACACCTGTGCTTGGCGAGATAAATTATCGGCCAGGAGAAATGTCTGTGGCCAGAAATGATCAAAGCAAGCAGTCTCTTGAACAAATTAGAGTTTCTGTATGTTGCATATTTTGTCCCTGCACTTGTATCTTAAAAAACAACTGACTAAAAGTTATTCTTTAATGTTTAACTTCTCAATGCACTTTGTGAAAACTGTGATAATGTGCCAGAAATTCCCACTTTGTGACAAAAGTACTTGTTCCTTTGCCTTCGGAGTCTGTTTCACTGAATGTGTGTTAGTACGGGTCCTTTACATGATTCCAGGAAAAAATGCAAACAACACACAAACTGAAATTGGAATATCGTCAGATTAAATGGTATTAAGTGAACCAGAGGTGAACTGGTTCATTATTTTAGCTTCGTGGGGGTGAAAAGTGTAGCCAGTCAGCCAGTGGGTGACTGACTGCGATAGCCTGAATCCTACTGGTTTTGATGATGAATTAGATGGTTTGTCATTAAATTCTGTTCAGACATTCATGTCCCCCTTCAGGATCCATTAGAACCATCTGGACAAAGGTTGTATTTGTGCAGTTCATTGGTTTTGTTGCAAACACAAACAAAACAAACAACTTTTTCATCAGCCCCAATTTTGCTTCACTTTTATATCATGCTAGTAAACTTAACTAATGTGCTAAAAAATATATATACCTGCTAAACATCATAGCAAATTCATTACATGCATGTTGGCATTTAGCTTAAAGTGCTGCTGTGCCTGAATACAGCCTCACAGAGATGCTGTAAACTGTAAGTCTGTTTGGTTTACACTTCATTAACCAGCTCTCAGCCGGTTTTCCAAGCAGCTTGTTTATTGGAACACTCAGGAACTCAGATATGTTTTTGCATACTGTTAGGGAGACATTCACCTTTTTAGCCTGCTTGTTAGATATATGCTAATACAAGATTCCTTTTGTGTTTTATTCTGTTGGATGCTTGTTAACTGTGGCCTACAGCACATATTTTGTAAAGCCACAATAGTTATCAAACAAACAAGGCAGCTCTCACTGTAGGGCTCCAGACTTACACAATGCTGTTGACGCCGTGATCAATTCGTGACAACTTCCTTTCTTTTGTCAACATCGGAGGCCAGGTTTTTTATTTGAAGTAGGAAGGATGAAGAGGAAGAAAGCAGTCTAGTCATGCTGTGCCAGATGCTGGCTCGCTGGAGGCTATCATAAGGTAAGATGACAGTGAAACAGTCATAAGTGGGCCAAGCAATTAGGGCTGCAGAAAGAAGCAAGCGAATCTGAAATCAGCTCAGAAGTCCTTGCATTGTGACAAAAGATCACGCAAGCCTGAGGACTAGGACAGAGCATGGCTGTGTCCTCTCCATCCACCTCAGTCAGATAGGAGAGGAGACCACCCCAGGACAGATTCACAGCACAACTACACACTGCTGAAAAAAGGGAGGATGGTGGATGAAAACCTCTGACACATTCTGTATTTCATGTCTTTATCCCACTGAGCACCAAGCCGGCAGGCCTTCAAAGAGTTCCACTTTTATCTGAGCTGTGTCATTTTTACCGCTCAGGGGTGCAGTGAAGGCCAGTGAGAGAAATTTGATGTAGTGATGACTCTTCTTCAAATGCCTTTGACATAGAAAAACTAAGTAAGTCAAGAGTGTTTATCAAAGGGGCCATATAATTATGTTACTAACAACAGATGGTATAGGACAACAGTGGGCTTGCTTAAAATTTCAGACAAGGATCCATTCAACCCCCCAAGAAAAATACTGTTTGTTACTCAATATTGCAAACAGTAATTATATATCATCTTTCATCATCTTGATACTTAATGCACGTCACTGCTGCAGCTCCTACGGGACGAGCACAACAGAAGGTGCATCTTTTTACCCAAGAATCTCAGTGCGCTGTCAGTCTGCGAGGTAGAGCTACTTTAATTCTTTGAGCATATCATACACTTGCATCAACGACAGCCATGTCTAAAAGGTCTTGCCACCTCAACAGACCCTGGTGTCTAAGAGGATCATTAGAAGTACACTAAGTAAATAGTAGTAGTAAGAACATTTGTTTCTTACATTTTACTTGTAAAGCACTTAATATAAAGTCAACAGCAATTAACCTGTTATTATGCTTTTTAACTATTGAAGAAGTTTGGCTACTAGAGGAGAATTGCACACTGACACAAGCGCTGCGTGCATTGTATTTAAACACAGTGGGCAGATATATTTTTATTCCTTCATGGTGTGATTTGTACCATGACAAAATTCTAGCTGGCTTCACTTGTCATTCAACAAGAACTGAACTGCATTTTGAGCAAGTGCCATTTTCTTCATGCAAACCTCCAGATTTTACAGTATCTGCTAGTCTAGGATCAATTCAGAAACCCTCCAGTCATAGATGTGTTTTATAATTGTAAAAGTTTGAAGTGTAAATGTGTCATGATTTCTTTTCCCTCTCTGAACTGCAGTCGGGTACATGGACACTTACAAAAGAGTTTTCTCTACCCTAACTAAAAAAAAACTTAAGCTCTGCTAAATTTGTCTAAACCATCACACCTTGGACATGTACTTACAAGAAGAGAGATCACCCCTGTTGTGAGCTGCAGTGAACAAAAGTGAGTCCAACTGCATTTAATTGGTTCTGTTCAACTGACTGCACAAGCTTCGGCTCCAAACTTCCTCAGAGAGGTTAGATTTCATGTGTTTAGTGTCCGTTACCGTGTCTGACTGTCTTCTCTTGCTGTGCTTCATCCAGCAGGTACTGCAACTGTTCCTGCTCACTTGCAATTGTACTTACAGGAAACTTTTTTTTCTGACTCACTCATCTCATGCATTCAATCACTTTGCAAGTTATGAAAGCAGATGTCAAAGTACTTTTATTCAGACATACCTACAGTGTAATGATGAGGTACATCTGTGCAATAGCTGTCATTACTCTGTGTGCCTGTATGTGCCTGAGTGTGTGTGCGTGCATGTATGTGTGTGTGTACATGTGCACGTGCATGTGTGTGTGTGTGAGTGCGTGCGCCTGTGTGTGTGTTTTGAAGTGTTTTTGCATCGGAATAGCAGCATGATATTTCTGGCTGGTTAGTGAAACATGTGGCAGCTCTGCTTGGAAGGCTGACCTGTGTCTGTCTGTCTACAAGTTAATGTTCAAGTCAACCAGTGCCCATCTGCAACTGCTCCTGTTTTCTCTCCATCTGTCGTACTGCCACACACACACCCACACACACACATGCACATGCACACACATTCATACACTCATACTCAAACTCATTTCTTCAGAAGTATTGCTGCAAAGTAGCTGAACTGAAAAGCATGAAATTCTTCATTCATCATTTTATCAAGTAGCTGTGAAATTTAGACCTTGCTGGTGGCAGTTATGGATGATGGTGCATCACCTTCAAAGAACATAAAAGAATGATGCTACGATCAGATTTCTGCTAAAAGTCCTGTTAGAATCAGTGAAATGTTTAATCTTGCACTCTCCTACCTACCAGCTGCCACACCACTTGCTCAACACAATGTGTGAGATAGTTGTTTGCAAAGTTATCACACTTTCTATCTACAGCTCTTCTCAATCTCAGGAATAAATATTTTAACCAGTAAAGTATTTAATATATAAACATGGTCAGTATCTGAATTGAGCATGGCTTGTCTCCACAGCAGCACGTGTGTTTAAACAAGAGGTGTTTAGAAAAAACATGACGTATTATTTCTCTATTTTAAGATTTGTGCTTGTTCTTATTGCGTGTCATTGCTGTCTTAGTTTTATATGATTAACAGATTGCAGATGTAGGCACTTATCCCGCTTATCAAGCTTGGATTCAACAACTGAATCTTATCAGTTACTTCTCCTTCTAGCCTCGTGGAGTGAATGTAAACACATTTGAACTTACGTTGCTTCTCAACATCACACTCTGACATACCACAAGACCTGTAATAGGCCCAAAATTAATTAAACGACAGTAAACACAACCTTAAGACATATTGATTCTAACAGAATTTGGACAGTGTTTTATAAAAACACCTTTTCTCCCACCTACTTCATTGCTAAAACACCTCAGCGTCAAAGCTGAACTAATATATATTTCAGTAATAATAAGAAAAACACAGTTATCATCCGACTCAAGTCCCTTTTGTTCTATGATGCATTTCTATAACCATTATAGTTTTTTATTTTCATTATTTTTGATTTTTTTGTTTGTTTGTTTGTTTGTTTTGTTTGTTTTAGTTCATTTCCAGAGTGGCTTTCTTGGTTTGTTCGTTTCAGTTAAGGTTCTGTGTTTGAAAATGTTCAGTGTCATTCATTTATTTATTTAGTTTCTCTGTTAGTTTGATTTCTTATTACATGGGGGTATTTCTCATTGAAACGATACTCTATTGGAAGTTCAGAATAGGTAGAACAATAGAAACACAACTCTTTGAAGGTCAACTGACTGACAGTGATGGAGACTTCTTACCCAAACTTCTGCTCTGATGCCTTTTAATGGTTGTTATTTTGAAATAATTGAACCAAACTGACAAAAAACATAACTTAAAACATCTCATG
>JAPZDY010000024.1:19362768-19384841 GCA_029783645.1 Ctenochaetus hawaiiensis
TCTCATGTATATTTTAGTTAGTTTTGTAAGTATGCAACATTGGTTACGTTTGTTTTGATATTTCTTATAATTTTATTATTTAATTATTTATTCTCATTTTTGTTAACTACAGTGATTTTTTTCACACCAAGTTTTAATTTTAGTTCAGTTTTAGTTTAGGTTAGTGTGAAGTAACTGTAATAACTCTGACCAATATGTTGGCCAAACCCAAACAACCAGCCGGTGAACACAGTTGAGTATTCAGCAGGTATAGAGCCAGATATTTCCCCAGGGACCAGGGCAGCTTAAATGTAAATAAATATTGGACTTACATTCATCAGGTTAATGCCATGTAGCTTTATATTTTGTGTAATTCTATGTTATGTGCATCTCTGTGTTTCGTCTTCAAGTGAAACAAAAATAGAAACTGGTGTAGGTTTCACTCCAAGTTTCCACTGAAAAAAGATCTGACTTCTGAAACATTCGATTCCCACCTTTGACATGTCAGTTTTCAACAAACTAAAACACGAAATGACTAAACAGAAAAAAAAGTTGCTGTTATAGGGTTTTTTGCATTATAAATCTATTTGATTTGAACTCAGTGGCCCCACAGCAGAGTTCTTACTGGCACTGTTGACACTTGTGTTACTCAGCCATGAGATGTTGGAAAACTAAACCACTTTACTTCAGCAGTATGCAGTTGTCCAGTTCAATACTGACAGTCATTTGTCATGTTCACCTCCATACAAGGACCTTGAAACTAATTACCCTAAATATAATGACGCATAATTGTTATTAAATTGTTATTAAACAACTGAACAGGCAGCACTTCTTATTGCTTTGATGCATTAAAATCAATTTAGGCATGAAACACCAAAACAGTTGGCTCCCCCTTCTAACAGACACCATATGCAACTTGCAGATGATGAGGTTACTAAAGGTCCGTGTGTGGGATTATGAGTTCGTGGGTAGAATTAGGACTCATCGAGGTCTTCCATTCCCTCTGGACATGACCTCTCTCTGTTTCTGACCACACAGGCCAGACAGGCCTGTTAAGATGCAGAGAGGGAAGAGAAGAACAGGCTGAATGTCTGCTCAATCCATTTCAAAAAGCCAGCCTCAGCAATGATTGACAGCAGGAGAGGTTACATCCATATTTACCCTTACAGAAATACAAGAGATTGTTCAAAAAAAAAAAAAAACTGGAGTGCAAAATGGCTTGGCATTGAATAGCCAGAGAGAAAAAGAAATAGGAAGCGTAATGCATGAATTGATGGACTGATTCAAGAGGATGATGGAATACATAAATGCATCAATATAGAAATTCAATTTCAAAGTCAAATAGAATCTTTTGTCCAAGCAAGATTTTCCTTTGACAGAGGCAAGAAAAGAAACTTCCTCTTTGATCACGACAGATTACCAACAGAGATACATTAAGTCTGCAGATTCCTGAGTGGCATGAATGTGTTGTTTCACCTGTGCCTCAAAAGAAGCAGTTTTGTTTTCATCACCTTCTGAATGCTGAAAACAAACCGATACACAATTTGAATGGAACTTTTGAATCACCAGTCATGAACTACTGGTTACCAGCTATCTTACTCTGATCAAATTTGACATACACATCCACGACTTATGAGTAACTGCATCCATTTTCCATATATTCAACAATAATATATATTTCCATGCTGATCAAAATACATGATTTTTTTTTCTATGCGTCCAGACAATAGTGATGATGAATCTGGTCTGACAGCTTTCAATTAGTTAAGCCATTTTCGTCATGCGCCACTGTGTTTTTCACAGCCGTTTAAAATGTATGAGATGAGTAAAGCAATCGAGAGGAAAATAATGAATTGCCACGCCTTCCTATTCATTTTCTACTTCACCCGACGCTTTTGCGCAGCGGCCGCCGAGTCATGAAAGAAGCGTGTTTGGACTGTCTGGCTGTTGCCCGCATGATCCACCAGCAGGGCAACGTTACTGAAGTTAACTTGTCACTGAACTGTTGGAAAGATTTGATGAACCATCACCTCAGGACTGTCATCCCATTTCAGTGGCTATTATACTGTTGCGTTTAAGTGGTGAGACGCTTGACATAAAACAGACGAGAGCCTTAAATGCTTAAAGCTGTAAAGCTATCAGGAATGATGAGGACGTTGACACATAAACTCACCAGTTGCTTTGCTGGTGTGTGAGCTCAGATTGATCCAGATCCCGAGACAAAAAAAAAAAAAAAAACGCAAGGTACAACTGTGCTCACTGCCAAACCTTTAAGTTTAACTTAATCCACAAGCTTGTTCTCGGAAGATGCCTGCGTGATTGTTCGTGATTGTTCGAGTAGGCGGCTTCTCCTCATAGCCTAACGATTTCCTCTGTAAAAGATGAAAAAGTTATTGATCCTTAAGTTTTTTTTTCTCATATCTTCAGAACATTCACTGTAAAGGATTTATATATGCAACTCAAAGCTTCATATACGACTCAAGGCAGAAATAATGACATATTGAAACAAAGCAAAAACACCAAACAAGTCTAATGTCTTGAAATACTTCGATTTTTGCTGCATTTCGAATCAGTGTTTGTGTAATGCATTAGAGAATTAAGACATATTTCAGTGTTGTCAGTAGAAACCAATAATTTTAAGAGGCTGCTTGGCTGCAGTGTGACAGGCACCGTCGCTGATAGCGCCGTCATTAGTGAGCGCAGCGTTAGGACCCGGGGAGGCTGACGCGGCTGCTCCCTGCAGGAGAAGCATGGACACATTTGTATGCGCTGGCTCTCCTCCGCTGCACTAACTGCACTGTACGGCATAGGATATTCTTTTTTTCACTCTGAGGGATAAGCTTTATCACAGGACACTGCTTTGTCTCGAGTTTTTAATTCTTTGTCTCTAGAAATAAGGATAAGCAGCGTGCATTCAAGTCGCTCGGTCACGAGTTGTAGCTGTACATTTCATCGGTTTTCTTTGCTCCCGACGAGCGCAGCGGGTAAAAGTTTTACGGACTCGCCGGTATGGATCACTTCTGCTTTTAAGGAACAAACACGTGCAGCAGCTTTCGCATCGTTTTGGAGAGGTAAGTTGGATTTCACTTGTGTCTTAAGAAATGCTGCAGGCGCAGCAGTTCCGTGAATGATGGTGCGTGTTGCTCTTTCTGCCGGTGTGGAGACTGGTTGTACGGTGTTGTCTGTATGATTCATACAGGCTCGGCTGCAGTTGTTCCGACTATAGAAGCACCTTAGACACACCAGCTTATATTTGGCTATGCGTAAAGCATGGTGCCTTTACGCAGTTGCGGAGCAGACAGACTTTGTCCTTTTAGTGCGCAAGACAATACAAATTACTCCTACAGTTGATCTTTTACCTGATCTGATGTATCTGAGTTCATATCATGTCATGGTGTACTGTTAAAACAGTAGCTCCTTCCGCGGCTCGTGCTGTGTTGTGTTTGATTTGACAGGTGTGTCTGTTACCTGTCAAGGCAGCCTGTTGACAGACTGACTGACAGGACGCGCGTGCTGCTCTGGAGGAGCTGTCCCCTGTCTGCGGTGCTGAAAGTTTCCCAACTGGCCACATGGTTTGTCGCATCAGAGAGAGAGGAGCGACGGGGACAACAAGCACGCAGATATGTGTTTGGGGAAAAAAGGAACATTAAGGTTTAAGAGCTAAACGCTATCAGGTTATTTATCTGTCAGCCTGCAGGAAATGAATGATGCACGGTTTGTGGGGGGCGTAGGGGGGGCGTGTGTAACTCAGCCTTGCCGCACTGAAAGCAGGATCTCAGCAGGGATTGCAGCCGACAGTGAGAGACAATGAATCAATACAGTTTGAATGAACACAGAAGGAATTCCAAGAGCCTGAGTCCCCTTAGTGAAAAACCAACCAGAGGCTGTACCTCTCTTTAACTCAGACTAACAGTAAGATTTTCAAACATTAGTATTTATTGTGGGATTATGCATTAAAAGTTTATGTAACCGTGTGCTGGTGAAATCATTTGTTCAGGTTCTCTGCTTTGCTGGTGTTTGGCATTCTAGTTATCATTACCTTCTAGTACACAGGCTGCTTTGCACACAATAGTGAAATATTCTGTACGTCTTTGTGTTTTAAATCATCCTCAACTTTCCCTTTGCCAACCATAGTAAAAAGGAAGACTAGTGTATTTAACATGTGTTGTCAAGAGGCTTAACGGACGCTGTGTATTCATCCCTGTCACCCACTGTGAGGAGCCTCCTCTCTGTGACTGCTACTCTCACTAATCCAACGCTATGCACTTCCCTCAGATTTACAGCATGGCTGTGAGAATTTCTGTGGACAGGTGGAGAGCCGTCCACACTGCTGCTGCTGCTGCTGCTGCTGCTGCTGCTGCTGTGGCATTACTTCACATTTTCCTCGTCCTGCTCGGGCTCCACACTGTGATGTAGTCAGCCCTGTGTGATATTGTCTAAGTCTTGCCAGTCT
This sequence comes from Ctenochaetus hawaiiensis, assembly GCA_029783645.1. NCBI lineage: Eukaryota > Metazoa > Chordata > Actinopteri > Acanthuriformes > Acanthuridae > Ctenochaetus > Ctenochaetus hawaiiensis. The sequence continues at coordinate 19,367,201 of JAPZDY010000024.1, forward strand.
GTGGCAGCGTTTGCCACTGTGGTACTTTGCAGATTGATTCACTGTCCCAGAGAACTGAAGAGCCTTTTCTTCTTATCTTTTTGCTCTCTTGAAGTGATGGAGGAGATGGTGGGGGGTGGTAGGGTGGATTTTCCAATCAATGTTTTGCTTTCTCCACTTTTACAACAGCCACCATTTCTGCACCTTTTGTCGGGGAAAACTTGGCTTTGCCTCAAGTGGAATTGTTTTCAGATCTTCACTCAGACTTTTCTCTTTTATGTCAAATAATAAACTATTATTGACAATGATAATATAAGATATTCCTAATGCAATGCTTACTTCGTTTAAAAAGCGATTTTATCAGGCCTAATTCATTCAGTTATAAAGAAATCTATTCTGCTTGTTTTCCATTGATTATAATAAAATGAAAAAAAATGCTTTGTAAAATGACATTTTGCCTCTTTGCTGCAGTGTTATCTTTTCCTTTTCATTGCGCATCTGGTCTACACGTCAGTATGTTATCCATTTCTTTGTCATGGCCACATCCTGAATGTGACATATCACACAGGATCAAGATGGCACTAATTAACTCCCAAAAACTGAGATCAGATACAATACAGAAATGATGGGAAATTAGGGGCGCATTCAGAGAGAATAATAGCAGAAATGTAAATCACTTTATTTGCAGCCTTTGTCTGTGTAGTGGGTGACTTTGCCCACTGTGAGCTGCTGGTCACACATGTCTGGTTGCCTGGGTAAATCTTTCTAATCCACAGAGGCGGACCAGATATGCCTTCATGGCAAATTTGGGGCTTATGGGCAGAGTTGGAATTTTGTGTGTGGCAGCCAAAGCAGAACATTAATAGATTTCATCTAACAGGATTAGTGGTATTTGGAAACGAGACAGGAGGCAGAAAATGAATGAGACATTAATACCCAGTGAGCAAAACCAACAACACTAACTAATGTGTGAATAAAGATTCTTTGAAAGGCACACAGACGTTTCTTTCATAAATCCCTCTGCACTGCATTGCAGAATTAAGATTGTGTCAGCCGTCAAATGTTCTGTTTGTAAAAAGACTCATTCTGTCTTATTCACTGGGAGATTGACAGATTATTAAACAATGGAGCAAACCTCAAATTCAGAAATATTTCTTGTTTATACAAAACATATCTTTTCTAGAACCGGCAAAATAATAACCCCTTGTGAGGTGAAAATGATAGAGGAAGTTGCTATCACCCTTCTTCATCTTCCCTCCACCCTGAAGATGTTTGAACGCCCCGAGGCTGCCGACGATTGATTTCTGCTTTATTGTTTTTATTTTTCATTCCAATGCCATTCCGAATGAAATCACTGTCCTGCAAGGTTGCTTGATTGAAAAGCTCCAGTCCCCCGTCGTCTGTGGCTCATCCCCACAACGCCCCGAGGCTGTGGGTCCAACAACGTGGGGATCCTGTTCCCTCTGACACCCGACCTCACATGCAAAAGGTCGAGTGCCGCTAGCTGTCAGCAGGTCTCATCATTCCCCTCATGACACGGCCATTATGGTGCCCTCTGGATGGCATGTCAGTCACCCATGGTGGCAAGTCAATTAGTCATGTCTTGAGGGAGTTGGGGTATGTTTGCTGGTAGGGTTTTGACATTCATCTGCAGGTGGGGACACACTGGGAGCGGATTACAATTTCTAATTACTTTCTATACACTTACTGTAGGCCATGTGACAGTGGAGGGTAGTAACCAGCTTTGCAGTTTTTAATTTAATTTAATTCCACAATTATTCCATATGCAAATAATTTTAATTATTTTTTACATCCTGACTATGGGGATTGTTTCCAGTTTGAATCTGTGATTTCCTCTTGATTTGTCATGCTGCAAAGACTCTTGAATGCACCCAGGACTTCAGTAGAATAATATGCCTGGACTTAAGAAAACTGACTTCATCACCAACAACAACAGCAGGGAAAGGAGAAGAAGATGAGAGAGGGAAAAGGGATAGAGGAGATGATGATCAAAGGCGTGGATTAAGATATCCTCTGTTGCCTCTCAAGGAGATTCAGTGTTGTGTGAATCAAACAGACAATCTGCAGTACCACATGGAGACTAATGCTGTTAAGTACCTGGAAGATTGCTCTACAAAATATCATCATAACGTACTTTGTGTGTGTGTGTCTGTTTGTGTGCACAGATAAGTAGCTCACATATCACTTACTTTCAAGCACTTACTCAAATTATCACCAGTTCTGGTCCCGGCAGGAACAGAGCTCAAATTATGAGGATACCGATATGGCTATGGTTTTATTAATGAGGGCTATGGCTGATTTTCTGCTGTGAGACATTCCTGTTTGCTGGGTCGGTTTGGTTTGTATTTACAGTGTATGAACACGCTGTCACGGAAGAGGAATTTGCTCTGTCCTCAAATCTGTAATGTCATACCAATGTACAGCTCCATAAAGTGTGAAATGGAAGAGATAGAAAATGTGGCTGAGACCGTACTCTATGATTTCTCTCAGGATAACTGTGCATTTACTGCTCCACAACTCACAGTCGTACGACCCATATAAAGAATGATCTTGATCAGTTGTAGTCTGCACTAAGACGCTCAGCCCATGCCTCACTATAACAAATATTTCTAAAAAATGGGTCAATCCTTGCCACTTAGCATTAAAGGAAATGTATTGGGTGTAAGCCTATATGATGGACCGCTGTTCTATCCAGGGGCTTGTGTTGCACACCTGCTGTAAGCTGCTTCTTTCCACAGCATTGGGTGATAGGCTCTTGGACTGTGAGCCCCCTCGGCGTGAACAAGACCTACATACATTGAAAAGATTACAATCAACTGTAAAGGCAAAAAAAAAAAAAAAAAAAACATGAGATTTTTAGTTTTAGGTTAAGTTGAAGGTCGAAGTTGAAGTGAATTAGATTTAATTTATAGTATGATTTCTTGGTGTTTTTGTTTTAATCTGTTGTGTTCAGTAAAAGTTGTAATGTTTAAAAAGAGTACATTTGGTTTGGTTGCGCCACCCACATAAATGTTCATTTGTTTTAGTGCAATAAACAATCTGTTGGCCTATACGTGTCCTGATTTAAATTACAAAATAACGACTGAGCGCTAATGTATAGTTTGCAGTTACAGTTTTGTCAGTCTGGTCATTTATCATCACTCAACTCATGAAAGAGAAACAGCTAAAGCTAGCTAAAAAGCGCCTCCTCTCCTATAAAGTGGAACAAACATCACACAGAGTGTGCAGGAACTGCCGACTCAGCAAGGTATTAATAATACATGTCCAAGCAAAATGTGGGAACCAGTGCTAATATTAGCAAGCTAAGCTGTCTAGCTCAACTGCATTATTTGATTTGTTTGAGCTAGTTAACATAGTTCATAAGCTGTCATTTCATAAAACTAATGAATTTCTGACCTAAGCGTGTGTGAGGTGTGTGATTCTCAGAAAATACAGAGTGAAAATTATCTGTTGACAGTCATGTTGTTGACATAATACCAGAAATTACACCTTTCACTACAATTTCAATGTTTAAATCCCTAGGATATGTCACAAACAGGGCAAAATATTCAATCACTATCAATCACAGATATGTTTGAACATTTATTTTATCCTGACCTATTCCTGTCTCAGCTAAATGTTATTATAATTTATAATGAAATGAAATAAAACAAAATATTCCATTAACAGAGGTAATTATTAAAGGGTATTCAGTCAGCTGCAGCTGCAGTCTGCAACTCACTACTAAATGCAACTAAATCTGACACACTGGACCTTTAATATTTAGTATAAAATATACAAGTTTAAATGTGTTTATTGCTCTTGAAATGTTTGCATGCATGCCTTAAATAACATGATTAAATTTAATGCACCACTTCATACCATATACTGAATATGTTTCCCTCCACTGTGCAGTCATGAAAACTCTATATTACAGTCTGGGCATCCCCCTACATCAGTGGGCACTCACACTACCCTGCATTTGGTGAGGTATCTGTGGTCTATTATTTTGTTTCTTCCTGCTGTAAGGTGCTGCATTATTTAGAAGGTTGTAAAGTCATAAAGCAGCTTGGATCTCAGTGGGAGACACTGAGCTGCACTGAGGTGTTTTTCATTCCTGAGGGTTTTAAAGTGTCTTTTGATTTGAGATTGTCTTGTACTTGGACACAATTTAAAATGTTGGACTAAGGCAGCAAATGGCTACCAAGGATTGTGATTGTATTTTTAATCAAACTAGTGCCCTCTCCTTTATTCTTATTCTTGCTCAGTCTTTTCCTCCAGGTCTAGATTTCACCTTTCAAGTTCTTCTGATATCACTGACCGCTGGCTAACTACAAGTTATTTTGCTTGGGATGAAAGTCTCTCAATCTCTAGTCTTGACATGTACTCAATGTTACCTGTAACATGGAGAAAATCATGAATAATGTGCCTTTTAGGGTGCAAGACAATGACAAGACTGGACAAGTAATCCATCAAGAACACAAAAACACACTACAAGGTCACTTCTGCAGTGTGTCCATGCAAGCTCGCATGCAGGATGCGGGTTGTTATTTGCATGCTCCTGCTTGACCCAAGCAGAATCTTTATAAATAGTGGAAAAGATTGTGCATGCTCAGCAGCGGTACAACGCTTGATGTCAATACCTAATTCCAAATGGCATGAGGAAGAACACACTGTTGGCTGCTGTGTGCTCTCTGTCTGTGTCTCAGATGTCTGCACTGCACTCTAATTCTGTAACAAAGTCAAATGCAGTCTTTGTGTGAGAATGCCTTCGTATTGATTTGTGTAAGCTAAAAAAATCACCTGTCCATGAATGTGAATAATCAGTCAGCAGTGAGAATGCATGTGCACATTTTGGCGTGCTTGTGTTAGCCTTTGTAGAGTGTGTGCAGCCTGTGGGATCAGTGGCTACCCACAACAGAGGCTGGGTCATCACTGAAGAGCACATCATCTCGTCCAGGCTCCCGGCAGAGACAAAGGCAGCAGACGCCTCATTTGAAGCAGCTGAGAACAAAGCATAAAATGTGCAGTGCCGCATTGAGCCAGGTATATAAAAAAGATACATGGATTATTCTGTGTAATGGATAAAGTGAAATGTGCCCTCTCCTTGTCCACTCAAAATCAATGGCCATTATGTTTCCTAGACTGCCGTGTGAAGATCCTATTTCTCCTCATGTGTATACACATGCCCCGTGCAATAGTTGCTTTGCTTAATGATGGGCTGGCATGGCCCCATGAACATCGTTTGTCCCCTTTAATTACCTGGAGGTAGAGATTGTTATTCATGGTAAGGGACAGGGGAATACCCCTCTGTACGCCCCCCCCTTCCCTAAGGCCTACTGCTCTTAGCATTGATGTGGGAGGATGTGCAGAAAACAGATGCTACCCCATGATTTCTGAGTGTTTGTACTAATGATGAGCTCCACTAGGCTATCTTTCAACCCTTTTATTGGTGTTTCAGCCTGATTTAAGGTCAGATTTTATGGATGGAGCGGTGGTTTCCAATCCATGCTCATCACCAAGAGTCTTCCTGAAGCCTTCTTATCCAGCAGGACTGTATTTCTCAACACTGCAAAACAGATGTTGACAAACCTGACTATCTGCCTCAAGTGGAGTTTGGCCCTTTTTTGCCTCAGAAGCAAATCAGTAGTTTCATCCCCCTCACAGCAATTTGTTTATACCTCACACAAGGCCATCTTTCAAAACATAGTGCAATTTTTTTGATTGATCTCCTTCCCGCCAGCAACCATTGATCACCATTCATTTCTCAGCAATATGAAAATTAACTTGCAGACACTTGAAAATCTTCTGAGAAAGGTAATCAATCACATTTTCCTCCTCTGTGAAATTCCTTATTGTTAAGTTGGACTGAAAGCACTTTGAAAATCTCTCTAATTCATTCATGCACGCTCAGACATTTGAGAATTGAGAGTTGGCTGAAAATGCACTTAGAAACTATGCTGTCCTAAAATCCCACTCTGGAGATAAACAATGAGTAAACAACCAATTGTTGACAGGGCCCATGAGTATTTTTATGTGTCTTGGATTTGAAAGGCAATGTTTAGCAAGTCATGTTTTTTTTTCAACACACCAAAAGTTAGAAGGTCCTTTGTCATCAACAACATAATCACAAAAAATAAGGCAATCTGGGCACAAAATTGAAACAGTGAGCTGCATTTAACTTCCAATATCAACTTAACATGTTTGTTTATTGTACACGTGCAAAGACCTTTGAAACTCAGACTATTTCAACAATAAAACCAGGAAATACAAGGACGTCACACATATTCAGGGTTTTTGTAGGTTCTTCGAGACTGTATGTTATTCCACTTCCTCGTCCCGTGTGTGTGTCTATCCTGCTTGTATTTAAGTGGAGGACGGGATGTGTCCCGGAGGCTGGCTCTAATTCCCCGTGGTGTCCATCAGACCCCTGTCCCTCGAAGCTCTGACAGAAGGAGCTATTATTTTCTCATCGCCCTGGTGGCCCGTGTCCCCTGAGAGAGGTCTCACCACGTGACTGACAGCTCCGTAAACACAGCCAGCCCCAGGGTGACTGAGTGAGAGCTCACTGCAGTGACGCCCTTGTCCCGCCTCCCCCCCCCCCCCCACTGCTCCCCTCCTCCCCAGACTTCTCATCTCTGCGTGCCTCTCTGGCGTGACCTGGTCCACCCTCAACCTCCCCATATCACCTTCACCTGACACTCGGGGTCAGGAGTCACCTGTGCTGGAGTGAGGTTATTTCTAACCTTGCTGCATCCTTGCTAGCAGCTGACTGGAAACAATGACACCCACCATACCTGAACATTTTTGTCATCCATTATATTCTACCAAACCTCTGTTTCTCCCTGTGATATTTTCAATATTTTTAGATGCACCCTATTAGTTCCTTTAATGAAATATCATAACAACATAGCAGATATTGCAGGGGCAGGCCCGCTTCCTCAGTGTGTGTGTCAGTAGGTCTAACTCCTGTGTAACTAAGACAGATGACTGTGTCAGGGTTGTTTCCCCACAGGGCTGGGAGAGTGGTTGTCCTCCCAAGCTGCTCAGCTCCCTCCACTTTACAGGCTGCGCTTGGGCCACGCTGCTTATTGTAATGACCTAATGTAGATTCAGGATCAGCAGCGCGGGGCATCCATCTACATCAGGGTGCAGGAGACAGGAATACCCTCTGAGTCTGTCTGCCTGTTTGTGTGTTTGTGTTTGACTGTGTGTACATGTGCTCCTTCATGTCTGTAAGTGAGTGAGTGTGTAGGAACGGTAATGTGTAAACCTTGTTGAGTTATTTTCTCTCTTTTGTTCTTCTTTTGTTAAACAAAAAAAAGTGATAAATGAGCACCTCAGTAGGTCTCTTACATGTTTATCTTAATTTAGATTTTTTTATTTGTGCAGTCTTCTACAATTGATATTTTTTATCATTAAAGTGATTTTTCAGTAAGGCTTCTATTTGCTTTAACTGTTGATCTTAACAAGACATTTCGATGTTAATTGAAGACTCAGGATTTCTCTAAATGCCAGCAACCAGTGAACTACAAAAAAGGTGAGCAGGTCTTTGCTGTAAAATCACATAATAATAATTAAAAGCAAAAAACCCAACTTGGAAAAAATACAAGAGCCTGGAAAGCAAATATGGGACTGCTTCATATGATAAAATCCATTATTAAAGGTATAATATAATTTAATGCTTGTTGATGGACACCAGCACTACATGTGTCACACTACAGGAGTTTAAATCTAACATAATTCAGTTTGGAAATTACAGTAATTTGATTTAATAACTTCAGTATCTTAGTTGTTGTTAGGCTGTAAAGATTACAAATAATAATCAGGAGTATTTGTTCCATTGTTAAATCCCTTAGGATGGTGATTTTGATTAATGTGGCACAACTTCCATCTTTAGAAAATGTTAAATACTCACTTTTGTGGTGTCATGACTGTGATTGTTCTTAATATCTTGGTCTCCAAAGGAATTTAATTTTACTTCAATGATAATATGACAAAGCACAACGTTTTGATAAGTTGTTAACTTGTTGTCACCTTTTTATTCATAATTATCTCTTAAATTGTGAAAAAGTAACTTTTTTGGGAGATGGGCCTGTTTTTATGCAACCATTAGCTTCTTAGCCATTTTAGAATTATGAGCATATGAAATAATTGTTTTTTTAATCCGTAATTGTTCCATTTTAAATAACTGTTAAATACTTTGATATATTTCTTAACTCTCTCACTCAGATCATCGTGTCTTTTCCTTAACTTCCAACTGATGCTAAACTATGCAATGCTCCATTTAACACATCTTTGTTAAGTTGTTTCTGCCTGAATGAGAAATGAGAGTACAGGGTTAAAAAAAACATGACAATTTATCAGAGATGCTTGATGTTTTAATTGCTTTGTTTCTGGTAATGTTCCGCTGTGCATTACTTGTCTTTCTGTTCTCGCTCCATCCTTTGTGTAGCCACTTTGCATTGCATTGTTTGTTATGTTGTAATTTTAATGGATAATTTAACATCAGGCCAACAGACCGCATTTGAAAATTATCCACTCAGCTAACTCTCACACATTCGCACAATGTCAATCAATGTGCATTGTTCCATTAGAAGATAAAAATAAAGTATTTAATCAATCCTTCCTGAACCACTTCCTGTTCCAGAGAAATATACACCTCCTGATGCCACAGAGATGTAGTCATTAGATAAGTGTGGCATAACATAATTATACAACACTGGTGAAAGGAGGTTCCCACCTGATGACCCCAAAGACATGTTAGTTATCACTGCTCACTGGTCTATTTAGTTAAGTTTACAGTTATCATAGGGCTTAGGAGGTTCTTCATTGGGTTCAGTTTTAGAATCTTTGTGCTTAATTAGAAGTTACTTAGAGCCTGCATGAACAGAGCCTAAGTATATGGTGAGGAAGTAGAAACAGTGTCATAGATAGATTGAAATTTTACACACTAATTGGTCATCTGATAATTGGTATCTCTTAGAGTCTGCATGTACAGGACCTAAGATGATATTGATTTGTTGTAAATATGTTCATCTCTAGGTTACATAGGGCAGGTCGCAAGGTAGCTGTTAAGCTTAGGAAGCTATTCACTGAGTCTGGTCCATTTTCTGGAGCACAAGTGTCTAAAAAATAAAGCTTCTGCTAGCAGTCAGTTAGATTCGTTTAGAGCATAGAGACTGGAAGCAGCTGAGTTGGCTCCATGTGAAGGTAACAGACTCCCCCAACCACTTTCTTGGCTGAGTGGAGTAACTTCCTCCATTCCTGTCGTCACTGTGGGGCTGTGAGAAAACCAGCACAGACTCCAGGAAATCAGTGCTCCAGACAAAAAAAAAAATCCAACACATAAACCTCCGTAAAATCACAAAAAGACAGTTTCACCCTTCAGTGATTAACTAAAAGAGATACTTAAATTAGTGAGTTTTAGAGGCGGACAGTTTTGGCAGCTTTACAGAGAGCGAGGCCAGCTGTTTCAAGTCTAAACTTACCAGCTAATGTAGCTACATTTTTAATGTGCACATGAGGTTGGTGTCAATCCTGTAATCTAACTTTATTTTTAGAGAGTCAAGCTATTGCCTGGGTGACAAAGACCGAAAAATCAAAAGTTTTGCAACTTTCCAGTTCAATGTTTAGTCTGCACAATAATGCTCTCCTGATATCTTGTAAACGGAGGTGGAGATACATCATGGTTTAATTTCTTCGATGACTCTGTCCTCATATGCTCTCAAATTATAAAACACTGTGGAGATTTCACTGTGTGTGCAAGCATGCATGACTCTGCTTCAGTACAGTGTGGGTGTTACCCGCTCTTTGAAGAAAAAGATTCACGATAATAAAGGCGATTACTCAGGAGGCCGTACTCCTCTCTTTCTGATTCATACCAAGATCCTGACAACAAATTAACGTGGGTGCTTTTCTTTCATATATAACCACCCCTCCTCCCCAAAAAAACAAACAAAAAAAAAATAGACCAGTAGCTATGCAATACTGTAATGAGCTGCTTTATGTTAATGCCGCTTCACAGAGCATGTTAGTGCAAAGTTAATTCAAGGAATTGTGAAAGTCCTTTGTGAAACAATCAGTATTTAGCTCAGTCTTCTCTCTGTTTGCCTGCCACAGTCTAGATAAGTACAGAGGGGGGAATCTGAAAATGCCTTTTTTGTAAGCTTGCTATAAACAAACACAGAGGAGGAGCTGTGTGGATGACAGGCTCAGTAATTGCCAGTTTGACTTGGCTGGTAGTATCATTTCATGCAACAAAGACATGAAGGATTGGAAGAGGGAAAACACATTTTGGCAAAAGAACAAGTCTTCAGGCGTAGGAAGGATGTCACCTTAGACGTACCATATGTAATTTCTGTCACTAGAGGTCTTTCAATCAAAACAAGGAGAAAAACAATGCAGTTTGATGTCATTGTGAAGCAGCATGGGATCATGGGATTTATCTTGTAGTTAAACAGCCACTATTGAAGATAAAAATCTATCTGACTGACTCAGGCAGAAATGTAAACAGGTTATACATATATAAAAGGTTAGGTTATGTATTTAAATTTTATACATGTTACGTTCAGTCATCTTTGCAGACTTTCTTCTTCATGTTTTGGCTGGTTTTACCCCAGAAGTTAGCGACAGGCGTTAAAATGAAATGCACCTTTACCTTACAATAAATGGCAAATTCTTCTGAGTTTGAACATTGTTTGAAATATTTGTGACTATATTGACGTACACAACTCACACATGCGTTTACACATTACATCATGTATTATGCTTTCATAGGCATCTAACTGTGGAACTTTTTACACAAACTTTTAAAAGCAGATGTTTATAGAAAGATCTCAGGAAAACACAGAGGAAATGCTGTTTTTGCCCACTTTGACCCACTGTTTTTAATTGGCTGAGGGAGAGCGAGGCTCCGATCCCTGCCTGTCAATGTGTGAATACTTTAATTAACTAGAACCTTGGTGCATTGTAATCTCTGGATTTTGGGGTATCATAATGTATTAACTTTAATTAAGCTTGTGAGCAATGCAAGCTAATTAGATGAATGCGCTTACTTGTAATCTGGATAATATGAATACATTTTACACAAGCTCAAATCAGTCAGTCTTGCTAATTACACTGTGCTTGATAGCTCTAATTGGTGATTGTGTGTCTGCCTGTGAATGATACACTAAAGCTGCTGCTGCTGCTATCTGTGCGCCAGACTTAGGCTAATGTGATGAAATCCTCATGGAGAGATGATGTGCTCTGCTGAAGGCTGACAGTCCCGAGGAGAAGGGCTCAGCGTGTCAGAGGCTTGTTGAACCACGTACATGTTCAGCACCAGTGCTCCTGTCTGTCAGCGCGCAGACAGTACAAACCTACTGTGTTCTCATTATCTATCTGAGCTTTTTCTTTCTTCCCTGCTCCGTGGCAGTCTTTGCAGCTGCACACGTTTATCCCTGTATAGTTTTCATGTCTCATATCACACATTTGATCTTTGTCTGCTGTGTGCTGGAGTGTGCAAGTCTTACCGCTATGGGTTGTAAAGGCCAGTGGTTTGAACGTTGCAAAGGGAAGGAAGAACTGTACCAATTTCACAGCTTTGATTTAAACTAGTCCTTCTCTTCAAGATACACAATATCACTTGAAGGGTTCTTTGACACTAACAGCTGAAAGTTAAAATCTGTACTTGTACTGAAAGATAAAAATAAAAATCCTTTCTTTTATTTTTACAGTAAAGATGCATCACAGGTTCCAGTGGTCTCCTGCTCTCACATGAAGTTGGTGAACTCACAAGAGACAGTTAACAAAACAAAATGGTCAAGAGTAGAAAGTTTCAAAAAGCTCCTACGCTACCCATAATGAAACTCAGTAGTGTTGTGAGAATGACTGGCAGTTCAGTCTTTGATATGTCTAAGGCTCGTTTCCTAACATGAAGTGTGCATTAAGAAGAGAGAGCTGGCTGGCACAAGACTGTGTGGATCAGACAGCAGCAGCGACTTGTTCCAACTGAGCTCTAGTTTATGTTGGAGGTGGTTTGTCCTAAATGACATAAGGCTTTAGGTTGTAAGCTCTCAGTTCTCAGGACCAAAGACAAAAATTGCTCCAGGTTTCCTGTGGTTCACTCTCATGTGGGGTCATAGATGTTCAACACAAAACCACCTCTGGACACTGCAACCCAGAGGCCTTATCACACCTGAGCCTCTGGGTAATTTGATAAGTCCTGTCCACCACCAGCCAGCCAAAAAGGAGAGAAGGAACCACCTGTAAAAGCAAAGAGCACACTGCTCAGCCTAACAATAGCATCTTTTATCCAGTATGTTCTCCAAATTAAACAACAACTAATTTGTCCATGCCCTCCAGAATGACATTCAGTAGTGTCTTCTGATCTTCCACACATATTGGCAGACAGACATCACTGTCTGTGCCTTCCACAGTCATTTACATCACCACTGGCAAAATATAAATGTGTTTTATGAAGAGGCACTGCTATTGTTAGGTTTGCCTTGGGCACAAATACAATGGCTTTCAGGAAATATCATGATTCTAATTAAGTACTTTGTCAAGTTTAGGAGACCTTTGTTGTGATGGTTACAATAATTAAAGCCTTTTTAAAGTCAAAATTAAATGAACATAAAAAGCCTCTTTTGACACATTTAGCACACGTCCCCTGTCAAATTGTGCTCCTGGTAAAAAAGAGAGGTGGACCCAAATCATTATTTTGGGAGTTATAAGTCAGGTCCCAAATTCTAAACTGTGAGTTTTGAGTCCTAAGCGAGTCATAATGTGTAATGCTCTTAACAACAGAGCCTTGACTTACTGTTCTTTGTGTAACTTTAAATATCAAATGAAGTTGAAAGTTGTTGTTTCTTCATCTGGAATTTCGATACACTTGTTTTGCATACTTCTTTGTTGTGGTTTATTTTGTTAAACACCACATAGTTTTTTTACAGCAACATGACCTACAACAGCAACACAATGCAGTGATGTATTGTTGGTTTTTCATTGTTCTCTTCTGTTACTTGATTAGATGTCATTGGGTTGTTGCAATTACAAGAAATGAATTAGTTCATGACCCATTGTTTAAAATAACTTATTTTAAAATATTTTTTACTTGAGGAAAAGTACCAAATGTTTTCAAGTCAAAAGGTTCAAGTCCAGGTGAAGTCATTAGTCACTGGTTTTTAAATCCAAGTTAAATTACATGTCTTTTTTGACTTTGTCAAAAGTCTTAAGTCATCAAGTTTGTGACTTGATTGTGACTTGTGACACCTCTTTTAAACAATGGGAGCCATGAACGCCAATTTCTGTGTATTTTTATATATTCAATTTGCAGTAGTATCAAATTTTTATTGCTACTGGAGACGAGGATTTTTATCCAATATTATGATATTAGAGTCACATATTTTTTGTGACATTAGATATCACGGTGTGAAGCATAGGGCTGTTATCCAAGTATGAACAATGGAGGATCTATAGCTATATCATATTTAATGTTTCTCTTACATTATGCCCTAAGTAAGAGTAAGTCACTTGATAAATGTGTCTTATTTTTCTCCTCTAGTAATTTTTTTGCCCCTCAGTTCATTCGTTAAAGCATCCTTAAGTGTAATTCTTAAAAGCTTGATAAAAGTAGGCTCCGCTCTGCAAAATCAGCTTTACAGTGTTGTGTTATAGTGGAGTTTGTTGTGTTGTAAAGTTTAACTCTAAGTAATGAATACTTTGTCTTTGCAGAATTATCAGTCTTACATCAAACTGTTCTGATGACAACCAGGTTAACTTTGCCTGTAAAGTTAAATGACACAATAGACTTCAATACATAGGGGCTGTGAGGCTTATCAGACTTTTAATGAGCATAAAAACATGCTCTGTGGTAGAGAGGTTAGCAGGAAAATGTGCCTGTGGCCCAATTTGAAACAGACGCCTGCAGTCATGTTGTCTTCAGTCTGTCTGTGTGTTTCCATATTCCGTTTATTCAGCTTGAGGCTTTCTGTGACAGCTGTGCTGAAATGAGCCCCTCAAAGTTAGAAATAGGCTCATGTTCAATAAATAAATAAATAAATAACGGCCTTACACAACCACCAGTGTGACACTTCTTATAACACACAACACTGGGGAACTGCCAGCTGCAATCAAACATCACATTAAATAGATGAATAAGCAAAACAAGCTGTTACTATGATCCCTACACAGACTGTAAATGCAGTGGATGCGCAGACATCACAGTCTGTCACAGAGGCCCCTGTGGAAGCCTTACCTATTTATAAGTTATTACAGAGAGCAGGTTGAAATTCATAAGGGCATATGGAGGCAGAGGGAGATTGCCAGCCACTGTCACTTACAGTGAATGAAACCTCTGGTGCTCCTGTCCTCCAGAAAGTGCATCTGAAACACACTATTAACTTTCCCAATGCTGATGTCACTTTTTATTGCCCCATGGTTTCAGGTCTTTCCGAGTTGGCAGGCTCTACTATGCTGCTTTCCAAAGCCAAATAGATGCTGGTGTCAGAGCACAGAAATACAGCAATGATGGAGATATTATTCTGAGGGTTTAATTTGCTAGAGTGGTTTTGGTAAAGTGCACCCTTATGGTGATTAATGCAAAAAAGGCTGCTGTCACTGTGCTTGGGGGAAATCATCGCGTCTCCAGCTTGTGTTTAGAAAATCTTGGAGGGAACGCACATCTTTCTGATGTGTATTGCGACAAAATGCAAATGTAAACACCTTTGCTGCATTTGTATGTTGAAAAATTCAGCAATGAAAGTAGGTTACAGTCTGTGTTCATTAGCGCTGAAATGAAATGTGAGGTTAGTGCAGTTGTTTGCCTGCTTGAGTCTCATTTAGATCAGTTTTTTTTACAGATTTTCAAAGTCATATCTCCATAGTATGTCTCTGTCCCTGTTTTATGGTGGCTTTGGCTGATTTTAAAGCCCAGTAAGTTGAAAAAGAGGCCAATAATGTATCCATAAAAGGAACAAGGGAAGTTTTTTTTAAGAATGAAAAGGGGACAAAGTGTTTTTTCCAAGGATTTAAAAATACCTACAAGCTCAGCTTCCTTCAGCTATTGTTGTAGGTGAGATTGACTAATGAGTTTGACCAATTTATGGGATGAGGATCATCAGTTAGAACTACATATTAGTTTATGTCAGATAATCTAGTTAAGGGTGATTCATTATAACTGTTATTAATGAAAAGATATTAATGATGAGAAGGTGTGAGATTGTATCATGAGGGTTTAAACCAGCCTTCAGGGGTTGCTTTGCATAAGGCAGAGGGTTAAACATGCATGCTTTTGTGCAGGGCACAATAGTGATTGGCATTTGAACATGTTCTTGCTGCATTGTGCACGGGCAATTAACATTGCATAATCTACCTGCTTACAAAGCAACTTTTGTAATTAGAGTTATGATTGCAGCCAGATAATGACAGCCATTCTACAGCAGATAATGACCGTTGTGCTCTTGGCAGTTGCTGCTTTGTTTGTGCAGCAGACTTCTGACATATGGAACACAAAAAGACACAACAGCCAGGCTGACCGCCTTTGTTCCCTGTCGGGCAGACCCAATCACCACAGACAAATTGCGTTGTAGACCGTCCAAATGATGCCGACCCATGGAAAATGGTTCAGACACAAGAGAATGGGACCATAATGTAAAAAAACCTCATCTACGTGGAAGCTCATCGACTGTGCACCTGAGCACAGACACAGAACCTGCAGATGTCTACTGCTCTCTGACTGCAGTTATACTGTTTTATAGGGAGGCTTGTCAGCCTGTTTGTTGTGCCCTTCATGCTGCTCTTGATGCATATATGATGTTACACCAAAGAAATACATAAACTATGACAAGGAGGAAACTCTCATGAGGCTCCAGTAAAATGCAGTTGGGTTGGTATTTAATAAATTACTGTGTTTTGACAACAGAAAATCTATTATTATTGATGAGAATAGCTTTCTCTTGTCCAGTCTTTAAAAACATGTCTATATGGAGTGTCTGGGCTAAATAGGGCTGTATGCTTGAAATGTAACACGATGTCTAAAAAATCAAAGAGGCATCCATCTGTCCCATGAAAAAATGGAATTCTCCTTTAAAGAGATGGCAGAACATTTATTCAAATAAATTAAGAGTTGTCAGAGATGGCATCTTGGTAGGAGGCACTTAGGCCTGTGGCGTCCAGGCGCTGTGCAGGCAGTGGGGACAGGCCCATAGTGCAGACGGTGGACTAATCCATCACCGCCAGCGAGGGGGCTGGGGCCAAGCGCTTGGCTTCTCCATTCAGGAAATAATCAGCTTTTAATTTATCACATATCACATTTGTGAGAAGACAGATCGCTGTAGGGAGGCCCCGTGTGACCAGGTCCATCTTCTCAGTCACGCTGCAGTGCTTTCTGCTGTCCTAATTTATTCCAATTTGACTATTTCTTATAATTCTTTTATTTTGCCAGTTCTGCATAAAAAGAACCTTTTTTTACGATTAAATTGTTGTAATTTTAACATTCATTGTGGAAAATAAAGCTTCCTTTCTGGCCACATTATAGACATTGTCAAATAGCGTCCACCATCAAAAACACTTCAGTGGTTCAGTCTACAATACATGACACACAGCAGGGATGAACAGTACCTGGGACAATGAAGAGGGGTCTTTCTCAGTTGAATGGATGGAGCATATGCTGTTATGTAAGTCAACTGCCAGGCGTCCTAATGGCTTCAGATTTGTTTCTGGTCCCTGTGTGTTGCAAAAGTCTGCACTGTGCCTCACATGAGTGTAGGTGATTAGTAGCAGGACTTGGAGGAGCACAGGAGATGTGATCTGCACTAAAGGGGAAGGACAGTTCAGCCACATGTCGTCCACCCAGCCCACCGATCACTTTACAGACCCCAGGCAGGTTAATCCTTTTATTGTAATGAAGTTAGGGGGCATAATGTACTGTGAATGTGAGATGCTTAATCCAGTGTTGGCATTTTTATGAGGAAGGAGTAGCCATGCTGACAGAGAGGACAAAGTGCTTGAGAGGCACAGAAACAATCCATCAAAACATGATGCTGACGTAGCACAACACAACAACACACGCTTAGAGAGATATGCATGTGTGTGCACACTTCAAGCCTTTATTTCTACTGTCTGCTCATCCACATGTTACTGTGTGATTAGCCCTCCTGAGTCAGCTGCACCTGCTGTAGGTAAATCTGGCACAGTCATGAGTGTTAAAGTGGAGACTGATAACAGGATGCTCATTACTTATTCCGTTTTAGGGATTACATATATTCTCATATGATAACTGTCTGCTGGAGTAGTGCATAAAAGTTGTACAAGCCTGTAAATATAAATCTTGCACACTGTTAATAACTTATACATCTATAATGTATGTGCACTCATATTACTGTTATACTTTTACTGTGTCTTGCTCTGTGAACTTTCTACGCCATACAGCTGAGTTGTAAATCGACTTTTATTGTATATACTTTTATGTTGTATGGTGCATAAATAAATCTTTGACATTCTGTTGTACAATACAGTCACAACCTGTCTTGAAAGTCCTCATTTCTAGCTGTAGGTCTGTTCCTGTGTTAGAGGACTTATAGCAAAACAAATGCAGTTTGTTGTATGTGTACTTGGTAGCTGTTGTATTAAAGTGTAATAGTGTGCAATAAAAGCTGAGGTTGATGCTCAGACTTAA
>JAPZDY010000024.1:19384941-19395853 GCA_029783645.1 Ctenochaetus hawaiiensis
AAAAAAAATCCAATTTCTTGATTGTCACACAGCCAGGGCCATTTTCAGATATGTTGATTCACAGATGTCCAATAAAGAATAAGTTTTCCTTATTTCAAATTTTTCTGTATAGACACAAACTACATATACATTCAAAGAGAGTTTTTGGAAACTGTATTGTACCTCCTTATAAAAGTGCACAGGAGACAATTCTTTTTAAATGCGATCAGTCTGAGGTACAACATGTGAAGTTCTTGTTCAATGCAAACATGCATTCAGATTGTTTTCAGTGAGGCTGATGCTCAACAACATGATTCACCAGGTTTTTGAGAAAACAAGGCCCAGAACCATCTGAAAACAAGAAACTATATGTACTAATTACATTCTGTACCTTTTTGAAACTATTTATAGCACAGTAGTGATGCAACACTGAACTACATTGCATTTATAGTTATCCTAGTTATATTTCCTACCTGATTGCATACAGTACGTTAGAAACACCTCTGGATGTAATGTAGTTCACTGCAAATCACCACTTACTATGACCTCAGTGTTAAAGCATTTTGATTAGAAAGTCTCAACAAAAACTAAATAGAGTAGGCATAAAAGCAATCAATGTAATGACAGAACAGTTGGACTGAATAAGACTGAGCAAGTGTACCTAATAAAGTGGTCACTTTATTCTTCAGTATGTTTTTACTCACTGTATTTGTTTTCCTGTCCCTGTTGCCACATTCCCATACATCTTCTTCCATTGCTAACTAAGCTGTGGTTTGTTAATGTAAGAATGAGCATTGGGCTTTAAAAGCACATAGGCTGAAGATAAAGCAGAGAGGGATTAAACAGGGAGGAGTCAAGGTCTCAGTCAGAGGTAAAATGAAGTTCAGTTTTATTCTCAAAAGCCTCAATCTAGCTTTAAAGGAAGTTACCTGCAAATCCTCCTTTTAAACATTTTCACCTGAGCTTTGTCTGGATTCAGGGATGTTGAACATGAGCACTGCATCTAATTACTGCATCTGGGAACTTCTGCTGTTTGCAAGACAAATGGGGAAAAGTTATGTGTTTCTTCATAACAATGACATGTCCTCCACACTTGTCTTATCTCTGTTGAGTCTAAGTGCTCTGGTCATGTGTCACAATGAGAAACCGCAGGTTTTGAATGGCATTGCCTTGGTTTAGCACACATCTGAAAATCAATTTGTGGGCAGTGACTGCTCTGCTGATGGTTCCTGTCTTTTGTGGGAGTTGGTCACTGAGCCAGCAGCGATGGTTCTTGTCACTGCCAGATTAATTGGCTTCAACCCATTCAGCAGTCACTGAGTCAGATAAAGGGAGACAATAAGGGCCTTTCATTCCTCTTGGACTGAATTGGTGGCAAACGGGGGGGGAGGCCGTTGAAACAAGTCTTGTAAAACATGCTCATTTCCTTTGATGGAAGTGGACTTAATGATGAGTATGGAGGAAGAAGCATTGTACTGGGGTGCATCTTCACATATGTGTTGGTGGTTTCAAGAGGAGGGGGGGCTCAAATATTTCCTCCTTTGTCTCCAATCTTTTCACTGTTTTTAATCAAATGAAACAGTGGGTGATGAGTTGAATCACATGTCCAGCTCTTTGATTCTTGGTTGAGGAGGCCAGCTCACTGCTGTTTGTCCAACGTTCCCAAACCAAGGACCCTCGGCAGCCACTCGTCACAGCCATCTCCCGACTGGTAATTGGGTATTTATCAGATTGCCTGCAAGAGGGCGATGCAGTGTTTATCTGACGCAATTATCAAGAAAAATGGGGGACCATAGTGTGCTGCTCCTCCAGGATACTTCTGGTTCAGGTGTCCAAGCAGAGTAAAAGCGCTGGAATCTTTCAGACTAACCACAGGGACTATTTTATCTGACATTTAGCTGGGAATATGCTTATAATCATCGTATGCAAATGAAGCAATTGTGCAAATGCAACACATAATTCGTTGAATGTGCTGTGACACCGAAGGAATGAGGGGTGATAAAAACACACCCCTGCGACAATGAGCTCCCAATAGCTGAGATCTGACAGACAGCCTTTTCAGAGGCTCTTCTAATTCTGAGAACAAGAGATGCATATAAAGGAGTGCAAGAGTGTCCACTGAGTACCTGAAGATAAGATTGGAGAAAAAAGCTATAAGAGCAAATTGGTATGCTTGTGCCTTCTTTCTCCTGGAAACCCATTACAGAAGGGAGAGCGAGAAAGAGACCGGACGAAAAGGCTGGCATAAAAAGATGGAGCTGCAGAGAAAAGTGTCAAATACTGGGTCAATTTGGTGTTACATGAATTTAAAAGGACATAAAATTTTTGGAAGAATTAAATGGTAGATTTAACACATTGCTGGACAGAGGAACATGATATGCCAGTAGGAAAAATGTAAAGTAGAGTGCCTTGGTAGCTTTGCTAAGTGAGCATTTTTTTCCCCCCTTTTCATTATCGCATACATTCACCTTTTCACTGTGAAGCAGAGATGTTAAAGGCTCTTCATCATCTCAAAAGATGCAGAGCTTGACGAGTCTCAGTCACTACTGTGGTGCTCCGAAATTTATGATAAAGCAAGTCCATCATATTTTAGCTGAAGCATATCCAATTCAAGAAGTGTGTCATGCTCAGGAAAAAGGGCTGCGAGCAGAAAAATCATAGTGCGTAGCAGTGAGGAGGGGGAAGTGTGAAAGAGAGAAGGGGAGATACGGAGAAAGACCGGGAGATGGAGGCTGCCTGCCCTGCTGGATGTAATCAAACAAGGGTGAACAGGTTGTTCCACAGATGGCTGATCCGGAGAATCCTCAGATTTATTTCCATGCTGCAGACGGTGCCTGTCACAATGCGCAGGTGATGTCAGCGCGGCAGTATTGTCTCCAACACACCACTAAACACTGACGCTTTTGTCTCACCTGTCTGAAATCTATTTGACACAGAGGCATTTGGTATGTGTGTGTGTGTGTGTCTGTCTGTCTTTCTGTCTGTGTGTCTTTGTGTCTGTGAACCAAAAGGGGAGACTGGGTGAGAGTTTGGCAACAAAACAAATCAGTTTGTCATCTTTTTAACATTCTAAGTCTGAACTCCTGTAGATTTATAAATTATGGATTTGATTACCACACTATTACAACGTAAAGAGACTCAACAGAGAAATGTGAGTCATTTGTCATGAAAGCTGCTTTGTATTCAGTAGTGCTTTAAAAATGTCATTAGAAACGAGGTGTTTTATGTATTGTGGTCATGCTGTTGCAGTAATTGTTGTTTTCTCTTTCACTCTAGCATTTTATTGTAAGTTGCAGAATAAATTGAAAATCCATTTTTCTTGGGGTTTTTTTGGTTCTTGAGGGATCAACACAACAGGTCTTTCACAGTTTTTTTTTTTCTTTTGTGATCTGTTCCTCCAGATTGACACCCAGTGATGCCAGGACAGTGAGCATCATAATGCATGGCACATGGTCAGGGGCCGCCCCCCTCCTCATACTGGTTCTGCTCAGGCTGGCCCAGGGTCAAGAGGTTCCTTTGATCCCAGGTAAGACGTAACACAGTTCATTTCACTCACATGTTTTCTCATCAGAGACAAACCCTTAATGGTCTGGCTTCATCATCATGGTTTGTCAGTGTCTGTCTGTCTGTCTGTGTGATTGTCTGACTATTATGTGCTTGACACCTTCAACCTTGCTTTAATAAGACCTTATAGATATGGCTGTATATAGCAAAACAAAGATTTTCTGATGTGCGTACCATTATACAGCCTAAGGAGCAAAAAGGCTTGCAGCTAACAAATTGCACCACCTTTCTTGGCTGGAACATATTTATCCAGATTGTAGCCTGCCTCTTTGAGAAAGACTGCATATAAAGGATATAAAAAAGCAGCGTATACGGAGAACATTTGGGACATTTGTTATCAAGTAAAAATGAGTATGGCACTGTTTAATCTACTGTTAGCTCTAAGTGACCTAATTTTGCTGGCAGTAATCATGTCAGTTTTATCAGCTTCTAAAGAATTAGTGCCCAAACTCAGCCTCTCTAGTCTCTTCTTTGAGATTTTGTCCGGCTTGAGTTGATGCTACAAAATTAATATGTTGTACATTAAAATTGTTGAGGTTGCTACTACCAAATAAAACCAAACCACCATGTCTGTCCAAGTCCCCCAGAATCCTCAAAAGTATCATAAAATTCTCTTTTCTTTTAAAGCACATCTCCATTATATTGATTTTAAATGTAAATGTGAAACATGTAAGTTCGAGGGAGTTATTATAATTTATAAGTAAAGTAAGTTGTTCCTCTGACAGTCTGGCTAAAAATCCACTCTGCTATTTAACTGATTAGAAAGGACTAAAATGTCCTTTATGTTGGTTATCTTTATGACTTCTCTTGGTGTTTAAGATGAAGCTAAACTTGGTTCATAACAGTTTTCCTGATCTGAGGATGATGAATGGCGTCTGAACTCTGTCTTTTCTGTTCAAATGTTACACGTTCACATATAAACTATGAATTCAGATCTTCATTTACACCTCAAGATTAAAGATATAGACCTTGTTTGAGAGTTAAAGAGGTCAAACTAAAAAAACTTGATTTCCAACTTAACTTTTGCAAAACAATATGTCATCGTCTTCTGTCATTGAGGTTGAAATAGGATGGGAGAAGTGTGCCCATCTTACATTTTTTGCTGGATAAAGTCCACTTTTTCTCAAAATACCTCTCCTATTTGTCCTATTTAATCTGCACTCTTTTGCACTGTGTGCTCAGATCTAAATATTAAATATTCTTGTTTTTACATGGCTAATTTAGACCTTTCAAGAAACATGTTTCAGGAAGTTTGTCTCTCATTTAAGGCCTGAGTCATCTTATTGATATGTCTTCCTGTTGGAGACTGGAAAATCACCTATGGGCTCCTCAGTCACACCATTTTGATTTCTCTCCTTTCCCATCTAGTTCTCATCACACAGGACGACAGGTCCATGCAGCCCTGCTTAGCAGAGCATTTCACACTCGCTGCTTTCTCTTATCTACTTTTGGCTCCTTTGCTTCATTCTCTTGCCTTTCACCTCTCATTCATTTCCTTTAACCATGTTCATTCCACCATCTGCTTTCTCTCCGCATTTTCTTTTGCCAACACGATTGAGGAAGCAATTTACTTGTCAAGCAGAGGGCAGTGTGTGGCTCCCTGATTTAATAGTGTATGTTTGAGCATGTGTGTGCACGGGCGAAGGATCACTGCCTTGGCAAAAATGCTTTCAATCACATCCTTGGAGCGAGATCTCTGACTGGCAGCAGGTCGAGCTATATTAGGGTCGAATTCAGCTTGTGGTGAATTGACACTTCTGCTTAACACTCCGATGGCATCGCAGTGTTATAACCAAGGGCTGTTCTTATCTCCGTCACTTGCTACTCATATTCTGCTCTAGTTATAGCAGAAAAGATACAAGGTGATACCCGCAAGAATTCTGAGCGTGGAATGACGTATCTGTGTGTTGGAGTTGGGAACAAAGATTTGAAAATAGATATTCTTTATTATGTAAGGCACCTGATGCCTCAAGCAAGGTGTTCGGCTTCGGTGACAATTCACCCAAACCAGAGAGGGATGTCAGATCTAAGTCAGTACTTTCTGCAAATGTGTCAGCATAGTACAGAAACTGTCACAAATATGTATCTAGATGCAGGAAAGTCGAACTCCACCAGGACTGTGTGTCTGTCTTCTGTTGTCTTTCAATGAGAGAGAAATGTCAAGGCATCACTTTGATTTGATTTCTCTTCTGCATACTCCCAGCTGACAGCTCTTTTAATTTCCTGGCCTTAAAGTAAATGCCGACAGTTCCCAAAAGCAGCAAATCCATTTTCTCATTTTAAAAAGGTGTTTTTATCCTCTCAGTTTTCTGAGATACTCTTTTAATTTGATCATTTATGAATAGTGAGTCGGTATCCTCTCTACCAATGACTCACTGCGGAAAAAAAATTGATCCCCTAACATCCTTCTGTGTTTTATAGATGAATGTTGTGTTTATTTACCAAAAAACATTTGATAATGATTAATCTAGTTATTTTTACTGTTAGAGTAAATTACATAATTCATAATCTGGGGGGTTAAGCATACATATCCATATGTAGTCATACCCTGGAGTTAACTTTACTCTGGTTACCTCAGCAAAAAAACAATGGGATTTTTCCTTTTGCTTTTGGAACATTGATAAAAAAATAAGCTCTTTGGGAAGCAAAAGTTTAGGACACATAAAGATCCTTTATAAAGATCCTCTCTGTCATGATTTGTGAAAAAAGTGTGGAGAAAATGTGTAGATGACATTGAGAAGAGTAAAAACAAAAAAACTGTCATCAGGCTTTAAATGAACAATAGCATAGTCACATGACCTTAACATCTTCATGACAAAGTTTACTACTTTACGGTACTACACACAGACAATTAGTAAATCAACAAGTTGCAAAATTGAGCTATAATCATATGAAAAACAAAAAGGCTGTAATGGAGGACCACTGAGTAGAATAGTTACTGTGTTCAGCATGATAATGTTTAACGTTCTTGACAACCTCTGTAGGCTCATTAAGCAACTTGTTAGTAACTGCCTCAAAAATCACAAGAAGGGCCTCAAATAACATATTTCATGTCATGGATCAATAGGTAAAAGTCTTAAATATTTTCTAACCACAGACCTTATTTTAAGACATAAAACTGAAAACCCCAATTAAAAAAACAAAAAACTACTGTCCTCCAGATAAACCAGAAGTCCAACTAGGACATGTGTTAGGACTCATCCCTTTAGCACTCGATATGATTAGGCACATTAGGAGGGGACATATAGGTACATAAAGTAGCTGCACTTAATTTCTACATATAACCACAGTCATTAATATTTTCTCTTCGGCTTCCCTTTGTTATGCATTCTCGACTGGTGTCGTCTGCTCAGCTAGGCATGCCATATGTGTAGTATAATGAACCACATGTATGAGTCTTCTAGTTAAAGATAATAAAGTGGCTCTCTGCTCACAGTAATTTACCTTGTGATTGGTTTTCCGGGGTGAAGTATCATTCATTTCCCATTATGCTCTGGCAGCCTCAGTGCAACAGGTGCCTCATAATTTTCAATGGTGGGGGGGGGGAGATAAGCTATATAATATGTTTTTTTTAATACTCAGTGTAGCATGAAGTTTCTGCTTTGCATCAAGGATTACTTTGTTACATTCTAATGCACTAATAAACACATCCGTGCACAACCCTGGAGGAAGCTGCTGTACGGCTGGGTTCTGTGTGATTGCAGATGAAGCATACATCAAACAGACACACACACACACACATACCTGCAGCTCTCTATTCATTCACGCTGCAGAAAACAGTGATGAGGATGTGGAGACGGGGGTGTTACCTGCATTGTTATTCTTTAGCCTGTAGTATAACCTCATACCCTGCACACTGTTACTGGCTGATGGCTATCCAGACATATAAAGTGGTTGTGCTCATAAATTTGAATATCATAGAGGAGTTACCTGTTGGCTGTAGCAGAGGTATACACACTCTGAGAGCTCCTAGTTGCTCTGTTGGAAATATGAACTATTTATGGCTCAATATGTCGCATGATAGAGAATCTAGTCCAAACTCTGTAACACAAGAAATTGCATCTGTCATAGCAACGCTGCAGCTCAGGTAAATTGAATTGACTCTTCTTTCTTACATTGTGAAAACAACATAAAGCAAACTTTTCAACCGACCATCCAGCTTTATTTTGTTCCATTCTCTTAAATTAATTCCTTATTTAAAACCCTCAGTTTTTCATGAACTTTTCCAGAATTTTTCAAATAAAATGGAAACACAGAGCCCACTCACTGATAAGCTGCTCCTCCTCCTACACACTGTGCATCATATGCTGTACACGAGGTGGGAGAGCTTGGCCCCATGATCCACTGTGGGTTTTACCTTTTTTCCTTTACATTCAGTATTCAGCCTGCATACCGCCCCGAGGGTGATTAAATATGTGGCTAATACAGCACCATGAGAGTATTGAATTACACAAAAGCCATGCTGACCTTTTTAAATTACAGAACCAATTGTGCAAGACGGCAGAGAAAGTTTATAACAGGTAGTGCCAAGATGGAGCCCAGAGGAGAATGGATCTGCTGCCGCCATCCTGCTGACTCTCTCCTTATTAGTGTTCTGCACTATAAGCACCCTGTTTGACACTCTCACTTTCTTTCTATTCCCTCACTCTGGATCTCATTTGACGGTAAATTCTTTGTCTCTTTGTCTCTTGATCTTGTGTACAAGCAGCCATTAGAGCATTCTTGCCGACAAGCTAAAACACACACGCCCTCACACAAACTAATTTGACATTTCATTTCACCGTTGATGAAACGCGTATCACTCTTGACACACAGTGTAGCCTCACTCCATAAATCTTGATCACTGGCCTTTTTCTCGGATGCATCCTAGTCAGCATATTGGCTTTGCTGATATCTGAAGGTCGTTTCTGATGTCTGATCTAATTTGAAGCTAAAGCCAGAAAAATGAAGCAGTCTACTTTGGCATCAGTTGCATGGCTCCACGGAGTCACAGCCATTTTTCAGGGATGGTTGTATCTCCAATCCCCATCGAGAGAACTCAAAACCTGACTGGCAGCGATACAACAATCCTTGCTTGGCAAAGGGCACGCAAAAGCTTTTTACCAATGAAGAAGTCAAAATAAAATATTCAGACATAAAAAACAAAGTTTTTTTTTTTTTCTCCTCGCCAACTTTCAAGAGTGAATCTTGATGCTTGATACGGCACTTTGCAAAATGCCTGTAATTATATTAAGGTGAAAAAGTCCTGGTTTTAACACTGGGTTTTATTATTCTTTCTCAAGGGAGACTGTGCCATTATTGTAGAAGGAAAAGGACTGAAAGCTTGGCATTTCATATAATGAAATTCTTGTGACGGACTGCTTTTTTGGGGGATGATACAATTTAATGACACCATTCATTCCGTTAAGACATATTAAAAAGCTTTATCAAAAAAGTCGAGACTAGACTCTTTTTTCCGAGCAGTGTCCGTACTGATTTCTCAAAGCAAACCAATCTCAGTCTTGTCAGTTGAAATGGCACATGTGCTTATCCCAGCTGTCACTCCGTGCATTATTTTCCTTTGCACTTTCTTTCCCTCCACTATAACACTTTCTTCTATTGAGCATTCAAGCCTGTGCGGTTTGTTTTGTATGATTTAATCCATTTCAACAACACTAAGTATGATATATGGTAGTATTTGTGTTCAGGGAGCAAAAGGTTTGCACTTGTGTTTAATGGAATCAAAACTAGGCGTGTGGATGCAATTGTTTGCACTGGAACTAAAGTCATTATTGGGGCGTGTGAGAACAAGGATTGAATCAAATGTCAGGAAATCTCTTGTGCCTCTTGGTGACAGACATTGGGCCATGCCTGCTCTGTAAAGTCATGTGGGGCCAATCACTCTCGTCCATTTTTTTTCTCACTGAGGAAGAATTTTGGCCATTTTACTATTGGCAGCACAGCTCTATGGGCATGGAGATTTACAATGCTAGTTTAAAATGACATACATCTGCAGCACTTGGGATCACTTAACTTCTCCTTTAATGACATCATCTGGTCAATTTACAGCTTCATGCCCAAAAACCTGCAGAACTAACAACAGTCCCATCAGCTTCAGTTGTGCTTTTCTTAGCTGCCTATTAGGAAACATAAGCATGCTCACACACTAAGATGCTAAACATAACATGGTAAAAATGATACCTGCTTAACATCATGTTAACATGATTATTGTGAGAGTGTTAGCATGTGAACATTTAGCTGAAAGCACCACTGTGCTGATGTACAGCCTCACAGTGCCTCCAGCAGGGCTGTGGACTCTTCTTCCTCTTTCTATCTTTTGTGAGTGATTTTTTTTTCGTGGAGCATATTTCAAATAATCAACATTATTTCCTTTTATCTACTATCTTTTCTTTCTTGTGCTCTTATATGTTTTGGTTAATGTAGCTGAATACGCCCTTTACATATTTTGCATATCTGTTTTAGAGAGCGCTGCAGTGATTTCATTAGGAAACAGCAGCAGTCTGTCTTCCAGCTTTGTTATTTTGCAAAACGCCTTCCCTCACAGATAACAGTATTGTTTAAAGCATCTGACAATATTCCTCTGTCCTGGGGCACAGAGCCCAGTGCTTATCGTCTCTCTGCCTCTCACTCCATCCGGCCACCATTTAATTACAGAGCCGGGCACAAGCCAGTGTTTCCTCATCACACTCCCTGCACCCTCAGGCCATCATTTAATGATGAAAAATCTGCTCCAGGGGGTTTCAACATTTGTTGTTGTTTCTTTTTTTATTATTATTATTCTCCTCATTTTTATTTTCTGGGTTGTTGTCTTTCTGTCATGGAGGTGTGTGTTTGTGTGTGTCAGAGGGGTGACTTTGTACACAACCAGCTTTTTTTTTTAAATTTCATATTATGCTCTCAGGCTTGAAATTTGATGTCCTGAGCTTGAGTGTGCTTTTTTTTTTTTATTCCACGCCTTCGGCTACAGCTTCACATGTATCCACTGTGACTTTACCTTGAACTTCAGCTTTCTACTTTAAGGCTCAGTGTGTAACAAAGTTAGTCCAAGGGGAAGGGGAGATTCAGGGCAGATCGCACATCCTTAAGGGACCAAAAGACAAAATGCCACTCCAATAAAAAAGAAGAAAAGAAGAGAAGAAAAAAGAAAAGAGACAGCAAGGTGAACTCTTATTAGACTAAAAAGCACTGAGAATAACAGATGTTTTGAGTCCACAAATGTGTGCAAGCAATTTCCAGCAGTTTAAACAAGATCAACAGAAACAGCTAAAGCAGTCATGTCATCATAAAATATGCTGACTAATTCAGTCATTACCTCTCACATGCTTTGACAACCGGGCATTCAAACTTGAAGTTAGAAACCCTGTTAGAG
>JAPZDY010000024.1:19395953-19418322 GCA_029783645.1 Ctenochaetus hawaiiensis
CTGACTAATTCAGTCATTACCTCTCACATGCTTTGACAACCGGGCATTCAAACTTGAAGTTAGAAACCCTGTTAGAGGCAGTTCTTCTGCAAACTCCTGAAGTCATTCATTTTTCTATTGAATACTGGAAGTAAATTACACATTGAGTATTTTTATTTTTTAAACAATACATTTGAATACATTTGAATGCAACAAGGAAAAAAAAAAGAACATTTCTTCTCTACCCATATTATTGCATTTAACTTTAATACAAAGAAATATGGTGCAGATAATCAGAAACAATAAAAGTATACACATCTTTTATTTAAAAAGTTTAGATGCTTGTGTAAATAACTCTAGAAGAGTAGGAGTACTGATTTGACTTTTTTACTCAAGTAAAAGTGAGGAGTGCAAGCATTGTACTCTGTTAGAGTGTAAAAGTAAACTGTTGCACTTTACCAGCTGTTTCTGTGTAAAACTAACAAAACCTCACATCATATTAATTAAAAAAACTATTAAACTTAAACCATTTTAATTTCAAATTAAATGAACAATACATGGAAACAATTCACAATTCCCATATACTCTGAACATTAAATCTGCTCCAATGTGCAAAGTTGAGAAGCACAATGCACATTGGTTGTAAATAGTTATAAATATCAGCGACAGACCTCAACACAAAACATATGCTCTGTTTTCATCTGTCCAGGACATCACCTTCACTAGAAGCCTTTTCTCTGCATTTCACTCTTTGTTTCATCTTGATGCATCTGTTATGTCTTTTTTTAATGTCATGTTATGTCTGTTCATGATAAGCACCGATAAATACACAAAGAAATCAACTTTTCTATGTGGTATTGTGCCATCTGTTTAGGATGAGTCAGCACACAATGCCATAATTTAAAAGTAATTGATTATTTCAATCAAATGCATTGACACTAGTTGACAAAAAAAACAAAGTAAAATGTAAAAAGTTAAAGCACATATTCGTCTCAAAATGTAGAAGGTAAAGGTAAAGAACTCTCTCTAGTGAAGTACAGATATCTGGATTTGGAAAGTGTAAGAAGTATTGGTTTTCTTACACTTTCCATCTCTGCAGGTGGCAGATTAACAGATTTGTTGGCCATTTTTCCACATGCAGCCTCTATTATACGTCTTCCCTCCCTGCTTTTTGAGTGTGTGTGTACACTTGTATGCACGCGTGATTACAGTGTGCTGTGCATGCAGCAGAGTTTATTGATTTCCATAGAGACATGACACAGGCACCTCTGCATCTTTTCACTCCATTCCCAAATCTGCACACATAGAAACACACACACACAACCAACCCCCACCCCCACCTCCCACCACCACCACTCCCCATGCTCCGAGCCACAACATCCCTCTCACGGGGTTTGTGCTGTGGGGCTGCAGGAGAGTGTCATCTCACAAATGAATTTCTCCTCACATCCCTCTCTCCATTAAAGAACCTGTTTGTGCTCCTGCAGCAGCACGCAGCGCTCCCCTGCAGCTGTTTGTGCTCTCTCACACAAGTACACCTTATTTATTCCTGTGTTGTGTCTCTGGCTACCTGCGTTTCATGCACACAACAGTAAGACTGATCATCTCTAATCATATTTATTTTTCTGGTGTACTTTTGTTCATGAATGTTAATGAAAGATAAGTTTTAGTTTTACCCTAAAGAATTTTAAGGATTTTTTCGGTCAGATCACTGCAGAGGATTTTTTTTTTTTTTTGCTTTCAGGTTGCAGAGGCTGTTCGTCAAGCTACGCAACCTGAGGGCCAGATTATAATTCCAGTGGGCAAACCCAAACAGCAGTAACAACTTTAGACACAATAAAATTAGAGTCATTGTCTTTTGGGTAATATTTTGTATTTATTTCCATTTCTTTGGCTCATTTTAAGGTTTGACTCAAACTGTCATATTAAGATTCCAGTCAACTCCACAACACCTCTGTCTTTAAAACATGTTTGTGCAACTTAACCAACACTCCCCATATCTTTCCTGTTCTATTCCTGAGGGCCCAGTGTATCTTTAGTCCAGCATGTCTGAATTGGAAATCGAAGTTTGAAAGAAAAGTTAAATATTTTGCTGTCAGTCTCAGCAAGAAAACATTGTCAGTTCTCACACACACACAGGAGACAAGACGTTCTGGTTTCACATGTGATGAGGCGCTCAACAGGCATCCGTCTCCTCAAACTGTTGATTTAGATTCTGTACTCAGCTGTGTAGATTGGGTGTACTGAGGGACTAGCAGACAAATTGAGCAACATCCATGATTGGAAATCTATCTGTCTACGTGCTTGGCAGGACAATGAACATCCCTGCTCATCTCTGTAGCAGAGTTTTCCAGACATGTTTGTTGAGTTTTGCTTCATGAATAAGACAATTTTGGCTAATCAGTGTCTGTTTGTATGCGTC
Source organism: Ctenochaetus hawaiiensis (assembly GCA_029783645.1). Lineage (NCBI taxonomy): Eukaryota > Metazoa > Chordata > Actinopteri > Acanthuriformes > Acanthuridae > Ctenochaetus > Ctenochaetus hawaiiensis. The sequence goes on from JAPZDY010000024.1 coordinate 19,398,355, forward strand.
CCTTATTTATGTCCATCTGTGTATGTACAGGGGAGTGGATTAGTTCTCACAATATGGAAAGTTTTTAGACTGAGGGAGAAGAACAGTTGGATGTAAATCCTCCCACAGAGTTGCTTATCTATCTTGATGTTCCGTTGAAACTGAGCCTTAAAGCCTCTGCAGTACCGCTGGGTATTCTGTGCATGAAGCCTAAACGGCCTTTGTTAGAGCACTGAATTGTGAGCTCAATTTCCTATGCATGCTCATCTTTTCCGTTTCCCATTTGAGACAAGATATTGGAGATGATCCCCTTAGTCTGGCAAGTGGCTGTTTTAAATGGAAGCTATTTCAGCCCTTTTCATTTGTCAATCAGTCTGAAGTGTGAGTCTCCAACCGTGGCTCAATGTAAGACTGTAATTGTCAGCGTCCCCTTCTGCCCAACGCGCAGCCCGGCATTTAGCATGTGAAAAGATTTTGAAAGAAGACGTGAGCGCTGAATTAATACCCGAACCGCCTTTTGTCTCCATCACTTTGGCTTCTGCTGCCATGAGACACTGAGGCCAGACAGGCGGACAATCGATGAGGAAGTGGAGAAGAAGAAGGAGGGGTCTGGTCAATTTTTTTTGGCTTCAGTCTAAATGATAACTGCAACATCCAGCTCAGGATGCTGGATGCACTTATCAGTGTCTTACTGACTGACCATCTATGGTCAAAAGTACTAGAAAGAATGGGCAAAACTTTTATCTTACAATTTTTTGTTACAAATACTTTAATAGAGGCTGCTGCTCACCAAAAAAAACTGTACAAGGTTTTTGGAGGTGCATGAGCTCAGATCCAATGTATAATAATGAGGGGACTGGCACACTCTGATGTACAGGCAAACAATTTCAATAAATGAATCAAGCACTTATGTTAGAAACCCATTTCCATCCAAATACAGCAGCTGACGCTAAAAGTAATTTTGTGCTTTTTTCTGTCTCTGTCAGAGAGCTGAGTTTTATTAGTCCAGCACCATTTTCACACAAACACAAATGCATAACGTGAGAGAGGCAACAGAATGGCACTCATTGTAAGTGTATCTGCAAAACAACATGCTGATGCTGCCCACTAATACTGTCAAAAGATAGATGTCTCGTGTTGGGATTTAGAAAAGTTATGAATAACTTTCTACAGATACACGGAAGTGAAAAAGTTTGGTTTGATTCCCTCATGACTGGAAGCACAGAGTTGTTTTTACATTGCAATACCTCAAACTAAATGTCAAAAAAAGCTGCTTGTAGCCGTTTACAAGCTCACGACTCTCTACAATATAACTTTAATGAGTCACAAGAACACAATGTTTGGGAAATTAACATCTTCCTTATGTGTTTTACAGCGGCCATTAGAGATGAAAATACTTTTCAGACAGAGCCAAGTATAAGTAAATAATGTCCTCAAGGCTTGTGAGAGACAGCAGACTGTCTGGTCTTTGTATAGTGTTTACAAAAGTAATGAGAGTTATCATTTTTTTATTGCCCATAGAAGTAATTCTGTCACTTGTTCTTTAATCTTAAAAAACATGAAGATTTGAAAGGAGGATAAATTCGTTATATGGGCACTGTGTCAGTCTGGTGGTAACCAGGCTGTATGCTGTGCTGAGACTTGCCACCACTGAGGTGTGTATGTGTATCTGTGTTTTTTGACATGAAATATTAATGTGCATCATGTTTCTGAAGCAAAAGGTCAGGTGCATGGAGAGATATGGATGAAGTCTTACAGAAGCTTAAATATGGTCAGAAACAGGATGTAGTAACTCTGCTTCATTTATTTTCCCACATTTTAAAGTTTGGAATAAAATCAGCAATAATTAGGGAACATTTTAGTTTTTACACAGAAATTTTCCTGCATCTCAGCATCAATATTCCAGCTGCAGCTGCATTTGTGGTACTGGTCTACTTTTCCATTTACAGAAAGGATAACCTGGCTATGATTGTACAGTCCCACTGATAGTAGTCTGTTAGGCAGCCCTGGCATCTATTGTGTTTTTAGGAAATGAAGCGTTGCTATTTTATGAGTTTCCCTTATCTCCTCTTAACGTTGTTGTCCCACCTGCAGCCTCATAATCTCCGCAGGCTCTCTTAGTCCAGTTACAACATACCACTGTCTACTGCAGCGTAATGATTTGGATAAGAAACATTAGAGGACATGGGGAGATAGGAGCTCTGTCTGGACTTTAGGAATTTTCAAGTTCGATATAATGGTAAGTAAGGAGAGGGATCTAAAAAAAAAAAGGTTTGCCTCAGCTCCAACTTGAGTTATCGCCAGTCACGACCAAACCTTTTTGCCCTTCTGTATGACTACTGTGTCTCCCTAAACTCTCTCATGGACATCACAGCATCATACTTCCTCATCTGGATGACATGAGGCAGATCAAGACCAGCTTCAGCAGCAAAGCCTCTGTTTGATGGGCAATAAGAGATTTCCCTGGACAAAGGCTTCGCACTGATGAGCATGTCCAGGTAATAAGCCTGATATACAGCCCCATTTCCCTAATGTTTACGGCAGCCACATGCCGCTTTAATTAACGAAAGAGGTTCTCGTGTTGATCCAGAACAACCTCAACTGATCAATTATTTCCATTTAGAAACACACATATACACACACTCCACTATAAAAGTCAAATGGAAAAAGCAAATTTTGCTAATGAAGACTGAAATCAGGCAAGGAAACATGAGATTAGCTCACTGTCAGCACTAACTGCTACCCAAGACATGCCGTGCACAAAGACGACAGCGTATTAATTTTGAACAAAAAGCCAGTGACAGATTTTCTACTCTTATCTCTTTATGTGAACTTCAGAAGGAGCAGGATGACATTGGTTTTATTACCGCGGAGCATTGATGACGAGCTGAATGAGGGAAAGTGCTGACGAGAGGGAACGAGTGAGCGATCAGTCACTGGCTGGGTGCCCATCACACATACGCTCAAGGATGCTGAGAGGACGTTGGCCTCTGTCATGTGATTGCCTCGATGAGGAGACCTATGGCAGGGCCAAGTATGGGGGGTTAAACACACACAGCTGGGCCACAACACTCAAGGAAAGGGAAAACCCTCATGCAATCAGTCATATACACACACAAACACATGTATATAAACACCCTCTCACCTGCACATACACGCCACGCATTCAGCACACATTTGTTTGAACAGACAGCTTGATGGTGATGGTGATGATGATGACGCTGATGCTGGTAGAGCCCCAAATGCATTCAGGTGACTTATGTCAAGTGTCAGCTTTTTTGCTCCTTTTTTTTTCCTCTCTGCTGGAATCCATATGGCACACTTCCCCCCTACTCTCTCTGCCTCATATTAATGTCATGTCTCCGACAGTAAGGGCAAGAGAGAGCACTGCTGCCTCTACCATCTTTCCATTCTTTGCTGAGTTTTATTGCCTGTGTCTGTCACACCTTCAGGCTTTGGTGCACAAGTGCAGCTGTGTACTCAGCACTCGCTTTTATCAGCTCTGTGGAGTTGACTGCACGAGGCGTAGCTTGAAGGTTGCAGCGCCCCGTGAGCAGCAGCTATTCAAAATGATATATTGATATATCCTTCATGCCCATTTTATTGGTATAACATTAGTATTAGTCACAGCTTTTTATGCCTGAAGAGATTTGATGCTTAGCTAATTGCCGCTGTTTGAGAATTTCTGACCAGTTTATTGGGTCTAACAGTTGCAGGTTGCAGCTGGTGGTTTCTACAAAGACAGCTTTCAGGTAATTATAGGTCCTATACAGACACAAATAAAAGCTTCACCAGACTCATATGTTTTTAATGTTGAATTTAAGGCAAGTGTTTAAATACTAAAAATACCACATATAAAATTAAATTAAATGAAATAAAGCAATTCTTCAGATTTTAGTTCAATAAAATGTTTTTTTAGAAAAAGAAAAGAAAATTGCAAGTCTGTCAGGTAGCAACAAAAAGGGGGAAGTTTGTACTTAGAAAAAGAATATAACTTCAGAAGACTGATGCCTGATTTGACTAATCCAGACTGCTGAAGCTTCATATCAGCTTGAGAATGTAAATTTTTACTACGGGAAGATCTCTTCAGCACCGATATGGACAGGAGGAGAATTAAACATGCGAGTGAGCCACAAAGAATTAGCAGTGTCCATTCATATTTATATACCTCATAACATTAAAGCTTCACTCTACTCAGCCACTAGTCAAGAGTTTTGAATGTTGTCAGTGAAGCAGAGTGATTTGTATAACAACACACATCAGATTACTAATTTGACCTCCTCATGCATCATTAATCAATAGTCAGTAGTGATTCTCTGCATACCGGTGCATCATGGTTCAGCACAGGGCTGCTGTAGCAGTGTTACATGATGTTGCTGTTCCAGATGAAGGACAGAATGAGTCCGTTTACTGTCCATATATGTGGGTGTGTCAGCACATATCTGTTGCTAGCTGTGGGCGTGGGCCCCAGCACATGTGCATCATTTCAAAACGATTTTGCTGCATGATGAGTGATATACATGCTGTAATGAGATGTATGATAATATGTATGCAAGAGATTACACACTGGGTGCAAACACTGTTTATGCATGTGCTGCTTCTGTGCATAAACAGAATGTTACTGGCTTCCTCAACAGTTTTTTACATCTGGCCCCAGAGATTTGGCACACTTTACCCACACTTTTCTATTGCATTTGCATACATTTATATGAAAATGTACAGTATGGACAGTTATTAATGATTTGTGAGGATATAAAACTTGACAAGGGCACAATGCAGCCCCTTCATTGTCTATGACATCATTTGCATGCCATTCTGTATTCAGTATTTTGACTGAAATTAATTACTTCTAGTGGCCTTTATCACTTTGACAATGCAGAGAGATGTGAAGTTGACAGTGTTGACTTCATTACTTCTCATTTCCATATGAACAACAGCGCTGAAGAGGCCTTCAACCTGCCCACTTACCTTCGCTCCGCTTGTAATTTTCCCTGACGCCAACACACGCACACACCCAAACACACACACACACACGCACACACCCAAACACACAGGGTTACTCACATATTCCACTCACTCATCCTAAAACTAGCACATTACCATAGATAACTGCCCTTCGCCGTCCCTGACAGGTCTTTTTTCTCCTTTCCGTCTGTGATACAGTATCAGATTATCGAGATGAGGTGCCGGCAGGGACGGAGGGTGCGAGGCACAGTGTCGTTTGCCAGGGCCGCTCATTAATTGGCCACTGGATTCTACAGGACTTCGATTTATATGGATTGCGGCCAGGTAGCGGAGGGGGTGCAGGGTGTCTTATCAAAAGGCCGTGCTGCTCCAGGCCTTTGTGTGTTGGGTCATTAATCTTGCTGTCAGTGAACTGTCATTCCAAGTATCTTATGCCTTGTCCTCACCCTTCTCCCTCTTCATCCTGACCGCCCAGGGTTAGGAGTGTATAGAAAGGGTGGCCCTGCTTCCACGCATACACCACTCATCTAATCACTTGATCAGAGCTGCGTTTGATGATGAGTGTGCAGAGTGGAGGTGGGCCTGAGAGAGCCACAGGGTGGCTCATCTTTACCTGCTACTGATTGGAAGTATAACTAAGAAACTCCACAGCATGCTGAGCTTTCCAAAGTTACATGTTGCACATTGGACTCTTTGTGCAGTGCAAAGCATACTGTGAGTCGCTGTGTCTGTTCAGCCACAGCGAAGCATGGTAAATGTTTTTGCATGCTGAACAAGTGGACCTTGATAGAAACTGTCCTCAAAGTGTGCTGACGTGGACATTCTGTGCATGTCTGAGGGAGAGGCCGAGGTGCTGAGCTCATGTTTCCTGACCCAGCAAGCAGCAACAGCAGTAAGCAAAGAATAGTGATGAGAATGGGACCACTGCACTCTCTCCCAGCAGTGTTAAAGACGCAGTCCAACTGTGAGCTGCGGAAATTCCTATCTGAGACGATGTCTTTTAATCTTTAATTAATGTGCTTCATGCTTGGTTGCACTTGTGTTTATCATTAGACAGAGATGAGTTATGGAATTGAAAGAGGGAGTTATTCATGGGTTTTGATGAAGTGTGATATACCTACAGATTAAAATTAATAAACATTTAAGTGCTTTTCTTGCCATATATGCTTATGCTTATGGGAATTCCTTAAGGTACAAATTGTCCCCTGAGGGATGAATACATGAATCTGATATTTCAATCTGTTGTCAGTCTTCTCCTGGGTTAAATTTCTGAGTAAATTTAAAGCCATGTAGGTAACGCATAGGTCCAGATTTCCATCCCTCATCATGCTCTTTCACAGACATCATATGGTACTTTGTTTAAAGACGGTTCCTTCTTTAGATGTCACAGTGCAACTGTCAGATACCCTGTGACAGTAACAGTAACAGATGGCAGGACGCCCTCTTTTTAACAGCACCAAATGTATCCAGCTTTGCAATTACAGTCTTTAATGATGCCTTTAATGACAGATCTAACACTTGTCTTATAATTTTTATAGTAGCAATATAAATCGATGGAGAAATTTCCCTGCCATTTTGAAAAAAGCTTCCAACTGAACCCGGTGAAAGATACAGACACTCTATCTATTTAAAAGCACATAGATAGTCATTAGGGATATGAGTGTGTCAGTGAATAAGGGCTTTACAGCACTGGTCGGTGCTGATTGCGCTGGGAGCGAGCTGCAGGGTTATGTCAAGGTTACCATGTCACTGTGTCATTCCTGGGCGCCTTCATGCAGAACATTGCTTATTTATACATCTGATTTCTCTATTTAATTGGTTTAGCTGCTCCCACGACAACGGATCAAGTAAAATTCCCCAAAGAAGCCTGACAATCAATACTGAGGTAGCTGACGCAGCGCTGTGGGACGGCGTGTGAGTGAGGAGCTGACAGGGCTCACATCACTCCTGTGTGACACGTCCTCAGTACATCTGACATGTGCCGTCAAACACGGACCCCTCACCGCTTTACAACATCAGCACTACAGACATCTGCAGTAAAGATTTACACGGCTCGTATTCTGTTTCATTGCTTTCTTTGTTGAGCTTGAGACATGTTGGCTAGGTCAGCTTTTTTTACAATCAGCTATACACCCATTTTTTTTTTTATATATATGTACTGTCTTTGCACCTGTCGATTGGCTGGTGTATGTGGTGGTGTCTTCTACTACCAAAGCTTTTAGAAATCGTGACATTTCCACATGTTTCTGCTCTCCTGCCATATGTTCAATGAGAACTGGGCCGCTAAGTATTGATTTACCATCAGTCATGGGGTTTTTTGCCGGGTCTAGCACTGAGGAATACTCTCCATGTCTGGAGATGGAAAGAATAGGTAATGAAAGGTAATGAGGAAAAAAAAAACATGTCATCCTACTTTATGTCAAAATAGCATCAAAATTAAGTTTCTCTGGACAAATATGCATTTTCCTAAGCAGATACTCTGCTCTGTCTTTGCAAGTCTGTCTTTGCTTAGTGAAGGCACAACTCATTTTTTCTTTTCTCTTTGTATTTTTTGCCCATGTGAGCAGTGTGGCTCTGGAGATGGAAACATCAGTCAGCCCACCACTTTGCTCCAGACTGATATATCTCATCAGCAATTAGATGGATCACTATGAACATTTGCACAGACATTCATGCCCTCACTCAGACTGAATTGCAAATAACTTTGATGATTCCATACCTAATTTATTGAGTGCCATTATCAGGTAAAAATATGAATGTATGTACTTTGTTTTTTGCCTAAATACCTGCAAAATCAAAGACTAAACTAGTAACCACTCCAAACATTTTACCTGATTAGCATCAGCACAGCTTACAGTGCTGCTAGCATGGGTACAACTTTCAGTCTTGTTATTAAATTTGTGGGGTTGATCCATGTTATCAGAAACAACAGCATTAATTCCTTATATTTGATTCATAACCTGGTTTGATTCATATTTGGCACGTGAATACATTCAACCTGTACACATCCTTGTTTAAATGACTCTATCAGTATCCTTGTTGCCGACTGTAGAATAAGTTTTCTGCAGTTGAATGTTCCTGTTATTCTGCTGTCTTGCTGCCACAATGAACATTGTCTGTAATTTTGAATTTTAAATTTGAATTTGTATATCTCCAGGTTACAGTGCAGTACATTTCATAGCCAGGTGTGTCAGTGATTTTTCCACATCTCAGTCTTCCATTTTTTGTACATTTTAGGATGAATTGAGTTAATTTCATTTTAAGAGCATTGGTTGCTCTGCTTGATTCAGTTTCTGCAACCCAGCAGCAGTAATGGTGATTGAGGGCGACAAAACAAATTGTTCCTCACATGAATGCTGTCAAGCTTTCACTTTTGTTTCATAGATTAGATTGTTCATCTCATACAATAATATCGCTCACACTGGTCATTGCTCAAGCAGTAGACTACACCAGGTGGCTATACAAGTTTTTAAATCTGAAATTAGGGCTTATCCAGCTTCCAGAACCAGGATAAGATATAAATTCCAAAATATACTGCTACTGTTACACTGATAGACATGCAGAGTCACTCACTGTAATACATGTGCATCAGTGTTAAAGTATGCTCTGTATCGTCTGTTATATCCATGCACCTATTGTACTTTGCCCTCTACATCTGTGTCACTTGCTGATTTTTGTACATTGCAGTTTTTATTGTATAACCAAACCTAACTAATGTAGCCCTCTTTACTTTCCATAGCTGATAGCTCTTCCCTGACCTACAGTCCAGCACTAGAGCTGTCACACACACTTATTTAGTGGTGACAATCCATCAACTAGAAAATACCCCGTGGCTTTTAATGCATTAACAGACTTAAACACTTCCCTCCTTGCTGAGCCACCCCTCCCCCGACCACCACCCACCTGCATCCCGTCTCTGGCCACTGATGAAGGAAGGGTGAGAAAGATGTTTATTGTTCAATACTATTGACCTGCAGATTCAGAGTGATTTATCCACCTTTTTATTGGGATTGTTTTTTCTGCGTGTGTAGAGGTTTTATGTTTAGTAGTACCCCTGGAAATGCCCCGGCGCTGTTACACATCCAATGGCCTCTGACTTGATTTATCTGTTTGAAGAAGAAATTGAAGAAAGCTGGAGAGCAGTGAAAGTCCAGTCCATTCATCAACGTAAAGGCCACTTTCCCCTTGAAACAGGGATAATTTCAGCAGACCCATAAGTGCACCACTGTGGTCATCAGGAAAAACTGAGAATGGTTCATGTGAGAGTAATGTCCTGCACACTTCAAGAACACAAAGACTCAGGCGTTGTCCTGCTCTTCCAGGCAAAGCAAGCTTTAACCCACACACCACATCCGGAGCCTTTACTTAAACATATCATACAGTTTACCCTAAGGTGGGGAGCAAAGGGAGGGCTAGATCTCTTTATACCCAATTAAGCTTGCCACGGGAGGTAGATAGTCCCGGTTGAAACCTCCTCTCCCTCTGTGCCCCATTAGAGCACTGAGAAGCCTGCAGAAGTCTGAGTCCCTGGCGGACAAAACCTCTGACCCAGAGCCAAGGAGAAGCACTCCAGCTCCACTCACCTAAATATACAGACGTGCCTACAGAATAAGAAGTTGCCTCCAGTTCAGGAGAGATGTAGGGGGCTGGATACATGTGTGTGCTAGCATTGGTGTGTGTGTGTGTGTGCCAGGAGGGGTGAGAGGCCATTCTTTATTTTTAGAGAACATGCTATGTCTGAGCCAGAACTGGAAAACAAGAAAGAGACCAAAATGTAACAAGCTCACCTGAAAACTGAAAAGGCTTAAACCCAATTTGAAAAGCCTCGCTTTGTCTCTGTGAGCATGCAGGGAAATCAAGATAGGAGTTACAATGGGATGTGTATTTATGCGTTTATTTTTCTATCACTTTGTCAATGTGCTGCCCTGCACTGGAAAGCCATTTCAGTATTCCACATTCCAACCCAAATCATGACAAATGCCTCGGCATGCTTACCCAGTGGTTTTGCATCACTCATAATTCAATGTACCCCGTCCTCCCACCCATCTGGGATCAGTTGGCCCCAGAAGCAGAGGCAGGGGTTGGTGCTGCCGATGTACCAGCCCATCTGTCCCTGCCTGCAGGCTATTCTGCTGATCCTCAGCTGTCTCACAATCAATGACCATGCAGACAAAAAAGGGAGAAGGCTCCTCCAACAGGCACTTCTATCCACCTCCAACTCTGACAAGTCTCCAGGTGTGGGGCTCTGTCTGTCTCACAGGCCCTTTCTCTTTACATCCTTCTCTGTTTGCTGTCTGTCCACACCCACCACTACTGAACCTCCATCTCCCACTACACACACCTTGTGGCAGACAAGGCAGCAGTGAGACTATTTCTGTTGTGTTTGCACTAGTGAGTATTATCACAATGGCAAACAGTGTGAGCATCACTAGCTGAGCCCTTTACACCTGCTACAAACCTCCTTCTTCAGTTTGATTTTATAACAGTGGTACCTCTACATGTTTGTTACCACTCATTAGGATAAAGTGTTTCTTCTCGGTGTCACATGAGCAACCCTATGCCCAAAACAGCTGTTTTAATATAAACTTTACAGTAAAGAGCAGGGATTTAAAAACTTCTAATTTCTTCAAATGACATTTTCAGGCAGAAAATGAGGTGCTAAATGTCACCCAGAGAGGCATATCACAAGTTATTCTTTGTCTTAATTTATTCTGCTCTCTGTGTGAATGCAATTCATGCTACGTGAGTGATGGATGATGAGGAAGGATGCTTAGTTATGAAAACAGGTCTGTGTTTTGTTTTGTTTTTTTTTAATCACAAAATGCTAATTTATTGCAACTCACACATTTAAGCATGTCTGCCTGCACTGAAACTGTGCTTAGGGGACATTTATCTAATTACAGAGGATTGGATTCCATCACATTGGATACTCTTAAGTCGCTGGATGTGCCCACCAGTGGTTTACCACATGGGGGCAGAAGTGGTTGAGGGATTCGCTTGCTTTTGCTAAGCCAGTCCAAGTTGTCAGAATGAGGCTAAATTAAATGTACTAAGAACCCCTGCCTACTTGGTTTTAACTCAACCTTCTCTGAGTCTGTCGAGTATTTAATGAATTAAAAGGTAACTGGGAGGGGAAAATCTTTCAATGTATAGATCCAAACTCTAAAAAATCAGTGGTGATGATCATTTAATCCATGCGTGGGCGGTTGAAGGCTCTCACTCAACAAGACAGGGGCTTCTCAAGGTCAGTGACGTTCTCACAGGCATAAAAATTTTGTGCAGTTGGAAATTAGGTCTGCTGCTTTTGATGCTGCTCAGTTAACTACCTAAATAAAAAGGATGGCGAGAGTCTGGTGTCATTGATTGGAAATAGGCCTGTAAGTAGGGAGAGTGCGACACAGAGAAAAGGCTGACAAACTGAGAGTCAGAAAGTTAGACAGAAGCAGAGACTTTGGACACCTGTGATACTTTTATGGCATTTAAGATGTGGTGCATTTAAGAAAATCCTATCAAAGTCAAGCTGTTGCTTTATTCTCTGCATAAATGCCTGGCTTGATGTGTGTGCAGAGAGAGAGACAAAGAGGCAAAACAAAGAGAGTAGGGCTGTTGTGTGAGTGAGAGTGAATTTGAAGCTTTATTACCGACTTATATTGCAGCTCAAATTACAAATCTCAAAGCAGTTATTCCTGCCTGGAGATGTTACTTCAACCCCACGTTTGAGGCAAATCATCCTGTAATGATATTGCTTATTGCAAATGAGGGAAGTGATGGTAGGTAATGAATGAGGCGGGGGTACAATCCGATAAGGTGCCACCTAACTAAGTGGGTCTCTCCTTCTCAACCTTCAGCCGGCCGACCCGGCTGCATAGACCATTATTCAAACCGTAACAAGCCGATTCATTTAGGCTGTCGGCGGGCAGAATTAGATTCCCGCTTGAGCGGCCATTGAGCAAAACATAAAGATGTTTTCCACACCAAACATGCCACATTTACATAATTTCAGCTCAGGTTTGGGGCAGCAATAATAAGTTATGATAAAACTGTCATTAGGGGCAGAAATGTGCGGGGAAAAGGAGACGCACAGTTCAAGATTAATATGGGAGCTCTTCTCGGTGCTGAAATGTCAGGGGACACAGAATAATGAGACGGGCTTTGTCGGGGTAACACACATGCATGAGTATATACTTGCCTCTGTGTGTATGTGTGTGGATGTGTGTCTGCATATTTCAATATGGGTACATCTGTGAGTCTGTGTATATTAATCTGAAGGTCGGAATATGTAGTCTTTGCATGTGCATCTTGCATATTGACCTTTAACACATGCTTACTGCTTTTAAAGTAAGATTACAACCCATGAAGGCTAAAGCTGCTTTACTGTCTACTGCAACTGCTATTCTAGACTTTCAATTAACATCAAAATCAGCATCTCATAGTTGAGCATAATTGAAAAAAAAATGTATGCAATTAATTTCGCACACAGCAAAAATAAACATTTCAGAGTGCCTGGTGTTAATCTGTGGGTCAAAGACATGTCAGTCAGTGCAGGGTTAGCCTGTGCACACATGGACATTACATCAAAATGTGAGTGTAATTCATTTCTTACTGTTGCATTAAGATTTTTCATATTAATCTGGTAAAAGTATTTTCTCCATAATGTTTGATGTTCATTGTTAACATTGTTAATAGAGATATTGTGGGGAGAAAATAAAGAAGAAATGGTCTGAGGAATCATTTAATTAATCATATAAATGTATCTTAAAGATTTTACAATGCAGGGGCAGCTACACAAGGACATGGCATCCTGGGTAATGTACAATTTGTCTCAGGCTATGGCTTTAAACAGTACATTAGATTGAGATCAACCCGGATTTATTCATCTCGAGACAAAGGCAGGAAGCGCGGTGAATGGGATGTCTAGCCATTATGGATGCTTCAGAGAGCGTTTGTTGTGTGGCCACTGCTACAACTCAATGAGCTGCTCCTCCTTTAAGAGGAATCAGTCAAAGATGCTTTAACCCGAGGACGTAGTTTTTAAATGAATGTGCTTACTTAATGGTCTCTCTGCCGGTTTATGTATTACTGGCTTTTGTTCTAACACATAGGAATGTAACTGGTACTCTGCTGAAGGGCCTGTTTTACTAATGTTCATAAAAATGTTTCTCTCTCTTTATATTAAAGAAAGGTGCACATAGAAATATATCCTTCTTGGTTAAAAGATTATATGCAGAATATATCTGTTGCTTTTCATCCCTTCACAGTACAGGAATGCCCTCCTTTGTCATACTGGCTTGCAAGGAGCTATCTCTATGTCTAGACAGGCTCCAGTCATTAGGCAGTTTGCCCACAGTTTTTGAGCAAGGGATGGTTGGGAAATGGTGTCACGGTGTCACAGTGTCACCATCACAGGGGGATTGGGGCAGTGCCATGGCACAAATTAACAAAGATTAATCTCCTCCACTTAGCGGACCTTGTGTGTTTGTTCTTGGAGCATGTCTTTGGGGTGGAAGCACTTCCCATGGCTGTTACTTTCATATCCTTTTTGTCATTAAACAACATGTGCCTGTGTGTACATGTGAACATAAGCACAAAAGGCATTAATAAGCTAATTTTTAAGACAAAACATTTCCAACATCCGACTCGCTGGTTTTCTGTCATCCCTGCTCTCCTCCGTGCTGCTGGTTAACCTGAGCGCTGCTGTGGCATCGACGTGCTGCCTCTGAAGCAAATCAAGCACGAGTCTCTGGCTGTGTCAGGCCGATCTCACTCTTGACACAAGGCTTTGTTGAAAAAGCTATAGTCCTTTATAGAGAGAGTGTCAATTTCAAGACAAAGTCAAGATGGCAGTTGCGCCGAATCCATATTTAATAGTGGCAAACGGAGCAAACACAATTGAGGAAAATCAATACTGCTTTCACGTTTGATCATACATCACCTTCCTCTGAACTACTTCTTACCTGTGTCCTTTTGTCTCCCTGAAAGAGGCTGCAGATGGCCAACGGTGAATTGTAAACAAACACATAATAGTTCCTCTGCTCTTTGTGGGTTGTGGACAAAGAGCTATCTATAGATGCTTAAACATACAAGAGATGCTTTTGAAAACATGGCATTAAATCTGCCAATGTAATGACAGAGCAATAAAAGAACTGCTTTTTTTCCTCTTTGTCTCTTTGTCTTCTTACAGTTATTATCACAGCAAAGCAAGTTGCTCGTTGTATTGATGTCATAATGTGCATGTGCAAATTTAGTCTAGGCGTAAATAAACAAACCTCAAAAGGTAGTGAAACTGCTGCGCAAAAAGGGAAACATAGGAAAACATAAGTTCTATATACTGAGGCTTTTATTCAATGGAGTCCAAACAAGATGGAAGTGATGAAGCCTGGTGGAAACCCTGCACATTCAGGTTTGGCCTATTAACCATTTTAGACTGGACATTTGAAATAAGTCTGGACTCTTTAAGCTTAGAAGTGAGGTTAGAAATTACTAGTTGAGACAGATGTTGCAGTAATGTTCATAATAGCCTTTACCGATATCTAGCTGCATTGTGTTTCATCTGCCTGAGGTCATGGTGGTGGAATCTGGGTTCCTTTAACCCCGCTCATCGGCGAGCAGCTTGTTCACCAGATGGGCCTTGGGCGCTGACAGAGCAAGGGTGAAGGATGGCTAGAAAGGGAGGGCACACACATGATGACCTGTCAAATCCTGTCACCTGCCTTTGTGTGCCTTTCTTTTCTCCATTACCCAGCCCCCTCCCCCTGCTCCTGCTCGGCTTCAGAGCCCCACAGGTAGCATGCAGTGTTTGGTGATGAAAGGCCTCAGTAATGGATCTTTTCTATATCCAAGCCCAACTAAACTGGTGTGACAGCTCTTCCCTCTCTGCAGACCAGCTTTTATATTGTCCCTGTCTGGGAGGGAATATTTTGTGAGTGAATGAATTTCATTACATTTTGTGTGTGTGTGTGTGTGTGTGTGTGTGTGTGTATAAAAAAATATGCATGTGTGTTGCGTGTTTGTGTGTGCTCTCTCTTGCTCTCTCTCCTCTAGACATGGATCAGGTTACATGCTTAGCCAGTTCCCAGGTGGGCTGCAGAACGTGTGCATGCACTGAATGTCAACATTGACCTCAAAAGAGGAGTATGTTGAAGTATAGGAGCATAAACCCATGTTGAATGAAAGTGACGAGGACGTAGCTGTGTGGGAATTCACTCAACAGGCAAACACTGTACCATAACAACTTCTGCTCTGCCTTTTTTTTTTCTTGCAGTTGCAGATAGAGGTGACTTGTAGTGATAGCGTTTGTATCTGTTTTCCTGGACCGTATGTCGAGATTCAAGCAGGAGAAAACCATTCCAATGCCAGCAGGGGGATGATTGACATGGGAGCCTTCCTAGTAATGTATAAAAATGTGCCTCTGATCGCTGTTCACTCATGCAGTGGAGCATGCTGAAAAATACCAAGCCCGCCTCGAGCTTCAGGTCCCCCGTCACCGGGCAATGTGTCCTCCCCACCAACCCCGACAGTCAATGTGGTGTACAAGTGCCCATCCCTCCCCCCCTGTCTCCCCTACCCCATCCTCCTGCTTCTGCTCTCGCCTTGGCACACACACTCTGGTATGCACTGAAATTCAATCAGATGCTTAATTACATCTTAACATGGGTTCCTACCAGCTGGCTTTATTCCCCTGTTTCTGATTAAAGGGATTAGAAAAATGAAATTTAACAGTGGATTTGCATACTGCTCTAAAAGGGACACTGGCATGTCTGGCCTGTGTTTGCTGCTCTCGCTCCCTGTAGCCCATCAAACAAGGAGGGAAACACATACGCATGTTCCTGCCTCAGATTCTGCACAGCAGGTAGAACCAATTATGAGAGACAGGAGCCTGGCCTTGTCTCCTCCTCTCATTTCACTCTGAATACCAGAGCCTTGATAGCCTCTGACACAGGCATTAAGATGCATAGATCATATCAAAAAGCAGCACAAATGGGATACGGGGATGTGTTTCTGTATATTCAATAGTGCATATTTCATGGATGTGTGAGAATAAACCTTTTCGGTCGCTCATATCTGCCTGATGAATGGCATACAGAGAAACCGGGTGGCTTTAGGCTTTTTCCTAATGGGGCCAAGTAGGCCCACTATCCAAGCTGTGCAAGGAAAATGGGCCCATTAATCACAGAGCCACCACCATCATCTCCATATGATTATTCTCCTCATGTGTTGGCTAACTCCTAGCTGCACAGGAATTATTTTGACATCCTGTGCTCCTCGTCGCTTCCTTTCATCCTTTTTTTTCCCCTTAAAATAACTTGCAGGCTTACTTTTCAGCTTAATCCGCTGTCTGTAACCAAGCTAAATCTATCCTGAGAGGAGATCTGGTTACGCATTCACTGTTTATTTTATGCAATTAAAAAGTGATTCTGTTGGAAGTTTGTATTAAAGGGATTAAAGGCTTATTGGTCCGTCAATTCAGTGAGAGAGAAAGAGGAAACAGTGTAAAAGAGTGGGAAAGTAAAGCAGACAGGGGGGTCTGGAGGGAGACAAGGAGAGAGAGACTTGAGTTTTTAATATGAGCATTATGTCAGCATTTACTTAAAGGTATGCAAGTGTGTTTACTTTGACCAATTAGTGAACACTTGCCCAAAGCAGCAATTTTGGTATCAGTTTGGGAACAAACCAGATCAATCATTAACATTTTTCTATTGATGAAGGACGCTGTAATTAGTCCCAATGAAACAGCATAAGGAGGATTGAACAGCATGAGCAGTCAGAGCTTTGAGGAAGCTGTGGCAGCATCACACCGCAAGACTTTACTGCCCTCTTTTGGAAGTGGAAGGAACATCACTTTCAGCAAAAAAACTGGAACTGAACCATCCCAGATTTCTGATTGATACATTGTAAATGTAACATTATACACCATTTAACCTCACATTTTGAAAAGACAAAAGCACAAGAAGACAGTTAAGTGATATGAATCCTGTAGTCTTACCTCAGCACTAAGACAATGGCATGGATTAAGGATACATACATTAAGTCATGTCAAATTTATTGCTTCAAGTTGACAAAAAGTGTTTTACAAAACAAGACTGAGACAGCAGATTAAAAAAAATTATGATATACCAAAAGAGAGGGCAAGATAAAGCCAAGGACAAAAATCTACTGAAAAAGCCATAAATGATGCATAATACTTGTTTCAATTATGAAACTAATCCATCTGTAGCCCAACCTTCTTATTTTTCTTCTTGTGCTGTGCTCTTTTTATCATTGCTGTCAATTTAAAAATTGACCTAAGGTACAATAGAACCTGAATGAGGTAAGATACATGCTCAAGTATGGTTTGAGATAAAGACTCGTTTGCTGTCAAATAGTGCCACCTCCTGGCCAGAGGGTGCACTTCATATACTCTTACTTATTATTTTCCTCTGCCACAAAACAGCAAGTACTAGACTTTGATTTACAAATAAACATAGTAACAATATTTTTACTTTATGTGTGAGTGAATTCCCACACAATTTTATGATCTAAGTGTTTTATGTGGACAACTTTTGCAGCCCTTTTGAGATTGTTTTATAGCATATGCAATATTGTAGTTGCAGCACAAAAGACAGTGAGATGCAGTTTTGTTTGAAGTGTCCCTCTGTGCAACACAAAATTTAATAGAAAAGCCACTTGTGCGCTCATGCTCACACACACACACACACACACTCACTCACTCACACTCATTGGACGATGTATATGTGCTTCCTGTATATGTTTATACACTTACACACATGGACATCTTCTGCTGAGGTTCTCAAAGTTGAGACTGCATTTTAAAGCTTGCAGGAAATTAAATCAAACATAAAAGGAAAAAAAAAACTTCTTTCTGACTGCACCTCCATAACTCTTCAGAAGCAGTAAAATAATCTACACCTCATACAAAACTCACACTTTTATTGGATTTCTTAGGCTGACTCATGTTTCAAACTTGGTGTTTTTCAATAGCAGCAAAATAACCTGAGAAAAAAAGTAATTAATATTATAGAGAACCTTTCAGGCTCTGCATTATATCCTGAATCTGACTGTCCTTGGGTTATCTACAACCAATCAAATCACTGCCCTGTCAATGAAATCTTTATTCAGTGTGATGGTGTGTCTCACAAGCTCCTCTCCTCTACTTGATCGACTCGAGAAATCGCCTGTCCTTGAGCTCTCAGAGGATACAGGATTGTGTACATGTATATGATCTATACATAATTTATTCGGTGGTCAATAATCAATTTGTGGTGTAAGTGATATTGTGGATAGAAAGCATCTGATTTACAGATCTAAACCAAACGGGTCTAATTCAGGACCCAGCTGCCAGGTGTCACTTTTAACACCTTGACTCTGATCTGCCTCCAGTGGCCTCGGCCCCCTGGTGTGGAATCAACTGGCTCCATAAAAGTGACTGAATCCAACACTGCCTCCTGCTGGGTGATGGTCATATTACAGCAGTTGGCCTCAACAAGCTCCCTCTTTACATCTGCGATATATTTGGCAGCTCTTGTGAAGCTTGTACAGCTCTGCTCTTAATGCTCTAACACCTTTTATATGACACCAGATGTTTCACCTGGTTCTCATCACACACTCCTGTGAACACAAACTGCAGCAGGAGGCTCTTAAGGGACACATTGAATTGGGGCTACGGAGCATTAAAAGATGCAGAATCACAGTTATGGCGCTCCCATAATCATGAATGAGGCACATTTACACTGAGGGTTTTGTGATTATCACCTTTGTACTTGGGAGAGAGCCAGCGCTGGGGTGTCCGGATTTAGTTGGTGTGTTCCCACAGATTTTGTGTGGACTCTGGTGTCTTTTGTGCAAACTCACTGATGGGACCTTTGCAGTGATTACAGTGTGGACTCTTTTAGGCCCACATCAAACATCATTTACAACTTATTTTCTCCTGGCAGCGCTTTTATGTGAACATTTGAGAGGAGATGAGCAAATTTACCCTTCCTGTGAGTGTGAACTCACTCTTCTGTGTGAGTATGATCTTAGCAAAGAGAAACAGAACCACTGAAAGCATTACACAAACTCAGTAATCTATTTTTAACACCTTCTGCTACTTTCTATTACAGTTTTAAATGGCTTCCCTCATATTTATCTTTTTACATAAGATCTTTTCATTACTGTTAGTTCTAAAAATAAAAATACATTGTGTTTTTATTATGTGTCAAAAAAGCAAGTATGAATGTTTCTAGAAAGAGTACACAGACATATTTGTACGTAAATACAGACAGATTAGAGAGAATGTCTAAAAGGAGGGTTTGCATGTGATAGGATCTAAAAATGTGTATTTATGAAGAGACGTACAGCAAACATACAGCATGTGCTGGGAGGAAGGAGAGAGAGAGAGAAGGAGGATCTAATACTGAGCGTTCAGCACTGGTTATGGTCCAGATGGCCCTGCAGCAACAGCAGCTGTAAATCACAGTGTGTTCTGCGATCTGGACGATAGTGCTGCAGGCTGGAATCTCACTGCAAGGTGAGACCGCTGACGACAGACACTACAGGGAGTGAAAACAGGGCTTTGAGGTTGGGAGTGAAGGGCGTGGAGACAAATGACATTAACCCTTTTTTGTCCCTATAAAAGAACAGATGCTACTATTAGCACAGAAGTTCAGAATCATAAAATCTTATGACACAAACAACAACCTGCTGTATTTAGTCATGCTGCCCTCTTAAATGTCAGTGTCAGTGCTACCAAAACTGCTGACTGTGGCTTTCATGTCAGATCAGTATTTCATTAGAGTGATAATAATGACGCTTGTGCCCGTCAGCAAGTTTCAGTTTGTTCTTTGACTTGCAATTTAAGAAAATTGACTTGACATTTTTTTCAGAAACAGCTGCGATTACAGATGACCTCCTAGAATTTCTCTGGGAACGTGGGAAGTATGTTAGTGAATACTGAGAATGATATATTTCAGATTAAAGCCATTGTCTTATTTGGAAGCAAAATGTGTGTGTGTGAGTTTTTTTTTCCCCTCAGTGTCTTTGCAAGTG
>JAPZDY010000024.1:19420322-19440252 GCA_029783645.1 Ctenochaetus hawaiiensis
GTGTGCATGTGCATGCTACAACACCATTAGGCAGCAATTTCCAGCTACAGCACGTAGGTTACTGTTGCTCCACTTAAACATGACTGCAGGGATATAATACAAGTACTAAGCATTTACATTTTTTTCTAAGCACAAGCATTTTATCATGCTTAGTCCTGGAGGTAGTCATTTGATGGGGGGGGGGGGGGTTTGAAGGATTGCTAGCGTGAGCAGTTGTTTCCTGCAGGGTGCTGCAAGTCTGTAGCTGCACTGAACAGTCAGTTGAAGGGGACGAAGAGCAGGTTGGTTCTCAAAGCATGTGCTTCAATAATGTTTTTAACTCTCTGTTACCTTAGTCACAGTGGTTAGGTCTGGAGAACTGGCTCTGCCTCTTCTGCTTCTCAGGTTGTGGTCGGGTTGAGTCTAGCGATGTCAGGAAGGGAAGTTTTAAAAGGTTTTTGAAGTAGTTCTCAAGGGGTGATTGTGCATTGTACCTTACAACAAGACTTCCTAACCCTAACCCACAGAGGTGAAGAAGGAGAGTTCTTATCAAAAGGAAGATTGTGTTAGTGAGTGGTGTTAGAGCTGGAATTCAAATTAAGATAATTGTGCCTCATTCTTGCTTTGATCACTTCACAGCAGTTTTTGAGCCACAATAAGAGAGAGGCCTCTAATAGGGCAGCTTACATGTATGACTTTCTACCATAAGCATAAAAATGGAAGGTAACACATGCACAAAAGGGAGAATGTAGAGAATGACAAGATAAGGCAGAAACTGGACCCTGTGGGGCACCACAGCTGCCAAGATATGTGCAGGACCTGTGACTCCTGAAGAGATAAAGTAAATTCTGACAGTTGCAGTGGAAATACGTGTTTATTTCAGTGGAAATAAAGAAGTCAGAGGAGGAGATCGACAGTGTTATGGAGTTATGAAGTGACTAGAGAAGACTGTTTAGCATCAGGAGCAGCAGTATCATCTGAATCAGCCTCCAGATGACAAAATTTCAGATTTAGTGTGTTTTATTTTTATTGTATTGTACTTCAGATTTGCCCATTGCCCACAGGCCACAAGTTGACTTTAGAAAGAAAAAGTGAAAATAACATGTAGCTTAGCAGAACTCTCATGGTAACCAGCTGTGAGATTAACTATAATTTTAATAATAATTAGGAAAACTGTCAGAGCTGTCAGCATGTGCGATTATGTTGAGTTTAAGTCATTTGTAATACAGAATTCATATAATTTATCCATGCACTGTTTTAATTTTCAGTGAAGTGCCCACGCAGCTGTAAGCTGAACTTACATTATAATTTACTGTACTTCACACACACAAATACAAACCCCATGTCAAGCCACCAAATTCAGTCAGAAATATATTTATATGTTAAAATTTCATTAAAAGATTGAAAAAAATACAACAGCTGATATGAATGGATACATAATACGGTAGATACAAAGCAAGCTAGTTAGCAGCAGCATTTGCTGAGAAATTATTGAGCAATTTGAATTGTAAAGCAGTAAGAAATGGAAAAGTGCACAGCCACAAGCATTGCATTTGTGTGCAGTTCAGCAGGAATCAAAAAAAATCTGAGTTTCACATGTTGATGCTCATCTCTCTTTGATGCCCAAAACAAAAGAGCCCAACTTAAGTCTGTATAAACTGTGCTGAGAGCTGACGTAACCATCTTTTGTCTATGTATCTGTTCTCTGTGACTGACAAAGAAAGTCATTGGTGGGTTTTTTGTTGTGTTTGTGATCCACCCCTTAGCTCTGAGTAAGCACGAGGTAAATCTCTTTCTCAGGCTGCATATTAACAAAGACACACAACACGTTAAAAACACATATTAGGCTTCGTGTGGACAGTTTGTAAATGCTGTCTCTTTTATAACTTGCAACACATTTATTCCCCCTGCATACAATTTGCATTGTATTATCCAAGTCTCCAAGCAGTTGGCATTAGCAGTGACATTTAGCAGGTATTAGGAGTGTTGGATTGGTGTCCTGAGGGGTTGAAGTGCCCCGTCCTCACTGCAGTGGTAATTATTCCAGAGGCCTAATCATTAGAGAGCTGTTTTAATCAGACTTCCATCAGTGGCTAATGTAACACGATTAATTACATCTCCAGGAGCGTGGTCCTTAAGGGGCCACTACATCAGGATTACATGACTGACAAATAGGGACACTTTTACAGGGCATTGTCCACATTATTCAACAAAATAAGAACATCAGGCAATCAGACTTAATCTGAGAACAGTGTGTACAGGGGAGGACTTGCATACTTTATTTTTATAACAGCTTGTAACAAAGAATTAAGCACGTAAATCTTATGCAGATTTATGTCTTCTTCTTTGTCAAACTGACCTCACACACAGTTAAGTCTGTGTTGTTGTTTTTTTTTTAAAGGAGAAGTCGATACTCATAGTTGCATTTTTAGCCAAGGTATATAATAGAGAGACATGGGTGAGGGCAGAGGGGGAGGGGTGCTGCTGACACCTCCAGTTTCCCACGTTAACCTGCACTCACCTGCGTCCTGACAGGCCAGGCAGGCAGAGGAAACGAGCGCTGTAACTCTAAACCCAGACTTGCTGAGCTTGTTTTTTACAAAAATAGGCTTTGTGGCGTGTGCGCCCTCACAAACAGAGCTCTTATATATACTGTATATCTGCACATTGTATCCATTTTAAACACAATAATCTGCTCTTGTAAGGCGATTAAAATTCACCCACAACATTACCACATCTCTCTGTCATCATGCCCTTTATTACATTTTACAACTGCGAGTTTACACTTGCTGTTTTGTTTTAGAGACTAAGTCTAAGCTTGATTCATTTATTTTATATACTAGACTAAGCATACTGTATCGGCTGCAGCTCAGGAGGAGCGGGGTGTCTACTGATTGGAGGTCCTATTTTTTTGCCATCCTTGTGGCCACATGTTGAGGTGTCCTTGGCCGAGACACTAAACCTTGAGTGGTTGCTTAACCACTGGGGGTACACAAGTCATTTCATTCCTTTATTGCCAGACCCAAGCACGGATGGGGGATGGTTGCATCAGGAAGGACATTCAGCATTAAAAAGTCAAAATCAAATATGCAAATCTCTATGCCAGGCTGAGTCTAAGTCAGCCTGAAGTTGTTTAAGCCTACTCCTTCAGTCTTACTTTTTGGCATGCTATTATTAAAAGTAATTCAGTGCAAGTGCATACATCAGTGTCATTACACAGCTGCAGTTCATGCAAAGAAAAAAGTACCATCAACAGTGAACAGTAAGGGAACACTTGAGTTTGTTTTCTTTTTGATATTTTAATTTGATGATCGGAAACGATTGCCTTGACAAACAAGTGATGCCTTTTTAAAGATCTACATTTACAAAAAAACATTGTACTTCATGCTTATTTTATCATGGTGCAACTGTTGATTTATAAGAGATCTTTTCCAAACTGTGGTGCAGGTGTTAATTTGCCACAATTACAGTTACTGTCACACACACAAAACCAGTCAAACTGGTTGGTATACTTGTCTAAACAGGTGCATGTTAGGCAGGTTGGTCCAATGGGAATGCAGGTACAACACTTTTGTTTTTTTACTTATAAATCTGAGAACCCATTAGATTACAGTAATGCTTTTTCAGTGGCGCACACACACACAAAGCCACACGTATATGCACGAGTCACTGAGCTCAGTCGGACTGTGCAGGTTTCCACAATGAAAATACACTCACGAACGAGCATCATGAGCATGTAAAAGCGCAAGAGACATTGCACTTGAAAAAATTGCTATTCACACCCCCACGCTTGTCTCACTCAGTCTCTCTCCTCCATATCTCCCTCGCTCCCTCCCCTCTCTGCCTCCTTTGCTAGATGTACTCTCTCTCTTCCTCTTTCTCTCTCCCTCTCTCTCCCTCAGACGCTCTGTTGACAAAGTCAAGGCGGCTCTGTAGTCAACTGAGCTCTGTGATTTATTCCTTATTTTCATATCAACACTGCCACATGTGACCCGGGAAGAGTGGTAGATGGACGGAGAGAGAGAGGGAGGACACACACGCATTCACACACACTCACATGCACTCATTCAGTCGCTGCCTGGTGCGGGTAACAAGAGTTGGCTGCTGCTGGATCAGTGATGTGCCACCATCAGTGTCACCGGTCCACGCTGTGACTTGAACAACTTCTGCTCTGCAAAAAGGGGGAAACAGTTTGCTTCTTCATCTGCTATCTCTTCCCATGGGAGCTATTTCCACTGAGATCATTTTGAGGCTTTGAGCAGGACTTCCTAACTCCAAGAGACACTCAAAATTGAGGAAGAGGAAGAGTACAGAGAGAGAGAAAAAAGACCAGATCAATATTTCGTAGTGGAGCTCCAGAAATCTCGGTTTACTTTTCATTTCTACCAATGCTGGAATTGCGGGCAATCTGTGCAGCTCTTGCCTCAGAAGGATAACTCTTAACCCCAAGGAGAAGGAGGGGTGTCTGTGGTGAGTGTGTAGCCCCTCTGGGGGCGTCAGTGTCGTGGCCCAGGGCTGACGCTCAAGGGGAAGCCGAACAGAGGGAGGGCATGTTGTTGTTGTTTTGGAGAACTCCATACAGCTGTGTGAGATATGACTGAGTGTAGGACAGCGCTCCCCGTGGCCCTCGACTCTCTGCTGTAGCCCAGATGAAAGCTTCGAAGGCAGGCATGTCCGGCAGGCAGATGCCCCTGCTGTTGCTGCTGGTGCTGGTGGAGGCACTGAGCGGAGGCAGTGTACCAGGGGATGGCACGGGGAAGTACAAGGGAAGCTGGAGGTGGAAAGGTGACAGGAGCCGTGAGTAACACCTCCTCCCTCTGCTACATATTCTTCACTTTACTTCTTCTTCTTTGCATTCTCCCCTGCTCTACTTGCATCGTTGCAGCTTATGACAAAACCAACAGGCTCAAACACTTTTTCTTCCTTGCACTTGTATTATTATTTTTCGTCTACTAGCGTCATGAAGTGGGATTAGGCACTAAACATTGTGTGCCACTTTGATTACGCTTGCTGCTGTTTGAGTCCAAGCCTATTTCTATGTGACACCTGGATGTGAGAGTGAAATAAATCCTCTATATGGTGCCAGCGACCTTGGCCTGTGTTGCCAGCTTTAAGAGGTATCAGTATGGACGTGAATGTGAAAGTGCCTCTCTGCTGTTGGATTTGCTGTGAGTTGCAATTCATAGTTTATTATCCATCTCCCTACGCTCCTCTTTCTCTCAGCATCACTCTAATATTCCTGTTCGAATATCTCTCAGGGTCTCATTGGTAGTCATTAATTGATCAGTGTTGAGTTGTAAAAAGCTACTCAGAGTGATGGGGCTGCCTATTTCCTCAGAGTAAAAGCTGGGTGTAGCACTGAGTGAGTTCATTATACATGCTGACACATGAGTGCATGGATGCTGGGAGGAGAGAGGATGTTCAAATGAGCAGAGATGCTGTGGTTGATTCAGGACATCACTGATGTCCCCAGGCCTTGGCTGAGGGCTAATGGGATTGTTTGGCATGCCACCACTGCTTGACGCTGAGTGATGAAGTGAGGAGTGTGTCCCTTTGTGTCCGTCCCCTGTGCGGAGGTTAAAGGGAGATCGCTATCTTGATACCGTTCCAAGATTAAATGACTGGAAGGGGATGGGAGAGACACTAAGTCAACGTAAGGGAGGTCATTTGCCTTCCCAAGGAGACATGAGCTGGTCTCAGGGTGGCATGAAGAGCGATATCTTTTACAGGTTTAGATGGCAGTGACACTTGAGGTCTTGGGTTTCATGTGGTATTTTAGCTTTTTGAATACACACTTGTTCATTCTGTAAAGTATCGAAAATAGTGGCCTCAAATCCTCCAGTTTCTACTGAGATCAGAATGTTTATCTCAACACAGCTTAAAGATGAGTTGCTGTAAACAGTGAACTGGAAGGAAAACTAGGGATTTTTGTACACTATTTGCTGCTAAAACAAAATCTAGGATTTCGTCATTATCTTGATTCGCTAAGACTGTTTTTCATATCTGGATTTCTAGAGCAGTGAGAAAGGTGGAGCTGATATGTGAGCTGTGCACTTTTACAAAAATCTCCCAAACGCCATTAAGTTTTTGCTTGATGATCATACTATGCATGTAAAACTGATTGTAGCTGATGTTAAAATACAGGAAAGAAAAGACCAGTTTTGTAAAATTTACCATACAAACCTTGAGCTTTGTTACATATTTCAGAGTTGTTCTGTGCTCTGACCCCAACCTCTGCTCTCCTGCAGCAGAGACACTGCTTACACAGTGCTGAAGACAAAACCTTGTGTACATTCTCCCTATCAATCAACTTTATCGATCACGGGTGTTTTTACAACAGGAGTAATAAATACATGGTGTGGTCAGAGGCTTTAAGTCTATGATATCGTTTCGCACAACAAACACCTCCCACTCCCACTTATGAACATCAATATGTTAAAGCAGGAATGCATGAAATGTTTGGAGGGGGGCTTCAGCTGGTTCCATGGCTGATACAGGTGAAGCTGATTTCACATTTTTGTATCTCAAAAATTGAAATTATTACCAGTAGTTTGTAATCGCTTTAGAAATAGACAGTCTTGGTTGTAGTGAACAAAGATGGGTCATTTAATTTTCTATCACAACAAAGAAAAACAGATCTGACTCTACAAAAGTTTATTTGCTTTAGCCAAACACATCAAAAAACTTGACAAACATGCCTTGTTTTTAAAATACTTGATGATGAACCAAATCAAAATTAAATCAAATGCTTTTATTTTGATCTAATTTGTCAAATCAAATTTAGTAGGTCAGTATTATTAATAGCACAGCCAAAAGCCTGCAGTTAGAACATAATGACAAAAGGAAAATTCCTTGTAGACTGTTACACTTAAAAAATGAATTGAAAAGTTGGGGAACAGCTTCGCTACTTTTAGTGTGAGTTCATGAAAGTAATTGGCTTTCATTTTATCGGCTCATCAGAACTTATAATAAGTGAATGTCCAGTAGAAACAGAGGTGTGAAATGCTGCTTTAAGTCATAGTTCTAAAGCCACATTTCAAACACTACACTGTTTTATGACAAAGGCAACTTTAGCTACATGATGTTTGCAACTCTCTTATTTAAAGCTACAACAATCAATATTTTATGGGTACAGTGTGTAAAATTCGACCTGTAGAATTTGGCAGAAATTCAATATAACATTCAAAAGTATGTTTTCACTCATGCATAGTCACCTGAAAATAAGAAATGTTGTGTTCTTGGTATCTTAGAGGGAGCCTTTTATATCTACAGAGGAACTGGTCCTCTTCCATAAAGTTTACCATGTTCACCAAAAAGAGCAGACAAACTGATCCCTGGCTCCAGTTTTTTTCTTGAGTTTCACAGCCACAGTGAGCTGAGAGATTTTAAGATTTTTGAATCTGCAACTTCATCACTGGATATCAATAAATCCAACCCACTGGCCCTTTAAAAAGTGGATCATATGACTACGTGTCTGTGAACATGGTCGGCCTCACAGCCCACATCCTCACTGTTTGTTTTTGTCCCATCACTTGCATCAGCAGTGTTTCCAGATGCAGCAGACAGCGGTAACATTAGTGACATTTGACAGCAGAAAAGTCTAATATTTCTTTGTACTGTTTGTATATAAGCAATAGAATATTAGACTTGCATTCACCAGAAGGCCTTCAAATGAGTGCTAATGTTTCTCAGTGTCTGCTATGATGAGTGAATCTGAAACTGTTTGCTGCTGTAACAAGTTTGTTTCACTTCAATCTTTCACTGTTGTGTTTACATCTTGTTTTCTGCCCTCCCCAATATGGCCTACAAATCAGCTCTGTATAAATGATCCAACAAATTTTCATGCATAGGAAAGATTTTAATTTCATCAGTATGAACTTTAATCTGCATGTATAAATTTTAATTGGAATATTGTTATTTTGAAAGATGCTGCCTTTGTTAACTCATCCTTGTAATATGTCTCAATTTTCCTCTCTTTTTGTATTGCATCTGAGCCAATGGTGTGATAAAACCCCACAGCCTTTCTTCAGTGGCAGAGTATCATCTTATTCAGCATATAAAATAATGCTTATCTGTAATAACCAATAAAATGTGAATCTCTTGCCTATAAAAACATGATCTTGCTTGTCTCTTGGATACTGAATGTGGCATGTTGCAGTCTGTGCACTAAAGTTCCATTTGGCAGCCCACAAAGATTACACTGATATGCATGAGGGCAACCTGCTGATATAAGTGATAATGTCACCAGCTATTATTTGCTACCTGAGACTTAATCTCTTAAGGCTTTGCAAGGCAGAGCTCCTCTCCATGACAGAGCAAGATTTTGCACTTTTATAGTTCATGTAGGCACACAGTCTCTATCTTTCTGGCATCTCTCACACACATGCACACATACACAGTGGCCAGTAGATGAACCCACAATAGGACTAACACATAAAGCCGGATGTGAGTGTGTGTGCATGTGTGTGCACCGCTGTGTGTGCATGTGCATGTGTGAGTGCACGTACTTGATAAATAAAATATCACATATTCTATTTTTAGTGATAAGTTGTCACCTCGAGTCCACACAGCTTAGATGTGTCCCTCTGTGCAATCCTTTCCCTGAATGTCTGAAACTTAACTCTCTTTTTCACATCTTCTCCTTCTGAGTTCTTACAATACTTTGTTGGACAAGTTAAGAGACTGCTCAGAAGTGGCTTCGTTTTGTTGCTGCAAGTGGATGGACTGACTCTCTCTTTTTTTTGTTGTTGTTGTATGACATCATCATCCATAATTAACTCAGAAAATTTACCATGTTCACGAACGGATATGAGTTCTGGTCCAGTTTGAGCTCTTAAAGTCTACAGAGCGGACCACCAGCACTGCGCTGTTTGCTGAGGTTTGGGTTCTCCGCTCTGACATGGCCTCATCTTTATGATGGATGAGGAAGATTATAGGATTTACGGCTGATTTACTCTGCTCTCGATGCTAATAGGAGCCGCAAATACATGACTGGCTGCCTCTCAGACTTCAATCAGAGTAAAAGACACTTTTATTTTTTCAAATAGTTTTTTTCTTGAACACAATTCAAAAATTTAAGTACCTTTACTGTTTATTATTGCAAAAAAAATTGAAAACGAATTTGACATATTTTCTTGTGTTACACTGGTGGTTTGTGTGACAAAAATAGACTGGAAGGTTGTCATGACAAATTATGTAGCTATGAAATTATGCTTTGCCTACATATAGGATTTTGAGCCTGGATGAGTCTGTGGCTACATTTGCCTGAGTTGATGATGAGACCTCCTTGTGAGCAAGTTTGTGCTTTGTGTTTAAGACTGCGCCGACATTACCATGGTAAATATGGGTTTGAGCTGTAGCTTGCATGAATTATTTTCCATGAGAGCTGCATATGCAGGGATGTGAACTCATGTATCCAATAGATGGCAACAGTGACATGCAGCTTGGTGGAGTTTGAGGGAATGAATGAATGAATGAATGAGGGCTAATGGGCTGTGGACCGAGTCATGTGGGTCAGGTTTGAGGCCAGATGGAGTCCAGACAGCCACAACCACAGACACTCCGTCACCAGGACCAAAACAGTGGACCCACACGGTCATGTTAGTCAACAACTGTACATGCATCTGTAAGGAATGTGTGATATCAAGGATGATCATCAGACTCAGGTCTTTTCTTCGATTGTGTTTTCCTCTCTGGCCATCTACTACTCAGTCAAATCTAATGTCTAAAAATACCAAATCTTTTTTAATTAAAAAAAACACACCAAAAGAAATTAATTATTCATATCACCCTCTAATTCACTATTAGAGGTGTTAATGAGCACCAGAGCTCAGATGTTTTCTTTTTTCTTTTTTGGTCATTTTGTGGTTTCTCTCCTTCACCTTTCAACATTTTCTCTTTCTCAGATGCCAGGAGGCACAGACATTTTTTAATTGGGTGAGCTGATCTACTGCATGTCACACAGAAAGTCAGAAACAAGGCCGTTGAACTTCAGTCTGTGATGAGGCAGTCTGAAAAAAGGGAGAGGTGGAGATGCCTTGGGGTCAATGTCTGAATATTCATCTGACCACTGTGCACAGAGTTAAAGGTTCCTGACTCCCTCAGTACAAACATATGTGAAAAATAAGCAGTGAGCAGAATCAGTATTTCACTTTCACAGAGGGCAGCGCCTAGTAATGCATTATCTAAGCCTGTTTTATGGTTACTTTTTACTCACTTTACAATGCTGCACAACAAGTCACTTTATTAGATCTTTATGGGCGCTGTGCAAAGACACACAGCTCTGTAGCATTTGTGGCATGAGCTTGAAGGAAACAGCCACTTCTGCTGTGAATTATGATAAGAATTAAAACTTTTTAGCAGAGTGAAGTGAAACAACAGGTGGACACTGTGATCAGACATGGTCCATAAATATGAGGCTCTGACAGGCATGAGTCAGAGTGAAAGCAAATGGATCCCTGATTCTGAGGATAAGAAGGGTCAAGGGTCATCTGGAACAGAGGCAGGTCTTAAGAGGTTAAAAATCAAATGGTGCCACTCCTTGATGTTTTATTTCGCCTTTTTCACGCCACTTTTGCAAGATTTTTGCAGGCAATTGTTTGCACATATGAACGCCCAGCTTTCAACATCTGGACCTGAGACAAATGAAATAATAATAATAATAATAAAAAGGCTGTATTATTTGTATTCTGTTGAAGTCCAGATGCTTGTTACTTTGAAAATGTTCACTTTGAAGACCTTAAACCTACAGCTTTCATGCTGAGAAACTGAAACACATATAAAATCCCGCTTTTAAAACAGCATGAGATGCCTCCCATAAGCAATTAAAAATATGGAGAGAGATTTTAATAAACGGCTGCCATTTATTTATTTATTTATTCATTTATTTATTTATTTATTGTCCACACTGACTGCTAGTTGCATGACAGACCAAACAGAAGTTAAAGTTTTCTACTAACAGTCCGTAAACAAGGTTTTAGTGAGGTTTGTGTTGTGTAATGGTTGATTTTTTTGTATATTAAAACATTTCTAAACTTAAAAGTAAAAAAAAAAAAAGTTAATAAATAAGCTTCCAAACAACTGAGGATATTCTGATTCTGGTTAAGAAATCTAAGCAGATGCAACAAAGTTTAATACAAAATTCTACATATATTTAAGCGACACAGTCAAAGGCATGCTAAAGGGTTAACACGCACTGTAGTATCCACTTTCTCCAGTTTGTTGATGTCTTCCATGTGAAACAGTTGGCAGTGTTACTGAAGAGGAAGCTGGTGAATCATACTGCTGGTCGGAGTTTTACACACTCAGAGGGGGTGTATGTGGACAGGATATTATGAACCTTAGGGCATGTTATGCCTGTATGGTGAAGCCTCTCATGGGAAAGTAATGATGGACTGCCAATTTCATGTGCATCAGGAGAGAAACATGGTTGTCTACACCATCACCAGGCCAGCTGTAGTGAGGAGTGAGAGAAAGAGCAGCCCAAAAAAATTGGCCATACTAAAGTCAGAAAGTGAAAAGTGAAAAAGTAATTTAAACTGTATATTTCAGTTTCTTTGACTATAATGCATCCTGCCTTTGTTTTAAAGAAATACTAGACTCTGCATATGTTTGCCTTCATGTTAAAATATTCATGTTTGACAGAATGAGTTCAATTTAAACAGTCTGTCAGTACCACTTCTGCAGATGAGACAGCCTCTCTTTTCGGTTCCTGAAATACATACTGTGTGGCACTCAGACATAAATGCGTATAAGGCAGGCAGTCTATCTGGCTGACAGCAGCAAAAAAAAAATTTACTACCGTCCAACCGCAGCTAAGACGGGGCAGGCTGTTTACCATCCCAGACAAAAATCTTCTGGGGCCTCTCTGTTTTCTTTGTACTTCACTGATGAAGTGGTAATTACAGGAGAGGCCTCACACCTCTTGAGAGCACGACATCTCTGCACTCAGGGCACTCTGTTGTTCTGCCTGTCTCACACACATTTTGATCACGCCATTGACCAGAGACGATATGGCTGGGAGTTGCACAAGCGGAGGTTTCTGAGCTGCACAAGCAGAAATGTCAGTTGCTGCTCCAGGTTGAATAGGAGCTGTGAACTTGCTGCACTTTAACCAATGTGATCACAGATTTAAATCAATTTTAGAAAAGAAGACTTTATCCAACTGTGAAGAAAAATATATGAGAGCTGCAGTTTTATTTCAACAACTGTGCAGGGTTTTCTTTTTTTTTTACCTTTATTAATTATCCTTGAGCTTATAGAAGCTTTTAAAGCAACAGTGAATACACAAAAACATTTTTTCTTCCACTGAATGCTTTTGAAAATCTGCTTAATAAGTTTTCCAGTACAGTCTGTCTGCATGGCTGCTGGCTGCTGTCTGCGGCAGATCCGCATCAGTGTAAGCACAATCCAGCTGTGTCAGTGGTTGGTCTCCCATGGCGGGATGTGAGACGGTCTTTGCATCAGCATCCCTCTGTGGCTGACACAGCATTTGCACACATCATTTCCTCACAACAATCCCCAGCTCTGTCTAACAGCATCAGCACGGTCATGATGGAAATACATTCCTCACAAAACACTGGTGTGCGTTTGTGTGAACATATTCAAGCCATCTGTTACCACAACACAGACAGGAAGGAGATTTTCTTTGTTTTTGAAGTCGATGTCAATTGGCGTCATTGGAGGGGGCGTACAATCCAAGGTTAAGTGGAGATTACACTTGTTTGCAAAATTAACTTCATTCTCACCATATGTCTCCCATGTAACTGCAGAAAATTACACCCAAAGTCATGCATCTTCAACAGGTCCTCATAAAAGTCCTGGTTTTGCCTTTGTTCTAACATTTTCAAAGCACCTGAAAATAACTGGTGAAATTAAATGCGTGTGTCTCACTGTGATGTCACTCAACCCTCTAATGCCAAGACACCAATATATACTGCTGACTTTTATGAGCGCAGTATTAATAGGAGAACAATACGGGAATCACCCGCAGCTCATGACTCAGTGAGAGGCCAGACTTGGCAGTGTCTCTAATCAGCACTAATGAGGACTGGCAGAGGAGCTTCACACCATAAAACCCAAAATGAACCCTCATATAATTGATTTGCTAATTGGAATTCTGGAACAAGACAAGGTCAGTGTTGTTACGCTGAACAGTGTCTTTGCATCTTCATTTTGAAAGCAGTGGGTAAAAAAGACAGCTGGTGATTACTTGAAACGACAAATATTTTGTCATTTAGCCACTACATTTCTTTTTCTTCAAGTTGAGAATGATGTTGCCACCTTATTTAATGCTGTTACTCTTCTATAATGCTGGAAATGGAGCTGTTCAGCACTTAGGATACAGCTGGGTTGCAGGAGAAAAGTGAAGCTGCACAGAAATAGTCCCACACCACATGAAGGCACTATTTGACGTATTACCACCAGATGTCTGACACCGTGGCATTCATTTTCCCCTCTGTAGCCCTCTCCAATGCATGAATGTAACAAAAATGTTGTTGGTGTCTCATGTGATTTACAATGTTGTGGATTTTGCTGCAATAAAGCAGGAACGGTCCCATCTTGCATTGTATTTTCTGCAACCGCATTTTACATTCTCAGCTTTCAAGGACACAACGACGAGTTATAAAAATGCACTTGATTTTTTTTTTTTTTTTCTTTTTAGGTTTCCAAGCTTAACAGAAACAGATGGTAATGTAATACCCTGCACTGTAGCACATCAGACCATAACCTAGCTGCAATCCAGAAAGTCACCTGCCACCAATAAATCTGGCTGATTTTCTGTGGTGAAGGGGTGACAGAGGAGAGGCCTGTATGAGGCCTTGACAGGAGGTGTGGAGAGTTGCACTTTTGTACATTTCTTGCCTTTTTTCGGGTTTTACGATCCATTTCTCACAGCCTCCGGCCTCAACATTCCCATGTGTCATGTGACACCGCTGCTTTGTTGCAAGCAATAATCATCATGCCTGTGAAGCCCATTGCAGGGTTTATTTGACATTATTAGTTCTTTGGAAATGCTAACTTTTATATTATTTGGCGGTAAAATCAACAGCTTCCTCTATATTTCAGGAGTAACTAATCAAGAGAGCTGTGTAAAGCAATGAGTATTTTTTTTTAAATTAAAATAGACCAGTATCACAGATCTGAATTTCCAAATAATGAATGGATGAAATCACAAAAAGAGTAACAGAGGAGGGGTCCGTTGCTCAGGATGGCTAACATGCACATGTATCTCTTGTATAAAATAGATTCATAACAGAAAATCACAGTGTATAACTATGATGACAAAATGTAGATTGTTAAACAGATGGAGTGGGTGTGTAAAGAAGGACAACTGAGCATCTCTAGGTGTCACCAAAATATTTCTAGGTAAGTCCAATCAGCTGCAGCCATATTGGCAACATTCTGACTAAAAAGACCTCTTTTTAAATGAATGAGGAAAATTAACACTTAAACCCAATAAAACTGCTTAAAAAGTCACAGGACAACTTCTTTCACTCAATCCACAGTGCCAACATTGTTGGGTCAGTATTCTCCCAGTTCCCAGATGATTGGTTTTTAGGGAGGAGGGGCGGGACACGTGTCATACAATCATCATCTCTGGCATCACAGACTTTTCTTTGCAGATGCTTTATGTGGTTTGTCTCCTCTCTTAAAACGGCTCTGGAGTCAGCCACTAATTGGGATCTGAGCCACACCATCTCCTCTCCATCATAGAGATCTGGAAAGATGACGGGCCACACAAACACAGAGGAGGACCACACCACCCAAACAGGGAGGAGAGTATAAAAACAAACACACACAGAGAGAGAGTAACAAGCAAACTTTGGATAAAGGGAAAAATTAAGAGCAAACAATACTTGAACTTAACTTTGAACAATTGTGTCTTTGGTAAGATTGATATGATAACAAGCAAGATGATGTATTGAGGCCACTTTTGAGGTCACTCTTGATCTTGTTTCCATAGAAATTATGTGAGTGGATTTTATTGCTGTTGCCCATTCAGGGTTTAATCTGCCACCCTCCCAACAACAGCCGGGACCCGCTCTAAGCCCCTAGTGACCCTGAAAGGATAAACAGTCTCAGATAATGGATGGATGGATATTATTGCTGATATACATCCATTTCCATATGCTTATTTGCATATGACTCACTTTAGAGTCTGTATGCCAAATGCAGAAATTCTGTCCTAACACTGGTTCTCCCCATAGATGCAGAGCAATTTTTTTCTGACACTAATGATCATTATAATAAAAAATACTTAAAGTCAAAAGTTATAAAATATGTTTAAAGATATATAATCCTCCCTGACAAGATTATGTGCTGAAAGGAGTAAGGACAAATGCATAATGAAATATTATGAATTGTTTTATAACCCATAATTATGTCATCATCTGAGCACCCGCTGGCAGGATATCAGGTGGAGACAAGCTTTGATTTAGTGCTGCGACAGTTGGAAGGTTCACACGGAAGGACGCTGTTTAAAAAGTAGATTTGAGGTCACTTTGTTGGCAGCAATACACAGTATGTTCAGCGGTATTCATTTCCTGAAGATCCTTTCAGACTTTTTTTCCCAACAAATGACACTTGACTGCTTTACAAGTGTTTCTCTAAATTCCACAGCTCAACCTGTCAGAGGAAGCAGACGGCGAATACTTATGTCGTAAATCTTGATCCGACCTTCATCCTTTGAGAGAATTGACTTAAAATTTGCCTTAGGTGATCAGACTACATGTTCATCATCCTCACCCTTTTTTCACTCGACAACCCGATGAATTTTGTTTCTCTGTGTTAACACATCATTCGCCTTTATCCCGACAATGCCAGGGGCACTTTTTTTCTCAACAGATGAGACCGTGAATGAGGTCTGATCTCAGCTGGCTCACCAACAACTTCCCTTACATTCCTACCCAGTGACTCATTTGATGTTTGAAACAGTGATCCCAGGCTTTTTTCTGGACTAAAAATGGTATCACAAATTGTGCATGACTGTTTGACACTCCTCAGAAGTGTCGGAGTATCCCTATCCAGTGTCATACAGGCCGTAATCAAAGCCGTGCCACAGGCTGCCTGACATTTCATCCTCGTTCCCAGCTGTAAACTGCTGTAACTAAGAACAACAAAAGAACAGAGATGCTTGTCATGTCAGCCTGCAGATCTGGAATGTCTTTATGGTCCCCTTGTGGACTCACCAACTACTTTGCACATCTGTGGATATGGTGCGGTCTCTGCTACCTAGCTGCCAGTATTGATCTGACTGTCTACTGAGATTGTTAGCTCTCTCCTCAGAAGTGCTGAGAAGCTGGCTGCATGCCGACAATCTTCTCGCCACACATCTTCTCCTCATTTCCATCTCCTCTAATCAGAACTAGACATATTGAGAACATAAGTTGGTTTATCTGTGCCCTCTCATTGGACTGTGAATAGTTGGTGTGTGCACCAGTGAATTTGCATACACATGTTCCCCCCGACAAGCACCAGCCCGTGGTGGAATGAGAGTGTGTGTATGTGTGTGTGTGTGTGTGGAGACAGAGGAGAGAGAGAGGCTGGGAGAGGGAGATAGCGCCCGCTGTTTGTTCAGTTTGCTTGACTTCAGATCAGATGGTGACTGAACTGTAACACTGGCAATCACAGAAAAATGAACAGAATCATTACCTTGAAGTCATTACTGAACTGTTGTGTGCAAATAGGTTTACCTTGTCTGCAGGTTTCTAAACAACAACCAGAGAAGAGCTATGGAGCAGCAATTAATACGTTTTAAAGATCTGAGCACTTGTTTCAAGATCTCACATAGAAAATGACTGTAAGTGGAATTTCAATCGTTGGCTCTGTATTTTTAGCTCTTTAGGTTGCATTTTCTGTTAACAGCAACAAATGGATGGACTTCAATGAAATTCTTTACAGATAGCCTCCAGACAGCAAATCTGACTGACTTTTCATCAAGCATTATCATAAAGCTGACATCTGCAGTATCACAATTATTTTAGTCATCTCTTCCCTTTTCACATTGTTTTTTTTTTTTGACAATACTTTGGTTTACGACGACCTGCAGAACTAATGACATCACCATCTGCCTCTGCTTTACTTTGTGTTTAGTGCTAATGAGTAAATGTTAGCATACTAATTTTTCTTAAAGAAGGCAAATATTTTATCTGTCAAATATCGGCGTGTTAACATTGCTGTTGTACGTCAGCATGACAGTGTTATTGTTTTACTCAAAGCACTTGAGGCTTTACAGAGCTGCAAACATACTGCAGATGCTTTGTCTTTGTCAAATTGATTCATGATGACAGACACATTTTGCAAGACTGGTAGACAAGTCAGTAGTAGCTGATCTACTGCAATAAATCAGCATCAAGCAGGGGTGATTAATAAGTTCATGGTCTTAGATAAGGAGATTAGTCATGCTGCTTTCATTACGCACACTTGCAGTTTAGCTCTCTGACTGATTTTGTGGTATTATCGTTTGCAGTAATTGAAATCTGTGAGTCAGCACTGTCTTAGAAAATGGAAAACAACTTTGTGCAGGCGATGGCTGCCGTCCAGTAATGAGGATTTGAATGCGTCTAACAGGCGCCTTATTCACCTGATTTGAGAGTGCTACTTCTTCCCAAGATAAAAAAACAGAACTCAGGTTGCAATTTTGACTGTGATGATGACATCATCACTAATGTGGACCGCTTTCCGGATCCAAGATGCCAGTTTCTACTAAGAAAGGATTGATATGCTCTCTGTCAGAACAGTAGCCAGTGTGTAAATGTAGTGGATAACTATGTTAAAATATATATATATATGCCAGGTTTTCTAAAATTCTCTACCTTGACAGTATTGTTATCTGTCACCCATTGTGATCTACATTAAAGTTATATTAGAGCCTTCAGGGTTTAAAGCAATCTCAAATGTACAGAAATTGATTTGGTTTCTTCTGCAGTACCTTTAACCACTTTTTTCCTGAACTGTCGAACCAATTTTAATTGAGATTTTTGCATTTTTAGTTTTTTTTTGTATTTTTACTGTTCATGATTTTATCTAATATACTGCAGTTTTTAAGGCATGATAAATATTTCAATACACACAATGTAAATACTGTGTATTGGTGAAACTTATAACACAAAGAAAGATGGTTGGTTTTCTCTTAGAACATTAAACTTAGAAATAAAGAAAATATGCCAGTTAATACTATATATGCAATGATATAATCTACCAAAGTAGTTTTATTGTCTTTGCTTTTTTTTAATTAGAGGTCAGAGAAAAAGCCATAGTATGAAGCAATAATCTCCTGCTTGTATAAAGCAATTATAGCAAAACCAAGGTGCATTAGTGTTTGCCCATTTAACAACACAGCTTGAGAGAAGAAAGAATTTAATAGGTGTGCCTTGTGTGAACGAGAAGGTGGGTGTCATCACATCAGAGACTGTGAAGGTTATACATTACCGGTCGCTCCTTTTCTCTCTCTGGGTCTCTAATTAAAAAAATTGCAGAATTCCCCTTGGCTCATAAAAATCGCACAAAAAATTTCAGGGCATTTAACGGGAATTTTCAGGGCCTGAGGGCTCAGTTGAACTAAGAACAATAAACTGATATATTAGATCTTTACATCTATGTTCATTAAAAAACAAAAAATGTTACTCCAACCTAATCAGGGCAGTTAATTTTTAAAACACACAAAAGCGTAATACAATGTAACAAACAAGTCTTGGTGTTATGAGTCATGGTGGTTATGGCGGCATTTTCCGGTTGAAAAACACTCACCACCACTTTGAGACACATCTCAATTAAATATAAAAGCTCTAGTGAAATTTTCCTTGTGCCTGGAAAAGTCAGACTTTGTCAGTGAAGCAGCTCCAGTAAATGTTGCTGGGAGGGATGACAGATTAGAGACTTTGTTTCTGGTCTCTGGGTTTGGGAAAGAATTGTTTAAATTAACATACTGATGGAATTTGTGAAGATTATGCTGGTACAAAAAACATATGTGAATTCAGTTTGAGGGCTCTTCCCGTCCTCTTTGAATGTGTGTGTGTTTGTGTTTAGAGCACATGTGCCTGATTAAGAGAATCAAAGTGCACGGAAAGGTAGCATCATTGTAGTTTGTCATTTATGTGCCAAAGCCTTGAAATGAGGTCTGAATTATCCGCTCCACTGGCCTCTGAACTCATTTGCCAAAGTTATAAGCCCTTAAGTTTTCCTCATACATGACTTTTCCACTCCTTTTATCTCCAGTCATCTTTGTATTTTGGGTCATGAAAAGAAATAGCTTTTTTTTCAGATATAGAACAAGAGAAAGTATCAGAAAACAAGCATTCACTGTCATTACCCAATCAGGTTGTTTTTAAATTGAAAGAAGTCTCATGGTATTGGCTGAATGCAGGAAACAGTACTTTCAAGAAGCAGGATTTGCAGTGAGAAGTCATAGAAGGTCACTTGTCTGTCGGCTGTGGTGGTGCAGATGCTGACAAGCTACTTGTGAGTCATGACCATGAGCTGCAGACGCCGCATCAGCCTGATACATAACAAGCATTCAGAAGCTGTTCACCTTGGCTACAGCACTTTAAATCCTTTCGAGACCTCATTTTTCTCACCTAAGAGAAGTCTCTCACTCTCTCTCTTTCTTTTTCTTTCCCCCCTTCCTTCAGTCTGTCTCTCTCCGGGCAGAAAAAGTATCCTGGTGTCATAGAGATGGACATCTGGGCTCTTGGCAGCCTGGAGGACGCTTGCCTCAGCTCCAGCGGGATTTCAAAACAAGTTCAGACTCCTGCAG
This sequence comes from Ctenochaetus hawaiiensis, assembly GCA_029783645.1. Classification (NCBI taxonomy): domain Eukaryota; kingdom Metazoa; phylum Chordata; class Actinopteri; order Acanthuriformes; family Acanthuridae; genus Ctenochaetus; species Ctenochaetus hawaiiensis. Next base: position 19,440,058 of record JAPZDY010000024.1, read on the forward strand.
GGCTTTGAACTTATTGAACATCAGGGTTGTTAAACAAAAGCTAAAGAGCAAAGTTTTAAGTAGGGATAATACAGCATGTTACGTAACGTAAAGGTGTGGGAAAGAGATATGCATGGAAAGTGTTTCACCAAACCCCCTTCTTTCAATTTAACACATTCAGCAGGAATTATTCTGCTCTGACAGCAGCTGTGGTGG
>JAPZDY010000024.1:19444416-19461996 GCA_029783645.1 Ctenochaetus hawaiiensis
TATTAAGCTGTCCACTGAAAAATTGGCATCTTCAAACAAAAGAAAACGCTGTTTTTTTATGTTTTTAAAGAATTTCCCGGGTTCTTTGGCTTATTTCTTATTGAAACACTCATTTGAGTAGCTAAAAGACATAATCACAAGGCTAAAAACAAACAGAGCTGTTGTCCTTAATATTCTGCATGAAAAATTCAGTGTCATTTAATTTTCCATCTGTAGGCTTAATATTTTTCAGTGTTTGGGAACTATCCAGTACATCTGTACTGCTGAGACATTGGAAAAAAATCAAATAACTTTTGTCTTCGTTTTGCATTGTACATGATCAGTAGATGTGGCATGTGTAATTTTTGCAAAAAGAAATTAAAATATTCTTTGTTTTGTACATATTTGTGTCATTACACATCTGTTTATAAATCACAGTTTATAAATCACAGAATCAACATGAAACAATGCCAGTGTAATCCCCCCCATTCCCAACAAATAACCAAAATTATTCCTCAGAATCCCTCCAAGAACACAATAGTGACATCAAGCACAAATAATTTCAAAATAGAGATACAACAGCCTAATTTAGATAAAAAAAATAATATTTATTTATCTATTATTTTATCTATATTTATTTATTTATTAAAATGTTTATTAAAAGTTTTAAACTACTTGTCTTTGTAAAGTAACCAGTGCCAAACTCATATTTGTGCTAAATGTGTCTGTTTCAAATGTATTGAGGACACTATATATATCTGACTGTTCACTGATCTGGTGTCAAGCTGTGTGTGTCAGTTCATCAGACTCTGCTTGGTACTTGTGTGTCTTCATATCCAGCACATTCTCATTTCATGTGCCTTGTGTATCATCACAGTCATTTATGTACATTACTGTGTTTGTGTGACTCAGAGGTCGTGCTCTCCTGTAGTGTTGTCAGTCAAATAGTGCTGTTTGTCTAAACAGACAGGCAGAGAAGTGCCAGATAATAGGTTTGGTCCAGCATGAGGCCCTTTAAATGTCACATTAATTGCAATACTACAGGAGCAGCAGGGGGGGGATATGATTACTGTATTTTAAATGTCTGAGTTTTTTTGTTTATGATTATTAATGAGTGCAAAACTGTTGTAAAGTGGGATTTTTGGCCATCACTGTGTTTGAAAAGTCTATGCAGGTTTTTGTTGCTGTCACTTCTCTAATGGAGGGAGGGGCAGATGAAATGACGGGTCACCCTCTTCTTCACACTCCGCTGATCTAAAGTACTCTCCAATGAACAGTTCTGTCTGCCCGTCTGCTATTTATCAGAAGTGATGCCAGATCTCATTGAGGAAACAGATACTTCCGACAGACTGCCACTCTGTTAGCTAAAGGGGTTGGATGCTCTTTGATTAAGATTCCACTCGTCCCCTCACCCCGACCACCCGGCCCAAATTAACCCCTTGTCAGTGGGCCACAAAGAGAATGGGCATGGCTGAGTCTGATTTATTTCACACAGAGCCGTCATAAGGGCACAGTTGGCCTCCCGTCTCCCCCATAAGCCATATACACCCCAGCCCTCATGGCCTCTTTTTTCCTCGCCTCCCCCCACTGTCCCGCCCACACACCTCCTGTCGCGCACACTCAACCTGTCACTGTGAAGAAGACACAGGCCTAAAGATGGGCCTGAATCAAAAGGAGCTGATTAGTAATCAATGGTGCATCATTGTATTTGCATCAGGACTGTGTGCACGGGGGCTTGTGTGTGCACGAGGTGTGACGTTGTCAATCATGCAGAGTGTGCCCCGGCCCTCCCTCCTCTGTCCTGCCCATGTGCTCCCTTAGGGGTGCAGCCACTTATGGCTATTGATACAGGAGAGATGACTCTGTTTTACACCCACACACTTCCACTCAAGCCCAACACAGGACAACAGAGCAGCCTCCTGCTGAGCCCAGAGAAAAAATCTGAAAGCTTCAACAATACAGAATACTGATGGATCTATATTATACGACTGATTGACATCTGAAATTAAGTTTTTATTTACCCCAAACACACTTGGATTGTACACAACTGTTGGGATTGTGGATGTTTGCTTGTTTACTGCTATGTGGATGTTTGGATTCTGCAGTCAGAGACAGAGTTTACAAGGATGGAGCCCAGCACTTCTTTGTGCACTCGTTCTCTTCTTGTGTCAAGGATGCAGAGGGATGGAGGTTTGGACCGTGGGTGGGGAAAGTGGGCAGAATGCGTCTGGGTTCTCAGTCCCTGTGGTGTTATTGTTGACAGAGACGGGAGTCGCTCAGGAAGGGACCAGCGAAGGGGCAACACCAGCTCCCACCACCGAACACGAAGATGACAACTCTCTGGGCTACACAGGTACTGCTGCTGCTTTCCCATCATTCTTTATGTGTCCTTGCATCCACACACAAGCCCTGGGAAATGTCAAGTTGGTCATGGATGAAGGAATGACTTTGGGTTATTTAACACATTAGATCACACTTCTTTGACCTGAGCAGGATAGAGTTTTTTGAGTTTCAAAGTTTAAAGTCTTCATGATAAAGCTTTTTTTTCATATGTAATAAGGAAGCATCTGTTTTCTATCATATAAGATATATGAACCTATATATGTATATATATATATATATATATATATATATATTGTTTATCAAAAGGAATACAAAATACACTTGGAGGAGCCAATTATTTTCATCTTTCAAACAGCAGTTCTTCCATTGTTGTGCAGAAAGAATAAATAAGCTTTCCATCTGTTTCAGAGGCAAATGTACTGTTTTTTTAAACATGATCTTTATGTTGTGACTGCTGCAAAATTTTCATTTCAGTTTTTCAAGTGTTAAAAGAGGAGAATTGTGGGAATTGGAGGCACACAGCACAACGTCATGTGCACCAGTTCATGTAGCTGGTAATTCCCCTGACTAAAGAGTTCTGTAGGGAAATGAGGAGCTGTAAAATAGGTCTTCACCTGAGGGACTGCCTCTCACACACACACACATACATACACACACCCACAAGCAGACACAAAGAATTCAAGTCTGGAGAAAATTAGTGATGACGCATGTGTTTTGGTTGGATTTTTTGTGGCTCTTCTCCCAGCGTGATGGCTAAAAGTGCTCCCAGTGTGTTGTCTCAGCAAGGAGACCTTCCTCCCTAGGTGGTTTACTGGACCTCACACAGCTTCAGGAAACAGGAAGTCCAAATTAACTGTCAGAACTGTATTGAGGTTCATCACTGTGTGCAGCAGCTTTGCAGCTCTAGATTTCATTTTGCTCCAAATTTAGAAATAAATGACTAAGACATACAATTATTATCAATATCATGCTGCATTTTTTGTCAGGAAAAAAGGGTTTAGTTTTTAAAGATTCCTAAACTAAGTGTTAGTTTCAGAATCTTTGAATTTAAACTCTGTATGAGTATACTCTCCATTTTCCAGTTTTCCACTGACTTGGCCTGCTTTGAATGAGGGTTTAAAGAGGAAAATCATGTCATATCCGCCTCACTGCCTCTGGGTTCATCTTTAGAATAATAAATCTGTCCAGTGGACACTGCCAGGAGTTCATCTTTAATCTGGCCATTTAATCCCATCTGTGCATGAAAATGAAGGAAATTGATCTGGCCCAGTCACTGAATTGGAAATGAGACTAATGTGTCCTAATACCTCAGTCTGCAGCTGATAGAACAAAGCAGGCGGCTGCCAAATGCTCCATTTTCAGGGAGCGTGACCTGATGGAACGTGAGGATAATTCTGACAGCTGCCAGTTTTAGCTCAGGTGAAAATGGAGAGCACCTTCAAGCCTTCAAGTGTTACAGAATAGAACCTTTTAGGTGCACGGTCGTGTTCATGCCATGTGATCTCAGTGAACAGAAAGAGGTTCATTGATTAATGAGTTTCACTGTTAATCTGATCTCACTTCATCACATGACCTTGAGGAGGCGGCTTGTTGTTGCTGCACTTGTTTAACTGGAGTAGAAGATAGAAATGAGTCGAGTTAAGTGAAGAGCTGTGCATCAATGTGACTTTTACTGCAACCTGACCCTATTTTACTTCATATTAAACTAAAACCAGCTGGCACAGTACATGGCAATGACACGGTAATATCTCGTATGGTAGTCACCTGGGATTAATACAGCCAACTGTGAATTTTATAGGGAACCACATGCTGACCTGAAGTTTGCAATACATTAAAAGTGTTTTTTATTGGTCCCCCAAGACATTGACTCTCAGCCAGCTCTAAATTGTTTCCCGATATCAAAGAGCTTTGCACAGAACTTCACATTCATAATGAATGAGACTGACCTGTGTGAAGGCAGTGGATTAGAGGGGCATACTAAAACTCTCGCGTTTACACTTTGCTAGCCGCTGCTTGGCAGGCAGACACACTCAGGGGAGACAGCGCTTTGGTTCTTCTGCCTCGACATGAAAGGCTTAGCGTGACTTCAGAGAGCACATCAGCGCTCATCTCCTCCCTCTCCGCTGACAGCTACCACTGCGTTTGTCACAGATCACAAAGGACGGCAACTTCAGAGAACTCATCTATTTGCCAGGTTATGGAAATAGAGATTGGAAGAAATTTTGGGAATTAAAGGTTGCCACACCGATACCTTCTGATTGGCTGTGGAATACAGAGGGAGTCCAGACTATTTTAATATGTGAATTTGTTTGGGGAAGATGCATAGAATATATCCATCAATAATGCAGGCTGTTTTTCCACATTTCTATGTTAAAACTTTGATGTAGAATCAGTTAGGGGAGAAAGATATATGACTTTGATGATATTGTTCAGACTTACATCACAAGATTAAAACACTTGGGCCTGGTGTAACTTAAGCAAAAAAGCATCTGTGATCATGTTGCAGATCATCAATGATGCAATCAACACTGCATCTCAAGGCAAGTTTAAATTTTGTTCACATATTTTTGTAAATCACTGATGGCTTCTGAAATACTGTATTTTTCCAACCAGCCATGATCACATGTGGAGTTATTCACTGAAACCTCAAAAATGCAGAGTGCAGAGGCTAACTGCAAGCACCTAATACATCCACCAGACTGTACACGAACAAAGTGATTGATATACATTCAGATGTACATGCAAACAGTTAGCATGCTGTTAATGGCATGCACCCCATTGCACTAATTCTACTTAAGATGGAAATGATTGTCTTTTCTTTACACAAACCTAAACATAAATTTCTCTTTGTTTTTTTTTTTTAATCCAGCTCTCTCAAATAATGTAAACAAACCTCAGCCAAGCTTGACCTCTGACCGCTACAGTGACAACTGTTAACAGTAACAGTAACACATGCCATCATTGAACTATGATTTCAAAGTGTTGTGTGACTCAGTTCTGTCAGCTGACACTTTGTCATATGACACCTTCTTAGCGAAGTATACATTAGCCTTAAGCCTTATTTACACTTCAGTAAGAATGTGTCATCCAATATGGCAAAAATTCAATAAAGCCAAATGTGAGTGTTAGTAAAGGGTGTCATGAACCTATAACTTTTTGTTAGGTTGCAGCTGTGGTTGAATAAGGTGTTACTCAGGGAGAAAAGCTCAGATGGAGGGCAAGTTTCCCCTAAATATGCAGTGGAATGTCAAAAACACTTTGGAAATAAATGTACAGGTGGATTTTAGGAGTGAATAGAATTTTTTTTTCCAATTCTGTACTTTACTGCCATGTCAGCGTAGTTAATATGAATTTGTGACAGTTGCAAACAAAAAATATTATTATAATGAACTTACTAAGCTCTGTTACACTCTCACTGTACTAAGGAGGAATAAAACATTTTGAGACTTCTGTACAGTTTGCGTTCCTGGCTCTGTGTACAAAGTGAGCCGGGAACAGGAACCAAAAAATCAGCAGGACGTGTTACTACAAAGTGTTGCTTTCATTCACAACTCCTTCATCAATTTTAAGCAGAATAAATAATTCTTAGATCATCACATATTTATTTGCTGCAAAACAAATGCCACTTTCTTGTTTACGTATGCAACCAAAGACAGACTGGTTTTAGGGGACGCTAACTGTCTGCAAAATGCTGTAACTCTTTTGTGAAACATTTAATGTTACAATTTGTTGCTTACATGATTTATTCTAATATCATTGAGGCTTTATGGTTGAAGACCAGGTGAATGTTTTCCCCATGTTGATGCAGCAGTTGAGTGCTCTGTATCTGGATACATGGCACTGACAGCTTTACTATGAGAGAGATGGAGAGCTTCTCCCTGTTTGTCCTTTGCTCTCATTACTGGGCTGTGGTTCTGGCCTTGAGTTCCCACTCTGAAAACCAATTTCCTTGACAGTGTCACCCCCACATATATTACCCAGGAGTCAGCATCAGCATGTCACGTCTCTGTGACACTCACTTATGTTCATCAGTCTTAGTGCCATGGCAATCATGATACAGGAAGCTAAGAGAGAGCTACATGTTCAGCTAGCTGCACTCTCACATATTATCCCCAGTGCAGCAGCCACAGCATTCATTTCCTACCAGTGCAACAATAGAGAAAGATCCCCGGCCTCGCTAGAAGGAGCGTTTCACATGAGATATAATTAGTTATAAGCATACACTAATGTCCTACTCGTAGCTTCCCCACAGCCCACAGCCTCTGTGTTGCTGAGGCCAGTAAAGGTTTTTTGTTCCCCATCCAATCTCTTTTCATCTCCCTCATCCTCACAGCTTATTGTAGCAATGTCCCAGGAAATGGGTCTATTAGCCATTCCTCTCAGGAAAGAAGGAGGAGTAATGTGGTCAAGAGGCACTGGAGTAGGGGTAAGATTTGAGATGGGAGTTAGCTCGCCTGCATAGGGGTCGAAAGCACAAAGACTATGAGGTGAGAATTAAATTAGAATATTCAGTTTCACGTTTCTAGTGTCCTCATGATAATTGGGAAGAAGATTGGACAGGGTTTTGCTAAGTGCTAATAATCAGCTGCTCCTGCCCCATCAAACACACTTAATTTCTCAGTGAAAGGATAATAAGTGTTTTCTTAGGATGTAAATGGGTCACATTCTTAATCTCAAAAGGGATAAGGCGATGCTTTGGCTCCTCTGCCTTTCCAGGAGTCGGTGGTTCAAAAAGCTGCTATTATGCCGATTAAGGCAAATCCAGACAGAGTAAACCAGAGTCAGGTGCCTACAGTTTGTCACTGGAAATATATTTAAGAAACAAGTATTTGCAGTTACACAGACCTGGTGCATTTCAAAACAGATTCTGATGATTTGCTTTGATTTCAAAGCATTTCATTGTAACCACCATGAAGTCAAGAGTATCTACTGATGTGACTGTTATGCAGAGATTGAGGACATAGATGCGTGAATCAGGACAGAGTTCATTTGAAAGATTAAAAAAATGGTCTTTATTTAGGAAAAGGTTTCAGTACACAAAAAAGGTTGAGGTCAAAAGCATGAGCAGGGACCTAAACCACCAGAAACAAGAGTTAACTCTCAGAGATTTGCTGGAATGCTTGACAAAAAAAGGACAAAGGCAAACTGGAACAAGGAACTGGGAGCACACACAAAATACACAGGGGAGGCAGGGATAATTGGACACAGGTGAAACCTATTAGGTCGGACAGACATTCACAGAAGTGAGAACATATGAGGAAAGGAAATGGGGACCTGAAACAAGAGGTGGTTGAGCAACACAAAATAAAACAGGAAACAAACATCCCCATGCAGGATCAGTGGTATTAATATCAAGCTCTCAGGGAAAGTGTGGTGCTTAAGGCAATGCTGTCATAGCAGCCACACACAACGACTTTTCCCCCCCATACATAATCTCTGCGGAGGAGATAGCTGCGACACTATGAATACATTTTTCTGAGTCACAAATGCAACAAAACGACAGAATTTCATCTGTTCAATCCAATAACATCTAGAAAGTCTAGAGAAGCTGTATCAGTGAATTGTTTAGGTCATCATGCAGAAATCTGCAAAATCTTTTGTATATACAACTTTCAAATAAATGAATTGAGGGGGGCTTCAAAACACAAAGTTTAGTTCTTCTTAAAACATCTGTGGTCAAACACCCCATCAACACAGCAACATGTACAATATTGTCTTAGCTTAGTATTAACATTATTTTCAAGAGCACTTTTAAGCTTTTTGTAACATATAATGAGGAGCAAAAATACATTTTTCCTTTGACAACACTTTAGTAAACACACTGCTGTGAGTTGGTCATTTAAAAAAGTTCTAATCTACAAGAGACATTTAGTAGCTCTTAAAGTAATGTTAGAAGTGTATAACAGTTGTAGCTGCTCGGCTGTTTTAATATGCTGCAGAGTTTACATAAGGTTAACTCTATAAAATACAAACTACTACCGAGTTTTCGCTACAACTTTATTAGCTCAGCAATTTTAATGTTTTTACAAATTTGAATAAATTGAGTTATTTTTAATGACCCACCCTCAACAGAGTCTTTACCTTTAACTCCCACAAGCGCTGTACACAATTTCGCTTTCATTCCAAAAGCCGCCTTTGTCATTTGGTCAATTAGTCATTTTTACACACACTCACATGCAGACACACACTTCGCAGAGTGCTTCTCCACCTCTCTGACAGCCCTGTGTACTCTTCCCACTAAAAATGAGTCTAATAACTGTCTGCCATGAATGACGGATTGATGATGTGTAAAATCATTGCCGGTTTTATGAGTGGTGATCATGCATAGTCATGTTGCACATAAAATTCAGACTGAGCCAATATTAAGCTTGTTTCCCTGAGACTCAGTGTGAGCTGGAGGGCCTGTGGAGATACAACACTTTGGCTGTGTCTCAGCAGGGTTGAGCGTCTGTGTGTGGGAGAGAGGGGAGGATATCATGATGTGAGGGGGGGAGGGGGGCTGTAAATCTGAGCAGCACCTGCTCCCTGGACTCTGGCGCGTGGTGTGAGGTCAGCAGCGCCCGATATCCCATCGATCATATTTATTACGTTCATCACAGCGCCAGTTTGTTTTGGCAGCTGATCGCACCAGGGACAGAGAGGGAAAGAATAGACTTTTTATTTGAGGAAAGGGGGGGAATTCTTTGAGCATGAGCAGTGTCTTTGGGTTTTTCTCTACTCGGGGTCTTCAGAGACAGATCAGTCACTGATGTTGGCTCTCAGTCCCCCATTGAAACCACAACTACTGCAGAATGATATTCTGAGTTCTGGAAAGTTTCTTTGAGAAATAACTTTGAGAAAAAAAAAATATTAATGTTCCATCAATTCTCAGCTCTGTGGCAGTTTGGAATTGGAGTTGAGGTTTGTCGAGAATATTAAAAGGACAATTTGTGTTTTACTCCTTTGATTGATTTCCTCATAAAAGAAAACACGTAGAAAACCAAAATATTTGAATAAGGAATGTTTGTCTAGTCTAGAAAAACTGTGAAAAGTATTATGACCTGGGCACTAGCTGACACTAACAGTAGAGGTTAGACTCTTCACATGGCAATGTTGGTCTGTTTGACAGTCAGTTGGTCCTCCTGTTTGGCCCAGACTGGAATAGCTCAACAACCTCTGGACGGATCAAATTTTGTACAGATGTTCACGGACCCCAGAGAAACCTACTGATGTTAGTGGTCTCCTGATTTTTCTCCAAGCATGCTGGGAGACTTTGTTTTTTTCTTAGTGAACTGACTCAGCTCCTAAATGGTTGTCAAGAATTTGGCAAACCCATTTATTTACCTTCAGCATGGATTAAAATGTCATTGATCAATCTTAAAATTTGTATCTAGCACCATTAAATATCTAATGGTATTTCCATCAGCTTTGCCTATGCTTTCTTTTTAGTACTAAAGAGCAAATGTTAGCATGCTAACACACCAGACTAAACACACTGCAAAATTATACAAATATTTTACATTCTAAACATCTGCATGTCGGCATCGTCATTGAGAGCATGTCAGCATTGGAGGCATGAAAAGTACAATCTTCCAGATGCTAGCTTAGACTTTTGTTCAGTGAACTGCTATAGTCTCAAAATACAAATTGTGTTTGTGTAGAAAAAGAAGTTGACTTGATTGCAGATAAACTGACCCAAATACACACTCACAAGCACACACACACACACACACAACAGTTAGTGAATATCTGATCATCTGTACTGATGCTCCTCTTCCATTTTCCTGCCTGGAGTCTGAGAGCTGAACATATTCACTACTTTACCACTTTTAAATGTCTATTGTATAGCTTCACAATGTTAACAATGTCCTGAATGTGTGAAAAGTCTGATTGAGTCGTTTTGTGTGTCACTTTCAGTGTCACGACACTCCTGACAATATATTTACTGGCTGAACAGAGGGATCTTTTCAAAGCTAAACCTTTACAGCTAAAGCTCCTTCATTATCACGATGAGAATTAAAAATAATAAAAAGATTTGACAAAAGAAAATCACTGTTTAGGTTTACAGTTAAAATAAAGGTCAGATTTTTCTTGTGCTCTTGGTCTGGATCTTTCCTTGTATCTTGCTGCCATGTGATTGGCTGAAGTTCAGAAGCTACAAGAATAAAGGAATCTCTTGGCTCAGTTACCCTGAGTCCCACTGTCAGTTATTAAAGCTCTCCTGTCTCAAACCAATTAAGCCAATTAAGCATGAAACACAATGCTGCTCGTTTCCGCCTTTATGCAAATCTATGAGGGAAGGAGTGAGACGCAGGTCACTCAGCCCAGCTGCGTCTGAGAACATGAAGAGCAATTCAAGGACAGTCAGGGATACTTTAATTATTGTCTAATTGTGATTAAATCTTATCTTCCTGTTATGCTGGTGCGGTCACGCATGAAAATGCATAAATTGGATAATGAAGCACTAAAGTGCAGCGTCGTAATGTTTTTACATTGAATACTTCAGATCTTTAACACCATCTCACAGGAGGCAAGTTTGAACACAAGCTACTAATAAACATTTTTATGACAACAGAAGTGCAAAACATTTATGCTAACTTCCTGAGCGTCTGTCGCTGCAAATATTCCAGCATCTGACTGTATTTTGATGTCGCTGCCAGGATGTTATGTGATAACTGGGTTATTTTAATCAGCCTCCACAGGCCATGTCGAGGCTGACGCTAAACAGATGCTAATGTGAGGCCCATTAAAAGACACAGGGAAAGAGGGATTCAGTGTGCGCAGGCAAGCGGAAAAGCAACAGCCTGTTTATCGCCTCATCCTGCTTTGTGCTCCAAACCTCGTCGCGGCATCCTGTGAAGCTCCCCCTCTTTCTTTCTCCTCAGTGTCTGCCCCCCCTCCTTGCCTCACATTTCTTGCAGCAGCGTCATGCATGGGGGCATTCCATGAACAGAAACAGATTTGTTTAGTTCTCCGTCATCTTCTTTCACCGGACCCCTGTCTTTTTTTTTTTATCATGTCTGAAAGCAGAACAGAGAGGCTATAGTAAGAGGAAGAATGTTCTCTCTCTTCAGTTTATGTTTTGTTACACTCTACTTTGCATCTTACTTGCTTTGTATCCCCTGTCCCTTTCTCTACTCCCTGGCAAACTCTCAATATAATAGTGACAAGTACAGTAACATTTTCACTTTTGTCCAGTTTTTAAAAGACTTTTTGGCTTGTTTCTGTGGTTCATCTCTGTGGGTTAACTGTGTTTATTCTGGGATGAAGCCCAGAACTAGACATTTTTGGGCTCTTGGGTAGAGCTGAAGGGCTGGAGTATTGTCTGGAGTGGACAGGCAGGGGGAAATGGCCTGACAATCACTGGTGTTTCTGTCGTAGATGTTCCAGTAATATGACAAGCCTGCACTCAGTGTTTCACTTTTAGTCCCTGCTGATGTGTGTCAAGGTCATACTGTGGTTGGTTTTAATCTGACTGGCCAGCTGGGATTTGAATTTAACTTATTCCAAATACTGGTGATTGTGTGTATTACACTTTATCCTATGTTATTCATAGCTCTTAAGTCAAACATTGTAGATTTCTCATGATGCCAGACTCTTGTGCAGTTAGTTGTGGCCTGGTTTTGTGCCGCCACAACATCGCCTCTCCCTCCGCAACCAATCAGAAATGATTTGTTGCCTCTCTTAGCAGTGGCACCAATATGATCTAAGTTCCTCAGGAGTTCATCTCTCTTCTCCTCCATCACATCACTGCTCATCTCCCATCCTTTCCTCTCAGTCTTTGTCGGCCTCATGTTAACCATCTGTCATGCCACCTGAAAATCATCCCGTCCTCAAGAGGGCCATGACAGAGCAGAGAGACTTCTGCTCCCTGCAGTCCCGCTGCATGACAAAGCAGCCTCCATTTTACATGATATATCCTGCAGATTTGTGCGACCACACAGATCTATCATGCAACGGTTGGTTTTTACAGGAAGTTTTAAAAATAAAGAGATTTCCATATGTTGTAAGAGGCTGGATGTATGTTGGGTAAGTTCAGTAAATGCAATACCTTATGTTTATAATCCTCTATTTAAACCGCTGAGGTTGGTGAGGAGAAGAGGACAGAGCTTCAGAGTAAAAAGCCATTTTTTTTATCCAGTTTCTGCACGTATATGACACTGCTTAAAGTTTGTATATGAACATAAAACAGCCCTGAGAGTCTTGCTCTTTCTTGTCAGAGGACATTGCTCTCCCGCCTCTTTCACTCAGTCATCCTAGATGTTGCTTCTGATTTGAGATGTGCGGCTTTTCACCTGTAAAATGGATCATAGCCCAAAACATGAGGCAGGACACGGTCACCCTGCAGCTATTTACTGATTGTCTTTGAAAATGTTAAAGGAGCTCAAACAAATGCAGTCCTTTTACCTCATGTTATTTGTGCTTATCTTTTCAAAACACCTTGGAGACGTGCTGCCCATTGCCAACTCATAAAGACTAAAATTTGGAATTGCTGTCTCATAAAAAGAAAAGTAGCACAATGAATAAATAAAAGGATGGCTCCTCAAGGACTAGACATGAATGATAAAAGGCTGTAGTGAATGTGAGGCAAGTGAAGTATGGTAACCATCCAGCCAAAGTGCCTGTGAAGGGAGCTCAAACATACTGTACCTGCAACTGCCACATTCTGTCCAAGGTGACTCAAGCTGCAACTCTTACAAGTTTATTTCTGCTTGCCAACATATTTAGAGGTAAAACTTCTGCCTGTGGAGCCTAAAATGCCAAAATGCATCACTTTTTTTTCTGAGGATAGGAAAGTGTTCTTACTTGGGAAAGAGTGTTTTGTGTGCCTCTCAACAGGGAGTCTCTTTTCAAGGGGGAAACGGTTTTGTTTTATACCATCTTGTTTGGTGCTCTGGTGAGATGGGAATGAAAGCCATTAAATAGTCTTAGTAGAGGAAAAAAGGGAATGTGGGCTCTTTTGCCTTACCCCGCCTGTGTGTCACCCCAACACCTCTATACTGAGGGGGCCGGGGTTTGTGAGGAGTCCAACTCAACTGAAAAGGGGCACAGCGTGGAGCCTACAGGATCCCCCATCCTGCTGCATGCATAGAAACATCATAAGAAAAGCTGGAACGTCCACAATCTCCTTTTGAATATTAAACAGAGAATTTTCAGAGATAAAAACGCCGGGAAGATGAGAGACAGTCTCGCCATTGAGCTGTTAGGTGGTGAGATGGAGAGGGGAGTAAACTTCACCATGCACATTGTATATAGAGTTACCCTCATTAAGATCCCATTGTACTCTGGGGGGAAACATTGTCACTGGATTTAGGAGATTGGCCAAGACTGCAGGGGTTTATGTATTTGGCAGATCTCAAGGGTAGCAGCATGAAGGACTCTCGGTGGGAAGTGCGGCAATGTTTGCAGTTTGTTGCTGTTTTTGAATGTTTTCGAAAGGATCTTTGGGTTGGATTTTTTATTATTTGCCTCTTTACAAGGAAAACAAGTCTGCAGGAACTGAATTAACAACTTTTTATGAAAGCTATATGAACATTTACTGACCCCTGCGTTGTCTACACACATCACCATGCACATTGTGTGTTTGCTGGTGGTGCTGTTTGCCATGCTGGTCATGCTGGGAGTGCCTAAAGACCATAAGGGTCCACACGGGGCCCATCGACTCGCCGGGTTACAGAAGTCTCACTCGTGCAAACGTCTGCCTAAAAATCTGGGACTACATCAAAGCCACCAAACTTTGAGGCACTCCCACATCAAACCAAACAAATGTAACCACATCATTCACAGTGAGTACAAAAAGTGCTATATTACATAACTGTCATCCAAAAGATAATGACTCATCATATCTTTGACAACATGCATAGTTGTTTTGGTTCTCTAGAGTGGTTGTTAAAGCATTAAAGCCTTGGAGAGCTTTGCAGTTTACTGTGCAAGTTTTTTTTTTTTTATCCTTTTGTACTTTGTATATTTTTGGCTTGGGTGTTTAAAAGCTTTCTGTCGCCATCACAGCTTCGAAAATATGTCATTTTTTTCCTGCCTCTCTTGGTCTGATCAAGGTTTTGAGAAAGGGAGGTGAGAGAGGACAGAAAGCCTCCCTGTTCACGCAGCTCAGTCGTTATAACTTGCACATACTGACTGATTCTTTTCTTTTTGACAACCACAGAAGAAAGGGGTGAAACCAAACCTGAATACAAAATGGTCTGATGCAACATCAAACAATGAAAATGTGGTGATACAGGTGGGGCCATGGACAAACTTCAAAGAGTAGCTTGAGCATGTGTATACTTTTTTTGGTTCTTTGAAATCTTATAGTACGATAATACCAGTAAAATAACAAATTGCTGGTGACATTCACATTTTCTACATTTTGCACTCTCTTTCCTTATCATTCTATGTTTTGCAAGTAATGTGAGGAAAAGAGAAGAGATGAGACCAATGCTAGTAATCCATCATAGCAGTGTCTGTTTTGTGTGCGACGCAGTTTTATTTTGCATTTTTCTTCTTTGCTGTGCTACATCAAAAATTCAAAATGCTCACATCATCTTGAAGCAATCAGTCCTCCCAGACATCCGCCTCTCCTGGTGGGTCTGAGAGAGGACATTGCTGATAATTGCTTCTATGTTACAGTTCCCTGCTGCTGGCTAGAGGAAATTTTACTATTCAATTGGTGGGATTCAGCTGAACAGCCACTTTAAAGGTCCAGGGCTGTAAAAGCTTTCAGGAAAATAGGGCACATGAGGACCAAGAGGGAATGGAGTGTGTAAAACTGTAATATAAAGTACACATGGATGAATGAGAAACAAAAACATGCTCAGAGTTGAAAAACAGAATTTTGTCTGAATATGTAGACACACAGACACATACAGAGTCACTGAAGGGATCCATAAAATTCAGACTGGTTAAAATAGATCTATGTATATTTATGGAGCAAACAGCAGTGTTACTATTAATAATATGCACCAATTTTAACCAACAGCCTCTTTTCTAACTACTCAAACGATTGTTGACGTTTCATTCGTAAGAGAATACTTTCTTCCTTATTTTTCATGATTGTGTCTTCAGTGCTTTAATTGCTCATTTTACCATACATGTGCTATATGTGTAAAATACGGCGTTCTGTTCAATTTTTCATATAAGGGCTGTTTGTTCTCTTTTTATATCACTTTAAGGAGGATGCATTTTGCGTTATATATTAGTCCTGACAGAAAATAAAATGTCTTCAGATCCATTTGCTCAGGTTTGAGATATAGATTGAGAAACTTGCTCTTTGTGAGATATAGTGCTTTGATTATTGCACCTTCATTCATTCATATGCGAGTGTCAATACAGTGATTCTCCTTGGTTCAGCCTAATCAGTATTAGTAACTTAAACATGGCCGACTTTGAAAGTTTCAGGGCTTCATGACTAATGTGTCACTAGACATTCCTTATCTAACATACCATATGTGGTTTTCTCTGACAATACGTGCTTTCTCAGACCAGTTCAGGCTGTCTTCACTGGAGGGCGCTGTTGGGTTACAAATGTTCAGTGGAACGGCTGGAGACGCTTTGAGCTGAGCCGAACTGTGGAAATGTGAAAGGAGTTCAGCTGTTCTTTTTTAAGTCATTCATGTTTTCCCCACATTTGAGATATTTTAATGCAAGATAACTTGAGCAGTTTTGAATTATTTTTGCCAGATCAAAAAGAGGTGCTCTGTGTGTGCTGTGACTCAGAGGTTCAAAGAAATAAATCAGGCTGTTGGCAAAATTGATCAAACCTTTACAGAAAAAGCAGGGTTCATTTAAGTCAGAGCTAAATAAAAGAGAGAGAGAGAGAGAGATGAGAAAAAAAAGTGAATATAATATGTTTTTTGTCACATTGGGAAAAAAGCTAAATTAGCCACAAGGATCAGTAGATACATTGTTAAACCAGATTTTAATTAATCATATAGTCCCAGTGCATTAATGGCTATTTGTTGTTTTCTTTGAAATTATATCGACTAATATCTATTGTTATATATTGTTTTTATAACTGCAGTTTGTAAAAAAAAAAAAAAAGTTCTCAGTCTAATGGGCAATAAAAGTCTGTAGGCTAGAGGCATAGGGTATTAAAGTATTATAACACCTCGGCTATACAATACACCAGGTGGACACAGCTCGATGATTTCCTGTTAAACATTTCAGAGGGACAAAAACATTATTTAGCTAATCCCGTTTGTTACACAGAAATATTAAATGACTATGAAACCACAGGAGACTAAACAAAACCTTAGAGTTGCTTGTTCTATCCCTATTATATAAACACTATTGAGTTCCAAGAACATGCTGTTGGGTCCCTTAAGGATTGGCTGTTACATTTGTTTTTAGACATGAACCGCAGAATGGATAAAAATAACATCTCCGAGTATTTTAATTAGGTTTCGCTATTACTGGACATAGTTAAAGACAATACAGCAGGCTGCCAGTGCGCGCCGTGGAGCTGCGCTGCTCGGTGGGATCCAGGCGGGAAGAGGTTAAATTTCTTCTCTGGGAAACATTGTCGGGTCTATGGAGGGGGTAGAAAGGCGCATAGCAATTGACGAGGCATTCCGCTTTCCTTGAATGACATGCAGTGAGTATGAATCCGTATTTCCCCCCTCTAGTCTGAGGTTCGGGGTCTGCGACGCGCTCGGGGATCAGCGGGAGTTGCAGCGGAGGAGCAACGGGGGGAAAAGTGATGGAAAAGTTGCACTGATCTTGTGCGTGGGTCTGTTGGAGGAGAGAGGACAGAACTAACTCGCAAAGTTTCCGATCTCAAGTGACAGATTCTCAAAACTGGACTGAAATAATGTGACTGCAAGGACAGAGGCTTTTGGTGTGGACTGCAGCGACCACTCGCGTTATTTGACTCATTTCTCGCTTAACTTTCAGTCATAGTGGATTTTTTTTTATTATTATCATTTTGTCCTTTATTTTGCACAAAGGAACTAAAGGATTTGAATGAGATCGCCTGACTGGTCTGTGCGCACGGCAGCGACGGGATGAATTCAAAGAAAGGATAGAGCTCTTTCACTTCGCTCAGATATTCTCGCACAGTTTTTTACACATGCCATCATTCAGTTCAGCTAAACTACTGGAACAGAGCATGTGTTGAATTTTTTGCCCTGTGTGGAACTGCTTTGTCTTTTTCTTCCCTTTCTTTGAACCCTTAACAAGAAGCCATTGAAGCAGGCTCTTAATAAACTGCGTTTGGTTTGTTTTATTCTGTTTTTTGTGACACACACACACACACAAAAAAAAAAAAAATCTGTCTGTAAAGAT
>JAPZDY010000024.1:19462096-19508503 GCA_029783645.1 Ctenochaetus hawaiiensis
TTTTTTGTGACACACACACACACACAAAAAAAAAAAAAAAAATCTGTCGGTAACATTTTCAAACTCTGGATTCTAAGATTTTGTTTTGCAGTGTGTCATGAGGGAGCGGATGCCTAAATTGCTTTTTGAATAACTTGGATTACACAAGAACATTTCTCAGAAGAGAGACGAATTATGTCTGCAACTTCCATTGGATTTGTATTTCTGTTAGGAATTCTCCATGTGTGCTCAGGTAAGTCTGTTGTCTGTCAGCTATGGCCTTTTATTTGGGATTCACAAATTGAATATTGGGAAACCAAAAAAAGTCAGAGGGGGAAAAATTCTTAATTTATCTCTTTAACTTTCTGTGAAGCTATAGTTCTTATACAGTTATAAAGCTGGACTACAATACATCTAACATTTTTAAATAATGTATTAATTAGTATCACAAATATATACAAGCCGTCTAAGTGAAAATGGTTGCCGCAGGACAAAAGTAGAGCAACTTTTCCAGCAGAAGAAAACCCTCTTGAACATTGGACTTAGGTCAAACTGAGTGTGTGTCAGGCCTTAGACTGATGTGTATAAAGGGCTCGTCTCTGGTTCAATTTGAGCTTCTTGTTTTAAAACAAAGTCAACATTTTGATACACAGTTTTCTCTCCTGACCAGAATCTGTCAGGGTTAAAGGGTTTTCTAACTTTTTAAGAGCTGAGCACAAATAGTATACACATTAAGTCACATATAAAGTGCTGAAGCCATGTGGGATGAGTGGAGAGAGCAGCTATCATCCTTCATGCAGACAGCAGGAACCCCTATGGACACCATGTTTCCATGTATTCTGCTCATAAGGCTTTTTTGCTGAGGGCAACATTTTGTGTATATTTTTTATGAAAATATGTAGCATCTCAGGTGGCTTCCTTCATGTTCTTTTTCATTTATTCTTGGTCTTATTTAATTCAGCTTTGTGTCATTTATAAAGCTCATGTGGAGCCACAACAGCCTGGTTTAAGTTGTCTTTGTCTTCCAGAGCTGCTTGTGCTCTTTCTTATTATCTCACATATTATTCCTCTTCAGCCATCACATGGATGTCTCTATAGGACTCCTGGACCATTATAGCTCGGGTTTTCCAGGTCAGTTGCTTCTGAGTTATGAAGAAGCAAATGCCCGCCACCCCATTATAGGACATTAGGAAAAGTGCATCCTGAATGGGAGCTAGTAGGGCGTTTTACACAAAGAAAGACTTGTTCCAAAAAAATGAATGGTTTCAGACAAAAAAACATATGCGAGGTAGCTTATTTATTTATTTTGGAGAATCCTCTGAACAGACCTTCAGTACCAGAACACAAGCTCTGAGGTCCAGGCCTTCTGCTACTGTTTATTGTTACTCCAACACACCTACGTATATAATTATGTCAGTGTAATCAGTTTCAAGTTTAAACCTGAAAAGCCATGAGGGCGTACATGTCCAGGCTCTTGTCTGCTTCAATTTTTGTCCCTAAAAGTGAAGTCGTTTTGCATTAGTATTAATGTAGGCATTTTCAATCATGCATAAACGGAAAGGTTTTAATTCTGTGTCTGTTGGCTGTGTTAATCCAGTTTCTGAGTCTGTGTCTTTCTGCAGAATAATATTATTCACATTCAAATGTAAACCGTGCTTCCTGATTGGTTTCCTGAATTGGGTCTTTGTCTTCTGTTAGAGAGGCAGAGATGTGGTGATGGCCAAAGCTTGTGACAGAGGAGGAAAACACTGTAACACCTAAACAGGAAGTAGGGTCAAAGGAGAGCATTTAGAGCAATAGGTGGTGGCTCCGTGTGCTCCACCCTCGGCCAGATCCTGCACCTGGGCTGAGCCACTAATGGGCCTGTCCTGTGAGAAAGACCGTCAGACACCAGGGTTTCCAATTACGCCTAGCTGTGAGGATGTCTGGGGATGTTTTCTGGCGAGAGGCGTGAGAATAAGGCCTGCTAATAGAGATGGACTGAACAGCAGATACTTAAAGGATTGGTCTTGGATTAGACACTGGTGTCAGGAAAATTGGATTACACACCACTTGCCAGGAAAAGATTTCATATTTTCTGCTAATTGCAGGGCTAACAACTTCATTCTCATGTAGGGAAAGTATCAGATCTCTTAAGTAAATTCTTTATGGTGTTAAATAACATCTCCGTGGATTATAATACGATTACTTTTCACATTGCTGGCCTGGTTTTAAGAAAGTATTTTTATACTGCCTATGTGTGAGAAATAGAGGGTGTGAGATGAAACAACCTTTGCCCTTTTCAAACTTGTGGTGACTTGCTTATTGCCGCTTTGCTCTGTCTGAAGGTTGTAAATTGATACCTCCATCTATCATGTCTCGCCCTGTTATCAGGCAATCTGTCCTCCTGCTATACACTAAATGGTTGTTATCTCTCCTCCAAGTGCTCATCAGACCTTATTCTCACCTCGGAGGTATCATTCAGATGAGGGCAAGAGGTGGCTTTTGCTTCTCACATTCAAAATGACGCTCTGGATTACTTTAAGAAGATAAACACTGTTTAAAAGATATATAGAAAGAGACCGGATCTTATTTCAAACCAAGAATCAGACTTCTTTTCTAAATAAATAAATAAATAAAATAAATAAGTAAAACAAAGCACATCCATGTTGTTACAAACTCTTCAGCCAATTATGTTCAAGCATAGTAGTGTGTAGAAGTGTGAGATTGTGCCAGTGCTGATAACAGTATGGGCTGTGAAAATGGTGCCCTGGTAATCAGCCCCGGCTTCGGCAGCACCTAGCCGTTGAGGTCTTGACAAATTGACTTGTAAGTGCTGATAAATTGCGAGCCCTTCCACCCTCTACATCATGACGATCTGACAGGACACAGCAGGCTCCAGGGCCAATTAATGACCAGAGACCACAGGTGAGACTCTGTCTCCTGTCTTCCTACGATTACCTTTCAAATGGCCGTAGAAACATAATCATTAAAGCCAGCCTCTTCCCTTCCAACAGTTTTGTGAAATGGTCGTCTGTTTCTCCAAATAGCCCAGTGATTTTTTTTTTTTTTTTTTTTTTAGCGTTAAACCCCCTGAACTGATATATGAAGGCAGAATGTCATGAGAAACATAATTGGAGTCTCAGGTCTAGCACACATGTACAAGGGTATAAAAGAAACACTGTATTATTTAAAACCCTTCATCTGATGAAAACAAAAAAACACAGGATTATGCTTTAACATGTCCAAAGTTAAATCCTGTTAGCACGATTATCGCTTGCACAATATTGCGTCATGTAAAAATGGAGATAAAGGTGCACAATTTGTCATTGCAAGCTAAATATTGTTTTCCCTTTCTACACTTTGACACTGCAAACTAAGTTTCTGAATGCATTCTTTTTGGTCAAAGTATTTCCACATTTCAGAATCCCTGAAACAGAGACTTTTACAAAAGGCTCTGACTCAGTTTTAGTTTAAAAGCTGCATTGTAGATGTAGTGTAGATGTGCAGAGGTGGACACTTTAAAACGATGACACAGTCACCCATGTTTGCTTTCTTATTGGGTTTTTTCTGTCAGGACGTTTCCCTGATTCGTTTTGTCCATATCATGTGACCTTAATCTGAAAGAAAACAAACAGCCTGTAAATATCAATCAGCCTTGACTGCCAACAGTTAATTCTCCATGGCTAACGAAATACAGACATTGCTGACCTCGTGCTAACAGATCTACCTCATTATCGGTACAAGCAAAGGAACCTCTCTTTTTAGTTTCTGCTGTTGCTGTTCTTCTCATAATGGCTTTTATGCGCCTAAGCAGCCAACCCTCGACTTCCTGTTTACACCATCATGCATATGCCAAGTTTGTGTGGATGGTGATGTGATATGCCTTTTTTTTTAATGTGTGTTAATCTGGATGACGATTATTCCTGTAAGAATGCTTGCCTGGACAGAGACCTTTTAGCTTTGAAAAGCAGTTTTAGAGGAACACCTGATAGTGTAGATTTAACTTCAGGTCTGCTTTGTTGCTTCTTTCCATGGGTTGAAAAATCTCACACCTGTGTGAAGTGACAGTGCCCATAAAGCTATATCTCTATAACTTCTACTAATACACATTAATCTGATCCTAATCCAAATCAAGCAGGGTTTTACACCCTAAGATCCAGGATTAGGCAGACTTTGGCTTAGTGAAACCACATGGAGGAATGTGGGAGGGAGCATGTGTCCTCTTCCCGTTCATGAGAACTGGAACTCAGTCATTAATGACTGACTATAGTATATAAACATTTCAAAGCAGTTTGTTTGAGGGCAGATAATTAGGCAGTGACTCTTAATGATCTGCTTTCCCTCAACTGCTCTTCCTTTAATGACCTAAAAGCCCTGCTTAATTGGATTAATTACCAGATCCATCTGATGTCAATAGTTTGTAATTCGTTGTGGCTGCAGCTTGACTGATACAGCATGTCTGCTTGAAGAATCAGAGGATTTGGATAATGTCATAAAAATGAGGAAACATCCCAATGCCCTGTGCGTAACCCTCTCGCTATTTCAAATTCCTCATGACTTAACTGCTATCTCTTACCAGGCCTCCGTGTAGACAGTCAGCACTGAGGAGACATATGTTCATTGCTTGCTGATAATGTTGTTATGACTTATTAAGCAAGTGTCACTTTGTCTGTCAAATTGTCCGTCAGCATAAGCTCTAAAAACGTATATCCAGACAGAGCTAAGCCGTCTACACTAAGAATACTGTGGGACATAACTTCATATAAGCTTTTCAGTCTGGAGCTGGCTGATACTAGAAAGCAGCAGGCGTGTCCAGGATATTAAACTCATGGGTCAGTCAGTACAGTAAATGCATCTTATTCTGACAGTTGACATGGAGGACAAACATTCCCGATTGCCAGTCTGTGCTGAAGTTATAAATGGCCTGTCCTTATAGCATGAAAGGTGCTGTCTGCTTTCTGTCTGGTTCACATACAACACAGTTAGAATTCCCACAGCTTTGCTTTCTCTTATGAAAAATGCAAAAAGTTTATTGGCAGCAAAGCACAAGCTAATTACATTATGCTAATCTACATTTAATTCTACAGCACATATGCATGTTTACTTGATCCTGCATCACAGTGATTTAGTTTTCCAGTGACCACACTAATATAGATGTGAGCAAGAGGGAAAGACGGAGAGGTGGGGAGTGTGTTTGTGTGTGTATGTGTGTGGGGTGACGAAAGGGGGCTTAAGGAATCTCTTCATCCTCTTACCCATCCCCCGCAGTTTTTGTTTTGGCCCAATTTTTTAAGACTTGCCTTTTTTTGTGACTGGTCAGCACAGAGCCCTTCTTAAATAAAGCAAGCCGACATGCAGAAAAAGCCTGTGGGGACGGGGAGGCCGCATTGTGTCGCCGATTGTAAGGCATGGAGGAGGGGAGGAGAATGGTTCACGAGGGACTGAGGGTGTGTGTGAGGAGCGTAGAGGTGGGGGGAGTGTGGCTACACAAAGGCTACCCCGGGGTGTGGAAAGGGGGATGGAGGGGGAAGAGCTGAGGACGAAGCGGAGGACGAAGCAGTCAAACATACCATGATACACCAGCTCTGGGAATACCCTTGATCTGGCTCCCAGTGCTCACATTGCATATTCTTACTGGTCCCTTATGGCAGGGAATGTGCTGATTGGGGTGATAGTGGTGGTGAGGCAAGGACGCTGGTGTTGTTTTTTTTTTTCTTTGAAGGTGGACATCTGGGGTGAGGTGAAGTTGATGTCTAAAAGTGCTGAGTAAATAAATGATTCTTGTGCAAAGTGTCTGTGTGGCGTTGAGGGTTTGGTTTTGGCGTAGTATGTCCAACATCCTTCAGATATCCGAATTCTGCATACTCAGGAACTCCCAGAAGGCTCGCCTTGGGCCTGGTGTTTGCTGTGGTGGAGAAAACCATGTTATCGTAGGGTGCTCTGCCTTGTGCATTTTAAAAAGGCTCAGACCTCCCTCCCTTTCATTTTCTCCACTGGGGAGACTGAGAGGTGGCATTGAGGACAGCCTTTCCCCAGTATCTTTCTTTTCTTTCTCCCTCCCTGAGCTCAGGCCTCCTCCCAGCCTCTGTGACCATTCTATTACCCTCTCATTGCAAGGCCTGGATACACTTTTGAAATGCTAAACCTCTCTTTCGTTATAACTGACAGGGGAAAATGCCATTAAAGAGAATGAGAGGAATAGATTAAATTAGCAGTTAAAAGAGAGACTGCTAATTAGTTGATTAATGTCTTTGGTTCCTCCCTCTCTTAGCTATACTGACATTGTTGAGATTCCCTCTGGTAACAAATTTCTCCCTCCCTATCAAACATTATTTCTTGTTTATTTAAAATTTTAAAATGCATTTTTTAATCCACGCAGTGCAATCAATGCACTCCTCACATGTTCAAGAGCCGCTCTCACCTTGAGCTGCATCAGCAACTTCATGTATGAGTTCCTTGGGGCTAAATCTGTCACACAGCGACAGTGATAAAAGTAGGAGGGCTGCGCTCTATTTAAGAGGAAGTGCTGGAAAACATAATTAATGAGAACGTGACCTTGAAATTCACTTCTATAGGGCTTCTTTTGGAGCCGCTCCCACCATTCAGCTGTAACCATGGTGAAGAGGAATCAAATAACTAGATGAATTTCCAACATGTAAATACACAGTCGCTCTGAGTTGAGAGATTAACTCTAATCCTGATATATTATCTGGCTTACCTACTTTCTGCCAATTGGTGACATTTTCCTTAAAGCTGATGTCACCATTAAAATAAGCGAAATAACTGTTCTTTGCTGTAAATAATCTGCATGGTGCAACTTCTGATGAAAACAAGTAAAAACTGTGAAAAATACAAACACCATTGAACCATTTGAATCAGAACAATGTCTTTGTTTCTTACACTGGAAGTCTCCGGATTTTAATCTCTTTTAAAAGGAGGAAATTTTCAATTTTAAAAGCCTTGTGGAGCTGTTTATCAGTCCTCTCCTTCCACTTTACATCCTCCCTCCTCTGCAGCTACTCTGCTTGCCACGCCCCCTCTTTGCTTGCACCATGAAAGCTCTGACTGAATAACAATTGTAGTCGCTGGGTGAGAGACAGGTTCCTCAGCCTTTCAGCACATGAATACGTTTGCATTTAGCCGCACCTACACGCATTTGGCTTCAGTAATCTCACCTTTTTTGGGTCAGGAAATATTGTGGTGAAATGTCAGTGTTGACAGCAGGCATATATTCATCACTCATTATTCAAAGCAGGCTATTGCGTCTCCAGCTCTGCATAGTACTGTAATGATAAAGATGGGAATCCTTCAGCAACTTTAAGTGCTTCCTCTTTCATGATAGCTAAAGCCAGAATTACTCATAGTGTTTTCTGTCGTCTTTGACTTGGACTAAGCTGAACTTATGCCTCCTTTCTTTGCATTTGCTTTGTATTCAGTTTTCCATGTCATACATGGAGTTCATACTTGCACTCATATTGTAGTTGTCTTTTTTCAGTGTGGTAGGGCAGACTACACCCTTCTTGATAGATATAAATAAAGCATTATGATTGATTTTTTTCACTCCCTTTTTGTTGATCACATTTTAAAGGAGAAGTTGAGAAAATAAATGTAAACTGGTGACAGCAGAAGCGATATCCCAGCATTGGTTATTTCCATGCACAAAACTGTTTGAAAAGGCTGCTGGTGACAGGGATATTTTGTCTCTTGCATTTGTCATCACAGCTGTGTTGAACAGATCTGATTTCTTCCTCCCCCTCCCGTCTCCAACTCCAGAGGAAGACAGGTTTTCTTTTTGTTCAGATGTCTGAAAGTATTTCTGCTATCAGATGTGGAACACTGACAACTGGGATTTAAGGAACAGGGATACATTTAAGATGAAGTCATTTTCGGTTATAGCATGAAAAGAAAACAGCGTTTTGTTAAACACACACTGTGTACCTGGACAGTTGGTTTGTGTTTTGAGGAGAGGACGTGGTAAGTGGGAGCTGGAAGCAGACAGGCCAGCGAGCAGTTGTCTGCAGAAGGAAATTTAATTTTAATGCCAGACTGGGCACAGTCTCCCCTCTGTGGACGTCAAGAAAAAGGCTTCCTGGCAGACTTCGCCCTTTCATTAATTTTGACCAAATATTTACTGTGCATCACATGGCATGCCTTACATCCCACTCTCATTTTTCCAGGCCAGGTTTTGAACAGTTTGGGGCGATTTGTGTTCCATTTGGCTGGACTCATGCCATGCCCCACTCAGCAGGCCCATGCTGGTGTCTCTGGGATCCTGCCACATGAGGAACTGGCTCCACTGAGTCTTAACCTACGCTGTGCCTCTGGGAGCCACGTTTCACTTTAATAATACCTTATATCCACAGATAAACTGTATGAACCACAGGCACATATATGCATGCACATGCACGAGATTTCACACATTGACAGTCCAGAGCTATGTGCTCCGTGCTTACCCTCTTAACCTAAAGGGTACCATGGGGAAATGTGCCAAGTTTATGCACTCAGGCATTACCGTCATACCCTCGTCTGAATGCTGTAACTGAAATTCCCTTTCAACACCCAGCTGTCTGAGATTTGCTGCAGAATGTGTTTGGCAGAACATTTAGAATAGCCTACATAAGGTCATCAGCTCTGCTCTCAGGAACTGTAACATAACACTGGTCCAGCAGTAGGACGGTATCAGTCGCTGCCATCAGCTAAATAACATTTAAAAAGCATTAGGTGCTTTTTGGCCGTGCCTGCCCCGATTCACTTTGGCATCTCTTCAGAGCCGTTCTTTTCCTTGGCAGTGGGCCTAAATGCCATACTCCCTGTGGCCGGACTGTGCCAGCTGAGTGTGCTGGTCCTTCTTCCTCCTTAGTGCTTGCCAGTCTGCCCCCGCCTCAACTTTCCTAACTCCCTGCCACCTATTCCGGTCTCTTCATGGCTGGTCACAGGAGCAGAGATACTGCAGCAAGTTCAGAAAGTGACCTTGGGAGGAGCAGACCACCACACCATATTGCTATGGATACAAAAAACTGAGCAGACAGCAGATTTTGAACTAAATTAAGCATACTGTTATGTTTACATTAACCCTGCAGTGGTGATCTCATTCCTCTGCAATCATTGCATAATGTAGTGTGAAACAGAGACACAGCAATCTACTGGTGCTAAAAGCCTGTTTATAATCCCGGCTTTTACCTACAATATTTGTTTTTTTAAATGTTAAACAAATTGTTTTGCTGAAATTTAATTTATTAATCTCTTGAGGAGTTCAAGTCTAGTAGCTCATGGAGGAAGAAGCCATCAGTGAGATGCCCGCCGTCCCCTGTTGAGAAATAAATGCACCAGCATATTCAATTACCCCAGCTTCTCCCATCCTGCTGTCGGAGGCTGCTTTGATGTATGAATGAGAATGCGCCGGTCATCCCTCATTAAAAACAGGCAATGCTGGAAAACAAAAACAAGAAATAATTGTCCATCCGTGCTTCCTTGTGCTTCTTTTTTCTATAATCCCCCCCAAACCTTCACTGTGCCAAATTCAGAAGCTTCCTAATAGAGAGTCTAAGACTGGTGCATTAATTACACCTCTTTTCCCAGGATCTCTCCTCTGTTAAAGGAATGACATCCTGGACACCGTTGTTGGAGTTCTTTCATGAGAAGTGCATGCCGGGTTTTCTTCCTAGGTCATCACTGTGAATGGATAGCCAACTTGAGGAGTCTGCGAGTCTGCTCAAAGTCACACACAAACTCTCACATTGTGAATGGACTGATAGATAATAGACAAGCTGACATACACACATAAAGACTGACTGACTCCTTGCTTGCATCCATCCTGCTCTGTTCAGCCCATCTGCCTGCATGGTCTCCAGAGCCAATTTGACAGGCAGCTTCCTAACAAGCATTCCAGCCTTTTCCACTACAAATTCCCTCCTTGTCAGCGAATGGATTTAATAAAGAATTGGAACTACATGTATCCTGCAGGAAAGAATTCTGCCCTCGTGGCCTTGTGCAGAGTTCGACAGCTTATATATGTGTCTAATGACACTCAGTGGAGCAGCTTGGCATCAGAGGGAGCTACAACTCATCCACAATTGTGTCCCCTGGGTCTCTGCTGAAAATTCATTATTGTATAGTATATTTTTCCCTCGCTGTGTCTTTTCACAGATACACTGTGTTTTGACAGTGTGACAATTTATGGGAAAGTACTTTTGATATTCAAATTATGAAAGGGAAGCATTTTTTTTATTATTTTTTATTAATGAATAAATCACCCTATTATATGGAGTTTCCATCCAGAACTTTTATTTATGAGCTGTGATAAATTTTTTAAAAGTAAAAAAAAAAACATTAAACAACAGTGTCCTTTTTGTTGCTGGTGTTTCATGAGCATCAGAGGAGCTTCATCATTCTTATGATCATGCCTGGTGTTTTCCAAATGTGTCAGGCCCATGTGGGAAAAACCTGGAGCAGATTTGGAAATACTGCTCCTATTGTCATAGCTCCAGATGGGGGCCCCAGAGCAGGATGGACCCCAGCCTCCCAAAGGAGAGCTCTGCTGGGGCTGTCTCACTCCCTGGCCTGGCATGCATTACCAGGGAAGAGCCAGGGATATTTTTTCCCAGCTGACACAGTCATGAGCTGGGGTTAGTGGTCCAGGCCTGAGGGGTCTTTGTTGGATCCCATCCTGATGAGCAACCATGATTATGCCAGAGCCCCAGAGCTTTAGATAACCTGTGCCCTGAGCAAAGGAGGGAGTGCTGCTTGTTCATGGAAACGTCAACAGATTCGTCACCCCTTTGTTGTATATGACAAATGAGGTTAAGTCTGATAAAGGCAACAACAATGATAATAATGTGACGCAGACAAGTACCTCAATTAAAAAAATGATTAAAACTGGAGCAAATTTTGTTACAAGTAAATTGGTTTTACTTTTAGGCGGTAGTAGCCTTATTGTGTTCCTAGTGTATGAAATTAAAGTATAATATTTAAATAAATTGTGGTGGAAGCCTTACAGCATTTTGTGATTACTTTCTTAACCTTGCTTAAGGTCTTAGCCTTAATAATAACAAAGGAGTGTCATGTTTGCATTACAGTCTGCAAAAGCCACAGAGTTTGCACTCAAATATCAATGGGATCATTGTAATCATCTCTCAGCATGAAGGCTTAGTTTCTATAACAGCAAATACAGACAAACAATCAAATAGTGCCGTGTTGGATTGCAGTGTTGTGTATAAACACTTAGGTGGTGCGTTTCAGGTTTGCTTTGATTAAAAAAGGCACAAAATTGGAATATGGTAGCCTACTATTTTTTGAAAACTGATATCTGTTCTCAAGTGCTGCTGAAGGTAACCGTACCCCGTCCTGTTTGGTAAACGCAGACAAAGAGATGAGGAAAGAAAGAGGCCATAAAGATATCCATCAATCCCCCCTCCGTCTCCCCACCTTTATGTCCCCGTACACACTCACACACAGGCCTCTAATCCTGCCTCTTAGGAGTGTAAGTGATAGCCTTGTGTAACATTAAAAACAGGTCTGATCTGATGCAACTGGCAAAGCCATTCATGCTCCACATTCCAGGGTGGGATCCTGATGTGGAACAGTAAAAGAGTCAGTTTCACTTTCCTGTTAATGTCATCTGATCAGCAGGAGTACGGTACCTTGCCTTTTCTCTCCGTTTCCGTCGCTCCCTCTGTTTCTCCCTCTTATCTCTGCCCTCTCTCTATGTTATCTTCTCTAATTCAACAGAGAAGGGTGCCTTTTCTTCTGCTTTCCGTCATTTATTGGTCCTGAGCAGGCGTGGCTCCAATCCCCGCCTGGCTACCCCCGAGGGACACGCCCTCTGCTCTTATCTCTGCCATAAATCCCTCTTAAGTCCCCTAATCACATATTAATGGCACTGTAGATAGGGAGTGCCGTACTGTGCTTGTTCTTCCTTATCACAGACCCATATTCCATATCTCTTACTTTGCTCAGCTGGACATCTGATATGGGGTGTAATGATATGGCTCCTGCAACACCTCTCAATTTTAGCATCTGTCTTTATCAACATCTGCGACCTTGAGCATCTGTTTCGGAAAATGAAACGTTACAACGATATTGCTCATGCAGTCACATCTCATACAGGCAGTCTAGGCTGGAACTGTTTGTCCTGTGGACTGAACTGAATGACCAGGCACTGTGAAGTTGTTTTAACATTCAGACACATTATCCTGTCCCCCTACATCAGGGGACCACGGTGACAACAGATCTAAATTGCCTCACTGTGCCTCTCCCATGTGAGTTCTCGGAGGTGAAGGGCAGGTGCCTGGCTCCCTTCCTCCTTCTCACACTCTGCCAAGATAGGAGCCAAGAAAAGAGCCTTGAGAGACAGAGGCACACTGACTTTTTGAGTTAGAGAAACCACTGGAGCAGAACTTATTACCTCAGCTAGGTAATTGTTTTTGCCTGTTTTTGTGGCCCACCTCTCTGCTTCGTTCCGTCTTTATGCAGAGAGTGATTAGTAATAAAAATATACTACACTTGATGTTGCCTGTGGGGGTATGTGAACTTTTAATTGCAGAGGGCAAACATGCTGTGTTTAAGGAATGACCCTACCTCTGAAAGAGCTGACCCTGTCTGGCTTCTTCATGTCCTGAGGCTGCTCAGAGTCTCAGCTGCAGTTCCAGGATCCTCTTCTTTACTTTCAGTCAGAGGAGTTAGATCGATTGCTTCCTCGCAGTCACGTAAAGCTTTGTAGCACCACAAACAAGATATTATTGCATTTTGTTGTCTGTGCCGATGTCTTTTCAATTTACAGTAAATGTTCTCTGGGAAACACTCCCATTACTAACTGTGGGGAGTTATTATTTGTACAATTAATATGAAGCTCTTGTAACAGCAAGTTTTGATAGGAAGTAAAGGTGCGTAGGGGTCTGTAGCATCCCATAAAATTTTAGCACTATAAAAACAACAAGGTAATAAAAGAAAACTTAAAAATATATAATGTTTTAGCTTGCTTGCTTACTGGGCTATGGGATATGTGTGTAGTGAGTATTTGTGGCAAGGTAGAGGATTTACTTTGTTCTTAGTCATTTATTATTAAATGTAAATGCCCTTTTTTCTTTTCTTTGCAATGCAAACTTGCAATGAGAAAGAGAGAATGTGCATGTAGACAGAGATGGAGGTGTGAAACAAGTCATGTGTTTCTGCATAATTCTCATTTTTACCACTCAAGTGAATGACTGGTGTCTGAGCTTACAGTGATGACCCACAGCTTAGGTCTCATATGAACAGGTGGTTAAATGCACGTTGTCAAGGTTATTTGATTTTACGCCATGTAAATATTAACAGAACATTTAAGGGGAGCAATAACCCAAAACACTTATCACAGACTCACTCAGTTTCAGTTGGAACAATAAAATAAAAAACTAACAATTGTTAGTTTTGAATATTTGAATACAAATATTTATTTTTTGACTAAATGAAGTTGAAAACATTGGCCTAATTAGACATAATAGATTAAATAATATATCTTAAAGAAAGTAACTATGACTTAACCCTAACTTGACTTGTCTCCTATTTAAAATGGTTTAATTCGTACAGTTTACGTTGTCATAAACTAAGCTAACATGTTCAGGGGTTTCACCATTCTCCCTTAGTTTCATGGGGTTTTTTTGCCTGTGAATTGCTGCAATGACATGCAGTGTATGGCTGCTCGAATCTGCTGCAAAACTGTCAATGAATGTCTCTCAAAGTTTATTATGACATGAATTTCTTTCTGACTTCCAGCGTCACTGGTCGATAGTTTGACCAAGTGAAGTCTCCTTACTTTAACAAAGTCATGATCTGGCACAGTTTGCTTTTTTCCAAGTGTTTTTAATATCGCCGATGTTGTTATTGTCAGACGCTACGTTTTAAGTCGCATTCGTTCTAGAGTAAAATTTAAAAAAATCACATGAAGAATTAATGATAAACTGTGTAAAAAGTTGAAACAAACAAACAAACAAACAAGTAAAATAATCAGCGGCCTTACGTGTCTGTCCGCTGTTAGAGGATGCACCGCCCAGCGTACACGCTACGTGACACAAATGAAACAAACCAAAATTTTGTGATCAACAGGTGCATTAATAGGCTAAATGCTCAATTTTAATATGTTCACGGTGGCTAAATAGCGGGGATTTTTACATTCGCTTCAGTGCTTATGAACTTATACCTTCAGTAAGGTTTGTGGAGCTGTATTGCAATTTGTGTCACATTTGGGACTGCTGAGCTCTGTGTACATTTTTTTTCCGTGTAATTTTTCCGTAATCTCTGAAAAATTGAAGGAGCGCGTTGGGACAGAGATGTGAGCCGGTTAAGAGCTAAGTGACCTAACTGTACTGCTTATAACATGAAGTGAGAATGGCCAGATAAAGAATTTGAGCCAAAAGTAGATCTTTTAGGACTTTGCTGAGCACTCAGCTCAAGTTATTATGTTTAGAGGGGTGGTGAGTAGGTTTAAAAAACGACATAGAGGGGCATCACCAGCCCCTGCGAAGCCTAACTACCGCATCAGGTGCGCGCGCTATGTGCAGGTGTGCGTGAACTGCGTTTGTACATCTGTTTGTACATCTCTGCATAGTCAGCTGTGCAGTGTCGCTTTCCTACTGCTGTAAAGTCACATAGTTTAGGTTGTTGGACCCGTCATGGTGTCCATAGTTATTTCTGTCGATTCGTTTTTATTTATGTTTATAACTGGATACCCACGGACTGACACTGAATGCACTTATAGCCTAAAAAATGCAATTTAAATTGACAGTAACATCATTTGTCATCAGACACTTTTCACCAGTAATTTCAAAAACGTTACGCAGTAACGTTTATTCAGAGTACATTTTAAGAGACTTACTTTTTACTTTTTATTTCTATGTACACTTTTACAAAACTATTTTGACTTATGTAACATTTCCTTACAGTAACAGTACTTTTTCCCTATAATATTCTAGTAGTCTTCACGTTGCTGATAAAAGCTAAGGGGAAGAATGAAGCCCTGATCATGATGTTCCTATATATTTGTGATGGGTTGCTGTCTGTATGTTCTGTGTATTATTTTTTATCAGATTGAGGCAGCGGGCATAACTCCTCAGATATTGATTTACACAGCACATCAACTCATGTTGCAGGGTGAAAATCAAGTTTGGCCCTAAGACACAGATGAATCAATACACAGCTGGTAACCAAAGTGTTAATTATCAATGAATGTAGAGTGAACTAATGGACAGTTGGATGACCTTGGATTCTTTAGAACCATCACAAATCTCATGATCATGCCCAGTCTTATAGTGATTGAAGAGGAGAAAGAGTTTGGCTTCCAGAGTGGGAAAATACCCCAGAGGTCTCGATGAATCCTTGTATGTATACACGTAGTGAGTGAGTATAGGTCATTGTCTGGGTCTGGACCCTTGTGGTGGCTGTATGGATGGGGTTTAAGGCTGTTGAATTCAGTGTGCCTGTTGTTGCTTTTTGGCTTTCATGGATTTGTTGTTCATTACTGAGATTGCTTTTAGCAGTGAGAGAAAAGTCACAGAGAATTGTGGGTTTTTTTTAATTACCTCCACAGCAAGCAAAGGCTCCCTCAAGCAGAGTTTAACTTTTTGTTTGTGTGTGTGTGTGAGTAAACGAGAAAAAAGAAACACATAGCACTCCAGCAAGTGAGAGGGCTAAGGGAGACGGAGAATCTTGCCTGAGGCCTCAATCGATCAGATCCTTGCCGTAGAAGTCCCAGCTTCCCTTTGGTGAGGCTGTGTATTGCATTAGCTCATCTCACAAATTCTGTCTGGAAGCGAAGAAGGGGGGAAGAGGGGGATAGAAAATAGGAGAGAGGGCGGTTGAAAGCAGCAGAGGAGAAGGAAGGGCAACGCTTTGAAATAAAGGGAGGGTTAGACGACTCAAAGCGAAGCAAGAAAGCGGCACCGAACAACTTGGTTCAGTAGTAAAGAGTTCACTTGGCTGCTCTCTTGTTTCTGTCTCAGATTTGGTCTTCAATGTGTGCTGTGGTGAGAGATTGAGGTTAGCTTTTTGACCATCTTCTAAAAGCGTGCACCTGTAAGAGAGGGGCATGGGAGTGTTTGCTCCATGACAGAATAATCCTTTATGCCGCCTGTGTCTTTTTCCCCTGGTGAGGGGTAATGGAGCTGAAGTAACTGGGGTCACTCGAAGTGTCTGTGGGGATCAGCACAGCAGTGCATACACACACATGCACACACATACATGCACACGATGAACTCAATAAGGTACAAGGAATGCATTATAGCATTGTGTAACTAATACATCCCTGCACCTACTTACTGCTCAAAACACACACACCATCCCTGGAACTACACACAAAACATGTATGTGTCTATGAACTGCTGAGTATTTATTTACCAGCTTATTCTCAGCAGCTGCTCTGTCACAGAATACTGTAACCTTCTGTATGTTGTGTTCTCAGGATTCATCTTTATCATGCAGATCCAATGTAATCATCTAGTAAACAGCCAGTGATCAAACACAGCACTGTCAGCTGCACAGCTCCTCTCGCAGTGGGCAGCATCTAAATAGTTAATGGCTCCCCTGTAAAAACCCCGAACTTCAGACCATTTCAAATTAGAGAGGAGCGATCTAAATCAGGAAGAGAACAGGCAGAGCAGATAGCATCAGAGCTCTTCAA
Source organism: Ctenochaetus hawaiiensis (assembly GCA_029783645.1). Lineage (NCBI taxonomy): Eukaryota > Metazoa > Chordata > Actinopteri > Acanthuriformes > Acanthuridae > Ctenochaetus > Ctenochaetus hawaiiensis. The sequence goes on from JAPZDY010000024.1 coordinate 19,478,706, forward strand.
AGTCCTCTTTAATAAAACATATTAGCCTGCCTTGTCTGGTGAAGGATGGTGGTAGTGGTGTAGTTGCTGTGGGGGTAATTGGCCTGTATTTGCTAGTATAGTGAGGAGTGTTAGCTCATCTCTGCGCTCCTGCATGCTGCCCAACCAAAGGGCTGGTCCTCGTTAGCATTAGGTCCGCAGGTTCAAAAGCTTGGGAGGGAAGCAGGTTACAAATTGGGGTTAATTAGCCTGGTAGTGGCTCAGGCAGCTCGAATAGCCAGGAAGCACAGACACAAATTTTTTATGAACTTTATTTTGCATCAGACAGCAGACTAATTCATTCTTGCTAAAGGCTTTATATGCTGCTCTTCCTCATTCCCCATCTGTTTCTGTCTGTCTCTCAGAAATGCTTTAATCTCTACAGATACGATTTTATACCCAGTGAAAAATTGACACGCAGGGCCAAAACCGTTTCAAATATCAAAGGGATTTCTATGTAAGATTAAGTCATCTTTGTCTTTTGGCCTCCAAATAATTAGATATCACCACTGACTGGCTTCAGTCTCATCACTCAAAAAAGAGTGGTTGTTAGTTTACTGACACATTTTTAATTCAGCAGTCTCCCCCTTAAAAAGTACATCGCACTGCCTCTGTTATTGTCCACCAGTTGAACTATAGGATCTCATTTATTAATTTCCAGCTATGGACTTTCTAAAAATAAATATTTATTTAAGTAAGTAGCTAGTAACACTGCCTATTATCAAGTGTAGCTTAATGGCCATTATGGTCCTTTTTGTTTCCTCTCCACACCAACAAGTCTAGGGGAAGACCCAGCGTTTGAATAAGACTCACGAGAGAACAGAAAGTGTAGATGATGTATGCCCACAGTCAGTTCTTTGATGGAAAAAAATCTAAAAGTTCATCCCATCATAAACATTTAGAAACGACTTGAAAAGACTCTTGATCATGATGTCCTTCATTGGGGTACTGGATTAATTATATTTCATTGGGCACACTACACATTTGCATTGAAGTGATTAATCTTTCCAAAGAGCTGTCACCGATAGTGCTGACTTAACTTAAAAGATACAGAGACCTAAAGAAGATGCCTTCTCAGCACCTGATTTCTGGGAGAATGGGGGGATGGGCAGAGGGCACCAAAATGAAGCAACGTGGCAAGTTCACGGGATGCTGGGTAAATTAATTGCAGGCCTGTGCCTCCAATTAGACCCGACTCTTTTTAATTGGTGCTGAATGGGATCCGAAAGCTCTATACTGGGAGATACGAGAAGTAGAGAAAAAAACTCTCTCTCACCCTCACACACACATACACACAAACTATTGTGAGTAGGCACACAATGCATTCACAACCACCAAGTCCCAACCTTCAAGAATTAACAACAGGAAGCTCATTTGCATGTAAAACAGGTTTGATGGCCACAGCTGACTGGTTGGAGGCAGCAAGAGTAATGGCATGAGATAGCACTGAGGTGTCAACCCCCTTGGCACTGCTGTTGGCTGCTCTATCTTCCTGTAATAGTGTAATCTCTTGCTTCTGCTCCTACTTTGTTGCCAAGCCATGTAGTCCTCCTGCATCTCTTCTTTTATCTCTTAATCTCCTTTTACCTAAAAGCTGTGTCATATTTCTTGTTTACCGTTGCCTTCTTTATATTCCTTTTTTTGCTCTTTGATGTTTGATCAGATAAATGACAGGGTCACATAGCGGGAGCAGTGCTAAGCTTTACTTAAGGAGCAGTTGTTATTAAAGAGTAACCCTGCTCACAGATTGGTGGTTTACTTGGTCCTTACTGCTTAGAGCAGTATCTGTTTTAGGTACCAAAAAGAATATTTTTCATCCCCTTCAAATTAGATTGTCTGCATGTAAATGTGATGCATATGTCAGCATATTTTGGGAAGGAGTGAAGATGCATACTAATAAAACCTAGTATTGAGGAGTCTTATTATTATTATGGAGCTAATTAAAAAGTAAAAGGAGGCATGATAGGTTGACTTTCTAACCTTGTGATCTATAAGAAGATGAACAAAATCATCTATGTTGCTCAAGAATTCAGCGAAATACTAACTTTAATTTCTGCAAGATATTTCAAAGATGCTAATAATATGGTACAAATTACATTTATAGAGTGAAAATCTTTGCAGATGTAAACTCTCATTTATGTTGTTTCTTAGGATCCCGTCTGCGTCAAGAGGACACCCCACCCCGGATTGTGGAGCACCCATCCGACCTGATTGTTTCCAAAGGGGAGCCCGCTACCCTCAATTGTAAAGCAGAGGGGCGGCCAACCCCGACAGTGGAGTGGTACAAGGATGGAGAACGGGTGGAAACAGATAGGGACAATCCCCGTTCACAGCGCATGCTGCTACCCAGTGGCTCCCTCTTCTTTCTTCGCATTGTCCATGGACGACGGAGCAAACCTGACGAAGGTTCCTATGTCTGTGTCGCCCGCAACTACCTGGGAGAAGCTGTGAGCCACAACGCCTCGCTGGAAGTAGCCAGTAAGTGCAGCATGTCTTCCTATTTCCTCTTTGCCTCTAGTGTGGGTGTGAATGGAAGGGCTCTGGTTTAGATGCAGCTGAATGGCAGGCTCCAGTTTCCTCCAGTGTTTCTTTGCTCAATGTGTTCATTGAGTTGGATAATCTCTTAGGAGATGGGCAGGATGTGTTTGGCCCAGTGGTCTCCGTAGACCTGTGGAGCCATGGGGGAGAAGTGGCCTGATCATTCCAGGGTGAGTGCTTCTCTAAAGGGCCCTTAGTAGGTGGTCAGGAGCTATAATGGGAACAAAGCCCTTTCTGTTTTGGCCCCGCTTCTGCTTTTTGTCAGAGAGATAGATATGAGGTTTTATATCGAAAGCAATGCAATCATTGCATCTGTGTTAAGTCATCTTTTAACGAAGAGTTTTCCTACTCGTTTGATGATGTGTTATTATTGTCTGCCACAGTCACGCAACACCATGGTAGCTTCGATGTAAAGTAGATTTAAGCATCTCTAGGGTCAGTAAGCAGGCTTGGAGACATTACAGCGAGCAATATGTCTGGCAGTCAGTGGGTATGTAATGTAGGAAGAGAATAATCGTTGTAAATAATTTAGTCCTATTGTGAGTGGTGACCTGTGTTGACAAATTTGTTCTGATGATTATTTAAAGGCTGCTTTAGTTGGTGAGGTCAGCTTTTCAGACATATTATCTCCTTTGCTCTCTTGACTGAGAGTGAAGGCTGAGGAGAAGAGCTCAGATATCAACCACTCTTCCAGCATGCCCAGAGGCTGTCACCAACCCGCTCACTGTAATCTAATCAAGATGGGGAAAGAAAGAATTGTGTGTGTGTTGGGAAGTGTGCATGTGTGAGTGGATGCGGAGTGTGGGAGTTACAGGGTTGGGCATGGACTCCTGGCTTTTTGAGGGTAATGGTCTTGGGTATGAGGCATCAGCCAGATTGAGAAGGACTCCTTACTTTGTATTTTCAACTTTAAGTTGTATTAATGGGACATGTGGAGGATGCAGTACAAACTACTTGGCTGTTTCAGTATTTTTCAATCCTCAGTATCAGCTATGTGCAGTGTAAAGTAAGAAGCATTAGATAAGAACCCCTGACAGACATTTTTTTATCATTCATTTGGTTTTTATGGTGTATTTTATACATCTTAATGTTAAATTAAGAGTAGAAGTCTCCTTTCAGATGATCAGAGAGGAAATAAGCAGCAGAAATGCAATGCACAGGGGTGGTCCACTGGTTCGTTGTCCTGATTTTTAATGCCAGCCAAGCATGTCCGTACTATAATCACAATTCTGCACATTTAAATGTAATTATCTAAAGCACTTAGAGGTAATTGCAGAAATAAAATATGAATAAAAAATACAAGAGAATTGCTAAAAATATTTTTCCAAGTAGTAGAAGATATACCAAGTTTATTTTAGAGGTGGGATTTTCAAGGAGAAAAACAAGGCACTTGGCGAGACTTTCAAGAAGCAGAGGACAGAGTACCCCTGGCTCAGTCTCAAGTTCAGGCTGCTTATTCTGTATAAGGTTCAAACAGACCCATAATGACAAGCCACTGTGCTCCAGCCCTCTCTCTCCCTCTCGCTTACTTGTAGTCTCTCACTCCCCTCTCTTCAGCTCATGGCTAACGACATATAATTATGTTGTCGGAGCAACCAGGATGGAACCCCGTCGAAGAAGAAAAGCCGTAGAAAAAGAAAAAGTCCAGATACAGTGAAATTTCTTTACGAGGCTTCACTTAAACTCCAGAGTGGGGAAACTACAAGCCATAAATCTGACTCATGAGGACATATAAGAAGGTTTTAGAGCATTTTTGATCCCATGTTGTCATTTAACATGCCTGTCATACCTTAACTGTTATGAGTAGAACGTTGCAGACACAGTGTTTTACTCCAACTCAGTGTAAGTTGAGGGAACAACCAGGCTTTTAATTTCCAATGAAACTCCAAAAAAGGAAGTTGTGGTTTTAATTGTGTTTACTTTGCCGAGCTCTCCCCCTCTAACGTTTTCACTTTAAAAGCTAAAAACACAACTTTTTGAAGATGTTATTCTAAAAGGCTGGCTTTTACAGTTTCCCTTACTCACCAGCGATTGTTAACATAATCCGAGTTTCAACAAGTTCTGTTTTGTCAGGCTAGGAGAGCTAACCCAGTTTGTTTGGTTTATCATTAACCACAAGTACAGTGCAGCCCACAATCTCTCTATCTCAGGCTCTTAACCGAAATCCTGGCTAATGCATTTACCATGAATCCTATTTGCTTTGTGTTTTCAAACAAGCTCAAGATAGGATTCTTTTCTTATTATGTTTTTGTTCTTTGTATTGGAGATGTGGATGTCAAATAATGAGCTTCCTTTTTATACACAGTGACTGCTAGTTGAGAAAGAAAGTGTTTGACCTCACTGAAACCTTATCTTCCAGGGTTAACTTAAAATGTATTTGAAACACTGGTATTGTGTTTCATAACATGTGCATCCTAAGATGTCATTCATGCCATAAACAAACACTGAACAAACACTGAGGTGAAAAAAAAAAGTCAGAGATTTTAAAAGTACAAGAAAATGGGCTCACTCGTATTTAAAAGTTTCAGACAGATACAAGAGCTCAATAAAATATGTGTGCAGTTTGCTTTGTATTCTGTGATATGTCACAGCAATTTCCTTTGCTGGTACTCAGCATGCGGCCTTGAGAGGCTCTATGAATAGCTTGTTTCTCTTTTTCTGGATGCAGAGATAGCAAAGTGAGGTAATGGACGGCACACTGCACCACTTGAGCGGGCGATAACCTCAGGGCCTGCTGTCTAGTGGCCTGGCTGCATGCACAGTGCTGACCGCACAGGGTTGGCTGCAGGCCGCATATCCACACACAGAGTCGTCTCCAGAGGCAGGGTTTACTTTTTACAGCCACCAACAATAGAAGCAAAGGGATGTTTACTTGAATTTGGTCCACTGCACAGCTAAGTTTATCTCAGAATGGCATTGATCTTGATGCTTATGTAAAATCTCTGTCACCGTGTGCAGCCAGCTGGCCTCGCTGACTCTGTGATTAGAGGGGGGAGGTCAGGGCTTCGGATATGTTGAAGGAGGCAGAGTTCACCCTAACAGATTTGGGGCCATGCATAAGAGTCATCTGCAGAGCGGGGGACAGTTGGCTGGCATGCGCCAGTCTAAAGGCAGCAGGGCCACCTCCCACTGATCTGAGGACTCGCCTGTCTGTCATGCAGGAAATCCCTTGTTGTACATCTGTTGGCTCTCAAATACTCTGGGTCTTTATGTTGTCCCCTTCAGCGCAACCCCTCCTCTTGACACATAACATCTGATTTTACTCAATCTCACAGTTCTTTTTATCCCTGCCCTCACCCAACTCCTCTCTTTACTTCTCAATTGTTCTCTACTGCTGTAAAAAAACAAGCTCTATGACTGAAACAGCCTCTGTCACTATTCAGTTGCACAGCAATTATTTATTTGTTGAGGTGTTTACTTTTCCTAAACTTATTACAAGTTTGGCAGTATAGTGGAGCAACTTGGTGCCTTTGAATTTCATTGACTTTCTCACACCTCTCCCACCATTTCTGTTATTTATGGGATGTCGTGTGAACTCCTTTTAACCTCTTTTTTCTATGAGGGCGTTCCAAACATAAAACGAGTCTATGAGGTAAAGAGAAAGTATAAGTGAGTTAAAAAAAAAAAAGAGAGAGAGAAACAGCAGAGAACAAGAGAGCAGAAAGGAAAAAATCAGGACAGCTAACTCCAGCAGAAGCAGCAGTGACTGTGCTGGCAGGCTGCCAGGGGACTGGAGGCAGAGTGTGTTACTGCTCTGTGGCAGTTATTTGTCTCAGGGAGGTTCAGAGCAAATTGGTGCAAACGGCACAGCCAGGGTCTGCTTCATGAGTCAACATGCAGCCGAGGCGTGGGCTCCACACCACAGACCCTCCTTGGCCTCCACTCCAATCTGTTTTATGTTGGAATGCAGACCCTTCCACAATTTCAAAGCCCGGTGGTTTGTATGTGTGTGTGCGTCTGTGTGTATGCTCATGCTTGTCAAAGCTGAACTCTTCTTGCTAAGAAATGTTTCATAACAGTGTAAAAAAGTTTTGCATGCTTGCTGTTGGCTTTCAAACAAATCCATGTTTATTCATATAATGGAATGTATTTTAATTTTGGTTTATCTTGGTGAATATTTGGTTCATGTGCACTGTTGTTCAAGGCTGTTTGAGTCCAGTGCTGTTACTCTTAAAATTACAGTAAATAGGAAACAACTGGCTACTGACTAATTACCCCTCCAACACTGTGAGCTTAGTCTTTGTAAAACCTCGGAAGACGAAGATATTTTCCACACATGCATTTCAATTAGTCCTCTTTTAATCCATATATGCAGAGAGAGATTTTTATCATTCATGTTGCGTGTGGTCTGTTGAATGCAGCATATTTAGTACTTCAGGGTGTTGGCATAAATCAATGCAATCTTTGTCATTAAACATGCAGCATCTATTTGCTGTGTTTGGTCAATACCTGATTGCCATTTTGAGTGGAGAATTTCTACAATACGCTACAAGACTTGCATTACAAAATATGAGTGGTGCCTCTAATAGCATGCTGTGTTCGTTACTGACCTAAATATGTACCTTTTAAAACTTTTACAATGTTAACTAAATATGCGTATGACACATCCTGGCAGATATTGGCTGACATAACTGACCCAAAACACAGATGTCACTCTGTGCAGTGACAGCAGCCTGAAGGGAAAAGAAAGAAGATGCTCATGTCTGTTTTAGTCATGTAAAATGCGTCAAATGTCACACTGATTTGCGGATTTTTGGAAGATGGTTTTCACGAACACAAAGGCATAACCTCGCCCACACACAGCCCATTCTCGCCAAAACAAGATGCAAGCTGGCTAGATGCAAGGCCAAACACTGAAAGAGCTCACCAAGGGAAAGAGAGCAGCGCAGCAGCGAAAACGAGCCAGAACAGGGAGGGTAGCTTTTTTAAAAGAGTTTTAGATGCTCTGTGTGGTTCTCAAGCCAACACTGGCACCTAGCCTGAAGTGCAGAGTGAGAGAAAGTAGTATGAATGGATTGGTTCATACAAGAATGAAACCTTGGATAGGACGAGGTTGTATGAGGCAAGACTTCTTCTGTTTGGGGAGTGTGGGAGTGTGTCTGTGTATGTGTTTGATTCAGTCAATCTGTCAGTGTGTCTACACTGGTCTACTGAACAATGTCTAGCAGAGTGTTGTATGAAGTAGGGTGTACATGAGCTAAAGGGGCAGGTGTACAGACATGGGTAAAGGAGCTTGCCAAAAGTTCCATCAATCACTCCATGCTCCACCCGTCTCTGACAGCCTACTGGGCCAGGGAAGACAGGGGAGACAGGGGAGACACAGCTTCCAAAAGTACGCCAAAACCCCTTCCATCCCTCCTTCTGGCTCTTTTCTTACTACAGAAATGCAGGATGAAGAGAAAGCTCGGCACAGCTTATGATAATGAGTCAAGGAAAATGCAAATTAATAGAGCAAGAAAAAATTTAATTTGATTCCATGTGATTCCCACTCTGTATCCTCTTATCTGTATTGTAAGATTGTCACAGGTGGAATTTGTGAGGAAATTGCACCATAAAAACAATAACTACAGGGCTTTGGTGAATAATGTACTTTTTAAACATGACATAAAATCTTTCCTCAGAAGGCAAAGCTTGAGTCAGTCCCTTCTAGTGTGATAGATATTCAGTTATTGGAAGTATAATCCATCTCTCTCTACATTTATATTGAGATAGAGAAAGAAATGCATTATATGTGCTAAGCACAGCTGTTTCACACTGACATCCTCTTCCTTTTTGCCTTTTGGATCTCCTCTCAGTATGCATTGATATAGAAAATGGCTGGTCTTTGTTAAGGAAGGGAAAGCTGACTTACGCAGTCCACTTGAAGCACTTTCTTCTGTTTCTGTGAAGATTTTGCAGTCTATCCATTTGCACAGGATGACATTGCCCAGATATTTCAAGATGTCTTTGAAAATGCAGAGCTACTGCACAGCTTTCTGTTTGGGTGTCTGGGCCCTTCCCTAAACTCATGTGCGTCAGAGCTGTTTCTGTGTCGCTACAGTGAGGGCTTATTCATCTTTATGTAATCCTTTCCTCTGGCTGTAGTACAGAGCAGGATCATGGGTAGGATGGGTGCAGGGTCCCAGGATAGTGAAGTATGATATTAACATTATGAAGTGCTAGTCTAGAGCAGATAAGATAAAGCATATGAGCTCTTGAGTCCAGTGGTCCTGTACTGCAACGCCGATAGCAGAGTACTCTCACTTCCTCCCCTCTTAAAAACCATCTATATTGTCCTTGTGTGCATGTTTGAGTGAGTGTATTTTTATGTGCATCTTTTATCAACATGCTTCCACATTTGTTTGAGGTGTGCCTTTGGCTCTGCTCCACATGTGATAAAAGCTCTCGGTGGTAAGCTGTGTGTCAGTGCCTGTGAGAACCAGATGAATGTATGCTGCTGACTCTAATCTCCACTTCTTCAGCGGAGACCTGGGTATTACTCTTGTTGTGAGGTGTAATCTCCTCTTGGTCTTAGCCCCTCCTGTGGCCAGAGAAGCTGTGCGTGTGTGTGTTTGTGTGTCTGCGAGGTTTGTGCATGTGTACGTGCTGGCATTCTGGTGTCTGGTCATATGACGAGGTGTTCTGCTCTGTGGACATGCTCTGGTTATTAAACCTGGGTTAAGCCCTCACTTGAAACCTTCTATCATGCTCCTCGATCCGAGACGATGGAGTTAGAGAGGATAAAGGGGTTTGGAGACTGGAACTTCTGGGTTTTTTCAGCCAACATTATGGCAAAGTTGGAAAACTGTGCTCAGGGGGCATACTGAGTCCACTTTTACTGAGCGAGTATGGACCTTGTGGTGGCTGTTTTTTCCCTTGTCTTCACTGTTTACTCCTAAGAGACAGACCACCAATTTGTCACCTACTGATAGTTTTTCAGCTACACTCCAAATCTTAGCAGAGTGGAGAAATCAGCTGTGACATCTAGCTTGGTTTAAGTACAGAAAGGGTACAACACAAGGCCAGAGAGTTACAGGCACCACTGTAGTTTCTCCAGAATACTAAAACTGAGTTTTAGTTGCTTTTCAAAACCAAACTAAACAAGTTATGCAACAATAAAGTCATCATTACTCTCAAAATGCCCCCCCTTGCTCTCTTTCTTTTTCTTGTGGTAGAGATAGTAGTCTGAGGGGGTTAAATCAGGTGGGTTAAATGGGTGTTAGACGAGTTCAAATCCTAACTCCTTAAATATTGCACAAAGGCCCATGTTATTTATTTTCTCAGACAGTGCTGACTTCAATTTTTAATTACCTGAAACAGAAAAACTAGAAAACTTGTTTACTTCAAACTTTTCACATAGTCACTCAAATAGTTCAACTACATGTGCAAATAAGTAGAGCTGTTTAACTCTTCTCTTTACACTTAAGGTCATGAACTTGCCAATCATACTCTTGACATGGACGGTATCTGTCATTTGTAGATTTGTAAGGTTTGTGGAGTTTGTTGATTCTGCTCAGGTTCAATAGACTGATGACAGAGGAAACAGCGTCTGGGCCACACTTGTGCTGTATTAGCCTCTACCTGATATACGTTCCCTTTTCAACGTGCTGTTTTCTCTCTCTCTTTTTCCTCTATATTGCTTTTCCTCCCTCTGCATTTCCCCCGCTGTGTTGCTTTCTTCACTCAGAGAGAGAAAATATTGAGGCAAGAGAGAGGCAGAGTTTATTTCCAGGACCCTTGTGAAGGAGAAGAGATGGGAAAGGGGGGTGGGGGGGTGGGGGTGGGGTGACATTTGAAATTTTATCAGAGTTGTAGCATGTTGCCGAGCCTGAAGCAAGACAGACGGAAAGAGCTGGTGAGCTAAGCGGCAGAAACCAACACTGATAATGATCTGTCCTGTGTTATCTGACTACAAATGAAATGCAGTCTACTTGCTGCTGACTGCGGATAGTCAGAGCCCTGCCGTCAGTCAATGACGAATGAAAACAGGGGTTACATGATGGCATTCGGTTGTCATCTAATTGTCCTTGGTTGCTGTGGGAGCTAATCTGATCATTAATGCAACAATTGGGAGAGAATGAGTTTCTCCTTGTTGGGTCACACACACACACACACAAGTGTGTCCTAAAATAGGATCGCATGAGTGAGACTTGTGGCTCATTATCACAGTGTAGTTCTTAAGCAAGCTTTTTGGTACCCTGACCTTTTCTGTAATGCTGGCAGTTCATTTCTAAACCTCAGATATTCAACATGCTAGGTCTCAAATTACAAATGAAGGGATTGACTCCATTACCACAGTAATACTGCACTAATGACAAAGGACATAAAAAGAAATGGATGAACAGTAAAAGCAACAAACCAACAGCGAACATAAATGAAAATATGCAGGTCACATCTGACAGATTTTAATGACTTGTTTAAACATCTGTCCCATCTTATTAACTTAGAGAATGTTGTTTACACACCTCAGGCTTAAAAACATGTGCGGGGAACATAATCAACTTCACTGGAGTGTATGTAAACATATACAATAGTCTAATTAGGACCACAAGGAGAAGGGCGGCTCGACCGAGCGATGAATAGAGCAGATACACTCTCACCTCGTCTTTGTGCCTGTTGACCTTTCCAAACAGGGTGTGGCAAGGACACAAAAGGATCTCCATGTAACCATATACTGCAAAGAGCTACATAAAAGACAGACAGGGGGACGTCATGTGTAAAAGGAGGAAAGTAGAGAGGATCCATTCAAAATTCAAACAGTAGTCAGTTGCTGTGGGTAAGTTTGAAATAGCTGACATCTGACTCAGTGAGGCCCAGTATTGTATGACCACAGTGCTGCTGTTAGGCTCGGGGGTGACATTTCTTTTCTCCCTTCCAGACCTCTCTCTCTCTCTCTTGCACTAGTATCAGATTCTAATCTGTCAGTGGTGCCTCAGCTCCATTTAGCCGATTGGCTCCTGTCTGATGGATGGGTTAGAAAGCCCCTCAGTGACCAGGGGATATAGCTAGTCCTTTTCCCAGAGTTCTTCACTTCCCTTAAAAAGCTTAGGATTTGACACTTACCTTTCCCAGTTTTTAACTCACATTTAATGATTATCCCCCTCTTCTACTCTTGGAACAGTGTTGATCACTCTTAAGGTGAGGCTATGTGGAACTTCACAATTTCCCTACATCCTTATAACATAACCTCTAGTGCCCGTTTGGACTTTCTCCATGATCATTATGCCAATAATCATGGTGTGGTTGCAGATGATCTCGGGACCTGGCCTTTTGCGTCCAGTCTCGTTTTTCCTTACCAATGGGATTAGTGGAGAGTGCCGACTCTGCAGGTGGAGTCGTAAGTTAATTTGCCCCACTGTTTGGAGCTATAATAGCTTATTGATTGCCTGACAGAGATGCAAGAAGCAGCATGGAAGGGCACAGAGAGGGTAGAGAATAAGTTAATCATCGCTCAGTGTGTTGCCAGGATTTAATCACATTACCCAAGGTTCTCCACTGCCATGTAAATTCATTTTCAGCCTTAGGAGTTGGACTGACTGCCTTGAAAAGAGGGGACCCTGCTGATTTCGTGAAACCTTTCCTCAGCTGCGGTCTGGTCCCTGCGGGCCTGGTACTCCATGCCCGGCACCCGCCTCAATCCTGTGGGATGCATGCTCCCTGCTCAGGGGCCCGGCTTAATTCATGCTAAGCTGTTGGGTTAATTTTAGCTATGCTACCCAGTGGTGAACTCCATCTGCTATAGCTCTGCTCTGGTTGTCTGAAAAACATCAGTCTGGCCTCCATGATTCAGACCATAACTGAGGGACAGCTGGTTGAGCCATCACTCATTTCTTCCACTACTCTCTCCCAGGCTAAAGTGCTCCTGTGCAGTTTGGGCAGTGCATGTGTATACAGTCTGAGCAGTGAAGGTTTGTGTGTGTGTGTGTGTGTGTGTGTGTGTGTGTGTGTGTGTTTTCCTTAGAGGAACTCTGGCCCATTAGCACTGCCATCATATAAGCATTCTCGCTGCAGCTGGTTACCTGGAAACTGCACATGCTACTTTTATTTTACTGGTGCCCCTCTAGCTGCCAGCACAGATGGAGAGAATGCTCCCCCATTTTAACAGCTTCAAACAAAGCTGCCATTAACACTGTGCCGTACATCAGTACGCCAACTATTGCAGAGCTGTGTATCTCTCCTAATCCTAGAGTGACCAACTTAGACTGATTGTGCTATCATTCAGGACAAAAATTCTCCACCCCCCACATTTAAGGTTCTCTGACAGTATCACCATACCTTGTGTTTACACAGAAAGCAGCAAAACCAGGTTCAGCAGCAGTTGGAGTTTGCCCATGCTTCACCCTGTCTTTTATCAATCTGTCTGCACTCAAATGCTCAGCTAATCAAAAGTTAAACAATGGCACAGGAAGTAAAGGAGTAAAAGAGTGAGATCATGTAAACACAGAGACAAAAAAATTTTGACCTTACACCCCATCACAACCACAAACTGTCACTGACCTGATGGCTAAATTCCTATCTGGCAAAAACAGGATCGACATCTGGCAAAAATGTTCACCTTAACTCAAATCTTAACCTCTTGGGTCACATCACCACCAGGACTCTTACTAACATGTAGATTACTCTCTCTTCAGAAAAGCCTTGATGTGATTCAAAATAATTGCGCGGAATCTGGTGCTTTGAGATCAAACGTGCAGAAGGAGCGATGGGAAGCAACAACAAAGACAGGGATAAAATGTTGAATAGAAAATAGCGGACAAGCTGCAATTAAGCTCGGGATGAGAAAGTAGATGGAGGTGGCTCCAGTTGGACAGAGAGTCTCTCTTGGATCATGAGAGGAAGATAAGGGGACAGGTGGCGTTCTGTTCTCTCAAAGATCTCCGACAGCTGGCAACTCTCTTGCTATAAGCATGCTGCCATAGAATGTATGTGTGCGTGTCCCTAAAAGTGTGATATGCGTGTTGTGTGACACTTGTTTGTGAGTGCATGCGTGTTTATGGCTGCATGTGCCTGCATTTGGTGACTATTTGAATACTTGCCAGTAGAGATATTTCCCTAAAGTCAGTTTTAATTCTCATACCTAGGCTTTTTTTTCATAGGTGTCTTATTATATTTTTCTACTCAATGGCAGCCCCGTGGCATGGAGCCGTTATATACCAGTCTGTCCTACTTTAATATTGCTCTTCCTCCGTGCTGCCATTTCAGTGTGTAGCAATAATCTGTGAACGCCTAGCAGGTTGATTCCTGTTCTGACCCCATTTTGACTTAAGGAGTGGTCTATTAATTTACGTTGTCTAATGTTTGCATTCTCTGTTGCCACTTACCCACCTCCCTGTCTTTTTTTTGTTACTTTGGACTCTGTCCGTGCTTTACTGCTCAGGATTAATGTTAACCCATTGATTTCCACAGTGGAATTTAAAGTACCAGGACCAGTACTGGTACTAAAGTGGTTAAAAAGGCTGCAGCTCTAGTTTTAAACAGCCAGTTTTAGTTGTCAGTAACAAAGATTAGCCTTTTTTCAATTTTGCATTAAAACACTTCTGGAACAACAGGTTAGACATAATAGATCCTCATAAAATGTATTGCACAGTATGGACACCGTATAGACAGTATCAATTCAAAAAGATGAGTCGCTTGTTTGTAGTCCAGTAATGTGCTTTCCTTAGAGACATTTTATGAAGTATTTCTGTGGTACTTTTAAAATGAATACACTGGCACAAAGGCACTCAATTCAGATGGAGAGGCATTGTGGTTGTGCTTCCTCTTTTACAATGCAAAAACACTGCTCTAGTCAACAATGTAAAAACTGGTTCAATGTCAGAGATCTCCTTTTTCCATAAATTTGGATTCCACTCACTTTAAATATCTATCTCTGGGGCTCTGTTCTCAACCTTTGTCTTGGTGAGATCTTTCTTTTGTCGTCATGGGGCTACTTAAACATTTTTTTTTTGTTCACCTTTGTGAGTCTGCATCAGCTTGTTCGATTTTCAATCATCTCCCGAACCATGACTCCTTTTTTTTAGAATCAGCCATCACCCACCCAAATGCTGTTGCAGACCAGGCCTACCTCAACTTCTTACCCCCCCCTCCCCTCAGCAGAAACATGTGCCCTGCCAAACCACTTAAACTGCTGAGAAATGACCTGAGGAACATGACAAAGAGCTCAACCCGGCCTTCAAAATTTAGGTATTCATTTGTTTTAAGTTTTCTTTTAAACTTGATTTCAGGACCAGTGAACACTTTTTCCATGTGAGGCAAATGCCAGGATAACAAACAAGCCAAAACAGAATAGACCCAAAATTCCTCTGTGTTGGCCTGGCAGTATGAAGTGTTCATGTACTCTGGTGGAGTTCTTTACTGTGTTGGCTTTGGGCTCGTTCCACATACAGCTCTGTTTGATTGGGAGGTGTAGTGGAAGCCACCGAGAAGAGCTCGTGTCATCTCAGTGGCAGACTGCTTTTGTTTGCAGAAAAGAAAAAAAGATGGTACTAAATGGGCCAGAGGTGGTTATTTGCTGTTGGCAAACAGACTCTGTCCTCAGCGGTGAGGCATTCAGTTGCCACTGTGGCCTGACAGCTGGCTTTTGGCCCGTGGTGCTGCAGTGTTGGTTCACAATGCAAGTTGCTCTTAAATGTAATTCATGCTCTTAAACTCTTCATGGTCATCATGCTCTGGTGGAGCCTCAGATTAAAGATTCCCCTCAAGCACTGCTTTTGGTCAACACAATGGGAATCCATTTCTTGATTGATGTTAACTGCTATTGATTGATGTCAACTGTTATTAGTGCTCTCTCGGTTTCTGTGTGTTTTACCAGTGGTTTCTTTGAAGTTGCTATGATTTCTTTCTGCTTCCACCTTCAATGGAACAGTTGGGCCACACCTGATCCATTGATGTTTCACGCCCCAGAGGTCACCTTGACTAGGATGCCCTCTTTGTGGCACAGGAAGTTTTTCATATGCAAAATTAAATGACAGTGTTTTAAGATGAAAGCGCTTGCTGCACCAGTACCATCTGTGTTCACTCTTAACCTTCCCCTCTCTCTGCTCCTTCTCTCTCTCATATATATATATATATATATATATATTATTTCCCACCTGTTTTGATTATGAAATAACCACCACTACACATGAATCATGGTGATGGGCATGTAGTCCTGATTTGATCACTGGTTAAAGTAGTCCAATAATGACATTGAATGTCTCTTCAAGACTATAATTACACTTACCCTCAGTCCATCAGGCAAACATATCTCATCATTTATGCAAATTGACTTCATCAAGGTTTCTGTCTGCTTATTCTCTCTGAAACTTTCATCTCATCAGGTAATCATTTAGACTAAAGCTCCATGTAATTAACAGCTTTTAAGACAATTCTGCAGATCAATAATTTTGCTAATTGCTTTGGGTTGTTCTTACACACCCCGCCTCTTAATGGAACTTGTTATAAGGAGGAAGGTTTTTTGTCTGTAGTATAATAACAACTATGCTTGTATAGTTTGTTTTTTATGCAAGAGTGAGCACCAAGATTTACTCTTTACTGTCTCTTCCTGTCCTTGAGACACGTGTTCAGTGTCTGTCCTTCAGTATCTGATTGACAGAGTTCTTTTTCTGATAAATAGCAGAGAAAGAATGCAATGCTGGAATAATGAGTCCTTTGCAGTGACTACATCACACATTACTTGGACTCTTTTTCGATTCACTTTGCCACAAAAAGAATTTCTGCTGCAGAACTTTCAAGCTGGAATTGTATCAGAAAATATGGTTTCCTTTCATCCCACAGAAGATTTCAGCTATTTCCCCTTAGGCAAAGCCACATAAAGCCAGCTTTGTCCTCCAGACACACAGACGTTATTATAGCTGTCCTCATATGACTATAAATATATTCATTTTGAACATCAACTGTTATTCATCTTGACCATAAAGTTGTAAAGAGTCCCATAACAACCACTTTGGCATGTACTCTAGGACGCAAAGGAAATGTCAGCCATGACTTTTTTGTGATACAGAACTGTAAATTTAGGTCTGTGCACTCAAGTATTACAGCAGTGTTAGTGTCACAGGGTGGAAGCCAGTCAGACACAGTGTCACACATTTGTAGAAATTCTACTTGCCTGCCACAAATGGCTGTACATGTAAGCGTTTGGTATTTTCTAAGTTTGTGGGTGATACTGTTGATTTATCCATAAATTGTTCACATGCAAAGTTGCTTTCTGATTTGTTAAAAACAGCAGATCTTTCACTTGTATTTACGCAACAGAACAAGCTTTTTTGAGAAGGTGTCAGGATTCTCCAAAAAGATGTGGAAAATCAGAGAGGCTGGCCACAGGTAGAGAAAAATGTAGGCCAAGTTCTCAGCAGATAGCTTTTGTGTATCCCGTTGTCTGGAAACTCTCACAGGAGAGGAGATCAAGGTGACCATTTTGCACATTCCAAACAACCCCAGAGCCCATGACCACTGGCTGCTCATTCCTGAAGGCAGGCAGAGCCAAGCATAAACCCTTAAAGCAGGTTTTAAACAAACAGTCTGGCAAGCAGACTGTGTGTGGCTTTTCTGCTCAAATGCCTCTGTCTTCCTCTCTGCTGCTCTCCAGAGCCGTGTGTGAGCGGCGCTGTATCCCTGTCTGATTTATCTGTGCAAGGTGAGATAAGACACTCCCTCAGCCCGTCTGTTAATCCTCTCAGCCACAGATGCAGAATGAGCATCTGTGCAGCGTGTAGACAAAAGGTTTGCTGGATGGAAATGGTAGACCAGACATTCAATACACACCTGTATTACCTCAACTATCTGGCTTTTCGGAGGAATTCAGTGAAGTAATTGGAAAATATGTTATCTTAACAGGTTCCCCATTGGTCATGGGGTTTCGGAGACAGGGAATGTCAAGGGATTTGACAAATTTCAAGTCAAGGATTATCAAGCCATTTTTCAAATGTGTAATTTTAACTGAATTGTTTTTCCAACTTTTTCACATAAGACGTCAGTTTGCAGCAGAATTTCTCCTCAGTGAACCAGAATTAGCAGAGCAAGACTATTCATCACTTAAGAGATTTTCTGAACTTCAACATGTAAGGAAACAATTTTTAGTTTATACAAATTCTTCATCCGAGTTAATGAAAAGTCAAAGAATATCACATCCAGGCCTTGGTGGAACCCAGTCACATGGTGTGCAATGCAGCGCCTTATTTTCAAATTTTTCCACACTGAAATCATAGTTCTTCTTATTCCCTTTTGGTCTGTAGAGAGTGCTCATAGTTGCTAAGTACTGTAGGAAAATAATCATCCGTCAGCTTTGATGTCAATTTAATAGACTGTTCAGGTGCATGTCTGAAGAACTAAGCTAAACAGATGCGCACAGAGGTTTTTTTTATTATGTGAATGATCACAAGTGAATCTGTGGAACAAAGTGAGATGGATGAGACCCAAGGGAAAACCTTTCAGCCTGGATGAGTGTGTGTGCATGTGTGGGTGGGTTGGTGGAAGTGTGGATGTGTGGTATATGCATGTGCACTTTTGGATGTATGGACACACACCAGATGAAACCAATTTTACATCCTCGACATGCGGGTATTCATCAGGAAGCTTCAGCATCACTCTGTCCTGCTGACAGCATCCGTTTGTAATTGGCTGTCAGACTGAGTACTTCCTCTGTTGGTCCAGACCAGAGACATTTAACTCTAATATGGACAATAAAACGGTTTGGCCCCTGGGTCAGCAACACAGTGGTTAGCTTGGTAAGAGAAGAAAAATTACTCATATTTCCTGAACTGCATTTTGCCCCACATGCATGCTGCATCGCTGAACTTCAACGATTGCCCCCAGCTGCCCTCTTCTTACCACTATCAACCCTTTGTTTCTGATCCAAAGAAGTTTCATCACCACATTTGCGAAAATTACAGGGTTCGGCATCGAGATAATGAAATTTTGTTGCACATTGTGTATTGCTTAGGGTGAAATTACACTTTAGGTGATGAGTGAAAGTGGGTTCACATTGTGCCTTAATAGTGTACACCTGTAGAGCATCAAACTAGCTGGATGTCATCAAAGTAATCAAACGAACTGTGCTATCAAGCAGAGTTTCTCATAAAACACTATTAATAAAAAGAGCTCTGCTTTACAAGACCCTAATTATTTATGGTCAGTTGCATGATGAGCAGTAATCACCTAGTGATTAAAAATAATATGAAATCTAACAAATCTAGATACAGATGACTTCACTTGTGCGCCCATCAAACATGCACATTGGCACTGTTAGGCAAAGACTGATATGGAAGTTTCATAGACAGAGTACATTGTGTTCAGCAATGGAAATAGAAGCTCTTCAGCTGTATCTCTTTGATGTAGTAGACAAAAAGCAGAGATAGTGTCCCTGAAGAGCACTTATGTTCAGGATATACCCCCCCACCCCACCCCTCTCCAAGGCCCAGCAGCTATCATTTTTAAAAGCAGTGTTTTTTACTGTACAGTAACTACCATTTACATGATAATGCTCCTGGGATATATAAACCACTAACACCACCATGTATTCCACTCTTTCCACTCTTTTTCCCTCACTGTGGTGCCTATTATTACACTGTGCATACTGGCACAGAACTGGATACTAAACAAGTGATAAGAATAAACAGAGTGGGTTTAGGTTTCCAGACTTTACTGGCCCTTGCAGTTCTCAGTCCTTTTTTCCACTGTAGTGTGGTCTTGTTTTGGTGATCAGCCTCTGCCTGGTGCTTGCTGCCAACTGTTATCTGTCAGTGAAAGAGTTGGGGGTCCTCCATCTCCCTTTCCCTTCTCTTTGACCTCTCTCCTTGCACCTTTAATCCTGTCTGTCTCTGTTTATAAACTTTATACATTTTAACAGCCGGTGTAGAGAGAAAGGCGGGTTTAGGGGCAAAGAAACTTCTTTTTTTTATCTTTCTGAGCCCCACTTCTCAGCCAGCAGGGAGAGACCTTTTAAGGGCTTAAAAATAATCACTGGCTATTTTCAGTGAGTGCTTTCTAATTGAGCCTAGACTGACCCTGAAAGTGACCGTGCCGTCTGGTTTCCATCGCAGCACTCGATTGAAATGGTAAAAGTGGACAGAGATTCAACTCATTCTTATTTATTTATGTTTGGCCGTCCCCTGTTTTGCATGGCCCAGCGGTGGATTAACACTCTATAGATGAGTCCACAGTGGAGGGGCCCCACTTCCCTGACACACTCAGGGGGGCTGGAATGTGCAACATACCACCAGGACTAATGGTGTATGAGAGGGGGTGGTATGAGCTGTCTACCTCAATACACCTCTTCACTGTGTGGGGAGCTTTGCATGCTGCATTTCTCCAGTTCTCAGCCTCACAGTGTTTTGTGCTCTGCAGTATACAGTTTCAAAACGTACCTCTGACAAATAGCAGCATAGTCGGAAATCCCAGCACAGTTTTTATGCAGTGTGCAATCTGAATCTCACTAGTGACACTGGCCAGAAAACGGACGTTTTTAGCCCTGAGAAAAAGTCCTCTTGTAAACAACGCTGACAGCATGCTTGCTTACTGGGAAGTTCGAGCAGGATGCAGGATCTTTGTAGGTCAAACACATCTGTCATGGCCACAACACTATGTCCATTTATTCTGGTTTTACATGCTGCATGCTGTCAAACTCTGAATGACAGCTCAATCTGCTGGATTATATAAGAACTAAGCCACTGTGTAATTGAATATTAGTTAAATCCTTACCATACTACTGAGATTTGACCTAAAAAAAAAAATCCCCAAATCTGTAATTGGAGTACAGTGCCCCCCTAAGGCATCACAGTTGGTCCTCTTCTATTGTATTTATCTCTGTTTAATTAGGGTTCACTAACTTTTTTTTTTTTTTTTTTGCTTCAGTTATCTGGGGTCTTTCTGAAGGATTGACCATCTGTTTATCTGTTTATATTTGCATTGTTTTGGCTTTCAAACACATTTTATGTTAGGATGACTGTGAAATTTTACAGAGATCATCTGGCTTCGTTAACTCATAGCCTTTAAACATCTTTGTGCACAACATAAAACCGCATATGAATAAAATATCAGAATGGGCTTTGTTCATCTTTATTTTGTATGGGCTTGGCCTGCCTGCTTTGCTGCTTTAAAAAATATTCTCTTCAGTCTAATAAGGACAAAGTAAGAAGTGCTGAAGTTAAGTGAGAAAAAGGAGAGAATGGGGGCCTTGTTTTAGAGTCTGTGGAGAGTTAAACTGACATCTTCTCTGCATAATGTACTTTACAGTGAGCTGCCTGATTAATGCAGAGGAGTATTTAAGTGGCGCCGGGAGGACATCAGCTGAGACGGCAGTTGTTTGATAAAACATCTCTAATTAAAATCTGTGTTTCTCTCCGTTTGTTCTTTGTATATATTATCTGTATTTTACTTGGCACTCTTGGGAGCAAGATAAATTGCATTAATTAAGTTCAGCTCCAAATGAGCCATTTCTCTGTGTTTAGTGACATTTGTTGCCGTACATTTCCCTGCCTGCTAATTGAAAGACTTGTTAAAGGTATCAGCCAAGAGATTTCAAAAACCCCATCTGTATCCCTAAGTTGTTTCTCCATATCATAATCACTATGCAGATGTCTGCTGCAACTGTTCAGTTTTGTCCTCAGTTGATCAACAGGATGTGTGTCCTTCCGGGGTGTACTGGGAGTTAAGCAGGAAAAACACAGGTCACTAGTTTGACTATCCCTCAGGCAGCAGCCACAGGATAAGGCAAAGAGTAAAGGGGAGGCAGTAATATTATCTTAGCCAGTGATGGTAGCAACTGGTTTTTTAATAGTCTATCATTTTGTGTCCTGCAGCTCAATAAGTTTCCCCCATAGATGCTTCTCCCATTGCAGCCTCACAGTCACCCTCTCACTCCATTCTCCAAACCGCTCTGCAGTAAAATTAGATTTTATGATTTTGGGTCATTGCAGCTTCCTGAATACTGTGTACCAGGGATGCATAAAAAGTTCTGGATACTTAGCTTGAAACCACCACAACGTATGACTAGTAAGTTCAGAGATGGCAGCATGAAGTACTGTACTTCAGTTGTTTTATTTTGTTCTATTTTTCAGAGGCACAATTTACCACATCCATGTTTTTAATTTTTAATGCTGCTGCCGCAGAGCTTCAATGACAGAAAAAAATATTTAATTATTTTTTAAAGAAATAATTAAAAGTAAAGACACATACAAACAAACTGCGACTGAAGTGTCTCTCTGTGACCCATTATTGTAATCTGGACATAATGTGTATTTCGAGAAGAAGGGGAAACAGACATGACGGATGTATGGGAGGGTTCATCTCAATACGCTCAGCAGGGTTGCCAGATAA
This sequence comes from Ctenochaetus hawaiiensis, assembly GCA_029783645.1. Lineage (NCBI taxonomy): Eukaryota > Metazoa > Chordata > Actinopteri > Acanthuriformes > Acanthuridae > Ctenochaetus > Ctenochaetus hawaiiensis. The sequence continues at coordinate 19,500,555 of JAPZDY010000024.1, forward strand.
TGCGGGCCACTTAATAACTATAGGGGAAGGAGGGACATGACTTTTTTTTTCCACACAGCCTGTTATTTACAAAATCTGAATGCCAGATCCCCATCTGTTAAAGCCAAATTACAGCAGTGCTGTGCATAATTCCTCTGCATTTAGAGGGATTTTTCTTTTGCATATATTATCATTGGATATTCTTTGTGAGTGATGAAAATACATAAATGTGTTGCACAAAGTTGGAGTACAACTTATTCTTTATTATAAAAAAAAGCAAAAGTAGAAAACAGCATTTTTTTCTGTAATTGCAGGCTGTTTTTCTTTCTGTCATGCTTTTCTCTTTCTGGCTCAGTATCTCTCAGGACTCTCTCTGCCCAAGCAGTGGTAGAGTTGACATTTACCCCTCCTGTAGACAAAGAGGGCTGGCAGAGTGAATGGGGAATAGAGGGAGTAGCCGGCAACTCCGGGGCACAGGCCAGATGGATTAACTTGAAAGGCATGGCATTGTAAACCAAATTCAAATTAATCCCTTTTTTGTGTCCCTTGATGGAACAATGGTTCTTTCCTGGGCCTCAGAGAGACATTGACGCTGAGGGGAGAGTCAGACCTTCACCATATCCGACACTCTATTCACATCACTGCTCTCAATTACCTGCCACAGAAATAAGGCTCTTTCTCAACACTGAAAAAAATTGCGTCTCATAATTTCAGGCAGGACCCATCAACTGAATACATTTGAATATTAATTTACAAATCACATCCTACAGTAAATACGCACCTCTGGAATCAGGATTCATTATCTGCTCAGTGCTTTTTTTCCTGGTCTGACTCGCATTTTTAATGCAAACTCAGTGTCAGGATTTCCATATAAAATACTTCTCAGACCATTTGGCACTGTCCAGCTTTTTGCGGCATGTCTGTTTCCCCTGTGGCCCCGACTAGCTGACACTGCCTAACAAATAAAAGTTAACTCCACAACTCCCTCTGCAGAAGAAAATCCTTGAACCCTCTTGACTCCTTCTCCACATCATTGAAAGTTTGGGGTTTTACCACTAATATTTTTTTTTTCAAATGCAATGCGGCCTCGCCATCATTAATGTAAGAATGTCGCTGTCTGCCAGTTTTTCTGTTTTCATTGTGTTTCCCAATGACCCGTGCTGTTCCATATTCTATTTCCTTAAGACATTTTTATGGGAAAGTCTGTTGCTAAAGCACTATTAATTCCTATTGGAACCCCTTCTTAATTCTTCCTCCGCCTCATTTGTGTGCCTCTGTGTGTGCGTAATACGCTGCAGAAGTAGGACAAGAGGTCCCACTGTTACAGCTTGTATTATTTGACGCAGTCATTCATTAATTATCTTCCCCGCACAGTCTTCTTTATCGCTCATTGTTTCCTTTTTTTGTTTTTTGCTTCAAGCACCTTGTTCCATGCCGTTCTAATCCCAGCTCTTTGTTGAGTCATTTGCAGATCCAATATCCTTGGGAATCTTTGAAAGAATAGAAAGACACAGTGTGTAGCTTCATATTGAGTGTTTGTATCTCATACGTGCTACGTTGCCAATCTGTGACATCCAGAAAACCGCAGAGAGTTGGGACTAAAAGTTAAAAACCTTTAGTGTGAGAGAGGAAGATTGTCCTCACCAGGAGGCGAGACGTGGAGCAGAGAATAGATTGCTGGTTGTCACTTTTTTTCCCCTGAACACATCTGTCCCTGAGGCTAATGCTGAATGACTTGTAGGACAGATTTATGTCGTGTTTAAGTCGACCAGAAATGTTTGGATTTTATCACCAAAGGCTTTGGAAGAGCTTGTACACTTGAGGTTTAAACACACATGCAGACACCTCCAACTCCTGAATGTCACACACGCTTCAGCTCTGCTGCCCGTCTCTGTTGATGGTGGACTAAATGATCCTTAGCGGTGTATATGGACCGCACCTCCTCTCATTGGTCACAGCCACTTGCTTTTTATTGAATCTACCAGGTTAGTCCATACAAATGTTGACTCATATATTATCGTCATTGCCTATCAATGCAGTGCAATTTATTACAATGTCACTCAAAGAGATTACTTTTGTCCTCTCCAACCTTCCCTGATAACACTTTTTGTTTTCCATCTGCATGTTTAAGGCTATCAATCCTCAGCTTCTGCTCTGCTCTGGATCCATTTTTTGAGGTTCTTTCCCAAAGGTGACCCCTCTGGCATCCACCACCATGACATATGTGGCATTAAGCTAAACCTTAAATTGTTTACTCCTCGAGCTATTAATAAAAAACTTTACCGACAAGCACATCAGTGACAGATGGCAAGAATGTTGGAGAGTCACTTATAGACATTAAGGCACATGAGAAGAATCAGACAGTGAGAGGCTGAAAGCATGCTCAAATCTGTTTGTGGAACAGGACATGTGGGGGGAAACAGTGATATTTGTGCCCCTGCTGAGCTCTGGGTGCTGTGATGAATGGCGCTGTATAGTGTTTTACTGCCCTGTGCATTCCAGTGTCTGGGCTGTTTACTGTTACCACACCTCGCTCCTCTGTGTGTAGTGGTAACCAGCCGAGTAACACATGGGGCCGTCTATGCCACGAACACTGCCCCAGCGTAGTTGTTCTGACCCTGTTTTCAAACCTTTTCTCTCCACAGGCTGGAGTGGTCACATGGTAGCAGCATAGCTTCATGGCAAGAAGCTCAAGAGATCAGATACAGCGCAGGAAACAAAGCAGTGTTGCAGCTGTAGAAGGCAATCAGTGGGCACGATTGTGGACATGACAGAGGGGATTTAATGTTCACTGGCATTTTAAACCATTAGCTACTGTCTGTTGTCTTGTTAACCAAACTGTCCATGTTGCGCAGCTGTATGTTTTTTTTTTCCTCTCTGTCAGATCGACTCCATGGCTCGTTAAGGCAGGATTTAGTGTCAGTAAATCCACATTAGCTGCAGAAAGGACACTGACCTCTCTAACTGCAATTAGACGGTGAGACTGCTTGAGCTCAGTCCCTTGAAGGCCAGCCACAGACATGACTTCCCACATAATGTGTGGACATCAGTTGATCAGTTGAGGACAGGTGGGGATGTCATCGTGACCTTCAGTTTGCATGTGCATGTGTGGGTGTGTCTGTCTCAGTGGCCCTGGCTTCATAGAGGGTCTCTTGTCTTTCAGAAGGACAGAGGCCAGTGTGACCACTCTTCAGGCTCTTTAGAGGATAACAGCTCCAGTCTGGATGTTTTCACCTGCTAAATGACACTGTTAGCCAAATGTTTTAACTTGCTGTTGTGGAGAATGTAACAAGCGTGAGGGAAGGATTGCCAGTTTGAGAGGCACATATTCACCCCTCTACCCAGCTTACAATCTTGGCGCCATCTTGGCATTTGCCCCAGTTAACATTTGTAGGAAGAAAGAGCAAATTCAGCATCTAGTGACAACTGTGAAATCATCTGAGATGGAGGTAAAGTGGAGGATTAGGCTGGGATTGGGCCAGAGGAGGGTACTGTGACTCAGGGAGAAAGATGGAGGAGGAACAGTTCCCAGCAAAATGCACTGAATAGATTTTTAGAGCCTCTGTAATTGTCTTTCTCTTTGTCTGCTGTCCTGGAAAACTACCCACTCCTCCTCCTCGCCTTTTCTTTTCTCCTCCCACTAAAGTTCTTTCAGCTTTGTAGAGCTTTTTAGGTGATAACCAATAATACAACTGATCATTTTTTTGTTGCAATACAGACATTCTGCTAATGGCCATCTAATTCTAAAAACCTGACTTTTATAGCAGTTTTACTTTAATTTGTTGTTATCTCCCAGCTGTCGCATTATTCTATTTCTGGCTGCTTTTTTTGTCATGTCTTTTGGAGTTGTTTTTCTTCCTGCTGGCCTTATTTGTGTGTGTGAAGCACTGTGTTGTGACTCACAAGACACTTTCAAGCTGCTCTCTTCTCCTCTCTCACCTGTCTATTCATATTTCTTCACAAGAACCTTTTTACTCAGCCTTTACCCGGGTTGTTTATCTCAGAATTTGTTCCAGCTTTCCTCTCTGTGACAAACAGTTGCTTCGGAGCTATCACACAAATACAGTTTGTTCCCTTTCATTGTCCCTCACCTTCTCTCTCCCTTTCTCAAACTCTCTGTCTATCATCTGTCCAATCTCCCTTTCATGCTTTCCTGGTGCCTCTTCTCCCTCTTACGTAGGGTTTCTTAATTCCCATTGGCATCTAGCAGCAGTACCATTTCTCCTCCCCTTCCAGCTATACTCCAATGGATGACTGGAGCCCTTGTTGAGGTGTTGTTGTGGTTGTTGGCCCAGGCTGTTTCTCAAGGGGCTCCTTCAGCTTGTCTCTCCTTCCTGAGTGTCCCTGGCCTCCCCAACTCCCACCCCTCCTTGCCTCACAAAGCTGCTGTCAGTTCGCAGGCCACATGTGTCAGGCCTCAAGTCCTTATTTAAGACCCAGGTCCTGCCTAGGCGTCACTGTTCCAGCAACAGTGAGGGCACCATGAAAGAGAGGGTGTAGGCAGCTATTCAGCAGCCCGGAAAGACACAGAGGAAGGCTGGACAAGAAAATGTGATGCAAATAAAGCAACAGCACTCTCACTGGAACAATTGCTCTCAGCCCAGCTGACACTGTGAACTCTTAAAAAAAGTACTCTGTGTGTGAAGAGGTAGAGTCACTATTCACCCACACAGAGTGCCCCCAGTTCATAAGGCTGTATAAAAAAAGTGTGAATATGGTAGTTTGGCTGGAGGGAACAGTGGAGCTCAGCCAGACCCATGCACAACAGCCTCTCTGTTAGACTGTCTCTCTCTCAACAGCGCAGGAGCCGAGACACATTAACAAATACAAGCTTCCAATAAAACACAACCACTGGACAATGTTCCTCCGGCTCTGCCAGTGGTCTGATAGGCTGTATATGAGGCTCAGAAAAGCCATGCCACTCATTCCATTTAAGTGTGATCTGGGGTCTGTTTTTCTTTATTAGGCTTCGGTTAAATAGTGATGACTCACTCCATATCCGAGAGTGCCAGTGATTTTATTTCATTATTTAATTTTAACACATGCTGCATTCAGACATTAGGCCTTGGCTTTGTACATTATGGTTTATTGGTTGCCCGCTAACATTGTTTCTGAGGCCATTTGTCTCAGCAGCTCTGGAGACACTCAGCAGTTTGACTATGTTTTGAGGTGACGTAGTCTTTAAATAGCACGATGACTAACCAGGTAGAGACGACGGAGCCTGTCAACAGCTCCTTAAAGTCTCTGTGTTGGGGGGTCACAGGAGACAGAAGCTCTAATTGACAATCAGTGATGAGTGTCTAAACAGACTGTTATTACAGGGCTTGCAGGCCCTTGATCAGCCAGTGTGGAGAGACAGACAGGCCGGAGGGGGTAGGAGGGGGGAATAAGACACGGTCAACACATAAACATAATTGTCCTTCAGTTTCATGGGAAGACTAACTCAGTCCTTCAGACTGATATAGCTTCACACAGCACAAAGGGAAAAAGAACGACTGTGGTCTGAACATTAAAGGTAATGGTTACCTCTGACTCTTGGATGTGTACACGGACCGAATTCTGAATCTGTCTTCTCACCCTCAGAGGAGTGCCATAGTGCCATAATGTGGGTTGTGGGCATGGAAATGATGGTTTACACAGTCATAAAGCAAAGACGGAGGAAGAGACGTCCATGCTTGTTGCAGGAGCAGAACTAGAAGCAGTTTGTGGATAGAAACAAGCTCAGACATAGACAAAGTAAAAGGGGGACAGAGCAAATAACATTTTTGCCAAGGCCCAATTTGACTAGTCGTTAAAGTTTCCTCACTGTGGTTTGGAGGCAATATTGGGCATGAAGGGTTTAAATTAAAACGTCCAACATGAGTGCTGGTAGATGTTTGCGGATCTTACCTATAATCGTTAAGCATTTTTGGTGGCATATTAGTGTTTTTTGTGATTACACATGTCATTACCTTCCAAAGCTATAATAAATTGTGAGCTTCTTGAGGTTTGAATGTTGTTTTACAATGGTGACCATTATTTTTGCTCATGTTTTATACTTTAATTTTGTTGTCTTTTCCCCAGTACACCAATTCTGTACTACACTGGGAAATACAATACAGCTACACAGCCCTCATTGCACAAAAATCTTAATGCTTGTGGTGGATCTTTTTTGCTGGCAGGTATTTTCACACAAAGCCTCCCTTGTTGCCTTCCATTATCCTCTTTTAATTAATGTATCTCCCAGGGCACAAAGTGTGCTGTAATTACGGGCTAATTGCACCCAAGGTCAGTGGATTTACTCATTTATCTGTTCATTTATTTTGTAATCGGCCTTTTGTAAAGTAATTTTATCTGGGGCTGTTTGGCATTTGAGTTCTCTTCTGAAGCCCTCCGCTGCAGCAGAACACTGCCTCAGCCTTATAAGTTGAGCTGAGGTGGTGATGGCTGTAAGGGTTGAGCCGGTGACACTTTAAGGTGTCGCTGCTTGCCAGGAAGGCCTGAGGGCCCCTTTGCTCCTTGTGAACTGGTATAAAAAGGCTGGCTGCCTAAGGACTTGCAGAGGTGCTTTGGCTGTGCAAATGATGTGTTGTTGGGTGTAAATAGTGATTTGCTCCTGTGCTGGCTGAGGTCACTGCTAAATGGATCTGCTAACACATTCCTGCTTTGTTCAACAGATTGTCTCTTTGTCCTCGTATTAATCTTTTCTAGGTGAACTGGTTTGTTTTGTCTGTTCATTTCTGTTAATATAGCTGCTCTTTTGTCTGAGCCAGAACAGGAGAGAGTCCCTGTGACCCCCCCCCCCCCTTATTGTAGCATGCTTCATGTTCTGATTTTTATTCCTTTATTTGTACATTCTCATACAAACGCACATGTGTGTCCTTGCACAGACAAAGAAGCAAACAAACACTCTCATCCATAAAGGAATGGCCAAACAGATAACTCACATGCCCTTGCACGTCGACAGTCAGTGGGGTTTCTGCTCAGCGTGTGTGCAGTAGCCCACCTTGCCTCTGTCATGTTTTCCATATTAAAGCGCTGGTATGGTGGGCTCCTGCTGGTGGCAGGGTAGGGGCCCCGTCCCAGGGCTGTGCATGTGGGCCTAATCCCCTCATTAACTCAGCCAGGACTGGGCGCAGATGGCAGGTTGGCACTGAAACAGGGCGTACACCCCCCTCATCTTTCTGCTGCTGTCAGACCCCGAGATGCCACTGACTAGTATACGCTCATTACTGTTAATGGATCGCTGTTGGTCTGTCTTGACTGCACTCGTGTGAGTTGAGAATGCATGTGCAGATGTGAGTGTGTGTATGTGTACATGTTTTCTCTTCCTGTTGTTTCATCAAGGGTGTTGTCTATTTAATGAAGACTGATGTGATGAAAGATGGGATTTGCATAGGCCTGTTGCTGTCACTTACAACCACTTTTACTAAACTCCATCTGTAGAGTAAACACTGCAGCAACCTGTCTTATCTTCATGATATGATAGGAAAAATAGAAAATTATGAAACATGACATGCATCTTCATACAGGCTAAAGAGTGGGCAGTTACACACATGTAAAACACCAATTTCCTTGCTCCTCTCCCTCTGTCTTCCCATGATAGATTAGTGGAAACTGCTACTGTCATATACTTCACCCTCTTAAGTGCCTATGGTCCCCCCCTGATTATCAGAGTTCCTAAAATTTACAAGGCTCTCAACAAAACTGACTCTACCAGCCCATGAAATAACAAACTGTTAAAACCGTCCTGTAAATTTTCTTCCAACAGGCTGAGGGAAAATATGAGCAAACTGACAATCTGGACGCAGCACTTGAGGTGCAAGGAGCTATTGCACTGACAAAAACCAGAAACCCTTTCCTCCTTTCAGTAAGTGCATTTGTCGGTGCTGTGCTGTTGGGTATGTGGGCTGGCACTGCGGATATATATAGCATGAGTTTACAAAACGTCCCATACCACTTTTTCATTTGCTTATATCTAACAGAGCACT
>JAPZDY010000024.1:19508531-19519118 GCA_029783645.1 Ctenochaetus hawaiiensis
AAGTTTCATTTTCCTCCAATAATAACCCAGAGTGGTGCTGAAAACGACTAAGCATTACCATTTATCATAAGAGAGAGGAGCAGATATATAGTGCTGGACTTGGGCCAATTGTGGACAGATGAAAGACTGTGGGTGTGTGTGTAATTCTGAGTGTGTGTTTGACTCTTTGAGCATGTGTGTGTCTGTGGAGGTCACTCTGGGCTTCCTGTTGACAGCTGCAGGCTGTGGGCAGATTTACTCCGTGGCAGATGCTGCTGAGGGACACAACTCCGTCTTAAGTTTATGTTGTACCATTTGACCGCATCTATTTATGGACCGGGACTATACAATGTGAATAGCTAGACTAAGCAAAGCTGCTTTCAATAATAAAAATGTCCTGATGGTATTTCTTTGCAAGTGCTTAACTTCATGCGTGTGCGTGGGTGTGTGTGTGTTGGTCTGTTTGGGTGGTAGTTGTTAGCTTGGTTGGACACCCTCATTACCAGACATGCACAGGAAGGCATGGTTGAATTCTCTCTACAATGGGGCACGTTGGGTCTTGAAAAAACCCCACAATAGACTCACTGTGACATCCTGGTGGCTCCTTTCATCTCCACCTTCCTCTTGCCCATGCCTCCTTCCATGCTGCTGTGCTGTTCTGCTCAATGTCTATACTGCATGATGTCACATGTAATTTGTAGCCCTGCCTGAGATTTTGTAAAAGCGGATAAATCTGGATATTCTCAGTGGGTGAGAACACGGCCACGGCTCTGAATCTGGTCAAGTATGTCAAAGGCTGGTACCAAATCTTGGTCCCTTGAGATTGAACACATGGTCTGGCTTTCCTCATGTAAATATCAAAGTCCATTCATGTTGGAGGGTCACCGTCCAAATGTAGGGGACTTTAAGATAGATTTGACAACCATTGAAAGTAGTCATTATCTATCCTGTGCCTCCATCATCTCAGCTTTTTATTCACTTGCACTAAAAAAAAAAAAATCCAGTGCCTCGGGTCCTTTAGTGAGCCAGCTAAGTGACTTATGGATGTGTGCTGTGTGTGTTGGCAGTTTGAGACCAGGGGCCCAAATCCAAACAAAGCACATGACCTTAGCCAAAAAGTCAAACATAGATTTGTCACCAGAAGACCAAATGTTGAAATACCGTTGGTTCATCTGGTTAGCAATAAAAAAAAATGCATGCTCCAAGCAGTTCCGCAGACTAAATGAAAAAGCAGAAATGCCTAATTGAGGGAGTATAAATTGTTAATATCTGGGTATTTTGTAAAGCATTGAAAATGCTTTTTGTATGTTTCACCACTTTCCTTTCCTCTCTTCTCCCCAGACACATAAAAAGCCTGCCAAAGAACTGAGCAGGTTAGGCCTTGCTCTGAGCAATGAACACAGATTCAGTTTCATTGCTCAAACATTTACCATTTTGTTTGCTATGTATCAGCCTGCAGCTTGACAAAGGCGGCCATTGTACTGGAGTGACATTTTTTGGCTTTTCTTTTCCTTCTCATGGCTGCAGTGTTGCATACTGGAAGGGGGCTGCATGACAGATAAGTTTCACTTCATGCCCACAACAATCATGGCTCTATTGTTCGATCGAGGCAGTTTTGTTTGCAAGCCATTGTACGAAAGAAGATGAAAAGGAGAAACCAAGTTGATTGCATGTTACTCTAAACCAACAAGACACATGCCAGTGCCTGCTGCATTTTCTCTTGCTACTGTCTAGGTTTAATTTTAATTTCTTGGCTTGTTCAACATTTCCTTTTGTAGACTTAAGGTTATGTTCGCCAACTCGCACATCGGTGGCTTCAAATAGCAGTGAGTAAAAACTGGAAAACCGAAACATACATTCCCAGACATATTGCCAGCAAAATGTCAGTGAACTGTAGATAGCATGCTTATGTTTAACAACTCAGCCAGTCTGTGGTGCTTTACTCTATAAGGATCAGATGAGAGTAGCTCTTTTTGGATGAAGTGCACAAGGCTTCTGTTTGTGTTTCTATAAAGCCCTTTTCTCATATAAAGTCCTGACACAGTCTGAAGAATCTGGTCTGCGTGTCGTCCAGATTTGCCCTGACACACAGCGTTAGAGGGGTTCTCCCTGGCTGGTAATATTCTGTTTGGTTTAGGTGAGGGATGGCGCCTGGGTATTGAGTGCAACAGGGGGAGGACTCTTCTGTAATGACAGTGTTTGATGTCAGTACTGCATATATTTAAATGTTACCTACAACATTTACAAAAGATGATATATAAAGGCAAACGGAAAAGGAAATGAAGCAGCCACACTTTGTGCAACTGCATCAACACCATTCATACCCAAAATTCTCCTGCAAATGTCCTGCTCTAACACACAAGCTCATGTAGACCTGGCAGGATAAAATCTGTTTCATGTATGAGCCTACTGATTCAGCCATTTGCGTTCACACATACAGCTCCTCAGGGTAATGTCAGGACAAAGTCAGGGTGGCAGTGCATGTTTGAAAAGGACTTTTGTCTAATTGTCAAATAAACAGACTAGATTTACTCGAATGAGAGACTCCTTTCTTGTTACAGTAATATTATCTAACTGAGACTTTCACAACAAATTGTATCAAACAACTTTAAGCAGATGTAGCTAATGACACAGTTGGTAGTCCAGGAAAAATCTCTTTTGTTTTTTTGGTGATCCTTTGCACATAAAATAAACATGGATGTTCTGTGGTCTCTGATATCTTCATAAAGGCCGTTTGAGTTTCATTCTGTGGATAAATGAAAATGAAAAACTTGCAGCTCATCAGTAAATCAGTATTTTTAATACCTGAAAAAAGCTGGTATGTTTGTTATACTGTGGTTGCAACTGTAGAGACAGCGACAGGCTAAATGAGAGCCAGACTGTTTTCTGGGAGCCCTGTGGGGTTAGTCCTGTTGACGAACAATATCCTGGCCCCCTTGGTCTGTGGCTCCTAAGTGCCCCTCAGCTCATGACCTCCTTTTCTCTCAGCATCACTCTGTCATCATACTACTTATGCCGGTCCCCCACTGTGACAGCTGTACTTTCATCAAACATGGCCCTTTCAGAAAGATGAAGCTGGGAAAACAGTGACATGGTCTTGTCGACAAGAGTCAGAATGAATGATTTTAGCTGCCACTTTGGAAATTAGGTTGTATTCGGCAGCTTTGGGGTATTGATGCGATGCCTTGGATGTTTTTTCAAACAGAAGCCAAAGCTGTCACAACAAGTCCAACCATCTATCCATCCACATGCATTCACAATTTTCAAACCTCTCTAAATTGACTGTCATAAACAGGATATGAGGTCAACTTCTTTACGAATCAGGCTGACTGGAAAGTACCCTGGTGTTAACTCTTCAGCACCTCTGCCCTCTCTTTATCTTCCATTGGTTCCTTATCAGGGTAGAGTGGCTTCAGTGTTGACCTTGTGGGAGAGGCTTTCGGCCTTGCCCTCAGCGCAGAGCTCACAGTGATTGTTAGACATTGTTTGCCATTCTTTACTGATCTGAAGAAATCGATTTGCTGACTCTGTGGGCAGAGGTTACGTGTCCTAATGCCGACTTGACTAATGCATTCTCTTTAAATGACGGTGGAAACAGAGATGCCCTTTGAACACATGACTAAGAAGAAGGATTACAATACAGGATTTATCAGTCATGGGTGAAACTGTTTCTTTGCCTCAAGCGTGTAACACTGAGTAACTTCTTATGTTGGAGAAGGAGCTCCTCTTCCCTGTGTCTGTTTTCCTGAGTTGTCTCCAAATAGGCTGCGAGACATTTGTCAGAGGATGCTGTCTTTTTGCCATCATCCTCCAGGAGACTGGCTTCTTTGTGTTTCATCATAATCATGACTTTATATATTTTCCCAAAACTGACAACTCACAGGAATAAGGATTACATGCATAGTGAGGCAAGAAGGCAAAACATGCCAATGTGAAGAAACAAAGTAGAGTCAGTTTACTCAATGAAATGAATAAAATTTCCCTTGAGAAAATTATATATGGATGTGTTTGAAGAAACACCCCATGGCTCTGTCAGTAATGTTGGTTTTGGTATATTTTTTCACCCATAAATATATCAAGCACCGTAACTTTTCACAGTAAGTTCGGACTAGCTATTTGCTGCACGGCTAAGTAAGGTTTACTAGCTAGGGAGTGTATGATTGGATTTTTCATCCACCCAAGATGGTCTGTAATATCTGTCTCCACATATCTCTTTTTCTGGGTGTTTCTGTGATTGGAGTGCTGTGAACCATTCCTTTATGCGAAAGAGAGAAAGGGAATATTTGGACTAACTCATACCAGAGAAAGGATACACTTGGCCGGCTTATTGATTTTTCCCTATTCTGCCTCCCTTGCCCCTCCCCTCTATCCATCCATCCCTCTTTCCCTCTCCAATAGACAGCTGATGAGCCTGCTCCCCACAGACCCGCCGCCAGCCACAGTCAGTCAGGGTTCTCTCCGTCCATTTCTAGCCTGCTAGGCAGAAGATTTCTCCCGAGGCCAGGGGGAACAAGGCGTATTTTGTTACAGCCAGCTCAGGAGAAAGAAAAACGTAGTGTTACTAGATATGAATGAAATCAAATCTGTTTGACTTGCCCGGCAGCTATGACCATTTTCCATGGAGGCAGAGAATGTCAGGATTGAGTGAATGGAATGCAGCTACTCACAGAGCACCTGACAGATTTGTAGGTCTGTCAGTATTTAAAGTAGATCTGATGAAGAGTTATTTTATTTCCAATGGGAACAGGTTAGGAAATGAATGCTAGAACCACATATCACTCCAGTGTGTTCAATATAGATCATATTCTAGTGCTTTATTTTTTATAAGGTCTCCTTACCTTTTTCTTCCAGTCATGCTGCTCTTGTTTTACCTTCATTTCTGCAGGAATGATACTACTATATCTTTCCAATTATGTGCAATAAATGGGTGCAGAGCAGACAGAGGGGGGAGAGGGGAGCGAGCTCACTCTCAAGCTGCTCTCAGATGTCTAAACTAACATTCAGCATGCACTTCAAAGGCCTGTGGGCGTTGACACACTGCCCTCCTTTGTGTTAGCATGTATCTGAGTAAATTGAAATTGAGGAGCGAAGGACAGAGCAGAGAAAACAATGGGCTATAAACAAACTTAAGTCAGGCTCCATAACAGCTGGTGATGTCTTCTGAGGCTACAGTGTTTGCTCCAGCAGTGTGACAGATGTACCATAAGCCCCTTTGCTCCTTTTATTGTCTGTATGTTTTGTGTGTTTGCCTGTGTGTGGGTGTGTGTGTGTCTGAGTAGTTGAACAAGTATGGTAAGGAGGAAGAAAAGGGGAACATTCAAGAGGAGAAGCTTGACAGATCAAGCCATTATGTGCGCTTCACTGACCATCTTTGACTGAATCAAATCAGAAAAGTGATGTCTCTCTCTTTTTCTCTCTCTCTCTCCCTCTGTTTTTCTCTCTTTCTCACACGTTGACTATCTCTTTGTCTCCTTATATCAAACACACTTGAACAGGCAGCATGTTGCTAACCCTGCATAACAGAGGACCTTTTGCTATAAAGAGCAAGCGAAAGAGCAAAGACATTGTCTTTGCTGAGAGGTTCGACAGATTCCCACTCAGGCATTCTTCTTTTCTTTCCTCCCACCAGCATGATGCTGAAAAGCTGGAAGCCAGACAAATTGGACGGTACTGTATGTGCGGGGAGCTCAGTGTCCCTCCATAGGCCTTCATCTGGGCAGATGCTGGGATATGGTGAATGTTAAAATGAGATGCCACAAGCTTCATCATCTGGTATCAGTCACTCTGTAATTGGAATAGCCCCAGTGGTTCATTGTAGCCTTCCCAGGCCCTGTTACAACCCCACCCACGCTCTAATGGTGGATGAGGCTCTCCATTCCCAACCATGTGTGGAGGAAGATTCTTAGAGGAGGAGAAGAAGGGGAAAAAGGGAGGGAATGAAAAGGAGCCAGAGGAGGAGGAGTGTGCTCTCTTGCTTCCTGTCCCAGTCTTGATGATACCCGTCTGGTTGCCAAGCTGCTCCCCAATCCACCACTGCTAACCCTCTACCCCCACCTCCACCCCCACCCCCACCCCCACCCCTTTTCTACCACTCGATGATGATGGATTGATCTCACCCAGTGGAAATGACTCGCTAACACCCACATTTTTTGGTTATGCATAGATGGGGTCTGGGTTTTATCAAAGATGTTTTATAGTCGATGTGTTTGTTTGTTTGTTTGCAAAAATATGTATCAGCTGAAACTTATCTAAAACCAAAAATTTGGATTTTCAAAGATGTATCATTTGCTTGTGGTACATGCTTGTGTGAACACATGTTCATAATAACATGTGAGTGCGCACATGTGCATAACAGCATGTGTGTGCGGGTGCATTTCTGTGTGTGTGCTTTATAAAAGGCAGCTTGTGGAGCTAATTAAAAGGCCTTGTGTAGGATAGAACCATTCATCTTAGTGATGGGCCCAAGCTGTCACTTAACCCACAGTCCTGTGGGGGAATGAACTGCAGTTGCAGGACCAAAGGAACACCACACACTCTCTCTCACCATCTCAAATATCTGTATGTTAAGGTTAAATATAAATTTAAAGCACTGCCTTATGTTAAAATATTCAAATGAGCGGTATTTTATCTGTCTATTTCTCCTTTGCCACATGTCCATAATGGAAAGAATTGCCTTCCTCCCGTCAACCTTCCCCCAACTAAAGGTGACAAGAACAGTTAATGTTTCGATGGGCTGCCTTTGACAGAGGGATTAAGATATGCAGAACTCTCCCTCTTGATTTTCTGTACTCAGCAGGCTTTTTGGATCACAGGGCAGTTTTATTAGGTGTGATGGGACTGACAAAGAACGCTGGCAATGGAATTTGTAATTGACGCCTTTTCAGTATGCATCTCAGGCTTGCATATCCTTTGGCATGCCTTGCCTTCCCCCTGCCCCCTGCCCTCTGCTCCATATGTGAACTCAGGATGCCTGTCCCCATGCCCTCTCATTACCACCGCAAACCCAGGGGGTGCTGCCAGGGCACAGAGAGGTGAAGCAGCCGGGTCAGGGCACAATGCTGTTTCTGCTTTCAATGACACCAGGTACATTGTTAAAAACCCCACATTGCACTTTCATGCATGAGCAAGCTTAATGCTGTCTGTTATTGATTATGGATGATGAAAATTGATTGAGCTCTGGTGCTCTGCATAAGATTATCTGTTTGTATGCACAGGCCAACTGCATTCGTGTGCAGCTGTAGTGTCACAGCATGTATTCCTATTTCAAGACTGGTTGGTCCTGACTAGCTGAAGGAGACACACATTTATCAATCCATCAGTGGTAGTCAGGTCCCTCAGGGGTGATGACAAAGACACAAATAGTTGCTGAGTTTGGTTTTACTGGACTATTTGGATGAGGGTCCCATAAGTCCAGAGAATCACGATATATATGAAGGGGTGATGGGTGATATGCAGGTGGGAATGCATGCATGACCTGGACAGCTTGTCACACTGTGAAATATCCGTCAACACATCTGTTAGGGGATGTGCACAGCAGTGAAATGCTTGGTGATTTAAAGTCACTCTGGCATTTTGACTGATAGTTCTCTCCATGCATCACAGGGTCATCCCAGGTCTGTCTGCCCCTAACCCTGAGCAGCCCTCCCACCAAGCAACAATACTAGTTTTTCTTCTGTTGTTGCGCCATTCAAGATCAAGTTACAATAATTACATCCTCTGAAAGATCCTGGCACATCGAGCACTGTCTAAATCCCCTAAACCCACTTGTGAACAACAGGGTACAGAGTGTACCTGCTATTTAAATCAATAGCCCAGGCTTAGAAAGGGTATTTTTCGAACAGGCTCAGCATAGGTAATGTCAAACGAGGGCTTACTAACTTAAAAAACATGCAGAGTTGGAGCAATAAGAGCTCTTGTCTTTTTTTTGCTCTCAGAAAAAGAACAATGCCCAAACCGTCAACCTGGTCTGTCTGTAGCTCTTTGTTGGTGTTCTTTAGAGTGTTTGTGTCTGTGTGCTGGGAATTTTTACGCCTGAAAGTGTGTTGCAACACCTGCAGAGCACATAAAGGCTTGTGTGTTTGTGTCTGTGTGTCTCTGTGTATGTGTGTCTTGTTTGTAGGGGAAAGAGGTCGATCCCTGAGGGGGTCTGTTGCACCCAGACACATAGGGAGCAAGGGGTCACTAGGAAGGGAGGAGGGGTAGGAACCCTCACCTCCATGTGAACCTTAAACTAGTGAGAGACAAGTGAAGAGGGAGATAGTGGGGTTGAGTCTTGAGCTTGAACACATGTCTGCAGGGCCTTAGACAAATGATAGGGATTTCCTCTGCCTTACTGACCACGTCTGACTGTCTAAGCCCTTATCTTTTATTTGTCTGTCTGCTGTCTTGAGGAATGGAAGTACCACCTAACTGCACTGCTCGATAGAAATATGGTAAACATAGATTTAGAAAACAAAGTCAGCAAGATCAGAGAGAACATTGGCAGTAATGCTGCTTGTCTCAAGATGGGCCTTTTTATAGTTTTCCCTCCTCCTGTTCTGAAGAAATTTCTGCTTGACATCGGAAAATACATTTTCACAGTTAAAATATGTTCCAGGAAATGAGGAAAACTTCTTTTTTAGTACAGAACACATTAACTATTCCAGCTCTGTTAACAAGCAGGTGGAAAGCCATATAGAGTTTGCTGTCAATTTACAAGCATTCTTTACTCTAAAACAAAGAATTCATGTGAACCTGTTCAAATATGGGAGAGCTGTTAGATTGTTAGATTGCACATGGTGTGAACTCTGTGTGTGAGCTGGAACTGTTAATGTAGTGAAGCAGCATGGATTTCTCCACAGGGTAGGCTTAATGTTGACAGTGCAGAGAGGTATGAGCTTGTAGTGTATGTGAGTGCTTGTGCACGTGTGTGTGTGCATGTATGCACTGCAGGGTGATGGATGGACAGGTCCAGGGTCAAAGCAGGGTCACCCTGTTTGTTTTGTTGTGTTGTGGGTGGAGATGGGCCGTGGAGGGCCTCAAAGCTTTGCTGTGTTAATAAGGTCTGTTTACCACACTTCATCACCATGCCTCAAAGTCTGATGGGATGTGTGTGAAACCTCTCCCCCCTCCCTCTATATCTCTCTCATGCACCCCTCTCAGTACACACACACACAGACACACTCTGAGAAAAAAAGAAAAAAAAGGGAGTGCTGAAAGATACTTAATCACTATGTTCAGGTAAGTGTGAATGATTGTAGTTCCTCATAACTAATTGCTCCCCCTTGGTTGCAGTTAGCTGCGTATCAGCAGTGTTCCACAGCACTTGACACGTCTCCTCATCTATCAGCAGAAGATCCTTGAGTTTTCCTGCCCGCCTGTAGTGGTGTTATTTTTCCTTACTGTAATGTTTTACGTTCAGGGAAATCATTAAGTCTCCCTGGGACGGGAAAAAAAGCCCACTGATGGCTGATTCCCTGTTGTCTGATAGGCTAACCTTGTATCCCTGCATGTCATTTGTCTCTAAACTGGTTTTACTGATATATACTGTATATCGCGATGAAATTGTTGGCCAAGGTTGGCCCTGTGACCTGGGCTATCTTTATGACAGCAGTATATGGGGATAATAATGGGTCATAAGTCGGGCTTGCTACAGTAGATGACCTGCTGTACAGCTTCATTCACATACATTACATTGTCAGGATTCACTTTTAGAGCCAAGGCTGGAATTGCTGACCTATTATCATCGGAATAAGGATGCGTCTCTGCCTCCCTTTGCCAAGGTCGATCCCCTCAATCTTCTATGTTTCCACAGCAAAATGGACTATTTCGCCTCTGTAAGCAGGCCAATTTCATTTTTGTTTCCACTACACTGCTGCCTTCATGCTGTATGCATTTTCAACAGCTGCTGTTGAGGTGTGCTTAACTTCCAGCTTCACTCGCAGAGCTGGTCAGTGGCCAACACTCACAGACTGTTGTCAGGTCCCAGGTGTGTATGTGAAGAACTGCACCCCTCAACACAAGCATGTGTGCCTATGTAACTGCCCATATAAACAAAGGTTCTTGGTCTGTTTCAATTATTCTGAAACATTATATCAAAGACTCAAGTGCTTTACCCTCCCCATCACCTATGTGAGGATGCCTCTGATCTTTACTGTTAGCCCCCTGCGCATGGATGTCAGCTGCTGCTGTAATGAAACTACATAAATGTAATAGCCAAAGCCCTCACCTGGAACATGGAAGATCACTGGGCCATATCCTCACTTTCACGCCAGACTGTCCTCAAATAAACTCCATATATGTTAGCAGTGAGCCCCTGCAAACCCTGGCACATTTATCTTCTCAGCCTGACTTGGCTTATCTGGGTTCCAGCATGTCGACCATGGCGAATTATCATATAAAGGGATTCACTGTCATAGTTTGTGGGCTGTAAGTAGAGCTATGTGGCAGGACAGGTATATCTGTGGTGTCTTTGCCTGTTCCTGGAGGTTGCATAAGCACATGTTTGGTCTGTGTGGTTGAATTTACTCATTTGACGGATCATATTTGTAATTTGTGCATTTGCCCGTCTTGATTTGTTTAGAAGGAGATTCCTCAGTTTTAGATGTAACTAACAAGTTAACTATTGCA
>JAPZDY010000024.1:19520363-19551405 GCA_029783645.1 Ctenochaetus hawaiiensis
GCTCTGTCATTACCGGGGACAGAGGTGGGTTCATGGTGCATTTTGTGCTCTGTAGTTTCCCTTCCTTCCTCTTCCATTTGCCCCACATGCAAATAACCTAGAAGAGCACTGCTCCGGGTTATCTGCTCCCCTGGTCTTATGTTAGCATTCTCTTTTCTCCCCCCTGCTCCCTCAGCGAGGGGAGCAGACACAGCTGGGAGTAAATGGTATTTACACTCATCTGTGTGCTGCTTGCCGTGAGCAGTTGCATTGCATAGCCTGATTACATGAAAAGGAGCAGCCAATGCTCTGCAGAGTGGAAGGGCTTTCTCTCGCTCACTTAGATATGGTCTACACATGAAAAACAGAGTGCTTAGCCTGCTTACTGATCAGTCAGATGTAACTGTTGTGTGATAAATATTAGTTCATTAAACTGCAAGTCAGAGCAACTGTTCTGTTTGTGGAGTCTGATGTTAAAATAGGCTTAGTTTTAGTGGCAGGCGTTAGTTTTTGGTTTTGTTCAAAGTTTGACACGTCCTTGTCTAAAGGTGAGAGTTCATGACTTAAAATAGCCGGGTCAGCGTGGGATTTTTTCACACTGTGACGCTAAAGCTCTGAAATAGCTGGTTCTAAAACCACTTGCCTTTGAAGCTAGGTCAATGTGCATGTGTGTTAAACATATGCACAAGCTGGATGAGGTCTTCTATTTTAAAAATCTCTCAAGGATGAAAGCAAGGTCAGTGGCGTTGTGCTTCAGCATAAACAGCCATTTGCCTGTTGTGCTGTGTTTAGACAGGTGCTAGAAGGAAGGTAAATGCATCTAAGTAGTGTTTACACACACATATTTCATTGAACCCACCATATTCCGTGGGCTCCACTCCCTCAGTAAATCATCAACAGTGTCTTTCCTATGGCGCTTTCCACACAGTTTATTATGCTAATTGCAGAGCGTTCATGGTGGTGTTAAGTGAGTGTGCAAAATGTTTATGCACACACATTGGTGCATATGTGTCAGTGTGTGTACATGTTTGTGTACAGTTTTTTTCAGAGTCTGAACGAGATTTAAAACTGCTTACATAAATTCCCATGAGCTCCTGCTTTGTCTTTTATCACTGTGTTTCATTGACACACGTCTGATCTCTGTTGTCTTTTTGCATTTCTCACTGAACCTTAAGTGGGATAGAGAAAACTGTTTGAATACACAGAAAGTAAGTCAAGCTACGTGTAGAGGGGATAGCAGTGTGCTGGCCTAGAAGTGAGAGCTTTGGTAGACATAATCTCTTTTATGCCTTTAATTTGGGAGGATTAGTAACCTACATTCTCTCCTCTCATCTTTTCGAAGCCAGCCTTTTATGGATGGACACTGCTCCTTTCATTGCTCCTAGCCTTTTAATTCAACTTCAAACCATC
Organism: Ctenochaetus hawaiiensis; assembly: GCA_029783645.1. NCBI lineage: Eukaryota > Metazoa > Chordata > Actinopteri > Acanthuriformes > Acanthuridae > Ctenochaetus > Ctenochaetus hawaiiensis. The sequence goes on from JAPZDY010000024.1 coordinate 19,521,753, forward strand.
CATCCGATTATTCTTTTGCTCTAACTAAAAACTTAAAATGCTTGTAAATCAGAATATTGAAGGTTCAGATTGAAAATTTGGTAAATGCCTGCACAGACTAATGTAATGATGCATGTAATTTAATTCTTTTTAACACAAATTACATAAAAATGTCCTATAACAAGGGAATGTTATAGAAATATTATATTTAACTGTTAATTAAATGTTCATCCTTGCTGATGAACGCAGCTCCTGATGTGCGATTGGCAAAAAGGACAATTGCTCATCAACTTTCATTTCTTCTAGTCAGTCAGATGAGTGGTGATGGGAGAGGCTGTTCTGTTGTGATGTGTGGGGATGTAAAACACACACACTCACACATCCACACATCCACACATCCAAAACCATTCTAGCATGATAAATTCCTATCACCTATTGTTGTCCTCCATTGATCTGGCAAACAGAGGCCTTCATTGATTGCGGTCACCCGCAGATTACAATCAGAAAGATGCACAGTCTGAGGTCTTCTTTAAGCCCGAGGACACGAAAGACAGATGCAGGGCTGTAAAATTCCGGCTCCTTAATCTGTCCAGATGCCACCCTCCAATCTTCCCCTCCTATCCCACTTTCTGCACTAATACATCTTGTTTTATCTGTCTCAAGTTTTTAGTGTCCTTTTGAGAGCTGGGAAGAGGCTGGAATTATTAGAGCTATTTGGTTCTGCATAAATCACAGCATTTGATGATAAATGACTCTGAGTGAGGGCTCCATGCAGCTTTGTAATTGCTGACAGAGAAATAGCTATTTTACCACAGCATAGAAATAGATTGATTTATTTAAAGCATAGTTCATAATGTGCTTTCAGACTTTGTACTTATTTTTATTGATGTCTTCATTTGATATCCACATCAGTGCATTGAACAAACTGCTGCTCCTCTGATAATTTACACCATCTGTGTGCTGCAGTAATTCAATTCTTGTTTGTGTGACCTAAAATGAAAAGGACCCACTGCCTTTTTATCACGGTATTCTCTATATATTATAAGGAAATGTGTCTTTACTATAGCTCTCAGTGTGTAGAATACCACTTTTGTGGTTTACAGGGTAACATAATAAAATTAGAGACAGATGGAGAGATAGAGAAGGCAAGCAGATAGAGCAGACGGAGTGGACTGAACGAAAATAAGGAGGACAATACAGTTGATTGGTATGCACATCACAGGCAGTCTTCACAAACGTATTCACCAAGTTTTGCACATTTTCTGCACACTAATTTCCACCATCTTCAAACATTTTAGTCTTCCATTCATTATTTGGAAAGACTGACAACATGCCTTGTTTCAGCATGAGCAATCATGGACATGGCTATGCAAGAAAGAGGAGTGGGCTTCAGAGCTAAAAGACTGATGGCCCTATCCTTTTTCCATTTACTTCTAATTTCTATTCTGATGTGAGGTAAATTATGTTACTTTGCACACCAACAAGCAGCCCCCTGCCACCCCTCTCCAGCCAGCACACTAGCGCTCCTTGAAGAGGCGTGTTAAAGACTGACCACTGAGCAAGCGCCAAGGGCCTTCCCAGGTCAGACCAGAGTGTCCTCTTGACCTTTGTCTGCTTAACTCCAAATTATGATGTATTAAGGCACAAAGGACTACTAATGGCTTTGCATGTATTAAACATCTGTGCTGCTCTTTGATCAAAGGGCCATTTACAACAGGACCTGAAATATGCTCACAGGAAGTATTGGTGAGTAAAAAAGGTCAGAGGTCAAGGCAGGCGTGTGAAATGGACCTGTGGCTAATTATTGGCTTGCGAGAGCCTTTTTACTGGGAGCCAGCTGTAAGAAAACAGGACTCAGGTCTTTAATTTCCTGTTTGCAGCACTTAAATGTTTCTCTGTATCAGAGAGGAGCATTCCTGAAGCACAGAAATGGAGGCTGCTTCTTTGATGATGATTGGGCATGTCCTCCACTCTTGGAAGCAGATGATAATCTGCGATGCATGTGCCTGGGGAGGGAATGCCAGACTCTTGATTGCCATTTATCCCTTTATCTCAGTGTATGATAGAAGAATAGGCACGTCAGACTTTAGGACAGCATTACTACAGTGCTCTTTCTTCAAAGTAAGTCAGTATTGTCTCAGTTTAGAGTTGTGTCTCCATTCCTGTGGTGTCAGAAATTATACAGTTGGTCTGAAACAACAAAATCCACTGTTTGGACTTGACTTGGCCATGGAGTGCAGTGCTCTTTAGTGCAAAACCCCTCAATTTGCTCAGACTTAAATGAGACATTGAGAAGTCACCAGACATTCCTGAAGTGAGTGAGCATTCACTCAGTATTGTCAGGGCATACAACCCCAAACTGCAAAAAAGCTGGGACAGTTTACGACATAAATAAAACAATGTGATAATTTGCAATCTTTTTTAACAAATTTTATTTTCAGTTGTTAAAGCTCAGTTGAAAATGAAGAGCGCTGCTTGAACGCAGTCGATCACAACTGGACATAATTGCATGCACTGATTCAGAGGTGCTTAGTAAAACCATTACCAGTGAATGTAGTAGATTTGCATTTTGTCAGATAATTAGGGAATCAAGAAAATACAAACTCCAGTAGTTTTGCCCTTTTTTTTTTACACCAAATTACCACATACATGCAGGTTTTCTAACATAAGTAAACCTACATTAGACGTCCCAAATCCTCCAGATCAGAGGGAACAGCAGAGAGTGGTTGTGAGGCCAGTGATAATGTAACAGCAGTTACTTTTCTGTATCTTGTACTTAGGTGATGGAATTTGGGAGAGATGAATGGAATTTGTGGCTGAGATGACAAACAGTTATTCATAGTGTGACAAGACTTTATAGCCCCCATGATAGCTAGTGTTGATATAGTTATGTTAAAAAAAGAGTAAATGTTTGTACACCTTATTTTTGTTTTCATCACTGAGCCAGTAAATATCTGTGACCATTGCAGAGACTTAAGCCGGGGAATCAATGTTGATTTTTCCGTTTCTACTGAAGCCAAATGTGTTTTAGTTAGCTGTTTTTGTCTAGTGTGAAAGGGATATGAAAGAGTCGTCCTCACCATCTCAGTATCTTCAGGATTTTCTGTTATTTTTGAGAATTTTGCACATGCATTAAAATTCTTTTTTTTTTTTTTTTTTTTTTTTTTTTTTTACAAAACATCAAACCAGTTATGAGAAACAAATCAAACATTATATTAGAAGACCTTGGAGGAGTTTAAGTACCATTAACCTGAACAATTAGTTATGTTCTGAAAGTCAATAAGTCATTGACCTCAATAATTAGAAAGTGAGAATGAATGATTCTTAATTGTTCCATTTATCTCTGCTCCAGATGTGCTGGAGGACTAAAACAGCATCATTCCACTTGACAGGCAATGAAGTATCCGATGAAAGACGACATGGCATTGTCTTAATATAAAGCAGACTTTGTCTTCCTCTTTGTTTACCCCTGGATTTAATCCTCAGTCACTCTGTCAAGTTTTTTTTTTAACAGAGTCTTATTATAGTCAACCTCACAGTAAATTACAGCAAACCTCACAAACACTGGCACCCGCACAGAGCGTCTTTGTAGAGGTAGATACATGACATTATTTATTAAGTAATAACCCTATTAAGTGTTATTCAGTCAAGGATTTGGCTGGCTGCAGTTTTTCTCAAGTTATAATCATCATTTTTGTGTCAGCGGATACAGTGTCCTGAATAGTAATTATAATCCAGTGTTCATCGCACAGAATATTTCTTGAACAGTGACAACCCACACAGCAAAGTCCTGAAATGTTGCCAGGAAATTAATTATAGGAAATTATAAATAATTCAGATTCGCTTGCACAGAAATGAGAATATTTTAGACCTTATGTATGTAGTAATGTTTGACACCAGGGTTGTGTACAAGAAACACTATTATTTTAAACACACACAATAAATGCTTTTCACCTTTCCTTTTCTTCACCTCTTAAGGAAGTGTTAGAGAAATATAATCATCTACCTTTCTCTCTCTGCCTTGACTTGACCTTTTTCCAGTTTCTCTTCCTTGCATGTCTCTATAAGCTCTGTTTCTGTCTGGTTGCCAGTCTGTCTCTCTCTGTGGGGGTTTATGTTCGGTCTGTGGCAGAGGTCTCTCCCCTTTTCCTCTAATTGGCCAACTCCCTTCTCCCCTTGCCTGCTGGATAATTGGACATGCAACCCCAACTCTTGCATCCCAATCATTGGCTCTCTCTTCAGCCCCTTCTGCATTCCACACACTTCTCATCCCAGTGTGAGTCTCTCTATGGACCAGTCTTTGACCACTGGATCAAAGGGAATATACAATCCTGCACAGTCCACACACACATCGCAGTTCAGGCTTTTCTCCCCTCACTCACAATACCAAATATCTGTATGAGACGGATTTTATGTTCGGTACATTGCAGCCAACTTCTCCCTTCTCTACCTGAACCCCTGGAGACAAAGAGCAGCATCTCCTCTGCAGTACACAGAGAAACAAGGTAATTCATTTTGGGTTAGCCCCACTGGAATTATTCATAAGGGGTTCAATATCAAAATATTCAGCTCTGGTCCTCAATAATTCATGCTTAGCATCCGTCTTCATTGGTATAGGGAGCAGGGGAGTCATCCGTCACTATAGGGAGCCATGGTTTAACTAGTACCCAGCAGTAGTGTTGGTTGTCAGGGTTTACAGAGGTGGGGCAAGAGGGAGGGAACAAAAGAGGGAGGCGTGTGGCTTTGTCACACTGACGAGTGGGCCCCCCATCTCTGGGAAGGAGGTAGCTCGAAGGAGGGAGAGGGCTGAGCTGTTGACCTTTGGGAAAGGACCATTGGCTTCAGATTGAGTGATGGTGTCAGCCGCTAGTGTAAAACACCTCAATTAGGAATGCCTGGCATGCTTGGGCGCTTCTAATTATGAAGAATGCAAAACAACAGTCAGGAGAGACAGGAGAGGTCGCCTCGCAGTCAGCCGTACGCCAGGCTTACTCAACAGCTACTGCAACGTGGGACCCACCACCGCGTGACTACTTGTCTTACCTCACACACACAGAACCATACAGATCTGACACATTCCCTCCCCAACCTTCATTTTTCTCCCCATTGTACTATATGCCTACCGCCAGCTCTCATTCTTGAGAGTTTTTGTCCTTTTACTGACAGTACTTTGTTTTCTGAGGTGTAGTGTTTATGTACACCTATTGCACAACAATATGTTAACAATGTTACATTTCAGCTTGCTAAGTGGGAGTTCAGACAGTCCCTGGAGTCCATCTAAGAAGGAAAAAAAACCTGAGATCAACTCAAGAACCTAGACCCAGAGAAAAATAACTCAACATTTGCACTTACTTGAAAACAGCCAGTGATGTAAGCCATCTGTGTGCAATTTGACTTGACTGTGTTGTCATCCTGCTACCCCGTAAGGCATCCCTGAGAGGGAAAAGTCTTGTAACATTATCAGCAGATATGCATAGCTACTAGGCAGTCGGCGATGAAGGGAGGAATGGACAGGCGGAAGGATGGAGGGATGGAGAGCGGAGGGAATCCCCGGAGGTTTTTCGCATTGAGAGACGGAGGTCAACAGCAGAACACAAATAGGCTTTTTTTTCCCAGGAGCTGTGAGGGAGTTAGACAACAGTCCCCCCCCTCCACCTCCCCGCCTGATCAGTCACTGAGAACTGAGAGTTCATTATAACACACCTCAGAAAAGCACAGTAGAGGTGCAGAGACCAAAAGCAGAGGCTGGATGTGGGAATAGCTGAAACTCTGAAATAAAATCACTGGTTTCCTCCTGGCTGCCAGTATATTGTGCATGTCTTTAATGCTGAAGTTGGGCCGATATTAAACCATTTCTAATCTCTCAATGCATAAAAATTTTGATACAGTCGTATATTTTTGAAAGATGATTAACAGTTTTAAAACCTCTCAGTGTTCATCCCTGCTTCAGCCATAAAACACATTTCCCCTGTGCGTATTTAGAAGAAGCAGACTGACAGATTTGTCATCTCATACAGTTTAACTGTCACTAGCACCCATAAAACATCTCTATTTATTTAGTGGCAGCCAAGCGTTGCTGTTTCTCTCAAAAGAATGTCCTTGTGCCCTCCCCAGTAACCTTGAGTCTAAAAGGGGAGGTCAATCTAAAGCCTATGGGGTGTCTTTTAATAAAAAATACAAAATAGAATTAGAGAATCAGGATTGCTAATGATAGCAGCTAGGGCGACACTGGGAGCCAGGTGATTATTCATTATCTGGAATTTCATCTCCTTCCCCTCCTTTCTTCCCTAGCGCTCTCTCTATCTCTCTCTTATTCATCCTCTTTGTCTCAAATGGGTTTGAGATGTTATTCTTGCATCTTTTCACATCTCAACAAAAATGAATTCCTTAAACATTTTTGTCTCTTAACACAATAGCTGCCTTGGTGTCTAGGATTAAATATTCCACTGCTTCACACTTGTGTGTCTTCAGAGCATTTATTTTCTGTTGGTAGCAAATGAACAGGGTCCAGCAGAGAGTCAGTGACAGGGGAGAGTGAGAAAAGTAGAGGCACAAATGAGGTCCAGGTGTGCAGGTAATCAATTTCATGGAGTTTGGTTTTGCGAGGCTGTATGCTGAAGGAGACTGTCATAATTGGCCCACCATTTCAGACAGGTAATGGGTTTACAGCATTCATTCTTTGTAGGATATACACACAGTGACACACACGCACACATATTCCTGCATGGAGCCATAGAAATCACAGGCCATTGAACACAATTAAGACAGATAGGTTTGTGGCATTGCCTGGTAACCCCCATGTTTCAAGGACTTTTGCAGGCTTGTTCATTCATCAAAAGGGAAGGGTTGTTTAGAGGAGCTTTTTTCAGACTGTGGTCAAATTCATCATAGAGAAAATGTCCTTTGGCTTGTTAACATCAGCTAGATGAGGCATCTAGAGCTGCAGGTGCTGCGAAGTTAAAGAGACTTTTATCATGACTAAACTGTAAATTGATTATCACCACTACCCTGCTACACACTGGTGACCAGTCTTGCACTGAATCATGCTTGTTGCCAGATCTTGTTTATCCATCATCTCCTTTGCAAGCTAGAAGATACCACAAGTCTGTCACTGCAAAAGAACATATATAACTATCCTCAACAAAATCATAACTAGGTCATGACATTACAAAAAAATCGTACAAAGAGAGAAGATTAGAATTGTTAAAAAAAAAAAAAAATTATATAGCTTCATGTTAAATATAAATACCATGGTTAAATAAGATTGAAACTGCAGTTTTTTAGCTTATTTTGCAAAAAAGAAAATCACACAGTTCTATATTTGGATATCACATTTTCATGAACTTTCATGAGACTGACTGAGCCACATTCAAATGTCTCCTCAGTGTTGCTCTTGTTGAGAATTGTCATTAAAATGACTCGCTACCTTCATGCTATAGAATTCAAAATTATATTATGAAACCTTATCTTAATTGGTCCCAATTAACCATTGTTCAGCTGGTGTAGCAGAAAAAGTCAAGGGGAACTGCAGTATACTGGCATTTACACAGACGTCTTCTGACACACACACTCAGACACACACAGAGCACACACAAAAGAACACGCATCTTACAATCTCTTGCATTTTTTCCTGCCTTAATGGATCCAATTACTCTTTCAAAGACTGCCAGCACTGTACCTTATGGCAAGCCAATTGAGATGGAAATTCAGTTGTTTTTAATGGACACACTCTCAATAATAAACCTGTGGGGGGAAAGATTTTCCAGACAAATTGCGGCTCACGTGGTTAACGTACATTATGCTAATGAGAGGTGCAGAGAGGTTGTCATGTCTCATGAGGTAGGGGGTGTCTCATATTCCCCTTTTGTAAAAGAGGAACCCTTCCTCTAATTGCCCCTAGTTTTGTACATTAATGAGAAGCAAGGGGTTTGCTCGTAGTGCTGAAGTATTTCACAGTGTGTTAAAATAGCATAGAAATGGAGACATTTGTGTGCACATCCCCTGCCGAGGTACAGTATGGCTTGTTTAGCCAATCTGCATTGTTTATCAGTCATGGTTTGGATCCTGGATATACTGTTCTTCTTTGTTTGGGTGAGTCAAATGATGACAGCACAACAGATGGCACAGAGAAGTTTTGTGGCACAGTTAATGTAAACTTACTGTGAAACATTCCTGCTGGTCCATTTACTCGGATCCAGTATCATCTCTCTGCAGTGCCCGACGGGCTCATGTTCTTGACTTGTCTCCTGACCAGCCATCCTCCCCCTCCCCCCCACAGGCTCTCGATCTCTGACACTTACTAGACAGGAGCCTGGGATTGAGACCACTGGACATGGAGGAGGTCACTGTATCTAGTTTCACCAGAGAGGATGAATAGATCTGGGACAACCAAACACACATTGCCCCCAGACTGCCTAGGGCACCATGGTCCGAAGAAAAGAGGGAGGGAGAATAAGAAAGAGTGACTGAAGTGCATTCCTGAAAGGAGGAGAGATGGGATTGAATGACAAGGGAGGACGGGGGGCCACTGGTGACACTAGCAGCCAGTGGGATCGGGTTTTCTCTCTGAAAAGCAAGCTCAGAAAAAACAATGACTTGGGCATCTGTCTGAAAGGGAGAAACAGAGACTGGGATCCTGTGCTGTGGAGTGCTGAGGGTTCACGGGAATGCCTTTAATGTAACCCTGCCCAGGCTCTCATCGGATACTTCATGGCTCTCCTTGTAGAATGTAACATGAATCAAACTCTATCTCTGCATCAATTAAAGCAGCACACTCACTGACTCTGAAGTTCCTGTTTGTAGTTGGAAACACTGTGCAGGAGAAGATTACAGTGAATAGCTGAGGTCTGTGTGCCAAGATGACTTGTCATGTCCTCAGGCCGTATTCTGCATTAGATAAGGATCAGCATTCCTGCACTCTACAGATGTAGGTCATGTAGCCACTGTGGTGCAAGCAGCATTTGAGTCTTGCTTCATTTGTTTTATTACCCATCACTGTGAGCTGTGACTTCTCTGCCATTGCACCTCATAGATGAAGCCGAGAATTTTGCTCCACTTTGTCTTTTCTATTTCACCCGTGGAGCTCAGATAAAATCAAATCAACTTTTCTCTCGGGGCCATACGCACATTATTCATTAAACAGTTACACAATAGTGCAGGAGTTTGCTTTAAGGGGTGGGGGCGGCAAATGAAGTCAAGGACTTGTTAACAGAGAAAGAACGAAAGATAGAATGAAGGAAAAGAAACACATAGAACTGAAGATCAAATCTCTATCACTTTAACATTGATCGATTTAATATCATGTAAAAATTGTTGTAGTGCTCTTCATGATAATGGTAACTAATGAGATACAATGTTGTGGGGACGGGCCCTTTCTTCCTTAGTGTAAATTATGCCCTCAGTCACACATCCATGCCAACACACACAGCAATGCACAAGAAGAGAGGAAGTGTTACAATATCATTACGGAAAGAAATCTAGAAAATGATCCATGGGAAGCTGTGGTGGGTTGCAGAGTAACTCTTGTGATGAAGTACGGCAGTTCGAATGAGACTTTATGGTGGGAACTGCCGGAGATAGAGATATCCATCAGCCCAGCCTGCATCATGCAGGCAAACACAGGTCAGGTCGTCTGTACCCAGTAGCTCAGCCAGGGGCTCACCACACCCTGTAGATACAGATAAAGTCCAGTATCACACATCCCACTGCTGATTACTGCTTAATTGTCAGTTGTATTCTGTGAAATAGACCAGGGAATATTCCCTGAGTGTCTGTGCTGCTCCAGGACAGGAAAAGGGCCAAATAGAAACCAATTAGCTTTGATTTCAGGTCAATTAGCTTCTTTTTCTTCTACATTAGAGTATATGTTATCTTTGGGGAAAGGAAATAGTGAGGGGCTGTCAGGGACTCTTTGGTAGTCTGTTAAGCTCATGTTGTCTGTCCAAAACGAGTGCTGGAACACAAACACTCTTAGAGGAGTAAATAAACAGACTGACAGGGAGGTAGAACAAAGGCAGACTGAAATTCTGGGATGAGCGGTTTTTGTATTTTTGTGAAAAAGCAAAGCTTGTTTCTTCTGTTTTGAAAGGGAACGACAAATTTAATCAAATGCAGTTTTAAGATTGCTGCTTGGTACGGAGATATTTTTGGCACATTGTGCTGCGCACTGAGGGATGGTTGACATGGAAGGAGGGAACGCTTGGGCTTTGCTGAAAAGGAAATTGAAAAGAAACAGAATACCAGGAGTCAGATTTCATGAAATAATAGCTGTGACAGAAACGGGAATGGCGAGGCAGCACAGAAACCAAGAATGATTTTCCTCTTGGCCCAAAGAAAAAAGACACAGAAGAAGACAAATATATCAGGGCCATAACAAATGTGCCATTGTGTAGGCAATTTAGCTCAAACATAGTGTAGTTCGAAGAAAATATTGAGTCTGTGGAACTATTATTTTGAGCCCAGGTTGGCCTGTTTGAAAGGAAGTCTGATTTAGATTTCTTTGACTACAGTACAGCGCACAGCTGAACTGTTCCTCGGCTCCCTTTCTTCCAGGATTTTCTAGAGGGAAATATTTTTTTTTTCCTCTCTGTCAAGAAAGAGTTCAAACCAAGCATGGCGTCCTGGATCAGGCCCATGTGCCTGTGGCCTTTGTGTTTCATGGTGATCCGCCAAGGATTCTGTGCCAGAGGGAAAAACTTACTGCAAACCAGCACTGCCATCTTATACGAGGCCTTCAGGCCACAGGTCAGAGCTGGAGCTGTCCACTCTGTTCTGCTTCTTAGAAAAAACACACACTCTCTCTCACACACACGCACACAGAGGCACACAAGTGGTCAAGCTCACACAGTAGTATGCACTAACTCATCAGCACAGTAAGCGCTCTCTTGCATGCTCATGCCTGGACTGGAGTGGGGAGCCGTCCATTTTGGCTTTAATTGTGTTGTTCTATGCATTAGCCCAGGTCTCATTATTGGCTTACACAGGGTGTGGGTGGATGAGGATGCATGCACGAAGCAGTGGCAGAGGGCTTTTAGTGGGCACATAAGAAGGTGGAGGGCCTCGTCAGCCCGGGCATTGCTCTTCTGTTTTATATGGAGTGGCTGTGGATTGCTCTTACTACACCATTGAGGTTGATCACTGTCAGTCCTTACTTCAGCTTTTATAAACAATGGCTTTTGTCAGTGTTGGTGACTCGTTTGAAGCACATGATTTGGAGTACATTAGTGACAGAAGCAGGAGTGTTTTTGCAGCAGTGCACTCTGTGTCCTGCTCACACTCATGTGGCATTTGTAATACATTATGTGTATGCTTCCATGTGCAGATGAAAGCCTGAATGAAATAGAGGGGAAATCAGAGCATGTGGCCTAGTTGGTGAATGGATGTCATGCTTCATTAAATGTGCTTTGCATCAGGAAAGTAAGTTTTCATGGATTATGTCCTCCTCCATGGTTGGCTGGGTGCCTGTGTGTGTTGGACTGACACACTACAATCACATTTTTGTAAATCGAAGAATGAAGGTAAAAGAGGTCACTGCTCAGGTCACATGACTTGAACAGAATCTTTTGTACACTCAAAACCTAAAATTCATGACATTAAACATCTGGACCAGTAAGCACGCAGACAGGAAAAACTTGGAAACACAAATGTTTTATAAACACTTGTAATACATATTTCCTTAGCGACCTGAATTGTAACTCAAAATGTGTAACTGGAAGTGGGCCAAGTAAATATTCTATTATTTCAGTCTGGAGTTCAAGCTTGTGCGTAGGCCTTGTCAGAATGCACATTTAAATAAATTTGCTCTTTGTAAGGTACTGCCAAAGAGCTTTCGTTCAGCAGTTAACCCCCTCTAGTAAGAAGTTTGAAGCCAAACAATATCCCATCCTACATTTTTATCAGTATTGAAGCATGTATTCAGTTCATAGTACAAAACAAAACTAAGCACAAGGAACAGTTTGAGTTGTTTTTTTGCATAAAGCATCCATGTAGCTTTGAGTACAAACAATCCACCTCTTGATAACAAGCATTAACCAGTGAGAACAAATAATGTAACTGTTTTGTCAAAATTTGGGTCGTAGTCTCAAAAGAGTCACTTAATCCTAAACATCCCTAAATTGAGACATTTCAAGGTTCTGTAGACACTGGTGTTACATATTGCTTTCATAAGTGAATCATGAACAGCACTTGTCTGCTTTTTGCTCTGTATGTAAAGCTGTGTGGCTAAAAAGCAAGATATACACTAAAGTGATTGCATGTATGAGCGGCAGCGAGGCAAAGAACCCCAGAGAGATCATTACTCATCACTATGTGGAGCCATACTGCATGGCCTTGTCTGTCACCACTGAGAGAAGATGCACTTCTGTGACTGGTTTTATTCCCCAGGGGCTCCTACAGTATCCCCCCCTTAGGCAAGCAAAGTAAACCACTGTGCTGTACAGTAGAGGAGTTATTATTTGAGGGCTGTGTGTTGATGGTCGGTAGTAAAGGGGGTATAGTGAAATAGATGGTGATAGATACAGGGCCAGACAGCAGGACGAGAGGGACAACACTACAGTGTTTTTAGCCACATGATGACAGAGTTGACACTGAACCAGAGTCTGGCATGCTTGGGATGTCCCTGTTTGCTAGTCAAGGTTTCCACTCACTTGAGTTTGTTGTAGTCCTGTCAAGAAATGAGGCACCACTTTAGCACCAGTCAGTCACAGTGTGATACTCCCTAGTTTGACGTTTTTCTTCTCCTAGATCTTCCCTCAAAAGCAGTGCTACACATCCCACAGGATGGAAATGGGAGACAGAGAGGGATGAACAGATAAGAAAAGAAATGAGATACATAGAATAGCTAAACAGAGCAGCCGTAGGAGAGAAAAAGTGAAGACAATGATGGGACATGGAGGAAAGCACCAAGACGGAAAGAAATATCTTGCCATCAGTTGCTTTTGAATAATTCATAGATTAATAATAATCGGAAAAACCCACTGCTTTTTATGATGTCATATTTCACAGCTAGTTTATGCTTAGGAGGCCTGCTGGGGAATAGGATAACGAAGACTGTAGGAAAAGATATCAGATGTGACTGTGATACTCTGGTATGGAATGTAAAATTCTGTCTGTGTGGTGTTTTCCCTCCCTAATCCAAACATACTGTAGCTCTCAGGTCATCTTCCATAATTTGTCTCACCCTCACATGTGTATTTTTACTCTCTGTTTTGATACCTGACCGCATTCCAATTAACTGTGCAATGAAAATTTGGCAGATCAGACTATAGTGGATGAGCAACGAAGCACGTAGCCTCTTCAGACGGTCCTCATGATTTTTGCTTTGTGTACGTTTGTGTATGTGAACACTTTGTCTGATGTGGAATGGCTGGTCAACCAAACACTTAAACGTCCTTAAAAGCCCTGGTCGTCTCATCTCAGAGCTGTCTCTCATCACAAAGGCTGCGTGCTGAAACCGCAGAGCCTGAGGTATTGAGCTCACATCCATCGCCACTTCAAAGGCCAGCAGGATCTATAGGAGCCAACGCTATTGTCTGTTGTGCAGGTGTGCTGCCTCCCAAAGGCTGTGAAGGTCTCAGAAAGCCGCAGAGCTCCACAGAGAGGGCTTGCTGAGATGCTATCTCTCCCAGATACAGACAACATGGTGGGGAATCAGACAATAGAAGGCATGTGGAATCTGGTACTGCAGGGCGGAGTGTTTGTAATCAGTGCTTAACTCTGCAGGCACATCCAATTGGTTGCAGGGGAAGTTAAAATATGTTTAGTGTTTAGCAGAGTTTTCTGTCCAACATAATGTGACCCCGGTGTGCCGCATTCCAAAAAGATGCAAATCAGGTGGATTGAAAACTGTTGTAGCCTGTTGAGTGTCTGCTGCTTTGTCTCTTGGCCAAGTCAGGGCAAGATCCGACCCTAGCTTTGAATCTCCCACAACTTGTGTGATGTTCATAGTTAGTTGGAAAGAAGTTGCAAGGGGGACCAACTTGAGCGATATCATACATCTTTTGTAGATTTATAGTTGACTTTTTTTGAGATGCTACTAGGATTAAAGCAAACAACCATTTCCCCCATCATCCATTTTCTTTCCTGACACCCCAAGTCTGTGAAGCTAAATTATTATCAGACTAACTTTGTATGGTCTGGTTACCACATTAAAACAGAAGTGGGAAATTATTATTCCTGTGGCACACATGAGAAAAACCCTGTTGCTGGTGGCAAAATAATTTATCATACCGCAAACTCAAATTTTATCACGAAATTGAATGATAGGACACATACTTTGCAATTATTCTTTTCACATTAAAAATGCACCAGCCATCAGCTTATTAAGAAAATTATATGCAGGAGTCTTTGAACTTAATGCACAGGACTGACTGTTCTGGGTAAAATGTTCCTATTTTATAAACTAAACAAAAACTTTTTCAGCATGTCTAAAGATGAACACATGCTCTGCAAGTCCGAAAAGGCAGGTGGAAAAATAAAACCAATAATCTGATTTAAAAAAAAATTCTGTATTTTCCAGAACACCATCTCCTGACCTATATGCACACACGCACGTTGCTTTTTCCCACAATTTATGAGAACATGAGTTTCTATGTTGCTTAATCTGCTGTGGATTGTTAATGCTACAAAAACAAAAAAGTTTGACAAAATAATGTTAATACAAACAGTATATTCAAACATGTGGAGCACTTAGGCTGTCATGGAGACAAACAACCCATCTAGTATTTCTGTTTACGTTTTTGAAAAGAACTGTTACCTTGAGGAGTGCATTGCTCATTATGAAAGTTTCATAGACTAAAGCAGTGATGGCAAGCTATATTAAAAGTCTTTGCTGAATTTGCTGGCTAGCAATGCCACGGTTGTCCTCTTTGTCATCTCCCAATAGATGTCTGTATTTTTCTGCATTTTTGGTCTTCAATTAATGGCTCAACCTTAAGCTTTTTGGTGATCATTTCTAGCAGGTGAGTCTAAATTAAACCTCCATCAACTCACACAACCAAATAGAATATCCCCAGTTGCATTGTGCCTTAGCCACCTCAGAATAGGGAGCTGCCAGCTCAAACATCACTCACATCAGTGTAAACCCTGACAGGAAGAAGCAAAGTGCTCTCACAACCCACAAGTGTTTCGAAATTAAAGCGGTATTGTGTCATTTATTTCAATTTCTTTCTTTTTTTTTTGTTGGTTAGCCTCATATGTTAAGTAGTGTGGTTTTACTTTGCCATTTTAGAGCCAAGTGGAATATCACGCAGGCCACACAATGCCCAGGTCTTCTTTAAATGGACAGCATGCCTATTGCAAGCATGCAGGGAATATATTCAGTCCCTGCAATTATTAGCACAGACAATTTCCTTTACAGTATTATGAAATATAACGCCATGCTCACTTGAAAAATTGGAGGAAAATTACACTGATGTCACCCTCATGGTCTGTGCTCCCAGGCATGTTGCACCCACATGATCTGTTTTGTTTTTCTCTTCTCCACAACAAACTAAACACCCTCATCTGCAGCTCCAGAGGGCAACAAGCCCCATCGCATCCTGGCCCTGATTTGCTTTTTCCCCTTTGTTGAGCACAATGTAGCTTTTTAGCTGCGTGCTCTCTTATCATAGCTTTGTCGGCATATTTGGGCTTGGCAGAAACTAAACATGGATTTATTTGATGATTTGCTCAGAGAGGAGGCAGTGGCAGCATTTTGTGGTAAACTGTCTACCCATGTGTGGCACGATAGGCATGTCTTATCTCAGGAGAGCTGGGAAATACGGAGGAAGAGTTTATCTGTTTGCCAAACCCAGACCTCTCTGTGCTGATGATGTGCAGTGGTTGAAGAGATACTGAGGGAAAGGATGATGGTTGTGGGGGCTTCTTTCCCTGCTTGTTGATCCCATGCTATCTCTCTCTGTCTCTCTCTCTGCCAGGGGACAGTTTGTTTGCTGGCACAGAGGAGTGTTTTGTGTTTGCTTTCACGCTTGCTTGCCATACACCCCAGCTCCGCTGCTCTGTTAGTGCGGCGAACCGCTCGGGTCAGAAGGTGATAATGAGATGTACCACTGACCACGCAACCGGGAAGCTTTTAACACACGGCTGTGTGTGTACACACAGCCACTGACCTCAAACACACTGAACCTGTCAGTCCCTCAGTCCTGTGTGGAACCTGGAGGCTAACACAGACTGTTGTTTCAACCAGGCAAGATTATAATTGTAAACAAGCGTTTTTCTCTCAAATAACTTGACTGACAAGGTTTACACTCTCCTTCATATGAGGTTTTATTTTACCCTGTCTCTCCTCTTCCATAGCCTGGTTTATACAAGTCCCCCCAAGTTGGGGCACCAGCCGTTTAGATCTCTAATGCATCCCTGTGCCCCCCTAAGACAGAAAAACCCGAACATCTGCCCCCCTCTCAACCCCCAGTGCTTTTGTCTGTCTGCCCAGTATATCCTTATGCTCCAAATCAACTAACCAGTTCTTCCTACTGCTTTTCTTAAATTTCCTCTCCCCCCTCACTCCCTACTCCTCCTGCTCCAGATGGGCTCCTCTTTTCCTTTCAGAGTAATCTGTCTGCGATGCACAGGGGCTTTAGGCTGACCACATGCCTTTGGATGTTCGGAATGGCATCCGTGTTGAGCAGGATTTTTTTTTCTTTTTTTTATAAAGGGGTGAAATAGAGGTTGCTGCTTCCGGTGGTTGTCCCTGTAGACACCTGCTCAGCAAAACAGTGCTTAAGAGGAGGAGAGGGGAGGAGATAAAGCTTAAGGGTCAGAGTTCAAAGCTTGTACATCGCAGATCTTTGCATGAAATCTTAAAAATCGATAGCTTTTGTCAGAACAAAAATAGAATTCCTACTCACAGCCACAACAGACTGAGAAACACAGAACTGACGAGAAGAAAACAAAATGACAAGTAGAACCAAGAAGATAAGTTGCCTTTATTAAAAAGGAAATTGAAATGTGCCAACAGTTGATCTTTAATAAGTTAATTATATTGTACATTTGATAGGTTTCAAACCAGCCTTGCCAGAGCTTGTCTTCTTCCCCAGAGAATTAACTGCCAGAGGAAGCTTCTTCAATGTGATTAGGTGTTCATATATAAATTTTTCAGAAGTCGCTGTTTTGAAGACCCATCACCAACTGTATTACAGAGAGAGCCAGCTCGGGATGGGATTAAAAAGATATGAGCCTACTGTTTAATATTCTCTTTTAATGTCATCCAGTAAAGCCAGCAGTTGTCAGTCATCTCTTAGAAGTTTTTCAATCTTATGTTTGACTTTAAACAGCCTTCAAAACAGTACATTTCTAATGTAACATGTTCATAACAGATGTGATTTTCATGGACAGCTGTATGAGTTGGTTATTTTTCTTCATACAGAAATTTCTTGAGTTGAGAACTGGATTAAAAAACATGAATGCAGGAGTTTTCTGTTTCTTTTTTTTTGAAAGATGAACCTCAGAGAAGCATGGCAATGGATATAAAAGATGTAGAGGACAGACTCTGACTGGACAGGCTGAGCCCACGCTGAAGCACAAATACAGTTTAAGAGGCCAACATCAACCACACAAAATATTTTTAGGCAAAATGCACCTTGACACTCCCTTTATGTTCTTCGTGCTATTCAGGCTGCTGTGCTTGGATTAGTAGCAAGAAGACCGTAATACCTCTGAAGAGGAAAAGATTTCTATAAATCTAGCAGATATTTTCGAGTCCTTTCTGTGTAAAGTTGGTTCATAGTCTTAAGTTTCCCCCTGCTGCTGGGCTTGGCTTTGTACCCTGGGGAGAGGGATCATAAATCAGCTCACAGGGATGTTTCAGCCATGTTAACAGTAGTAAAGTATACCATAAAACAAAAGAGAAAAAGAAAACTTTTGTCCATGCCTCTAATGAAAATGTAAAGATGGAAAATCCAGGGCTTAACATCAGTTTTTAAACTTCGCGTAGTGTCAATTTCACAGGGATCAGGGTAATTTCTGGCACACTTGCAAAACTTTCTCCTTGGCATCGGCCATGCTTGATATTCCATGTTGGACAACTTGACAAATGCAGTGAAAAGCTATAGCACCCAAGTGTTTGGCAATGATCACGTAGGCGTTCACACTCACGTGGTGGGCAAGTGCTAAAGATGAAATTTCAACTCTCTTATTTCTTTCTGGCACACTATATCTGTCAGCATTCCCTTGCTCGGTTCCTTTTGGTATCTCTTCCCACTGTAACAGATCCCCTCTTAGATAGGGATACAGGCATCTTTTCATCTTCCCGGGGTCCATCTGGGAGAGTTTATGGTCCATGTGGAAACCATTGAAATGGGGACGGCAACTGATCAGAGAAAGATGTGCCCCTCTGGAGCTGCAGCACATGTTTGGATCCCGGTTCCATTATTTGCTTTGTCTCACCCTCTTTAACATTCCTGTGCACTATATCTCTGGACAACACCCCCTGCACTCCCCCCTCCAACACACACACACACACACACACACACACCAGCAAATTTTTTTCTCAACCTCTACAATCTTTTCCTCTGTTTGTCCCTCTTCCTCCTTCCTTCCCTCTCCCCCTGTCTCCCCTGTGCCTGGTAAAGTGATTGGAGAGGGATCAGCATGGTGGAAATGAAAGTGGCCATGACGAAAGGCTGAGGGATCTGCTGAAACATTACATTGGATCCCCTTGTGTTTTTTCCCTTCCCCTTTTTCCTCTGTGCCTGTGTCTGTTTCCCTCCACACAGCCACTATCATATTACTCTTCCCTAGTCACCTCCGCAACAGCCGCTGATGTAATCCGAGTTTATGGTCCAGTCCCGACCAAGACACACTGTGCTCTACAACAATCGCTCACTCCTACTGTTTCCCAAACCTCTATCAAATTAGTCTTTCACTGGAACCTAAGTGTATTAGGCTAAGATTTCCATTACACCAATTTAAGATGAAAGCAAAAACTATTCTGCTTTGAATTAGTTTGTTTGACACATGCTGCAGAGAACATCCGCACACTGCGTGTTCACTGGATCCTATTAAGCATGCATTAATAAGGTGTAGCCCAAACAGACTGGCAGCATAATCAGTCGGTAGAACTGAAACACAAGCAAACACACCTGCTTGCACATGAGTGCTCACACAAACAGAGTACACTCTGCCAAAGTGTGCTGTCGCAGTGGAAGTTGTTTGACATTAACCACTGGAGGGTCCGGCTGAGCTGAAGCGAGCAGGAGCTGTATCATGTTTATGATTTCCATTATCTCTGACATGAAGCAAGGGCAGACCCACGGTCATTGTAAAAGGTCTCATCTCCAGCTCCACATGATTACCTCACTCCCCCTGCTCTGGTCCTGTTTGCACAGCACGGCTATAGAATAACACTGTATCAGTCTCCCCTGTTTGTCGATAATATATCTTTGTTTTGGGAAGATAAGTGAGGGACAGAGGAGTGTCCTGCAATCTGGTTATGAAATCTCAGGCTAATAGAGAAGTGAAAAGATCTGCAGCAGATGTTCCAAAATGCTCAGATGAGGGTAAGCAGCAGGTCAAATGGGACTCTCCAGGAAAGCAGGCTGTGTTTATGGATGTAATTTCTCTGATGGTGTGAGTTAGCTAGCTGACAGGCTCCTCTTACAGTGCTCCTTCCTGTCCTGGATCATGAGCTATCCACCCAGTGCAAATGAGCCCGTATCATTGCATTTCACAGCAAATTACCAGTGTTTTTGTGGCAACTGTGCAGCCCTGTCTGGTGCTAACTCATTTACCCGCTCCTGTACCATCCCTCTTTCTCCTCTTACACGCAAACAAACACATATGAAGAACACACAGCCACATGGATTTCAGGGTAGAAAACAAGTTGCCTCACATTCTCCAGTCCAGTCATATTTAAAGGGTCTCGTGGCCAGTCTGGGTCATACACAGCTTCTTTGTCATTGTAGAGCTAAGGAGGGGTCAGATCTGGAGGAGCTGTGGAGGAGGTCCATGGGGAGGGCTGGTGGGGCTCCAGGGGCCAGGAATGTTAATTGGGAAGATTGTTTTAATAAGGCCCTCATCTTTGCAGATGCTGGGAGAGGGTTAGCTGGCGGGGCCACACAGATGGGAGGGCAGCTCACAGTGAGATACTGTCAGCAAACATAACCGACACAATGTGAACTGAGCAGTGTAAAACACGTAGTGGGATTTAGGCACAAGTGGATAAAGATATTCCACGGCTCACGCCATGTTTACGCCTGCTTTCTGGAGGTAAAGGGATTTACTGTAATGAGCATTCAATGGTGCGATCTGCATAAACTCACCAGTGATGTGTTTTGAAATCCTGTTACACTGTGAAGACTCAGACAGTTGAACACAGCCTAGAAATGCTTAACACAGGCATAGAGAAAGCAGTGAGAAAAAAGTGGAAAGATTCTGAGGCAAAGCAAGAGGGTCATAAAGGTTTGGTTCACCCAAATTACAAGAAAACATATTCTTCCTACCTCAATAGTATCTGACCGTGCAGATACTGGTTCAATTTGAACAGGTTTTCAGATATCCAGCTCAATGATGTCTGCCTTTATACCAATACAAAAGAACTGGATTTTGTTTATGGTGCTCACAGTATTGGAGAATTACTTTAAAAAATTTACAGCATCATCTCTTTCCAGAATCAATGTCCCCATTTCTCTGAATAATACACAGAACACGCTGTCAGCAGTTTTCATTGGACCTAGTTCTTCAACAGAAAGTAGTTCCAGTGGAAACGTTTACAGTGAGGTTCTTAAAGAGATATTCTTATTAGAAAAATGTTACTTCAACCATAGTCAATCACAAAATTATAATTACAGACACATGGTATCAATAGAGAGTTGTAACCAACATGCAGACACGCTGTATTTAAATTGTGACTTGTTTTAATTTTTTTCAAATGAAGAAAGTTGCTTTGAATGAGGAGATTCACCATTCACTTGCTTCAGATTACAGTAATGAAATCACTATTCAGATGTCTTCAAGATTTGCTTGGAGGTCTAAACCACATTTAACGGTGTATATATTGCATATGTTATGTATGCAGGGTGCAGATTATTCCCTCGACACAGTTCACAGAGGGCAGATCAGAACCCCATTGCCTCAGCCCATGTTGTGTTTAAGAGGGAGAAAGAGACGGAGAAAAGAAAGCATACTGTACAGGTGTTCATGTCTGTGAACTATACTGTTACATCTGTTCCTTTGTGTCTTCATGCAGAGAGCTTCAGGCACAAGAGTACACAGTGAGTGATGAGAGCTGGGTTACTGGGGCTCTCAATCCCTCCTTGTCCGCAGGGAGTAGTCAGCAGAGCTCCACCTATAAATGAGGACATGTCATCGACATGCTTCTCTAAGTGCTGCCAGCTCCATGTTGACTGCTGCAGTGTTTCTACAGCTTCACCTACCTTTATCTCCCTCATTATTGTTTTATTGCATTGTGAAACACCTTAAACACTGTTTGATAATGGAAACAGAGTGAATGATACTGGCATCAGCTTTTTGCTGTGCAAACAGAATATTTATTATAGCTTGGCCTGCCCTTAATGACTTTACATCTCTCGATGCATTTAGCAACTTGGTACTTGATACTGTGTTTCCAGCGCAGGTTACACACACTCTTTCAGAAAAACAACAGCTATGAAATCACTTTCATATGCTGAGTGTACAAGTTGATCTGTCAGAAGCTGACAAATCCACAAATGGCTTGTCTATGTTTTTCAATCATTAAATTTAAATGTGATAATCCCATGCAGATGTTTTTTTACAGTTTGCATTGTGGCGGCGGGTGTTCCTATCACGGATTTTACGGGGTTTTGTGTTTTTTTCTTTTCTTTTTTATTAACATTTTTGGAAAGAGAGAGAGCAGTTCTGGAGTGTTTTTTTTCCTTTCTCTCCAACATTCCCGCTCATGCAGTCCCAGCACTCGAAACACTGGTTCAGTCCAAATCTTGCTCACCCAGCACTCCAATCAAACAGGCACTGTTTATTGAACTATGAGGTGCCAAGTCACTCACTCACTCAGTCACTCACATAAACCTGCCTCCCCACTGCCCTCCGTGCCTTTCACCGTGTTCGCCAAACGCCATCCCTCTCCCTCCAAGCCTGACGAGAAGACTTATGACCATTTAAACAAACACAGGCACTCAATGGCCTCTCTGTCTATGTGGCTGTGGGCTAAGGTTCCCTTTATGTGGTATGTGTGTGTGTGCCTGTGTCTCTGTGCAGATGTTTGTGTTTCTTTATGTACAGACATAATTGCTGTTGGATACTAAAGCACATGAGGTCTACATGTGTTTGTTGAAGTGTGTAACGTAGAGGATGAAGCCCCTGCACTCGACCCTCCTCAGCCTCAGCGGGTGGAGACATGCCCTCTGCTGAGCCACTGAAAGGTCCGGAAAGCCAGTGACCCTTGATGCCAGATATCGACTGCCTTTACCCCCTCTGGCCTTAAAATGCTTCAGTTACACACCAGCAGGGCTTTTCTGACTCATTTCCCAAAATGGCCTGGTTTACATTTTTTTCACTGTATGTCCCTAAAGTCTGTAGTACATGTGCAGTTCATTCTGTGGATGCTGAGCAAAACAGAGTCACAGACTCATCTGATGTGCAGGATGACTTTCAAACTAAAACTTTTCCCTTTAGTCCAATTTTCATACCAAAGCATGAAGACAAGTTGAGAGAACATGTTGACAGGCACATGTATGCCTGTGTTTTGTTTATTTTCGAATGAACTCCCACAGTTTATTGTTCCTGCTCTTTCTGTTTATAAGAGCTAATAGGGGCATCCTGTCTCTGTTCAGTGACATGACATCACAGCTGAGTCTTGAGGATGACCTCATGGCATTCAGGGTGTGCAGGTGCAAACCCTAAAGGCCAATCGGGTGATAGTTTTTCTGCTTTTGTTGACATATTTACGGGTGTCCACGCTGCGTCTCTCGGTCAACCAGGCTCTTAGGCTGTCAAGCAATTTTAACCAATGTGGCTCCACAGATGTGCCCTCATATTGAATGTCATGGTTGTCAGGAGAGGAGCTATTGTTTTCTTCATGATTTATCAATTTGACATTTGGAAATAAATCCAAGATCTATAATTTAAAATTCTAAAAGATCAAAAAAAGAAAAAAATAAGAGTGGAAAGTTTCTGATGGCGTTATTGTCATGTCC
This sequence comes from Ctenochaetus hawaiiensis, assembly GCA_029783645.1. Lineage (NCBI taxonomy): Eukaryota > Metazoa > Chordata > Actinopteri > Acanthuriformes > Acanthuridae > Ctenochaetus > Ctenochaetus hawaiiensis. The sequence goes on from JAPZDY010000024.1 coordinate 19,544,858, forward strand.
AATATTATTCACACCCTCTCTTCATGTCAGGTTTATCTCTGTATTTATGTATGTGAGCATGGCCGGGAAGTTGATAATCATCCATCCCAGCCGGTGTTATGGGCACGCTCAGAGCAGCTTGCGTGCTGCAGGATAGGATAGAGAGTCTGTAGTGTGGGCAAGAGGGCATGAGCTCAGAGCAGGAGAACGAGAGCCAGATTGAGAATGAGAGAGAAGTCTGCCATGTCCAATCTCATCTCCCTGGTGGTGGGGTCAAGGGGGGGAACAAGGGAATGAGTAGGTGGAGGGAGGCAGTGATTCTCCAGAGTACAGTAGGAGTCCTGTTATATCTTCACACCCACCAGCAAAAACTGCAGGTTTATACAGTGCAAACACACATACACAGTACGCATGCCGCTGGCAAATTATCCACCTGCAACAGCCTTTGCAATAGAGTGGTATGGGTCAACACACCATCGCTATGAGCCTGTCTTTGATGTGAGCTGCGCAGAGTGTGTGTGTGCTAAGACAAAGGGAAGATAAGGGGGTCAAATGTTGAGAGGAGAGGGAGAAATTTGGAGACAAAGTGGGAGAGAGAATGAGAGGTGTGTGTCCCACAGGACAGAGCTGGAGGCAAGGTGAAGAGCATCAATATGGAAGGGTTTATAGCACACAACATAGCTGCACACTGAATAAGGCTGATTTGTGCTTATGGCATAAACAACACCCATGGAGAGGCAGAGGAAATTATGTTGTTCAGTAAGTAGAAATAGACCGGAGGGGAGTTCAGCTGGTGTAAGACCTGATTTAATACACATAAATTTGTCATTTAACAAAGCAATTTGTCAATATGCTGCTGCCACTGTGATTATGTGACTGTTATCTTAACTTGTGAAATATTATTGAGACGTCTATGTATTTTTTTTTTTTGCTTATATTCTGTTATTGAGACATTGACTTGCCTCATTACTTCATCTTACAGAGGCCTTGAAAATGAATAAGGAAAAAAGAGCTATTTTAACTGCAGCAGGCCCATTTTGACTGTAAATATCTGGTGCTGCTTTTCCATGCGATGTTTTTTCAGTGTTTGTTGAACTGTCTATTCATCCTCGCGTCCTCAGGTAATGTTAGAGGACAGTAACCTCTGATAGCCTGACACTGTGGCAGCTTGCAAAGGAAATGGAGCAAATTTGTTGAGTTTCAAAGAAGCAGAACTACCTTCAGGACACAAGTAGAGACCACATGGAAGAAAAATAGATTATCTTCCATAATACAAAGCAGATTCAGTCTTTCCCTTTGCTTTTACTGTTGTTCTTCCTCTCTTCAGAGCTTTTCCCCTGCTACTATTATTTATTCTGCTTCCTCTAAGGGGCCAGCCATGTCCATGCAGTTTCAAGGAAAAATCCAAGCCAAAGGCCAGACCCATGCCGTGCTCTGTGTCTCTGCAGGATTGACTCCGGGTGCCTTATGATAAATCTTTAATTCCCTGTTGGGTCTGTGTTTGTATTCTTCCACAGATTTGCGGGGAAGCTTGTTGTATTCGGTTTAATTTCCTCAGAACAAAGCTCATCTGATCTTCCCACCCAGACTTGTGTGTGGCATTAAGTCTTCATTTTCATTAATGTTGGAGGGGCAGCACGGGAATCTCATTTTAATTTGACATTTAAACATCTGTTTTCAATTTCCTGAGGAAAAGAGTGCATGTGTGTGTGTGCGTGCGCCCATGTGTATGTCTGTGGGTGGACAGGGGATAGTTCGTGGGGGTGAACCCGGGAGTTTTCAGAGCAGAGAGCAGCCATCTCAGCTGACCTTTAAAGGAGGGTTTGAATGTAAGAAATGATGGCAGCTAATTGTGTTAGCTCCAATTTGCTACTGTGGACCAAGGGATCGATTTATCACACAATACAGTAGAGTGTGGTTAGCCTCGGCTTGGCAGGGCCCAACAGATTCTTGTCCCTACAAACTGAACCTCTGCTTTCATAGAAGTGGTTGTTTTATGCTCAGTCAGCTGTTTCTCTTGCAGCGAGGCATGTCAGCCAGATGAGATAGGACGTGTTTTAGTCTTAGCCTACTCAAAAGCGGAAATGCGTTGCAGAATAGATCCCCTTACCTTGATAAAGCGTATTGATATCTGTCCAGGTCCGGATATTCACTCTGTTTCATCCCATCATCAACATATTTGAGCTAATCCAGGACGGACAAAGAGGCGTCTTCATGCTGGGATCTGTGACTTTGGCCCATTTCCACATATTAAGCCAAAAACTCTGTACACACACGCACACACAAAAACTCCCTCACACACATTGAGTTTGGCCTCCCTGTTAATAGTGCAGGAAATATTATCTGCTAGGGGACAGCTGCAGGCTCACCAGAGAGACAGAATGGCAGAGTGGGCTCATTATCCCAAACACAGACACAGACCACACCACACACAAACACACACTCTAAGGACAGCACGCAGCGTGAGAGCCTCTCTATCCCATATTTTCACCCAATTCTGGGTCCTAGAACAGGAAGAGCTGAGGAGGCAGGCGAGCAGGGCCTAATTCAGTATGTATACAGGAAGGAGGGACACTGGATGTCTTATAGGGGGCCAGAGGCAACTGATTCTACCACAGCTCCGGATCTGACAGGGCTTCTAGCGGAAGAGTCGGGGCTTTGTACCCCATCCAGATCTGGGTCGGTCTGTCTGTCTGTCTGACAGACTGTCTGGCTGCCTCTGTCTCAGTCTTGCTCATTCTGCCTCTATCCCAGAGGATTTTGTTTTCCACTACGCAGATGTTTGGGGCTGTCTGCTGCGCTGCACTCAGCTGTGTTTATAACAAAGAGGTGTTGGTTTGGAGAAGAGAGGGCAGCGAGGTGGGGGAGTGAGTGCTGTTAAGGAGGCGTGGAGGTCACTGCGCTGTTGGTGTAAACACTAGACGATGCCAGCTCTCCCTCGGGCCTCTAACTAGTCAATGCAGCATACAATTTTTCCCTCTTTTCCCCACTAAATAGCCTTTTTTTTGGTTCCAGAGGGAGAGATGCATCTGCATGTTAGCTGAGAGAGTTATGGTGGGGCCAGCAGGAGGGTGAAGACCCACTGAGAGGAGACGATGTGCACTTAACACCAGAGTTAGAGTTACTCAGCAAAGTGTTTTTTGCAGGCTCTGCATCAACCGTGCAGAGAAAAAAAATTCTATTAGAATTGTTTCCTTTTAATTTTTTAACAACCTTAAACCTTATAAACAATGAACTGATTGCTCAGGCAATGAAAAGAGACTACACTAAATTGCCTTTTAAGGAATTATTTACCTTCTGTATTACATAGAGAGCTGCTTAATGTTAAATATATCAGTTTAAGTTCAGTTTTTATTAACCAAGCCTAAGAGTCATTTATACATTGTTTTGGTTTTCTGGTTTAATTTATTTTTTTTTTATTTTGCACAAGATATTTCAATATTTTTTCTATGTTCTAAATCCAAACTTTTAATATTCTTAAGAATCAAAAGTCCCTTGCTCTTTGCCAGATTGTACTGGGATTAGTGTGATATTATCCTTTAATCAGTAACACAATGACAAAAATATATTTTTTCACAATCTTTCCTGGGACATTGTATCTCCAGATAAACAAACCTGTACTGACAAGCTTAGACAGACTTATGCAATGACGCACTTCAGAACAGGTTGACGTTGATGATACAAATGGAGACAGTGTTTCTTCAGATGGAGCTGGTGCTTTAATGGATCGGATGTTTCGTGTTTACATTTGCATTCCTGGATGGCTGTTTCTGCTTTTAAGCAGACCAAATGAGCTCACTCACCGTGCAGCTGCACTGCTGAGTTTAACTTGGATCAGAGTGAGTGTAGAAAATTTAGGGGGTCACACACATAATTGTTATTCATCTGTGTAAAGCACAGTGCGCATATATCTGTGGAAGTATGCCTCCCACTCATACGCAGCCACAGCGTGAGTCACACAATATCTGAAGAATCCTCCTGCTTGTTTCTGATGAATACTTAAGAGTTGAGGCCTGAAATTGTACAGCTGTACTCAGAGAGGTGTGGGTGTGATTATGCAGCAAAAGAACTGTGGAAGCCATTACCGCCTATCTTACCCCAAAACTTGGTTCCTGATGTTGGATTGGATTCCCACTCCATGTTACAAGAAGCAGAGAGCAGTATCTGGGCTCAGCAATGACCAATTAAGTGCTTAAAGGGTTTAGTGAGGAATTTGTTGGCTGTCAGTAGGTGAGGGGTCCTGGGGTGAGCTCCACTTTGATCTGTGTCTGAGGTGACTCAGAGCAGGCTGAGGAGCGTGAGACAATAGACTTCACAAGTTTGTGTTTTTCTCCCAAACACAGATACTAGCATGGATTTGTATTGCATTTTCCATACATGCACATGGATAACAACAGACATGCATACACTGGCCTGACCTTACATACTTTGTGTGTGGCCTGAATTTCAGGATGAAATTTACAAGCAGTATTTTCATATGTTTTTATATGTGTATGTAGTGAAGCTGGGAAAATGATTACTGGCACACTGTGAGCAGGAGGGAGCTTGTTGCTTTTTCATTACTCTCTTCCCTCTCAATAAGCCTCCAGTTTATCTCTAACACCGGAGATATGGAGTCCAGAGATAAGTGGTTTTTCTGCCCCTTGGAAAATAGATATGCATTGTATTGTTGGAGCTACTGCACAATAATGATAATAATGTGATATTCTGATCAGGCAAGCAGGCAAAGCGTAATGAATTTAGGTGAGGCAGGTTTTGTGATTTTGCATTTAGTCCCAAAGAAAATCAGAGCAGCTCAGTTCATCTTTTTAACTGTCTCATCTTTTTAGTGTCAAATTAGACCAAGGAATGGAAAGATGCGAACTTACGTCAAAATAATGAAAATCCATGGCTGTGTCATCTTTTTTACAACACCTCTACCAGGGAAAATCAATGCAAATAAGAATCATATTCTACCAAAGTACTTAACAAGGCAGCATCTGTGGGTTGGATGTAATGTGGATTTTCATCTGTGCTAAGATGGGACAGAGGTATGAGTGCCGGGGATGTGAATGTGGAGTGTCATGAAGAGATGAAGAAGGGATGATGGAGAGGTGATGATCAGTGTATATTAAACAGTGTGTGTGAGTGTGTGTGTGTGTGCATTTGTGCATGTGGACATGATTATATGTGGTTCAGACAACAAAGATGGAGGTCATTTCTCGTAAAGATGTTGATCAGCACAGGTAGGTGTTCATTATAGCAGTTGTAAAGCTTATTAACGGTGAGGTTTTATAGGAGAAAGCAAGAAATTAAAGACAGAAACTGTATAAGCCCGGTATATGTACAAGCCATATACCACCATACATACACCTGTTTTTATTCAGTCAATACTGTATTCTGTACAGACGTGTTGGTGAGACTGTAACAGTTTTCATGGTAGACTAGGCGACATTAATCAATATGGATGTGTGCCTTACATTTTGTTCGTCATGAAAAACTAATTATGCGTTTCAGACCACCTCAACTGCCATTTTATTATTAGCAAATGTATCAACAGCCTTAGGTTCTGTGCTTCTTTTTAACATCATAATTATTCCTTTGCTATATTTCTAAATGAGGACACATTGATAGTTTGTTAATTTTTTCTCCTCTTTCTGTCTGTTTTTTTAGTTCTGCGTGATGACTTCAGACAAAACCCTGCAGATGTGATCGTAGCTGCAGGAGAGCCAGCCGTCCTGGAGTGTCAACCCCCACGTGGACATCCTGAGCCCACCATATCATGGAAAAAAGACGGAACAAATATTGACGACCGAGATGAGAGAATCACTGTAAGACTTTTTCTTTTTTTTCTGGAAACTGCAATGACTTTAAACTTTGTTATTTGCTGACATGTGGAGAAATCTACAGATGCCCGAAGGCTGTGCTGTATATAAGAATGATGTGTTTAAATGTATGAGGTAGAATGACCCAGTGGTGCAGGTCAAGTCATTACCACTTCAGTGTTTGCTGAAAGATTGATTTGTTTGGCTCATTATTCACATATAGCAATTACCAAACCCAAAGCAGCCCATTTTGGTAGCTACAACCTTTAATGACTGTGGTAGATAGAATCGGTCTTGCTCCATCAGTCAGCAGCAGTGCATTGATTAAGGATGGCCTGCTGATGAAATCAAGTAGAAGCAGGGGAAAAAGAGAGGAGAAACGAGCTGACCACAATCAAGAAAGGAGAAAGTTGTACTCAGCAGCAGCAGTGCCTGCAGAATTCAAACAACTCTTTACATCAGATTTGCAACCAAACCACCAATTATTCAGCTTTAATTAAAACAACAGCAGCAGTGTCAGTCAGCACTACATGCTTGCTTACTAAAGGATGTCGTGAATAATCCTGGTTCAAACTGTTTCAACTAAACACATCTTTGTGCCCATAGTAGGCCTGCACGATTAATCGTTTTTGAACCTCGATGTCGATTCACCCCTACATGCGATTTCATTTCTAAATTACGTCGATTATTTTTTTTCCAAGAGCCGGCGGCATGTGTCAGAGTTGTAAACAAGCGCTCCAAGGCTTCTCCCTTATCCTATGACAA
>JAPZDY010000024.1:19551505-19576403 GCA_029783645.1 Ctenochaetus hawaiiensis
TCGTGGCAGAAAATCGTGATTTCAATTCAAAGCTAAAAAATCGAGATTCATATTTTTTCCTGAATTGTGCAGGCCTAGCCCATAGTCACTTTTTTTGAGCAAGAGGAGACTTTTAGTTGTGTTTTATTATCCAGAATGGATGTGTGCTTAAGTGAAATAATAGACTGACTCAGCACTCAGCTAACACTGGCAGGTAGTGAGGAGGAAGCAGTTAGTTGCGGGTCTGGATCCCATATTGACCAAGTGACTGGTGAGGTTTGGCCCCCAAGTGCTGTCAATGACTAACTCCAAAGTAGAGTCACAGAAAATCAAATCCTTCTCCAGGCAATAAATACAGCATGCTAAATAAAGATGTTTCACTGCGTATGCCTGTAGCATGGTGCTGAAGTCATCTACATTTTCATTACTCGGCAAATTAAAACAGTGATTTATTGCTGCTGGCTGTATTCAGCGAAGGACTCTACGTGACTGAACACAGGTTTGCTCAGTCAAGGCCAGTTGAGGTTGGGCGCATTGAACCCTGATTACAATTCCAACTCCTAAACAGTACAAGAATTATTACTCTCAATTTTCTTCTAAACTTCATAGGCAGGAGATTAAGAGTCTGTGTCTGGCCACTGAGCAGCATAATCGGCAGGAGTAAGCACATAATCTAGTTTAAAGAGAATCAAATCAGATCTGTTCCTGAGTTAAATCATTAGATATAATAAGTTAGAAACCTATATGTCACACAGTGAACTCTTGTGGCCTTTTGTTCCTCATGAATTTCATCACATTTGAATTGTAAACATGTCCTGTTTTAACTGTGAGCTGCCTCCATACATTTATGCCCATCGTTACACAATTGCTGGTCTTTTAACCAAAATGCAGCATCCCTTTTTTCCTGAACTGACATAGAAAAAAATTATGTTGGGCATTTAATAATGAAAAAAAGCATGCATTGATGTAGCTAGACATTAATCTTTTCACATTTTCAGAACACCCTGACACCCTGGCTGACTCCCTGATGTTGTTAATAGCAGATTAGTTTTAAAGGCGAGGTACTCTGAGGACAAAGCAGCCCTGTTTGAACTCAGTATAATGCATGGCTCGCACACATGGCCTTACCCATAATTATATATTAGCCCCCCTAATACCACACACATTGACACACAAATTCAATCACACACACACACTCAAACACGAACATAATTTTTGTTGTTTATATATCATTTCTGACACATTGTCTATCCTACCCTCTGCATGGTGGAAGTTGGAACTTATTCTTGCTGCTGTAAATGTGATTTTATGCAGTGATATGTAAAATCTGTAGAGTAAACACTGTGAACACTTTTAGACAAAGGCTAAATGACGTAGGGTTCTATCTTTCAGGCTGCAGCAGTGTTGGACCCTCTGAGGATCTGAAAACAAGGTCTGGTTGATTTAACAGTGCTTCGTGGACCAGCTGGTGTTACTCACTGTAAACTTCCTGTCAGGCACAAAACCTCACAGACTGAACAGTCCCTATAGAGCACTTTTAAAGTAGCACTAAGTATGTGTAATCAACAGAAATGCTGCAGTCTGGAGAGTCCCGTGTGGACGCCCATGTTAATGGATCAGGTTGTATTAGAAATTGGACAGTCATTTGCCGATGTTTGTGTATGGTATAGTACATTGGTATGAGTGAGTAATGGACTGTAGAGAGGGAAGCAAAGAGTGGAATCTTTATAATGTGATGAACAGCTGAGCTCGTCAAAGAGCCCCCTTGCATTGTTGTGTTTGGTTTAGCCCATTCCTCCCAGTGTGCAACATGCTGGAACGTGCAGTCTCCTTGGTGATCACTGGTGATCAGAGCGAGGTCCCAAACCACCTGCGGTGGGAATTTTCTCTCTGTACTGGGATGGGTTGGTTGCCGCAGCATAAAGAGGAGGCAGCAAACTTCAGAGAGGCAGACACATCAGAAGCAACTCTTCTGTTTTTCTGACTATTTTAGTCAGCTGTGTGTAAACACCAATGACATGCTGTGTGCCATCTCACATATATTCATGACTTCATGAGAGGCGGTTGTGAAAAGTTTCCCACAGAGCCATAAAAAGTGAGGTTGTTCTGTTACCCTGTAATGCTGCTGTGCCACTAGCAGCAGCTGGCTGCATTCCTCTCAACTTTGTCAAACAGGTCTTTCGGCAACAATGAGTGAAGGATAAATAAACAGAAACAGGAAATGCCAGTATTTAAACCTTGGCTATTGTCTGCTTAGAGCAAGAGTTTTTCAGCAACATCATAAATGGCCAAAATGCAGCACATTGTCCTCCTCCTTTTGTGCAATAGTTGTGGCTAATTATCAGCCTGGAAAATGAACCGCTGTGTGAATACCATCAGAGTGCACATTGAATATTGGCTGTTTCATTATCAGCATTGCCAAATGACATGAGACAAAAGGCAACAGGATAGAGCCATCTCCCTGTAATGCAGGGATAATGGTCAGATTGTTGGGGCTTTCAGCAGCCTGTGTGCTTCGCTGTGTTGTGTGGAGAGGATACACATGCAGAGAAAAAGAGGGTCGCTGCTGCATTCATTTACTATAGCCAGCTCTCAGAGTCCCTGCTGCTCTGGCACTCCAAATATGCCTGTGGAGAATGGGAAACTGCCACAGAGACGGAGGTAGGAATATGGATAGAGTGGATGAGGCCTTAAGTGGATCCTCATGTCAAAGCCCTGTGGACCCAACAGTACACCCCCTCTTTCTCTTCTGCGTGGTCTGCACTGACCTTGGGCCTTTGTGAGTGTCACAGTGTTTTAGCTGTTAAGCCGTTCCTCAAACAAACAGTAACATAATGATACTTCAAACCCCTCCAGCACCGCGGGGTGCCCTAAATAAGCCAGTCTTCCGCTGCCTCTTCAAGTCCCTCTGCCTCCTGCTTTACCATGAATATTAAACAGGGGAGAAGGGGAGGAATGCCTCAGAACCAGAAGTATGTGTCCAGCTGCAAGTCGTCCCTTTAAAATTCTTAGATTTAGTGTCACTACTTTATAAAAACTAAAATCAATATGCACTCATTTAAGTCTGTCTGCCATGCGCAGGTAATGAAAACTCAGCTGTGTGGTTGTGTGAAGTTGTACAGAGACTTAAATTTACTGAGATGTATCACAACTTGCAAGTGAACACACATGTAGAAGGGCTGGAGTTTAACACGGTACACATGGGGAAAGCAGGTTCTCTAATAAGGATATCGATTACACGCTTGCAGGAGGTGGTCCTGGTCATGCAGGCTGATGTGTGCATTTAAAACCTCAATCCCCATCATCGCACAGAGATCATTGGAGCATCATGCTATTGTCTGCCTCTGCACCAACTGGCATGGTTGTGAGACGAGAGAAGGGCTAAGGGGCCTGTGCTGGGGCCGCGGCTGCCTCTTTGACTGCCTGAGAACAAAGCACCTCCTCTGGCCTGTAATCAAAGCCCTGGGAAATAACAGACATGACATTCACCTGGACAAATGTTGACTGTTGGGTGTGTGTGCTTAAATGTATGTTTACTTGCTCTCACTTGTAGTTGTGTGCACACGGAAAAAAAATTTCCAAGAAACCTATTTCTTTAAACATTCCTGACAATAATAGACAAAACTGTCCTAAAGCTCTTTGTGGGGACTGGTAAAGTGTTTGCAGTCCTGCAGAGCCTCAGGTGTTCTTCCTCAGGGACGTGTGGTTGTGTAGGATTTAGAAAGTGTTCTTTGGCTCAGCTTACCCTGAGGAGGAAGAGGCTGGCCAGTTTAGACTGGTGATTTAGACTTCAAGTGGAAGCTGCTCAGAAACAGCAAAACTGTTCAGAGAGTTGGTCTCTATCACCACACGGACAGAGCAAAAAACTCATTAAAAACACTCTTTAGCACCAAGCTTTTACATGTTTGAGTACATTTCTTTGTGGTGTTGTAATGGCTTCATGGTAAATGCTCAAAGACATTCATAAATTTAATCCAGAAATGTATTGTAATGGCCAAGCTATGCTGTTTGCTGTTTTCTCTGTGCTGGCCATGGCCCTAAGAGTCTTGAATATTGCTGTTTATTTCCCTCCATGCCTAGTGTCTCACTTCCTTCTCTTCTATGCCCTCAGATACGTGGAGGAAAGCTGATGATCACAAATGCCCGGAAGAGTGACGCTGGGAAGTACGTGTGCGTCGGCACAAACATGGTTGGAGAACGTGAAAGTGAAATAGCTGAACTCACAGTGCTTGGTAATAAATCCTTTTTTTTGCCTTTATTACACTTTCTCAATCATTTTTCTAATTAACTTTCTGTCCACATGCAACCTTCAAACATGCACACACACACATCCACACACCTTTTGCTTTCTGTTTTTCTGCAGTGAGAGGCAGAATCCAGATGTTAGGCTTTGATTGTCTGTCTCCCAGGGAACTAAATGGTGTCACTGACCCTTATCAGATAGAGTGTGAGATGACCTTCAGTCTCACACCTTACTATGAATCCCACACAGGCCTCAGCCTGACCAGCTGCACCCCATTTCACCATGAGTGACCTCTGACCCTGATACTCTCCTGTGTCTTTAGCAGAGAGTATGTCCACACTCCTGCTTTATTGCCAGCCTTTTTACATCCTCCACCTTTTCTCCTCAGAGACCTCTTATTATCCGTAAGATCGAACAACAACAGAGTCTGTATCATGATGATGGAAAATTATGTTGACTTTATACTGTTAGGACATGATTGAGACCAGCTACTAACTTTTGTGTTTGTTCATCCCAGTGAATCTGTAACCCAGAAACTCTGGTTAATCATAAACCCCCTTTTTAGTTTTCTGTACCAAACCTGGTGGAAGGTGTTCAGAGCAACTTAAAGTGATGGTTTGTTTATTTATTTATTTTATTATTTTAGAAATAAACATGGGGTGCATTGAGCCCCTGTACTGTTGGGATTTGGTGACCAGAGAGAATCGGAGCTGGGCTTTGGGTTGATGAGTTTACTTGGTGACAGAGGGGGTCAGACTTTCTGTCTAATTTTCTGTCTTGTTGTGTGTAAATAAAAACTAGACTCTGTGCTAAGACTGGTTTCTCTCCTTCTGACTTATGTGCATTGTGCTGTCTAAACTGTAATTTTGTCTTATTTAATGTGAGTCGTTAATCATAAATGGCTTCCACTTTTGTCCTGTTAAGGCTCTGCAGGCAAATTCAATAAAATTCTTTTATTTTCATTCCAAGACACCTCACAGGGATTCAAATGTAATGATTTAAACAAAGCTTACTTTTAAAGATGTTTTTTTCTAATGAGTTTCATTCAATTTAATTTCAAACATTGCTTTAGAGTCTGACTGTTAAACAAAAAAAAAGCCAACAAATGTATGTAGGGAATCAAAGCATAAGCTCAAATGACTTTAACTTAATCAAAACTGAAGTCCAGCGCTACAGTTGTGTTTTGAAATTGTCTGATTTGTGTGCTGTTTTTATCCATGCAGAACGTCCCAGCTTTGTGCGTCGCCCAGGCAGCCAAGTGATGTTAGTAGACCAAAGTGTGGAGTTCAGGTGTGAGGCCCGTGGCGACCCAGTTCCCACCGTACGCTGGAGGAAAGACGATGGTGACCTGCCCAAAGGAAGGTATGACTCATTGACTGGCTCCCTTTCATCACACAATACTTACCTTTCTCAACCTTCTCCCTTTCTTTGTTTGATTCCCTGCTGGCTTTGGTGTGCTTGTTGTCAGCTTATGCATGCTGTACTTAGCGTATCCATGTAGACTCTTTTTTTTGTGTGTGTATTCGACAACAAATGTTACATGAACTTCTGCTCTCATCCAGATATGAGATTCGTGAGGATCACACCCTCAAGATCCGTCGTCTGATCTTAGCGGATGTTGGCTCCTACACCTGCGTTGCAGAGAACATGGTGGGCAAGGCGGAGGCATCAGCCACGCTCACCGTCCACGGTAAGACAGAATACTGTTACAAGCCTCTTTTAGGTTTCTGTTTGGCCAAAATATTTCATTACAGCCCTTTGGACAGCTATTCTTATTTTTTTTCCACTTTGAGTTATTGTGCAGCTTGATTCAAATGCAATTTAGCCCTGCAACACTGCAATAATGGCCATCAGCTTTACTACTATACGGTCATCACTTTCAACTATTCTCTCTCAATTAGCTGATTGATTTCTAATAAAAAGGAATGCAGAAATCCATAACAGCTGTAGACTTGTCCACATGGGAACTCAAGGCAATCGATTTCATTTGCCCTATACAAGTGGCATTTCTCCAGAGGCCTGTCTTCCTTCATGTTTTAAGACATACCATACTATTTTTGAACCTATGGAATATCCCTGTGTCTCCTGTGGCCCTCTCCATTGAACATCTTATTAACACAGTTGGAATATAAAGCAGCTGGTCACACAGTGTGAACATTCAGAAAGAAACCATTCAGAGGAACTGGGGGCTGGAATCACCCCCAAACCCTCCTGAGAGTCACAAGAACACAGGGGCCATTTAACGGCAAACTAATGGGAATGTTGGGAGTCAGTGAGGGGAAAAAGGGAGAGAAAGAGGAGGAGGCTTAGTGCATGGGAGATTTGGGATTGGATGGAAGGACCATGAGTACATTGGTCTTGGTGGCGGCTCATCACTGATGCAGAACGGGTTGAGAATTGGGGCTGGGGGGCGATTGTGGTGAAGAGGATAGAGGGGGAGAGGTTTCTGTGGTGAGGTCAGTCATATTAATGTCACTCCCAGCAGTCAGCACAGCAGAGATATAAGGAGACAAGGCAGTTTTATTCCTCTGCCAACCTCCACCCACAAACACAGATACTTCATCTTCACATGGCTACCCTTTGCAATTATTTCTTGATTTTCTCCACAAGACAACAATCTTTAGATTAGTTTGAGGAGTAAGATTAGGCACAATGCCAATACACCCATCAATACATCTACATCTCTTATTGCCTTTTGTCACTCTTTCCCTCTCCTTGATGAAAGCCTAGTTAATGAAATGGAACAGCATTGATGCATTGGTTCAATAAGCTGTTCTCCTGGCTTAGACATATATTTGAAAAGCTAAAACCATCCTTGTTCTCAGTGGAAATAAAATGTCTTTACCCAAGGCCTATTCCCTGTTGCCTGTATGCAGAAGCAAGGCACTTATGCTTCAGTCATACATGATGCCTTTCAACTCTTTGAGAATAAGATCAGGTAAAATAGCACAACTTAACTCACAGGAATCCTCAGTTTACTTAAGTGGTTAGATCGGATTGATCCCTGAAGCTCTAAGCTGCCAGAGTTCCTAGAACCATTTCCATCTTTTCCTCAGATCCCTGAGCTTCATCCAGACCAGGACATGAGGAGGCCAGTGAGGCTGTGGGCACTGAGTAGTCCAGCTAATTAAAGACAAGCAGGCCATAGTCCCACGCCCGGAAATGACATGCTTCTAATTACAGTTGCGGGCATAAGAAAGGAAAGAAAAGCCGGGTAATTGTAGGTCTAAACAGGCCGAAGACGCAGAAGCGATGTATAGGTAGTAAGATGTTGCTTTAGTAGTAAAGACAACAGTAATGTGAGGGGCAAAATTTTGGTCTGTGGGTTTACTGGGAAATGCTGTCGCCGTACATCAAGAGGCAGAGTATGACACGGTTGCCAATATTTGCATAAGAATAACTAAGCAGCTGAATAATATAATTTCAGTGGGCGCGAGCTACTGGAAGAGGGAGTTACACCACAAAATGGGTTATTCAATATTTCAGGCCAAAGTGAAATTAATGTAAATACTCTTTGAACTTAAGTTTCTCTGCAAAATCTGCTGTGATGTGTAAATGAACTATCAAACCAAAAGAATTAGAATTGGATCATTTTAAAAAAAATATTAAATATAGAATTCTTTCCCTGCAGTGTCATTATGCAATTTGCTTATCATTGCAGAATGGTATCTGCAAATTGTATTAAAAATACAGCAAGACATACAATATTGAAGCTATTCCTACAAAGCAAATCTCTTTAAAGTGTTGGACAGTTTGAGAAGAATCCAGCTCTGTGTGGATGGAGGAGGATTTTCACACCTTCCATGGTCAGACTGTCAGTGAACAATGTGGACATTGTGAAAGTGGTGCCTCGAGCTATTTTTCTTTCATGGGCTCTGCTCCTGTTACTAACTTAATCAGTGAATTATTGTCTCACACTCGTGTTTGTCAGTCCACTACACCTCCTTTGGACTTGTAAATATGTCAAGTAAAATATTTCTTTGATTGATGGAAGAATCGCATAATTGGCCAAGTCACTAGCCTTCTTTATAGTTTCATCGTAAAAACATTAATCTAAGCCACATGAGAATGCAGTAGTGAGATGGGCTGTTCAGCTATTATGTCTGCTTAGTGTGTTTGAAAATGTGAGAGTGTGTGTTTTTCAAAGTCACGCAGATGTTTTGATCTAGGTCTGCAGTAGCTAGATAATGCTTAGACTGTATTTTGTTAATTAAGCCTCACCAGTGGACTAGTTTCAGTCTGTATCAGTCAGAATTCAGAAAATCAGTGTGTTATTTTATTTTTTTTTCCCTCAGCTGCTTAAGTTTGCTGTTAGCAGTGATTTATGTATAGAACGGTCTTGAATGGAATGGCAGTCCCCGGAGCAGCGTTGCTAATAACCCGTGTAAAGGGTCTGGAAGGAGACTTGGAACTGGTGCCAAAAAGAGAGTAAATGAGAGGAACTTTCTTGTCAGCAGCCTGCGTGTTGTAACACCGATGATAAATACTGAAACCTGGTTGGGTGCCACATATAGAACTGATGCGTTTCGTCTCCCCCTAAATCTCTAAATCTCTGGATTTAATTGATCCTAATCAATAAATGGACCTGCATTGTGTATTACTGTCTGTCACTTTAAGCAGTGAGAACCACATTTAACCTGACCTACGTTACGAAAAGGGACAGATTATTAAAAGCATGCAACAGACCTCCTGATGGGAGCTACTGTTAATTATGTTCTTCCCGTGCAGTTCTGCTCTTGTGCTACTGTCAGGCCACCACCAAACAACAACACCTCTCTATTGCCCAAGAACATCTCTGCTTTGGTCTCTGGTACGTAGTATGCCTCCCATTGGGATGGAGGCCAAAATGCTTAGTGCGTTTTCCTCTGCCGCTCTGATCAGCTTATTGATAGACACTCCCTTCTTCGCAGTAAGCTAGCGGAAAGCCCACAACAAAGTAGCATGGTCAGATTTAAGGCTCACCTCTCCCTCCAGGTCCACAACTGTGATCACAGCAGCATGGGAGAGGTAGGGTTACCTAATTAAAGGCTCAGACACACATGAATGAACGTGTGTAGGTGTTTTAGCAGGGTTGTGTATTTCTTGGTGTGTATGTTCTCATGATTGTGTGTATCTAAAGTCTCTCGCACAGGGATGGCAGTGAGCATCTTCTTCTGGGAGTGTTTGATGTGAGTCTTATCTGCATTTTAAAGGCCAATGGGGGGGGGACAGGGAGGGGCTGGTCATTACTCTGACTGACAGCGTTTATGTTTCCGTGGGAGACGGTGAAGCAGACAGATTAGATAAGGTGAGTGATTGGCCAGAGGAGATTTACGGCCAGAGACTGACACTTAACATTCACCTTGTAGTTTTATGAATCTGGCTTACATTTGCAAGGCTATGTTTGAAGGACTGTGAGCGAGCTGCTCCTCAGGGTGCTCTAAAGCTCATTAAGTGCACAAGGACATTCACACAACACCTGGAAGGAGAGGAAGGAAACAAACAAAGCAATATGTTGCAAAGCATAAAACATCTGTCTCGTGTGTTTCATGGTTTTTTCTGTGAGCCTTTTTTTGTCATTTTGTTTTACTTAATCTGGCATCTTTCCTGCCCTTGAGCACTTCCAAAGACAAAGAAGGAATGTTGATTTAGCAGTTCTTCAGTATTTCCTGTTTGTATGGGCATTTTAATGCATTCCTGATCATTCCTGATTATTCTTCGCTGTGTGTATCATGTGGTCCCCAGGATGAGAGTCCGTATGACATGTCTTTTATTCATAGAATAATAATAAGATGATTACTTGTACTCATGGACATCACATTGTTATTTTCCTTATCTCTCCTCTTTATGTCATGCTGTTTATTATTTATTTATTCATCTTCGGATTTTTGTTGTTGTGTTTTTGTTTCCTTTTTAGTCGTGTCTGGTAAGTTGAAATGTCACCCGTCACCTATTCACCGCCCTGACAGAGACAGGAAGCTATCACAACCCCCCTCCATCCTCCTCCCATCACCTCTCCACCTTCCAATCAGCACTCATGTTTCTGTTGTCATGGGCAACAGTGACAAAAGGACATTAATGGGTAAAATTATGCTCAGCTTGAGCCTCCAAGGTAACACTGCATCATTTCATTCTATTATTTCCTCCTTTAATGTATTACCAAACACCCCATCCTGGACAGATTGGGCCCTATCGTACACCTGCTGCAAACGTGGTGCGCCAGTGGCACAGGTGTCATTGCTATCGTACACCCGGCGCATATGTCATTTTTGCCACTAGTGTACAATAGCAAATCTACTTGCCCCGGGTCTGTGTGCCGAGGGGCAGGAGGTCTGAGAATGAAAGCGTAATGGAGGCGTGTCTCGGCGCATTTGCTATCGTGTACCTGGTGCACTGAAGTCAAATGCGCCTTGCGGTTAGACCAGCCAGAACCTGGTCTAAACGCAGGGCGCAAACGTAAAACAACCTGTACCGTAAGATACAGCACAGTTGGCCAATGTAAAATATTTAAGTGTGCTTCGGACATATTTAGTAAAGTTAGTCAAGTGTACTTTGAAAACATTTTCGACCACAAGTATAAATTTTGAAGTAAACAGCGTGCATATGGGAGTGTGTGTATCTCACCTTTGGCCAAGACACACACACCTTTCATTTATGTGAGCCCCCCCCCCATGTTAATAACAAATTAGGATTGATTGTAATCATAATGTCAAATTAATCTCAATGGACATGAGGAGATCACTGAATTACCTTTCTTTGTTTAAATTCAATATCAAGCTGCTGAAAGAACAGTCCGTCAACCATAAATTACCATATGTATTCCACTAAAAAAATTAATAAAATTTTTAGGTGTGTGCATGTGCGTGCGTGCGTGCGTGTCTGCGTGCGTGCACCTTTGCCTGTGCAGGCGAAAATATATTGTAGAAACAGATTTGACAAAGTATGGAAATGTTTGCTTTCTTAATGATTTGACTTAAGGGGGGAATTAGCTGAGAGCTGTCTGACACAACACATTTATTGAGCTTTGTCCCTGTCCAGCGGAATAAATAAATGAATGAATGAATAAATAAATAAATAAATCCTTGTTGATTTGCAGTCTGTTTACGTTTGCGCTGGGTGTGAGATAGCTATATGCCTGTGCCACTGGCGCACAGCACAACCAGTCTTGAGAATGGATTCTCTGATTGGTTCATGCATTTTCAGCGAAACACCCATAAATTGATGAGGTGATTCTACACAGCTGATAGTACCATCCCCTGTGCGCCAGTGACGCATTGGGAAGGGAAGAGCAGGATACCTCTGCTACTCCTGGGAAAAGACGGCAAAGATTGACCTGTACACTCCCCTGAATAAATTAAAACCCCTACGCCACGTGCTCTGCGCTTGCGCCAGGCGCAAGTGTAAGATAGGGCCCACTATGTCTGTATTTCAAATGACAGTTTTCAGATTGCTTTATTTTTATGCATAACACAGCTGCATTAAAAAAAAAAAAGAAAAATTTAAATGTTTGAAATTTCTGATATTTGAATCCTCCTTTAAGTGAAGCTGTGAGCTGGCATTTTCCTCAATATCTACATTCAGGGTGTGTCTGATCACATAAAAGGCCTATTAGACAAGCAAGGCCTGATGTCACCATAGAACTGCATGGATGACTTTGGGCTCCAAATCCACACTTAGTCTGAGATAGAATTTGTCATTATGATGCATGGATACTGCATCCTAGTTGAGGCCTGCACTATTGGAGGGTGTCAGCATGGACAGATGGCCCAAATTTATTTCCCATTTCCATGCAAATTTTAATGGTCTGTGCCCTTGCCCATGAAGAGTAACCCTTGTTTTTTCTATTCATTACATCTATAATATGCCAACATTTGAATTTTATTAGCCTAGTGTTTATTTTCCTGCGCACACACATTGCAAAGTTTTAAAAGAGAACCTGAATCGTTAGAACTGATTTGAATTCAGCAGCCATAGATGCAGATTTCTTTTGTCCTTTATTCAAATAATCCAGACCACATGTAACTGTAATAATATAACTATACTATGGTTTGTTTGTCTATTCAATGGCTAACCTTTGTCTTGGCTGTCCTCCAGTGCCCCCGGCATTTGTGGTGAGACCGAGGAACCAGGTGGTTGGTGTTGGCAGAACCGTCACCTTCCAGTGCGAGGCCACTGGAAACCCACAGCCAGCCATTTTCTGGCAGCAGGAAGGCAGTCAGGTAAACTAAATTAAGTATAATAAAGGTTTTTATTCTAAAATAGATCCTTCCATTAAGAGTATACAGCACACTCATTCAAACCTTTGGTAAGCTTCATTTTTAAGCATAATTCACTTTGATCAATAAAATCTTAAGACGTTTACTTGCATGCTCATGTCTATTCCATTCACTTATTCTAGCCAACTAACCGTTGATAAAACTGACTTGAGGTCTGCTTGTCCCCCCACAGAACCTGCTCTTCTCCTACCAGCCTCCCCAGCCTTCCAGCCGATTTTCTGTGTCTCAAACCGGGGACCTGACCATCACTGATGCTGAACGCTCAGATAAGGGATACTACAGCTGCCAGGCCCTTAACATCGCTGGTAGTGTCATCACCAAGGCTCTGCTTGAGGTCACTGATGGTGAGCAACCTTCCTTTGAAAAGGTTTCTGTATGCAGCAGTGCCTCAGGGGGAATTAAAGGAATATTGAAAGAAAACTTGTATGGATAAATATTGGTATTTTAGCTAATCTCTGGCTCATGAGGATAACGCTGTTCATCTGAAATGCTGTGGTAGTGCAGTAGAGCATATTAATATCCAAACTGAGGTTTGGTCTGGCCTGTTCAATGTGTTCCTGTCAGAGGTAGAGACTCTCTGGTGCCTGTGCACCCAGACCGTGGCTCGGTATTTGGCTTTACTGGCTTCACACTGGCTAATGTCTCCTTTGGTATTCCGTGGCTGGCTTGCTGCTGTCTACCGTTGGAATACTGTGGCTCTGTGGTGAGGTCTGGATTGGGTCCTCTAATTACTCCGCTAGCCAATCCCTGTCAGCCTGGTGGACTAACCTTGGCTTCATTTCCACTATTCCCACAGAGATCTGGGCAGCTATTATTTTGTCTATGACACACCTAGATTCATCCCTTCATTTACTAAATGTCCTTCTTCATTTCAGGCCTACAATAGTATACTCCATACTGTATCTCTCTCTCCTCTTCTCTCTCTCATTCTGTCATGCTCTCTGGATAATAATAACAGTTATTAAAGTGAGCAGGCCGCTCTGAGGCCACCACTTCTCCGCAGGCAGATCTGGTAATTACAGGTCACGCTGACAATGTTTTAGTAATTGCAGCGTCTCCAGCACAAAAGCAAATGCAAAGCGGCCCAGAGATTACACCACAGTATGATTCAGAGGATCTCTGCACATATACATACATCATTATTTGTTGCCTTTACACTGTGTTAGGTATTAATTTGATTGCTCCTCACTGAATGTAACTTGAAAGTAAATCAGTAGTGCTGACAGCAATGGTCATCAATAGTGCTATGAAAGATAATAATAATCAGAGGGAGGCCGACAACCTATAGCAGGAATATGACGAATAACACACAGCAGGGGCAAAATAAAAATAACAAATGATCAGGTGCATGTAATTAAAAGTCTCACTTACATCTTCTCCCTTTGCTCCATCCCTTCTTTTCTCTGCATTAAAGTAAAATGCATGCTCTCTCTCTTTGTCTTTGTTGTTTGTGTCTACTGGTTGAACACTCAGGGTTCACAGGCTGCAAGAAAGGGAGGAGGAGTTAAAACGTCCTCATGCTAATAACATTGTTTGTTCTGGCTAGATGTTTTTGTGAGCATTTTCTCCCTTGTTTTGTGTTTTATGACTGGGGGATGGGCTAGGGGATTTTTGGCTGCAAGCGCTCATATGGGCAGTGCCAGGCGTCTGGTAGAGCTACAGCGAGAGGGAGTATTTGAGGCTGTTTCATTTTAATTACGCTGCTTTTATTTGGCTAAGTTCAACTCCTGCTGCTGACTGATTAGAAAATTGTTTCCAGTTCTTAAAATTGGATTTAATTCCTCTTCACTACCCTCACAGTTTTCACATGCTTACATTGCTACATGCTGTTTGTCAGATGCTCACCATTCTCTGACTTTTGTGTGATTTTTCTCAGACAAGCTGGATATAATTGTCTGAATCTGCTGAGCCGTCTGTCCCTGCTACAGCATGTGAACACCTCTACAGTTTTTATCCCTCCACCTCTTCTCACATAATTGCTCGTTATCCTCCTTCCACAGTTGTGTCAGACCGCCCGCCACCAGTTATCCGACAGGGCCCAACCAATCAGACTGTAGCGGTGGACGGCACAGTGGTCCTAAACTGTATAGCATCTGGAGGCCCCACCCCCACCATCCTGTGGAGGAAGGACGGTGTGTTGGTGTCCACACATGACTCCAGGGTCAAACAGCTGGACACAGGCGCACTGCAGATACGCTATGCAAAGGTAAGACACCTGCACAACATGTACAAACATCTTCAGATCCCTTTTTAACATCAAACTGTATAACCATACAATACAGCACCCATTGGCATTAGGAGTTAGTCATTTTACCATGAATGTATAACAGCTCTTTGCTTTTATTTTACATACATGTAATTTTTTTAAATAAAGATTTACTATAAAGCTACCTTTAATGTCTAAATACATTCAAATAAACTTCAAAGTTGTCCATATCACATGCATAATGTGCTGGGAAAACCCCTGCTGGTTGGTAAATAAAGCATGTGTTCCCTGCCAGCAACCAGCCCTCAGTGGGCTGTCAGTTAGTTGTGGCAGGTTTGAAATGGAGTCTGTGAAGTCGAACAGTCTGTAGTTCCTGTCAGTCAGCAAGCACAGCAGGATTTGTATGTAATTTTATGTTTAAGCGTATGTGTGTGTGTATGCGATGGCAGGCCGAACACACTCTCAGGGAGAGGCAAGTAGGGGGTGCTGACGTGTCCTCCAGATGGAGGCGTCACAGGGTCAGAGTTCACATCAGTTTGCGGTGTTCTGATGAATGCTGGCGTGTCTTGTGGTGACAAGATTGCAGTGTGATTGGGCTGCTAGTGTGAGGCAGGCAGGAGGGGATGCATCCGAATCCCTCTCCCGCTGAAGCCGAGTAAACTCTGCAGGCTATTTACATTAATAAACATGTCATTCCTCTGTGACAATATTTTAATGAAGACGTTTTTGATGCGTGAGGTAATCTGTTAATGTAGTTGCATGAATGTTGCTGTTGTAATTTCAAAACATTTTCTTACCTGCCAGAAAATGAAAACACCTTGAGGGTTATGTTCACACTCAACCATTCAAACAATCTATCCCTTTATATTTTTACACAGGAGCATAGTGGCCCCTAGCGCACCATGCATCATCAGCAAATTATAATGTAATTATTTGTTTTACCCACAGAGTTTGGCTGCAATGGACAGAGCAGACATGTTTAGAAATGCAGAAGGGTAAAAACATGTTGTAATCCTACCTTTACTAAAACGGTTTTGTTTAGTGTGTTGTTCATTAGCCCGTGAGAACATCTCAAAACTCGACCGATTTCAATTAAATTTGATGGATCCAAGAAACAAATGATTTGTTTAAGGTCTGGATCCAAAATCAAGGTGTTGATCCAAGAATTCAGTGAAAATGAGAAATGGCTTTTTTTCCAGCTCTATTTTCTCATGAACTACTGCACTTCAGTAAAAAAAATCTGGCACATGCACCACATGATTCTCTCTCTACTGTATGTGTTTTTTGATGGAGATCCAGATCTAATGCAGATTTTCCATTATTGAAATAACAAACTTTAGCTTTGGTGCAGTGGTATGAGCTCTCAAAGTACTTTTCAGAGCTGTAGTTCCTGAACTGAAATGTAGCATAACTCCAAATTACTGCACTGCACTTCACCACTGCATACTGTGTAAGTTTCAATGAAGTCAACTTTTCTTAAAAAATTGAGGTTAAACATATCTCCAGACCAGTGCAGATTGTCACCACATCTGTTACACAGAGCGGTGACTACCATGTGTGGTACTCAGGGGGATGGTAGGGAGAGAAAAAGGTCTCCAATTAGTCTATGATCCTGTGAAAAATCTTTTCCATTTCACTAGCAATTGTCTGCCACTTGGCCTTTCCAGCTGCTTTCCCCCAGTTTCAGCTATGAAAGAGATGATATTGAGATTATCAGGCAATGACAGCTGCTTGCTACAGACTCCACCAGAATGTCAATAAGCAGTGCAGTGATGGTGGGGGACAGATAGCGAGAGGCAGAAAGAGGGAAAGAGACAACAACTAGTTCAGAAAACTGTGCCATGCATTTAAATAAGTTTTGTTCAACTAAATAACCTGCCCTCTGCTTCCAGCTTGGTGACACTGGCACCTACACCTGCATTGCCTCCACACCCAGCGGAGAGGCCTCTTGGAAAGCTTATTTAGAGGTTCAAGGTAAGCCTAACCCCAAAACTTAAGGTTTCACTGATAGGTTTCTACTACTAAATGTGCATTTTTGAATTTTTATTTTGATGTTTAAATATTCATCTTCTATGCTGTCAAGGAACAAGTTGAGTAGGAAAGGTTACATTGAACTTTGGAAAAGTTTGGCATGTCTTTGTTTGGAAAGAGCATTCCTCCTTATTTCTTTCCATCTGTCTGTTCCACATAAAGAGTTCGGAGTTCCAGTCCAGCCAAACAGGCCGACTGACCCAAACCTGATTCCCAGTGCCCCTTCTAAACCTGAGGTGACCGATGTTACCCGCACCTCTGTCACCCTTTCATGGAAACCTAATCTTAATGCTGGAGCCACACCCACTTCCTATGTAATAGAGGCCTTTAGGTAAAACTAATCAGCTCAAACATCAATAAACAAAATAACTGCATGGCTATAAAAAAAAACCTTTTAAACCCTGTCTCCCTTTGTGTGTCCACAGTCATGCATCAGGGAGCAGCTGGCAGACCTTGGCAGAGCATGTGAAAACAGAGTCATTTGTACTGAAGGGCTTGAAGCCCAGTGCAGTCTACCTCTTCTTAGTACGGGCAGCCAATGCCTACGGGCTGAGTGATCCCAGTCCTATCACTGATGCTGTGAAAACACAAGGTGAGAACTGACAATAATTTCACTTTCAGCGCAGTGGTGTTTAGGTTTGTTTTTCTTTTTTGTTTGTTTGTTTTAAGGCAAGACTTTAATTTTTAAAACCTTTCCTTCTGCACACAGATATCCCACCCACCAGTCAGGGTGTGGATCATCGTCAGATCCAGAGGGAGTTGGGAGAAGTGGTCATCCACCTACACAACCCCACCATTCTCTCCTCCTCATCTGTCAGAGTGCAGTGGACAGTGAGTATAATTTTCTCCATGAATGCACTATTGGCACTTCTTTTTCTTAAGACAGCTGCAGTCAGCCACAGATTGCCATATGGATCACTGGTACAGTTGGTCACCAAAGCTCAGAGGTTAGTTTAGTGATACGCCTACGGTCAATTTGTCAGGCCACTCAGCCGAGCTAATGTGCTAACATCCTAGCACCCTACAGAGGAAGGACACTGCAGAGAGCAGCCTGTAACACAGTCCAAGTGTTCTTAGTGTCCATCTGGCATGAGCCTGAACTGGTCGACTGGCCAGTGACCAAAAATCTGCAGCTTTGCCCACAGCGGTGCTCTCAGCTGCTCAACATCCAGACTACAGAGCAAAGCCTTCTGCTGGCCATGCAGCACCATATAGCAGTGTGTGACATGCCAGTCTGTGCCCTCTCAGATTAAAAACACTTGACAGCTGTTAAAATAATACAAGCGAGAAGGAAGAGGCGGCTACCTCATGCTCTTAAGTGGAAATGGCTTACAGATGTTAAAACGGATAGGTGGGATAGGAAGAATTAGAACTTGGAGCTCATGATGGTGTTTCTTTGCTGGTAAATTCACCTGCAGCAGATCTAGGTAATGTATCTTTTTATGAAACAATATAGCAATACATTATGGCTGCCTGCTTTACATAGTAGGATGTAGTCTGTGAAGTGAAGCATAAGAACAGTCCCTGTTTTGCCTTTTGACATAAGGCCACCCCTGCATTCCCAAGTATTATGAAGTGCCATAGTGAGTGATGAATGGGACCGAGGAAATGTGAATAGGATACTGACATGTCAAGACTGATTTAAAACATTACTGCCCAGTTACCCTGTCTCCCTGGAATGTTCCAGAAAAGCACATGACACGAGAGAGACAGACATTATAGTCAAACGTCACGGTTTCCTTGTTTTGTGGGGTTAAATCTATTCTCAATGTGGAGTTTTTTTGGTTGTTCATTTTCCTTTGTGTTGTGGTAAATGGTTGCACAGTTTTCAGGATAATGAAGACCACCTGAGCCAGCAGCATATTTTACAGGGGAGGGATAAAGAAATCACTAAAACCTTTACAAGCCAGTGCTGCTTGCCTTCCACAGGGACTCGTAGGGATATTAGCAAGCGGGTTAGCAGTTATTCTTTTCTCCAAGCGTGCTGGATCGCAAAGCCAGACAAATTATTCAAAGATTAAACTAACGGACATATCCCAACCAATCCCACTTATTCTCTTTATTTGGCATCATCAGATACCATTTAATTTGTTATATTCTCAATTTCTAGTACTCTGTACAAATGTCCACTTTCCCCCTCTTCTTTGACTTAAGCAGCTAGTCAGTCAGTACACTGGAGAGCAGGACAGGATGAGACAGGCTGTTCTGGGAGCCTGGGCTCTATTTAACCAGCTCCAGACTTAGAGGAACCTCTGGCCAATGACCTCATACTGTGGTTTGTACAAATCACTGCTGCTCCAAATGGCGCATAGACAGACAGTCAAGAAGAGATGAAGATGTGGATTGATAAACAGACGGGTGATGTGATGAGTTAGCACCCCGTTCAATGCAGTGTCTGGTGTGTTACTTGCACAAATGTATCACCGTCCAGTGATGCTTTAGTCTTTTACATCAGTGTTTCATTTTCCTCCTTGAACTGTGAAGCAGCTAATCAAGTCAAGCTGACAGCATCTTTGTCTGTGTTCCCTTGCCATTCACTAGGTGGAGCAGCAGTCACAGTACATCCAGGGCTTCAAGGTGATGTACAGGCCTTCACCTGAGGGGCTCCAGAGGAGTGAGTGGGCTGTGTTCGAGGTGCGCACACCTGGAGAGGACAGTGCTGTTGTGCCACAGCTTCGTAAGGGAGTCACATATGAATTCAAAGTCCGCCCCTTCTTCAATGAATTCCAGGGAACAGACAGCGATGTCAAAATTGGCAAGACGCTGGAGGAAGGTGGGGGAATGTAAATGTGTGTGTGACTGTGACTGAGCGCGAGTTTGCTTTACTGCATGCATGTTTTCATGTTTACACAGTTTTATATGCACAGCTTGCGTGTGTGAGAGCATACAACAGCTGTTCACAGCAGGCAGAGAAGGCAGGTCTATGTTATGCTCAAATGTTGTGCATTCAGGCATGCTCGTGTACATATTTAGCTCTTTGAAGGCTCTATGGAAACCCATGTACAACAGTGCAAGTGTTATACTAATTTCTCACAGGGTGTGGTTGTGGTGGTGTCATGAGGTTTGGTTAAAACCGAACTGCAATTTTTATCTGTAGGAAATAGTTAAATGAAATGTGAGTGCAGAGTGTTTACCAGTTTTTTTTGTGTGTTTCATGTGTGGGAGTGTTTTGATCTTTTCCTGCTGGATTCTCCTTTGTTCCCATTTTGTTGATAATTGTTTTTGGAGCTCTGGACATCATTTTTGCTCTCCTAAGTGTGAAAATGTTTTTTGTTCAAAAAAAAAAAAAATCAGACACACTGATTATGTCTTTTATTTTGTTTTAGTAATTGTTTTCATTTAATTACCATTGGACCACAGGTTGACATTTATACCCCATCATACGCCACACCATCATAACTCCCTGTCTGTTTTAAGTAAACAGTTATTTGCTTTTATTTACCCACAAGAGCAATTGTATTAAGTAAACTCAGTATTCAGATAAAAGCATTGTAATTTTGATTATTAGTCCTTTGTTCTCACCTCCGCTTCAGGCTCAAACAAAGATGAAGGACAAATTCTGACAGTTAAATGGGATGAGAAAGTGGGAGAGAATTCAAGCAGTTATGAAAAAAAATCGGTCTTATATTTTAACGGGTATTTTTTAATCTTTTGTCTACCCTCTTCAGCCCCCAGTGCCCCGCCTCGTGAGGTTACAGTGACGGAGAGCGGGGACAATGGGACCGCCATCATGGTCTCCTGGCAACCCCCTCCAGAGGAGGAGCAGAATGGGGTGGTCCAGGAGTACAAGGTAACAAAAAAAAACATTCAGCAGCTTCCCCAGGTCTGAGCAAGTGGGAATCACATTGTGAAAATATGAAGGCGACACAAACAGGGATGCAGACAGAGTAGATACCAGAGACAGAGACAATGCACAGACATGAAAAGGTAATGAATTCCTGGCTGAGGAACACCTTTGTACACTCCCCTGTGTGATGTCACAGACTCAGACAGGAGAGTGAAAGAGTCAAAATCAGTGAAGCTCATGGAAACACTTGTAAAACAGTGCCATCTGGTGGCGATGGTGGAACCTCACATCCTGCAGTTCTGCAAAGTAGTGAGGAACAATTTCTGTGGTAGTAATTGATTTGTTTATCTTTTTTCCCCTATTAGCAACGAGGCCTTAACAGATGATTTCAGATAACTGTGTTTAGTGGAAATTAAATGTCAGACCTTTCATGACATTTTAGGGGGCAGATAGTGTACTGAATAAGTTTTTAAAGAGTACAAACTAAAAACTTGACTATACTGTAGATATTACATGATTGTGTTGAGAAATGCATGTAGTAGCATGTAATATTGTAATGTCATCTAGTTGAATAGAGGACAGCAAGCCAATAGAAATAATTAAGGGAGCATCAATGAAGAGAGAGACCCCAATTTTAATGTCATTTTCTGTGGTCTGGGACTCTGACCGTGTATCCTTCAACCCGAGGCACCACTCTCAGTCCCCTCGTCCTCTGCCTTACTTGATGATGTATGCTGTTTTTTTAAATGACTCCTCCTTGGACAGTGCTGTCCTCTCATTTATTATGCTGTGGAAGTTCTGTATTTTAATTAGAAAGGCTTTTTTGTGTCCTAGGGAATATAGTTTAGTGGTGGAAAGGGGGATGAGGCAGCACCCGTGAAAAGTTGTGTCACTTTTAATTTTTCAGGTAAATGTTTTCTGGTGATAGGCTATTGAGTAATTTCATGGTTTTTAAGTCCAGCTTGAGAGCATTCCCTGCTCATCACCAAGCTCAGTCCCTAGTGGCACTTCAATTCGCCTCAATTTTTAAGATACACAGAAAATTTCAGGGCTTAATAGCTCCATTGCAGAAGTGCAAACATGTGCACAAGCACACCTGTGTAGTGCACATCTATGAAAGCATGTATGATAACCTGGTTAACTGGTGGAAGAGCTGGGGGTTGAAGAAAGCAGACTGTCAGGGCTCCAGGATGCTGAGGTCTCCAGGCCTCATGCTGCTGTGAATGCATACTTCTCTTTGTGACTGTTTGAGTCAGCCTGTGAAAATACTGTCCTCTCTGAAAGTGACAGCACTTAGCTTCTGCTTAAATGGGCTTATGGGGCTGATTACTGATCCCCATTTGTTTTTCATTGGCTTATGACCACACAGAGACATGTTACATGCTACCTTAGTTAATACTGACCCTATGTTGAGCACCTTTAAGACATTAAGTCATATTTTAAAATGTTTTGCCTACCTCAGACATGTAACAAAATACCCATAGTGCACCAAAATACAGCAACAGCAGTAATAACCAATTACCTTGTACAAGGACACAGATTGGTGGCAGCTACCAAACTGAATGTCACCATGAAACCCTCATTACATTGCCTCTATCTCCTTTTTCTCTTTGTCTCTGCAATGGCAGATCTGGTGCCTGGGGAATGAGAGTAGGTACCACATCAACCGTACAGTCGACGGCTCAACTTTATCCGTGCTGATTCCCAGTCTAGCCCCAGGGATCCGCTACAGTGTGGAGGTAGCAGCCAGCACTGGGGCAGGTCCTGGAGTCAAGAGTGATATCACCTTCTTCCAACTTGGTGGGTAGAACTAACCTTTGTTTCTCTCTCAGTTTAAGTCATTTAATGTTTTAGTTTTTCTTTGATGGATAATTTTGCTGTCATTCACTGTGTTTTTCTTCAGGCAAACCTTCCTCTAACCCAGTCACAACCCAATTATCTGACAAATACTTATGGCATTAATCCAGTCTTCTCAAATTAAGAGCTTTTTAGGAATATGACTATTTTGCCAAGTAAAAAGACAATTGTGTAACATCTTTCTTTGTAGTGATGGACACGTTCAAGCCTCTGCCTGCTTTCCTTGTCATTATCAACAGTTATGCTTAAAAACTGTAATCTAGGTGATTACTGTTATACAAACATCATCACACTTGCCTCGGAAGAGTGTGATGAGTCTGAATGACAGGGAACTTTTGCAATATTTGTGGATGGCTTTCAGCTCCAGTAGCTGCCATTGTCATCAACGTAGGCACGTTAAATTCCTGTGTGGCAGAGCTGTTGAGCTGACTGCCCCACCCTGCACCGCTCTTCAGTCAAGGATGCAGTGTTTTCTGCCTCTGCTTTGCCTCAGACAACAAAGGCAATAATGAATCCTGCACTCTGGGCTCAGACATGACATGCTATTAATGCCAAGAAACACAGGGATGACTGCATTTGGGCTAGTTGTGATAAATTATTTCTTGTTTTTTGGCCTTTTAGTCTGGACGGACAGATATTTTGGGATGTTTTGTCAGTTTTTGTTCCCTAAAGCTGTTAGCAGACTTACACATGAGAAGGAAGGGAAACACATGAATAGCAGGACGAAGCAGAAAGAGAGAGAGTGCTCTATCTGGTTTTAAATGTGTGATTGGGTGGGCTGGGATGAGCATGAAGAAGCACTGGCTGTGACTGATACAATTTCTCTCCCTTGAAGAGTTCCTGTGGTGATTGTTGCCATGTTCCAACACTGGAGTGGAACAATGTGCCTTGGGGACCAGCGCTTCACCCAAATGCATTTGTCACACTCTGAGCTTGTATGCGTCATCACAGCCTCGATACCTGTACAGTCCCTTGTGGGCTGCTTAGTCACATTGGCAGTGCTCCGTTCACTCAGCCAGACAGAGCCACAAATTGAGAAGACAGGCAGTGGAATGGAGACGTGGACTGAGAGACTGAGACAAATACAGGCAGAGGGATATGGAGGGGTAAAGGCAGGGAGCTGGTTTCTTTGGGGAAGTCTTTTTGCCTCTGGCTTAGAAAGCTGGTGAGGAAGAGTGGCTACAGCATGAAAGGCTTAAGAGAAAGAGATGAAGACAAAGTAACACGAACATGAAGAAATTTTAGAATGGCAGGGGGTGGGGCAACTCCGAGAAGTCTTTCATGTATCACGCATGAGGGAGAAGCACAGAGAGAATAGAAAGATGAGAAAAACAGACCGAAAGCTGGTTGTTGTGAGCCACAGCACAGACGGTGCCTTTACAGTACATTTCACAGTGGAAAGGGCTTTAAGGCTTTCACACCTCAGCTTTTCACAGATGTGCCTCAGTTTGCTAATTACTGTGGTGTCTGTATTTGAGGGATGATCTCATTGGATTTATTTATAATTTTATTTATATTTATGAATATGAAACCACCAGTGTTCGATGTAAAGGATGCCTGTCTTTGTTTTCCTATCCGGTTCCATCAGGCTTGTGCAGTGCACAGACTGTGTTTGAAAGTCTTTGGTTGCTTTCGTCTGCTCACCTGCCATTGTTGACTGGGATTTGCAATGAAAGCCTTTTGAATGGTAGAGAGAAAACGACTCCATTCCCACAACCCAGCCTCATACTGAGTTAAAAAATCTCTTTGTGCGTTTGGAGAAGAAATGTTCATATCGATGTACCATGCTGACTCCATTTGTCTTTAACATGTTTTTACTATTTCGGGCTTTTCCACTTATTTTAAGGTTTCGGTTTAAAAAAGAACTCTTTTCCTTTGCACGTACCTTTATTCTTACTAATTCTGCTGTCACATCTCCTCACATCATTACCCAATTCCTTGTCCTCAGATGCATCTGGACGAATGACTGAGACTGTGAGCCAAGAGAACCCACTGTCTCAGCAGATCTCAGATGTGGTCAAGCAGCCAGCCTTCATAGCAGGCATAGGAGCTGCCTGCTGGATCATCCTCATGGTCTTCAGCATCTGGTTGTACAGACACCGAAAGAAAAGGAACGGCCTCTCTAGCAGCTATGCAGGCATACGTAAAGGTCAGTGCACAAGTGCAACAGTACACCTGGAACATCACCAGGAATATACTCTGGAATATCTGATTTACAGTTATGTTTTAAGGTTAGAGGTGATTTTGTCACTTACAAATTTTTTTTGAGAGTATGCAATGCAGTATTTATTAGTGGGAAACTTTCAAGCTGGTTCCCTCCATCTTCCTCATCCCAAGTTGCACCATCCTGCCTGTCGCTCACAGAAAAATATCTTTTTAGAGTGCTCTAGGTGAAGTCTGACTGTAAGTACTCTCCAGTAGAGGACTTAAAGATGTGATGTGAGCTCCTGCTGAGAGTGCTGCATGAAGACATCTTTTTTTTCATACTTCTGTCACGCTGATTCTGCAAGAGTGTGTGAAGTGTTTTTAGTAAAATGTAT